>JADMNL010000024.1:101387500-101987500 GCA_016271365.2 Neoceratodus forsteri
TCCAAGGTGTGTGCTTATCTTGTTTTTACATCCTGTAGTTAAGTAGCTTTTAAAATATGTAATAAAATGCTCCGTTTCTGAGCACGCACAGTTAAAAATCAACATTCTGTTTATAACTGAATTTTGTGAAAGCAGCAGAGCACTATAATATGACAGAGCTGTCTTTAATAAATGACAGCTGAGTCATTTAATGCAACCTGCTGCGGTCACAACTCATAGGTCAGGACAGGGCCACTGTCACTGTAACCCCTACCATCTAACTGCATTAGTTCAACTGTTCGCTTCACACTGGAGGACCCAATCCCAGGTGGAGCTTTCCTTTCCTTTCTTTTCCTTTCCTTTCCTTTCCTTCCTCTCTTTCTCTCGTTCTCGTTATTACTATTTGTTGTCCGACACTGGGGTGCCCACCCCCAGTGTCGGATGAATCACCCCTTTGCAGACCCCTGATTATTCACCACTGCTAACATTGGGGGGGCCCAATCTCTGTGTCAGCATTAACACCCCCCAGCAGTGTGAGATACTGAGAAGCCCACCCCAGTGTCCAAAAAGAGTGTATTAAGTTCCCTGAAAAGAAAAAACATCCCACGACATCTCTTTTGTTTACCTAGAAAAAGAAAACAGTCTCTTGTCATCCCCACCATGTCCCTACCCCAACTCAACCCTCCCACTGAAAACCCACCACCCACACACCCCTTACCCTTTACTTACCTCCGAGGTGAGACACATATGACACAGTTGTCTTTAATGAATGACAGCTGCTTAGTATAATGCAAGTAGTATATGACACAGCTGTCTTTAATAAATCGCAGCTGTGTTGTATAGTCTACACTATATATTTCAACTGTCATTTATTAAAAGCTAACTGTAATGACCTATCTTAGCTGCTGCTGTCATGTCACGTGGGTCAGAGATAGGGGTACTGTCAGTGTAGCCCTGGCAGCCCAACTGTGCCATACTGCAACTGTTATCTTTACACTGGGGGCCAAAGTCCCCGGTGGCAGTGTATGTATCTTTTTAATTAATTTTTTATTTTTACATTTGGTATTATAATTTTCTGACACCAGGGTGCCCACTCCTACTGTCGGATGCCCCCCTTGCGGCCCCTTGTTTTATTACTACTGCCAACATCAGGGGACCCAATCTCTGTGTCAGCATTTACAACACCCCCATTAGTATGGTACACTGGGGAGCCACCCCAGTGTACATAAATATTATTTACTTTAAGAATTACCTGAAAAGAAAAAAACAACCTGCAACATTTTTTTTGTGTGTCTTTAAAAAGAAAATGGTCCCTCATCATCATCGCCATCCCCCTACCCCCAACCCAACCCTTCCACTCAGCACCAACCACCTAACACCCCTGCCCTTACCCTATACTTACCTCCGAGGTCTGCCAATGCCATCTTCTGTGGACCAGGATATGTCAGCACTCTTCAAACTGAACCGCAAACTGAAGACTCAAGGTAAGTGCCACATAATGTATTTCAATGGCATTTTCAAATTATGTTAATAATTTTCTCATTTTTATTTAATTTTACCAAATTTTCAAAATGGCCTTTTGGGACCCCAGCTCATGAACACTAGCGATGTCATTCCATTAATCAGTCCCTGAAGGTTATATACGCAGTTTCTATGTGGAATCACCTTTTGGGATCGATTGACAAAAGACAGTGCCAGTGTTCATGAAGTGGAGTCCCAAAAGCCAATGTTGAAAATGTGGTGAAAATTCTAAAATGGCCATGTTATAAGCATGCATTGCACAGTTCCTACGTAAGTGTAGAACTTTGGTAATTTATATTTTGACTCAGATTATCAGCATTCCCATTTTTCACACCACCTCATGAACAGTACAGCTCTCATTTCTCACATCTTTTCAGAAATGTTTTCACATGAGTGGCGTGGTCACTGTGTGAATCACCTTTCTGGACTGATTAATGAAATGACAGTGCCAGTGTTCAGGAGATGGTATCCAAAGACCATATTGAACATTTGGTGACAAAATTCCTAAAAATATCCGTGTTACAAGTGTGCATTGTACAGTTTCTACTAAGGCGCATAACTTTGGTAATTTACAATATTTTGACTCCAGAATTTCAACATACCCATTTTGTTACACCACCTCATGAACAGTACAGCTGTTTTGTTTTTTCATCCTGTCCAAAATGTGTTTCGCACTCCGAAGTCTGCCGATGCCAACTTCTGTGGACTAGGATGTCAGCACTCTTCAAACTGAACTGCAAGCCGAAGATTCAAGGTAAGTGCCACATAATGTATTTCAATGGCATTTTCAAGTGGAGTGGCATTTCAGCACTGATTTGAAAATGTTCACCTATGGGGTTCATGAGGTGGTGTCATAAGAAGAATATGTTGAATGTCCCAAGTTGGAATTTGTGACCTAGAGGAAGGGGGTGAACAGGTGGATAACTCATTAGGACTGCAGGCATCGCAGAGCATGGTTGAGGACTATTTGGCAGAAAAAAAGGCATCTGACAATATTGGATGATCCTCTGGTGTACTGGGTGGCAAGGTGAATGAATGACCAGTGCTGACATCAATAGCACTGAAGTGCCTGACCTGCCCACCCTCTAGTGTAAGTGTGGAGAGGGTATTTAGTTCTGCAGGAGCCACTGTGCATGACCATCATGCTAACCTATCACCTACAAATGCTGACACTGATCAAAATGATTGAAGTTCACAGTACAAGTAGGACAAGCACATATATGTATGTACCCAGTCACGATGATGATGGTGCTGACGAGGTGAAGCAGACCATCCTGGTGGCAGCATCAAACAGTGTTCCATTGAGGTTGATGATGCGCTCATGGAAAATAATTTCCAAGTGGGGGCAACTCCAGCATTGAGGATTGCGAGTGCTGCTTCCTCACTGATGAGGGATAATGACATTGGTGGAAGTGTATAAAGAAAAATTGGCATTAAAGTACTTCTTCCAGTTCGAAGCTTCATAATGACATGCCATTAGAGTTTGCCTTCACCTTCCTTGCTTTTGCCATTACAGTTCCCAGAATGTGTGCAGTCATTATCTGCAGTCATCTAAATACATGTCACATTGTAACCACTGACATCATGCTGATTGAATGAGAGCTATCCTGCCACTGAAATACATAAGACACCCCAGCCAGCCACCCTGCTTCTTGAGAGAGAGAGAGTGAGAGAGACAGACAGACAGACATAATTTGTGCCTTTGCCCAATATAAGAACCCACAGCCAGGCACAGCCACCCTACTTCTTGAAAGAAAGAAAGAGAGAGAGACAGACAGACAGACAGACAGACACAGACAGACCTTGTGCCTTTGCCCAGTATAAGAACCCATAGCCAGTCACAGCCACCTGCTTGTAGAGAGAGAGAGAGAGAGGGAGAGAGAGAGGGAGGGAGAAGGAGAGGAGAACAGAGACAGAGACAGACCATGTTACTTTGCCCAATATAAAACCCACAGCCAGCCAGCATGATAGGAGTCTAGGACATCAGCTGCTCATGCAACAAGCAGCAAGCAAGGGATCCAGTGAGCCTTGACTGAGGCCAGCGACCCCTCAATTTCTTGAATCTAAACAGTGGTTCAGAAATCCTCCATGAGCTACAGCTCAGCTGATTCTGCAAGGTACTAGCCGGACTTTTGGATTTGGTACCAGTGGAAGCTGATTTCCAAGTGGCCCTCTATCTCCTGCTGAACACATCTCTAACTACTGTATCATCCTCCTCTGTGTCTCTAGTTGAATTTAACTTATGTGCCAGGGTTTAATAATTTGTTTAATCCTTACAGTCATTTTAAGTTCTGAGTTGGTATTGGAAGTGAATTTTGAGCCTTGACTGTGTAAATCCTTCATCTGCTCTCTGGCCTGCAACCTGTCTCCACCCCAACCCCCAAACAGTCTGCTGTGCTCTCTGACCCCGCCCACTTCTTTTATTATCTTTGTTCTGATGTAACAAGCCTCCTCTTCCAGCCTTTAAAAAGCCTGTTTTTCTACTTTATTTCAGGGATCCAGCGAGCCTTGACTAGGCCAGGGACCCCTCAATTTATTGAACCTAAACAGTGGTTCAGAAATCCTCCATGAGCTACAGCTCAGCTGATTCTGCAAGGTACTAGCCTGGACTTTTGGATTTGGTACCAGTGGAAGCTGATTTCCAAGTGGCCCACACTATCTCCTGCTGAACACATCTGTAACTACTGTATCTCCCTCTGTGTCTCTAGTTGAATTTAACTTATGTGCCAGGGTTTAATAATTTGTTTAATCCTTACAGCATTTTAAGTTCTGAGTTGACATTAGAAGTGAATTTTGAGCTTTTTTTTTGTTGTTGACTTTTCCATTAGCAGATTATATCCTCTCACCACTAGAGGGCTATATCTCTGGTAGCAGCTCCTATCCTATCTGGCACATCACACAATCTGTTCTTTTATCATCACAATGCTCCCTCCTCAGTGGGCTCTCCTTTTCCTCTCTCCCTTCTTAAAAACTAGATAAGCCTGCCATCCACTATCACCTCTAACCACTTGTGCTTCTAGGCCCAGTCTACCTACAGGAGTTAAACGCAGACGCTCTCCCACCATCTGTAAACACACCTCTCAAACAGCAGCTGATTGGCCGGCCCTGTCTTCACTGCCTTGCTTTGCTCTCCGGGCGCTGCGCCCATTGACTTTACGTGGTTTTGCCACATAATTTCACCACCCTCCCACCTCCTACTACTTTACTCAAATAGACCTCTAACCCCCCCTCCTCTTACATACCTGCCTCACTGCTATTGGCCAACTCTTGTAGCTTCCTCTGCTCTGCCTATGCCTCCCATCCCCCTTCTCTCATCCCACGTAGTGCTTACTGATTGAGGTGCTTTCTTTCTCAATCTCTCTTTCTATCTGCCTTCTGCTAGCCAAGTTACTCCCTCCTGTTCAACTCACTTCCCCACCCCTACTGTGCTAGTACGCAAGCCATGCAGGTTCTCTCTGCCTTTCTTTCACCTCTCCTCCTCCTCCTCCTCCTTGGCCAGCCCCCCCTCTTCTCTCTCCCTGGTCCTAGCCACCCTGACCCCAACCCCGTCCCTGCCACCCTCTACTCTGGTTTCACTGCTACTCCAAGGGAACCCTCCACTTCCAGTCGAGACTTGTGCTTGGTCCACTGTTTGGATATTCCTGGTTACTTACCCTGACCACTACTTTCAACAAGTGTGGCCACTTCTCTACACTGTACCACCTTGCAGTCCATATGGGGTACCGTCTGGAACCTTGCAACCTCTACTCCCGGAAACAACTATCAAAACTTTCTCTCAAAGAGCTGCGACTCTGCTCCTTAAAACATCTACTCCTCCTCCTTCTTATCTCAGGCAGCGTCCATCCCAATCCTGGCCCTAGAAGCTCAAGCCACACACAAACTCCAGGTGCCCTTATCCTTGCAACTATTAATATCTGCAGCCTACTACCAAAGCTGGATGCACTCCAAGCCTTCATATGCCAACACAACCTGACATCCTTGCAGTGGTGGAAACAGCTGACACCTAAAGTTCCTGACTCGGCAGTAACAATACAGGGCTACAATGTCCACAGGCTGGACGGACATCCAGAAAAGGCGGTGGTTGCTCAATCTATATCAAAGACTCCCTGTTATGGCACCCTGTAGCAACTCCATCACTTTCTGCCTCGCCCCAGATTCTGCCAATAAAAATCGTCCTAGGTCCCAACCATAAGCCCTGACTATTGTCTCCATATACATCCAGGGACCCTAAACATGGCTTTAATGACATCCTAAACTTTATCAACTCTTATCCTCCTGAAGCTGAACTTATTCTACTAGTTGATTTCAACATAAACTGATTAGCATCGGGTGCCAGTGCCTATAAAGACTCCATCTCAGCTGCTAACCTCATGCAAATGGTAAACTCCCCTACTAGGATTAACTGCAAGACTGGCACCAGTACCTTCCTGGATTGGGTCTTACCACTCACCCCACAAGGATTTCTCATATGACCATTCTCCCAGACTCTCTCAGTCCACTCCCCAGTCATATGTGCATGGTCTAACAAATTCTTAAGCCCTCTCCCAAAATTATCGCTAGCAGAGTCCTTCCTTGTGGAAAACCTCCACATCTCAAACAATACCTGCTTCTTCAAGACTGACTACCCATCTATGAAGCAACAGATGTTAACATGCTCTTGATCACTTCATCTCAATTTTCAACAAAGCCTGTGACCTCTTTGCCCCTGCTAAAAGGCGCAAAACAAAATCTCTCTCTACCCATGACTCACCACTGCTCTTCTCTCACAGCTAAAACTAAGGGACCACCTCTGAACAGTTGCCAGGGCCACTGGAAACAACTTCACATCAAAATTACAAACAAGTACGAAATGCCTGCACAAAAGCCATATGGCTCATGAAATCCACCTATTACAAAGACGCTCTCACCAATACATGGGGAAATGGTCGTGCTTTCTGGGACAATATCAAGGATGTCATGGGGAAGCAGCCAAAAACTTCTGCAGCCATATTAATAGTTGATGGATCCTCAACCCTTGACCCCAAGGTGATGGCAAACATCTTTAACACGGCTTTTTCAGACCTTAGTGCTGTCATACCACAAAACTTTTCGAAAACAGGGACTACTCAAATACCTCAGCCCCACAGTCTAACCATCCCCTTCTACTTCAGGGAGGTAAGGCTGAATGAAGCTTGCTGCTATATTACTGCAGCTATCTCTAAATCTAGATCTAGTAGCGACACCTTGGACCTTAAGCTTCTGTTGCTCACCCTCGATGAGGTAATTCATCCATTAACAAAATCCTAAACCTCTCTCTCAGCTGGAAATTACCAGACTTATGAAAACACCTACCATGACACCTGTCCATAAAAGTGGGGATAAGACAAATCACTCAAATTATCACCCTATCTCCATACTGCTCCCACTCTCTAAGGCACTCAAGCACATCGTGGCTGATGAACTTACTGACCACTTGAATAAATACAATATACCTTGTCAACAGCAACACAGTTTCTGGAAAGGTCACAGCACTCCCACAGCCCTTCTTGAGTTCACTGGAGCTTTGCACAAATCCCTTGACGATGGCCTTCTCACAAGGGACATTTTCATCGACCTCTCCAAGGCCTTTGATGCAGTACACCATGGACTACTAATTGACCAGCTACTGAATGCCGGGCTATCACGTGACTCTTATCTCTGGTTTAAAAGCTACTTAGAAAACTGGTCACAGAGAGTAAAAATTGCTGACACTCTTTCTGACATCCTGCCTGTTTGCTCAGGTGTCCCACAGGGATCCATACTGGGCCCCCTCCTTTTTAGCCTTTTCTTAAACTCCCTCCCTTACCACTGCTCTGAGCAGATCATACTGTATGCAAATGATGCTGTTGCATTCTCCACTCACAAAGATCCTGCAACTCTCCAACATAACCTTCAACTTGGTTTCAGTTCTGTAGAGACATGGTTTCTTGATCATAAACTGGTCCTCAATGACAAGAAGACCAAATCTATGCTCTTCTGCAGCTCTCATAACCCACACAAGCTACACCACTTGGCTATCTCCACCACCCAGGGGAACACTCTAGATCAGGTGGGGTCCTTCAAATACTTATGGATACATCTTGACCCTAATATCTCCTATGGACCTCACATAGATAATGTAGTGAGAGCTGCTAATACACGGCTTGGTCTCCTCTACAAACACAGACAACACCTCATGCCAGAAGCTTTGAAGGTTGCAGTCCTGAGCTCTGTGATCTCTGTAATAGACTATGGTCTCATCATTTATGGCTCGGCCACAACCACAACCCTTAGATGCCTCCCAACTGCTTTAAATAAGGCATGTCGGCTTATCACTGGTGCTCACCATCTCACCCACACATGTGACCTGTACACTCAGAACGGCTGGCTCCAACTATAAAACCACATAAAGTTTCTCACCTGCTGCATGGCAAAAAAAATCTACCTTGGCCTTGCACCTTCTGGGGTCTCAACTCTGTTACAACACTGAACCAACAAATGGTGCCTTCAGAGATCCACGCTACAGCTACTGAATGTCCCCACTGTCGCACTTCACAGGGCCAATGCTTTTTGCTTATCAGGCGCCACTCTGGTTCAATGGCCTCAGCCCCACGTCTCCTCTGCCCTGACAATTGGTATGTTTAAAACTAGGCTCCAGGACTATCTCACTACCAACAGCTCCTGTGACTGCCCAACTTAACCTTGTTTCTCCACTTCCCTGCCTGCTCTAGTGGTCCCCCCCCACTGGATTCTACCCTCACATCTTGGTATACCCAATGCTGCACTTTTCACCCTCTCCGCACCCTACTTACACTCCTTCTCCCCCCCTTCCCTCTCCCTATGACTCTGGCACTTCTTATCTCTTGTTTGTTTTCTATGGCAAATGCCTCTGGCTGCCTTGCAATGTTACCCTTGAATTGTATTAATCTGTAATCTGTTTGCAATGCTCATTGTTGAAATATCTGTCTTGATGTTCCCCATAATTTGTATTTCTCTGATGTGGAACCTTTGTAAAAGAGCCTTGGCTCAAAGGTATTTGTAATCCTAGACTTGATAAATAAAAAACAAATAAATAAACGTCCATCAGGAAAGTACCATCTGGCTTGCTCGGCTCGAACCACATACAGTACTGGCTGCCAAGAGAACACTCATTTTCTGTTACCATGGTGAGTTCACATCCTATGAATATGCATTAATTTAGTTCTTATTGTCCCACTTTAGTACTATAGTCAGTTTTGCAGAAAGTTGGTTAATATTGTCATCATCATTATGGCTGGAATCGCATATTCCTGAAATGAAGTCTCAAATTTAGCACTGTTGTTTTAAATTTGGTAATTAAAAGTAATTTATTCTGAATTAATAGGATTCCAACATTCAGTAATGATTGATTATTCTTTAAAACAGTTACTTTGCTGTGTTAGATTATTTTTTAAATATATCTGCATGATCAGTACAAGATGATATAAGAACAAGTAACAACAAAATACTTATGCCACAGTGAGCAATAATTTCTAATGTTGGTTGTTATCTCTGGTTATTTCCCTGAAAGTGTTGCACCACTGTGAAATTATGGATGTTCTTGAGGAGTGTAATGCCAGCAATGCACCATCCCACAGTTAATATTATACTCATGAAGAACATCATATTTTACTGTAAGCATGCATCTCATTTATTGTGTTTTTGACTTGAATTGTGTTAATTCTTTTTTTCCCTTTTTATGCAGGTACAAACTGTGCCACTATGACCAAATATAGGCAAGTAATTTTCTATTTTTCTTCACAGGTGACTGTTTTAACTTTGTAAATTTTAAGCAGTGTGTCAAGAAATACTTGTGACTTTTCTGAACACATGATGAAGATTTGCACCTTATACACATGAATGAATGTGCCCTGTACATCTATGTAGTTTATTAATATGGATGTTAAGTAGTTATTGTAACTTAAATATTGTTGTGGTGTTAGTTGTTTGTATGTATATTTATGTATGTAATCTGTGTTAAAAAATGTTTTATGATGTCAACATGAATGTTTGTATTAAGGACCTCACTGGAAATGAGTTTGTCTCAGTCAAGTTTCCTATTCTTTAGCTTGTCAATTGAATAACATTTTTTACTACTACTACTTTTTCATATGCTCATTCTTAATCAGGACACTAATACAACATGCTAAATGATGTAGCAAGACAGCAGTATAAGCCGGCCACCTTAACATAAGACAGGACATTTTTTTGTGGTTTTGATTGTCATTATAGGTGATTTTAGGGTATTTTGATTTTAGTTGTGGGTAGACTGAAAGTTTAACACAGTCAACAGTAACAAGAAGATTATATAGCATGACAAGTAAAGCAGAGTGCAAGAATACGGTGACAATTTTGGCCGATACTTTTTTTATTCTGTTTTGGATTGCCCCTTATCTAATGACTTGTGTATGATACCCTTCTATGATACCCTTCTTTCCACAATTTAAGTCTGCTTTAGTACTTTTTTTCACATCTGAAATAATAACAGGAGCGCTCCTTTTAATCTGGCTCGTATGAGGTTTTCATCAGTATTCTCAGCTGTTTTGTACATCAGTTATTTAAAATCATTTCTGTTGTGACTAAAATGAACTAGCATGCAGCAGGCAGTGCTCCATGACCGTATGGAAAGAAGGTGTCAAAAACAGCTGGGAATAGAGATGAAAATCAGGTATGTGCAATATAAAAGGAGCACTATTATTATTTCAGAGATTAAAAAGGACTAAAGCTGACTCAAATAAATTGTGGAAAGAGAATCATACAAGTCAGTAAATAAGGGCAATCAAAAATAGAATACAAAAGTATAGGTCAAAATTGTCACTGGATTATTGCACTGCTGCTTTAACATACAACAGGAAGAAAACATTACTGGAAAAATATATACTTACTCAACATATAAAAGATTAGTAAGTAGGAAAAGCAGAGGACATGAATCTTTTGGGTGTTTTTGGGTGAGTTTTGCATATATATTTTCTTTTATGTAATTTGGAGGGTGGACAGTGAAGAAAATAAAGACAGAACACCCACTACATGTTAAGGCAGAAAACAAAAAAAATTATATAAAGCTACTGGGCCTGGGGCCAACCAATCAGTATCATAGCATACTAATAATTACAATTGCCGAGCCTCTGTTCTGTCCAACTGCTGGTGAGTTTGGTAGAGAGCGTTATGCAGGTAGTCAACCTCAGTCCACAGGATGGCCAGGTCCACCTGTGTGACTGGTATTTCCGCTCGGTTGGCTGCAGCTGCGGGAGCCACCACTTGCTCAGCCCTCTCCCTTCTGCTGCATTTTGTATGACGTGCAGGCTGTCGCCGTTCTGCGCCCTCATCCATAGCAGCCTCCATTGTAGGAGTGGTTCGTAATTCCTGCACCGTGGCCTCCCACTGGGCACAGTGGGCACTAACAGGTGCATTCTTTGGTCACCCATGCCCAAGTGACTGCCCTTTCTACCACAATGCATCAGCATGCTGCAGATGTTGCATTTCGCCACACTTGGGTCACCTGGCAGTGTAGTGAAAAACAGCCACACTGGCGAGCTATGGAGAGGACCAGGCACAGGTGGGGGGGGCCCCAGATGTTGTAGGCTACTCTAAAATTGGGGGGGCAACAAGCAGCTGCTGTTCTTGTTCCAGCTGCTGCTGCTCAGCCTGCTGTGGGGGGTTGGTAGCCACCGCTGCTGCAGGGCTGGCACCACTAACATCAGAAGAAGCAGCTACTGCTGCTTCTGCTGGTGCCACACTTCCACTGTCAGTGGCAACAACATTTTATGGGGGGGCACTGTATTGAAAAACATTGCCCTGGTTCAGATGAAAGGTTCACCCAAGGCCCCTGTGCATCTTTGGGCCATGAGGAATTCCACTTGCTCCACCTCTCTCCATTTTTTAAGAAAACGTTACTACACGTATTATTAACTGAAAAAAAGGAAAACCAGAGAAACTGAATTAGATAAAAAAAAAAGTGGACTAAGGGGATGAAAGTGGTTTAAAATAAACCCAGGAATCTGGAAAAAAGGAAGAAAAGCAGAAAACTATTTATTTTACAGATTTTGACAAGCACACTAAGCTACACAGCTCCTGCTCTAGAAAAGCAGAAGTCAAAGTGAAACTAGTTCACTGACTTCCTGCCCGATTCCCTTCCTTCATGCATCATGTGACTTGCAGAAAGTCAGACATGTGATCTGTAGCCTGTTTCTCACAAACTTCACCTTCTCACAATGTAACACAAAGTTAACGCAAAGTTTGGAACACAAAGTTCATTAAAGGCAAATTCGACCTTGAATGGAAACGTCATGTAAGTGGGTTGCCCATTTAAAGGGGCACACCCATTGTCCTCAGGCCCAGATAAGTGTGTGGAGGGCCAGAAATAGATGATTAACATAAGGCAGAGAAAGGGGGAGGAGATGGTTGGGGGAAGAGTGAGGTCACAGAAGGGCAGGCTCTGTGAGGTCAGAGCTAGAGTGGTGGAAAACTGGGATTGGCCAAGTCAGGGAGAGAGAGAGAGTGAGCAGGGGGATGTCAGGGCTTGCACAGCCAGGAAAATGGCAGCCCGTCGGCGCAGTGGTGTATTTCCGCTTGCTACGCCCGGCGACCGGGTTGAAGCGGACTCGGGTTGCTGGAAGGGCCGGCCAGGGGGAGAAGGATTGAGCATCCTGCGGACTGCTCTCCTTCTCTCCGGGGGGGGCGGGACAGTGCTCGGAGCACTAGTGATCCCTGGCGGAGGCTGGGGAATCACACAGCTACTGGCACCTATGCATTAGAGGCGGGGCAGACATCGGACGTCATTGCACGACCCCACCTCCTCCTCCCAGAGGGGAAAACTGGAAAATGGACGGTTGCCGGCCGCCCTCCTTGAAGCCTGCCGCGGCTTTGATTAGCCACCCAGGCCAGTCCTCCGACCTATCCCAGGTCTCTGCGGGATGTTTCTCCTTCGCATCCCGCAGCCCCACCGTGGGGGGTAAGCCATGGGGTATTGGGGGACCCGAGGCCGATCTGGGTGGTGGAAGCCGTTGGCCCGTGACTGGGCTGATAATACCGGGCGGCCAGCAGCTAGGTGGCGGAAAAAAAAAATGCAAATTACACAGCCCAGGGAGCGCACAATATTTGCTCTAAGAGGTTTTCCTCTCAGAAGCACATCAGTTTTTGGCAATTTTCTGGTTTATATTTTGTGTTGGTAGGCCAGTGGGCTTTGTTATAGAATAGCTATTTTGAGTTAATTAACCAGTAGTACTCCTGGTGGTGGTATTATTATAATATAATTCAGGATTTTGGTAAGAGAGTGTGTTCAATGAGTATTTCCAGTCTGCTGCTGTAAGTGAGTATTCGAGGATTTTTCCTGCATGAGGTAAGTTTAAAAAAATATATATATATATATTGCAGATGGTTAATTGGTCACAGACAATATTTAATCTGCAAGGAGAAAACATGTTTGGTGGGAATAGATCATATGGGAAGGCGGCATTTACAGAAATGGGTATTTGGCTCCAAAATTAGTAGGACAGAGGACCGTGCATATTTTAATCTGTCTGTGGCCATTTTGGAAAAGAGGCAAGATAGAGGCGATGAGGTGGAGGACAGGTCATTAAGGCAATTTGGCACAAAAATGAACAGTAGCACAACCAGCCCCATTTTCCGTGAGCCCACAGGATGAGTATGGTATAGGCCCTCGGGGACCATGGCGGCTGTCTGCAGGCGGGGGGCTGTAGCATGGTATAGACACCACGTTTCTTTCCCTGTGTTTTTTAGAAAAGGGGAGTGAGTTTAGGACTGTGCCGAAAACAGAAGAAGGGAGCAGTCCTTTGCAGGCCAGTTTGCAATCAGGGCCTCAAGTAAGAACAGACAAGCTCGGGTAGCACCTGGTCTGCAGAGCCGTGGGAGCTTAATTAAGAGCTGGGGAAAATAGAGTTTTAATGATACATTTTTGGGGATGGGAACACAATGGGTCGAATAAGGATGAAGAGAAGAGCCGCAAGGGAAGACACAGCAATCAGCTGGACCAGATTGTTCTGCACAGGGCCACATGGTGACGGCATATGATGTCATCACCACGTGGTCAGCTGGCCAGGACCCTCATTGCTGTGAAAGGGGACAGGAGCAAAGGAGTAAGCGGGAGTAGGGGGCAGCCAGAAGGAGGGCCTGTTGAGCAATTAAGCTTAAAAAAAAATATTTTAAATAATTTCAAAAAACACACACAAAATGGGAAGAAATAGATCAAGGGTTTGATTGCCATCAAGGTGTTTGATTACCATGGCAGATAGGAGGCATGAGGGGTACCAAGGGAGATCTGAACAGTGACCCCTGGACATTGGGGGTGACGTTTTTCACGAGAGCAGCAGATGGGGCAGCCAGCCCAGACTGAGAAGCAGTAGCGCCATGGGGTGGGAGGGGAGGGGACAATCAGCAGGAGCAGAAGTGATACCAGAAGCAGAATATGGGACTGGCAAGCGAGAGGACATGCAATTACACAGAAGGGTACAAAAGTACAACTACTTTGTGAGGTACTGCTTAAAAAAATTATATGATAATAACAGAAGACAAGAGGAAGGGGCAAAACATGTACCAGGTAATGGAGGGACAATTTAGACACTACTAGGTTGAACTACGGAATGGATCCAGCTCCAGGGGGCCCAGGGACCGTGGTTTTGAATAAGGGCTGCAGGATGCATTGTGAAGGCTAATGACATTTGTGTTTTTTTCTCTTTTGGGACCGTCCTCTTTTGCAGAATAGATATGGCTCCACAGAAGACCAAGCCAAGCAAATTGGAATGCTATCAGGCAGTCATGGAATTGGTGAACAAGGCAAACCAGTTGTTGGAGGCTGTGGATCCACCCAGCCCAGCAAAAGGCAAGAAGTGGAAGGGGAAACCAGGAGAGGGAAGGGAAGGAAAAAGGGATAAGCAGGTGCATAAGGCACCGACGAACCAACCATCAGAGCACATCCACGAGCTGGTCACCTCACCTTCTCCTCCTGCTCCGGTGCCCACTCCGGCACCGGCCCCAGTATCAGCTCTATTGCCTGAGTCTCCTGCACCAGTGGGTCTGGCTCTTTCTATCCCAGCATTGCCCCAGTCTCCAGCTCCAGAGCCAGTCGTCCAATTGGTGGTCCCAAAGCCTGGTCTCAGCAGACAGCTGAACAGCCAAGAAGGTAATAAAGAGTTACACTGGAAAGCAGTGTGAGGAATATGTCAAGCAGATGCTCAAATCAATGGGAGACAATGGGCTGGGTCAGTTAGAAAGGCTTTGAGGAGATTCAGAGTATAGGGGTGGGTGAGGTCCTGGGGTGGGGGCAGTCACTGAAAGGGAGTAGTGGCAGAGATCGGGCACCAGGTATCAGGATTGGTGACCCTGTACTTCTGTCCATGAAGGAAAAAATCTGGAAGGGAATTTGTGGGCATATTCGCCCTGGCCAATGTGGACAATATGGATAAGTATGGGGAAAAGAAAGTTCTGAAAAGAAAGACATGGTGGCAGCCATCATGTTATTAAGAAAGGGGAAGAGGATAAGTCCCTAAAATGGAAAACATGGGACAATTGGTCAACAGGTTTCACATATTACACAGCGATTGTTATAGAAAAAGGCGGAGTTAGCAACTCCTGTTGATGTATAACCTTATTATAAAGAATGCCTATAAAAGGGGGCATAGCTGGCTGAAATATGATGAGAAGTTTAGAAGAGAATGGCACATTTCAGGGATGTAAAGTGGGATGACAGGCAGATCGACCTGTGGTGGAAATCTACATGAAGATGACCAGCAATGAGAATGAAGGGACAGAAAGGGGTGGCCCAGAAGGTCTGCTGAGACTACAACCAGGTACTTTTGCCGCCAAACTGCTGATTTAAGAATTCATGTTCCAAATGTGGGGCCACCATCTGGTGACAAATGCAGATATAATTGGGGCAAGGGCAATTCCAGCCATGATGGTATATACCAGCACCCTTTTAGGGTACAAGGAAAGTTTGGGGCCAGCCATGGGGTGGGGGAGCAGGGAAAGGGGGACAGGGGGTGGCAGAGGCCACACATACCATAACAGGCAACAGGACAGCTAAGAAGGGGGCAAGCAGCACATTTAGGCTAGCCCGCATACCCATCAGGAAAGAGGCATTTGGGGGCTGGTTGAAAGGGCATCTGGACAGGGAAGCAGTGGGCAAGCTATTGAGCGATTTTAGCTTACACTGTAAGGGAGCAAGGCAAGGGACACAGGTGAGGAACCTCAAGTTGGTGAAGGGGAAGGAGGCACTGTTAGCACAGAAAATACAGAAGGAAAAAGCTGCTGGGAGGATAGAGGGCCCATTTGGACACCCACCATTACTGGGTTTGAGAATATCACTATTGAGTTTGGTATCAAAGAAACAGCCTGGGGAGTACAGGGTGATTCATCACCTGTCATAGCCGGATGGGGACTCGGTCAATGACCACATCGGGGAGGAAGATAGCAGGGCGACATATGCTACATCAGAGGAGGTGGTCAGATTGATTAGGGCCATGCAGGGGGCATGGTTGGCCAAGACTGACACTGAAGTGACTGTCCACTTGTTGCCAGTGTGGCTAGAAGATTGGGACCTGTTGGGTTTCGGAGTAGGGGAGGGATATTAGTTTGATAAAGCCATGCCCATGGGTTGTTCTGTGGCTTGTGCCACATTCAAAATGTTTAGCACATGGCTACAATGGACTTTTCAGGACAGATCCGGGTACTGGACAATGGTACATTGCCTAGATGACTTCCTTTTCATTGGGGAGGGTGACAACAGGCGAAAAAATGTTCGAGATTTTGAAGCAGTGTGTAGGGAGTTGGGAGTGCCTCTGTCTTCTGACAAAACTGAGGGGCCTAGCCAAACAATGGAATTTTTGGGCATTGAGATAGATACAGTTAGAGAGTTATTCCGAGGCAAAGGTGAAAAAGCTGAGCTCGTTATTGGGGTCAGTCAACACAAAAAGGAGGGTACAGTTACAGCAGGTGCAACAGTTGATGGGGCATTTGAGCTTTGCATGTAAGGTCATTGCTCCTGGGTACACATTTACACAGCGTTTGGCTATGGCAACCTGTGGGGCCCCATGACTGCACTATTGGGTGTATATTAGTAAAGGGACCAGAGAGGAGTTGGAGATATGGGAGATGTTTCTCAGTACTTACAAAGGGAAGACATTCTGGCAGGAGAAATGGGTTTTAACACTGATCTGCAACTTTACGTACCCTGCAGGGGATAGGTATGGGAGCTTATTTTGGAGGAAAATGGTTTGCCAAAGCATGGTCCAGTGTGTGGTTTCAAGCAGGGGTGATGAGGGATATAACCTTTTAGAAATGTTTCCCATTTGGGTAGCCATGGAGCGTGGAGAGAGAGCTCAGAAATCAGAAGGTTACGTTTTGGGCGATAACAGGGTTGTGGTGGATGTACTGAACAAGAGGGGTGATGTCGGACAGGGTCATGAGGGTGTTGAAGCATTTGGTTTAAGGGATTGGCCTTGAATCTGTCCTTTAGGGCTAGACACATCGATGGCATGGACAATGTGATAGCTGACTGCCTCTCCCGCCTACAGATGGACAAGTTTCAGGCCATTGCACCAGGAGCAGAGACCAGATGGATGACTATTCCAGGATACATCTGGAAAATTGGATTGGAGGAGCCAAGCAGTTGTCCCACAACTCCTGGACCCACAGGACCTTGAGGGCATATGAAACCTCTTGGAGGGTATTCCAGGCATTTCGAAGCAGAATGGCTGCCAGGTAAGTGGGATGGTCATAAGGGGCCAAGTAGCACAATTCATAGTATCGGGATGGAGGAATAATATGGCACACATGACAATGGGGGTACATTTGGCAGTGACAGGGCAGTTATGCAATCTGAAGGGATGGGAGGACCAGACAAAGAGTAATTTGTGCGGTGCATGATGTAAGGTTTGTTGAGGGGACAGAGAGGGCCGAGATGGTGAGAGCTGCTGACTGAGGGGCTGCTCAATAAACTCATGGGGCATTGCACCAAGTGTGCATAATCTAATAGCAGCTCTTGTTCAGGGTGTTATACATCACAAAGTATAGTGGGGCTTTCAGAGTCAGTGGTGGTGGGCCACAGCAGAAAAGACTTCTCCACAGGTCTGCGCTGGGAGGACATGGTATGGATGGGAGAAGGGATATCAGTGATGCTAAGGAGATCCAAGATGGACCAAAGGGGACAGGGGACCAGAGTGTTGCTAAGATGGTACCAGAATACAGCCATTTGTCCAGTGGGGGCCCTTCACGTGTACGTGGCTAGGCGCCCAAAAGGGAGGAACCCCTTGATATTTCTGTATGGAGATTGGGCCCCAGTGATGGGGTCCCAATTGGCAGCAGTTTTGACTTTTATATTGGAGAGACCAGAGGGGTATTCATCCCACTCATTCAGGACTGTGGTGGCCTTTGTAATGGCGGTGCAGGGAAGCACACCAGGGGATATCAAGCAGAGGGGCAGATGGGTTTCGAACTGTTATAAAAGATATGTCCACAATTTGATGCAATAGTAATAATCTTGTCTTCTTTCCTACCATAGGAGGTTTTGGTACGGTCAAGAAGTGATCCATTGGGGTGTAAGAGATTGATCAAGGGGGTGAGGGATTGCCAGGAAATAGGGGGAAAAGAAAAATGCAGTGTAAGGCATTAATTTTGTCTCTGTTTATGTTTTTTCAGGGTGGACAAGGAGGTTGGAGGCTTGGATATGTGGACATTCCTTTGTTCACTGGGCAGTACAATGGACATCCAGGAGGCTTGGAGGAGGCAGCTGTACTTGGACATCAATGCAATCAAACTGACATGGAGAGGACTGCGTGGCATAAAATTGGTGCAGCTGCTACCAACTCGGGAGGGGGGGGGAAATGAGAAGGGACCATAGTCAGCCGGACTTGATTATGATTCATTTGGGTGGTAGTGATCTAGGGACCAAACCTTGGCTGGACATATTTTATTAAATCAAGGAGAATGTGCAAAAAATAAAGGCATGGTGGCCAGAGGTTACTCTGGTTTGGTCAGATATTACTCCAAGAAGGGTTTGACGACACGCAACCAATCATAAAGCTATGGATAGGGCCTGAAGGCACATGCATGCAAGGGTAGGTGGGTTATTTGAGAGCACAGGGGCCAAGGTCTTACATCATGGGGTCCTGGAGCATGTGGATGAGTATTATAGGGAGATGGAGTACATTTATTAGGTTTAGGATTGGCAATGTTTAATTCTGAGATTGCTGACATCGAGCCCTGAATGCAGGAAAAAAGGGGTTTAAATTAAAGGGGAGTCCACCGTCCGCCATGAGCTGGAGGTGGACTAATGGCAAATAAGGGAAGGGGAGGATAGCATAAGGGGAGGATTAAAGGGGGGAAATAATAAATGTGACATAGGACAACTCAATAAAAAACAGGGGCACATTGTGTACACTTGTACCCCTTTGAATGAAGGAGAAGGAAGAAGGATGCCCCCCCCCATGATGTACCTCTGTGGGGGGGAGGGGGAGAAGTTAATAAAGAATGGAAAAATCAAGTATAAATTGGTAGAAGAAGAAATGATGATTTGAAATGTGAATTGGGAATGTATGATGTATAAAATGTGACTGATGTGATTCATGCATATGTATAACAGAATTTGTAAAACGGGGTGTTGATAAGAAATTAATTAAGTAAACTAATTGCCAAAACTGAGCACCCACACAGAACTTGTTTGTGTCATTATTGGCGGAGATCTGGGGAACAATGCTACGTGGATGCAAAGTTGCTCACTTTGCATTATGTATGCATTCATAGTAAAACTTTGCTGCATCTCTACCTGGGAGAGATGATCATTAGTGACCTGAAGTATTCCACACAGTGCAAGAAAGCAGCAGCAAGGGCAAACAAGATTCTGGGATGCATAGTTAGTGGGATCAGTAGTAGGAGAGGAGGTTATACTACCCTTATATAGGTCACTGGTGAGGCCACATCTACTGTATGGAGTTCAGTACTAGTGCCCACACCTCAGAAAGGACATTAACCTGCTGTAGAAGGTCCAGAGGAGGGCTACAAAGATGACAGCGGGTCAGCAGGATAAGGCATATGAGGAGAGGTTGAGGGCACTGAACATGTATAGTACTCCCTGGAGGAAAGGAGGGAGAGAGGGGACATGATTGGAACCTTCAAGTACTTGAAAGGTATAAATAAGGTGACAAGCGCTCACCTATGTATTTATCCTACCGCATTTTTATTCTTGAACTTGCATTCCACATATACCATGCTATTGTACATTATACAATGGCAAGGAAAGAATCCTGGGCTCTCATTGGTCAGTCTGTGCGTGGGACAGTGATGTTATCTCAGTATAACATCACTGTATAAAGTCCAGGCATGGACATGACTGCATGACTAGAGTCATGAATCAAAGCGTACCCTCTACGGCTTACGGCCCCTCCGAGCTGCTGCTGTAATGGACTTCCACCTCCCCAGCCGCAATGTCATCACACAGCAGTAATAACTAAAGGTATCAAACAAAAACACAACACTACAGGACACAAAAGAAACGTAACTTTCATGCCTGTTTTCTCTGCTTGAAACGAGTGACTTCAAGTAAACTGTATGGTTTGTGCGCTTCAGAGATACTGCTGGACTTAACAAAAGAAAAACGTGGCATGAAAACTAACCTTAGCGCACAGCACAATCAGTTTTCCCTGAATGTTTCAACTTCACACCGCAACCACATAATGTCCTCCACACTTTAAAACATCAGAAAGCACTCGGTACACTTACTAAAACCTCCATTTGATTCTGATACTTTCACAGTAAGTCCACACCTCCTGTCGGTCCAGCTCCTTTCTTGCATTCTTTTAATTCTTGCCAATATTATTGTCCGAGCACCACATGGAGATTGGACCATAAGTCCCCTTTCCTTCCTGCTTCCAGAAGAACTGACACTGCTTGTTACAGGGCACAACCAAAAGCATCCCACCACAAGAAGCACAGTCTGGAAAAGGGGAAACAATAAGTAGCAGCAGCTCCACCTGCTGCACATAATAGAAACTGGACTTTTGTTAAACAAATATACCTCCACATACAAAACTCAATAAAAAAACAAGCATTTGTCAATGTCAAATGTTGCATGCTTATATGTGCTGTTTAGGTATTTGGAAGTGATAATACTATGCCTAAGAACTGTCATGTGCCCCCGAAGACATCCCCTGTGTCTTTCTGTTCAGTATTCACAGAAGAGGGGAAGGGGCAAGGGCCACAGCAGTACAGCAGTTGCAAATGCATGAAGAGGTGAACAATAGTCCATTCACAGAACAAAGCGATGGGACCAGATGGCATATGCCCAAGGATATTAAGAGAACTGTGAAGGGAGATAGCAGTACCTCTGGCAGCCATGTTCACTGGGTCATTCACCACATTTTGCCTGTTTGCAGATGACACCAATATTTGTAACACAGTGGATACCCCAGAGGGGGTGGAGAAAATGAGGAGGGACATGGGGAAGCTTGAAAAATGGTCCAAGGACTGACAACTGAAGTTTAATTCAAAAACGTGTAAAATTATGCACCTGGGACACAGAAACCCTAGGGAAAGCTACAGGATGGGGGGGTGCAGTTGCTGACAGTCACAAGAAGGAAAGGGACCTGAGGGTTCTTATTTCAGATGACCTGAAAATGTCAAAGTGGTAAGGCAGCTGGGAGGGCCAGTGACATGCTGGGGTGCATAGGCAGGGGTATCACCAGCATAAGGAGGGAGGTAGTGATGCCATTGTATAAAACCATGGTCAGGCCTCACATGGAGAACTGTGTGCAGTTCTGGAAGTCACACCTTTGTAAGGATATTAACAGGCTAGAGAGATGGTACAGAGAAGGGCAAATGAGATGGTACAGAGCTTACAACACAAGACTTATGAGGAGAAATTAAGGGACCTCAATATGTACTCACTGGAAGAGAGGAGGGAAAGAGGGAATATGATAGAAACATTCAAGTACCTCAAGGGTATAAGTATAACTACTGAGAAGCAGGAGACAGCTGCTATAGACACATGTGCCAGCTTCTGTGTGATATTCTTTTTTTCTTATAAATCTGTAATCTCCAGTATTTCAGTAACCACATGACCACACTGTCTTCCTTAGGCATTTTTATGCTGGTTGATGCCTGGTGTCAGATGGTAGACAGAGGGCTCACCAGACTGTGTTGCCATCTGAAAAACTTCATAGAGTGTTCTTTTACTGGTAAGCGTTTTGGAAAGCTGGTGAAGGTCTCACAATTTTTATTATGATTTTATCTCCTTATGTCTGTCCTCTTTGGTCCCCCCCCCTCCTCACACCCCAACAGCCATCAGTGGCCACAGCTGCAGTCTTATTCTTGCCAAGATGGTGGGTGAGCAGCTGCCTTCACAGTCTGTGAAGTCTGACATCTTTCAGTGCCGCTTATTGGTCATCTCCCAACAAAGGCAAGGTGCTGCCAGCCCAAAACTAACTCAGGACAAGCAGCTTTCAAAGTGGGGAAGAAATGGAGTGAGCAATCAAGTACTCATTCAGATCGGTGTTGATTTTAAGATCAGCATACTGGTGTGGACACTGCAAATAGAACCCAGCTCTTTAAGCAGCCTTGAAGAGTAAAGGCTTCTCGAAGCACTGGGGTTCTGTTTATTGTACTGTAAGTGGGCTGCATCTAATTCAGTAATTTACTGTACCTTACATCTGGATGTATGGTAGGCCCAACTTTAAATAAAACGCTGCACCTGAATGAACACATGATGCCATAGAAACATAGAATTTGTCAGCAGAAATGGACCGCTCAGCCCACCCAGTCTGCCCAAGTGTTCTCTACCTACTTGTAACTCCTACCTGTATATGTTACTGCATGTCTTATTCTGCCTGCATCCATCAGGACCTCCTTGTGAATGAGCTTGCTCAATGGATTTTTCCTGCAATGAACTTGAACCTACTCCACCTCCGTAGCCCTATTGATCTCCGTTGACCCCCTCCTTCCCCCTTTTTTAATATACCCCTACATTTATCCCATGCATGCTTCATGCCCCCCACCATTTTTAGCTTCCACCATTTCTCCTGGCAGTCTGCTGAAGGCGTCTAACACCGTTTCAGTAAAGAAATATTTCTTCACATCTATCCTGAACCCCCACCAGCTTCGTTGTATGTCCCTTGGTTTGGGTGCTCATTCTCATTTGAAGGAAACTCCCCAACTGTACCCTATTTAGCCCTATGAGGTACTTTGTAGGTCTTAATCATGTCACCTCTCGCACTCCTCTCTTTCAGAGTGTACATGTTGAGATTTTTTCAGCCTTTCCTTGTAGGGATTCCTGTGAAAATCCTGAACCATTTTAGTTGTCCTCCTCTGGAAAACCTCCACCTTATGTCCTTTCTGAAATGTGGACTCTAAAACTGGACACAGTACTCCAGCTAGGGGTATATCAGGGAGTGATACAATAGCAGCACAACATCCCTCCTCCTCCTCCTACTGGAAATGCCATTCCTTATGCGCCCCCAAAATCCAATTTGCCCTGCCCATAGCCTTGTCACACTGTACTGCCACATTGAGGTCCTCTGATATAATAACCTCAAGGACCCTTTCATGTTGAGTGAGTATCAATACCTCCCCTCATCCTATACCCAGCATCGGGGTTCCTATGCCCTAGGTACATGATTTTACACTTGTTGGCATTGAATCTCAACTAAGTAAGAAAATGGAATTGATCTGAATGAATCGCAGGCTTTTAAGCAGGTTTTCAGGGAGTGTGTATGTATGTGGGAAGGGGGGCTCTGCTACTATAACTATTTGCTTTTGATTTTGGCCTCAAATCAGGTGCACTCTTGTAAACAGATGAAACACATTTAAGAAAGACTCATAAGAAATGTGATAAAGTCTTTGTACATTAGCCTGGGCTGAGCTTGCAGACAGGAGAGATAGAAACATAGAAACATAGACTTTGACAGCAGATAAGGACTGCTTTACCCACCTAGTCTGCCCATTTCCCTACCTACAGGATAAGCTGCAGATCCTAGTTAACCAACAGCCTACTTCTTCCCACCCCCCTCAAATATTGCCGTATGTCTGTCCCATGCATTCTTGAATTCCGTCACAGTTTTAGAGCCCACAACCTCCTCAGGAAGGCTCTTCCATGTGTCTACCACCCTCTCAGTGAAAAAATACTTTGTCACATTGCCCCTGAGCTGTTCCCCCTCTATCTTCAAATTGTGTCCCCTTGTTCTTTCACATCTCTTTTTCTGAAAGATGCTACCCTCTTGGACTTTGTTGATTCCACTGAGGTACTTAAAAGTTTCTATCATGTCCCCCCTCTCCCTCCTTTCCTCAAGGGTATAAATTTTAAGCTCCTTTAGTCTCTTCTCGTATGGCTTCTCTTGTAGACCCTGCACCATTTAGTTGCCCTCCTCTGGACTGCCTCCATCCTGTCTATGTCCTTGCTGAAATGGAGTCTCCAGAACTGGATGCTGTACTCCAGAAGGGGTCTCACCAACTGTCTGTACAGAGGGATAACAACTTCCTGTTTTTTGCTGGTGGTGCCTGTCCCTATACATCCCAGTATCCCCCCAGCCCTTACTGCCTTCTCACATTGGTTTCTAACCTTAAGGTTATCTGATATGATTACCCCAGGCCCCTTTCCATTTGTGCTGTTGTTACTACCCCCTCCATTGTGTAATCTTCCCCTGGGTTTTTGTTTCCCAGGTGCATTATTTTGCACTTCTTTGCATTGAATCCAAGCTGCCATACTTCTGACCATTCCTCCAACCTTGCCAAGTCCTTCTCATCACTTCCACGCCTCCTTGTGTATCAACCCTGCTGCAGATCTTTGTGTCATCTGCAAAGAGGCATACTTTCCTTCCAGTTCCTCTGCACTGTCAATTATAAAGACATTAAAAGGAGATGCAGTCTCTTCCTAATTACTGAGCTTCCCACTAGTCACCTGTGAGCCTCTTATGGGCCAGAGCTTACTGCACAAGCATTTGTCAATGCCGAATGGTTGCTTGCTGGCATTAGCAGTGGAAGTGCAGGAGTTAGAGAGATGGGGCCCAGTTCTCAAAGCCCTGCACTGGACGCAAGGTGCCTGCGGTGAACAGATATGGTCCAAGGTGCACCATGCATCCATGACTGCTCTCCGTATGATTCACAAAGGTGGCCTGCGTCGACCGCAGTCCACCTGCACCAAAGAGGGCTTGCATCTGCAATGCACTGTGGCACGGCGGTAGGGGGACTGCGGCCGATGCAAGCTGCATCCTGCGATTCACAGATATCACCTGGTGGGAGAAATTCTAAGTGCTTTTAGACCAGCCAGGGCAGGCATAAGGGGACTTGGACAGTCTCCTCTGGGTGACATGCCTGTGTGCTGCACACCATGGGTGATGGTCCACCCACCATACACCCCAAGTGTGGCCCCATATGTGTGAGCCCCATCCTAGTGGTCCAATGGCACCCTCACAGCTCCCGATGCCACCTATGTACCATGTTGGTACTCCCATCCTGATGCTGCTCATATGGGCAGCAGTTCCCTGATCCCGATGCCTGCCCCATCGGTCTTATCACAGCACCAATTTATGGTGGTATAGTGCCCACCCATGCCCCAGCAGGTGGTGCCACCCCCCCATATGCCAGTCCTGACTGCTCCCCAGCACCCGGCACATCCCATCACTCACCTTCGTGGCCATGTGGCAATTGCACCAAACATGGTGGGGAGACACCGGCCCACCTGGTAGGGTCCACATGCCCATTACCAAGTGGGACGGGGGTCCTGTGTTAGTCTCTGGTGGCCTGCAGTGGACCTGTGTGGTGTGCCAGAGATTTGCTGCAGGGTTCCAGTCAGTGCAAGCATCTGGATTTAGCCGCTGGGACCCCTCCTGTACCTGAATCAGGTGCAGGGTCCCTGGCGCACCAGGCACTGGTGCAAGCTGCTGTTTGCTGCAGCTTGTGCAGACTATAATCGGGCCCATGCAGTATAAGAATGGCAGTGAAGTATTGAACTGATGCCAACCCACCCCACCGTACAGAGATGGACAGGCATTGGGGTGTGCCTTTGGGTCATCGCCCATAACGGTCATGACATTTCACCTCACCGTACCCTGCAGACACTGACAAATGTCAAGTGTGCCTTGGGTGTTCGGGCTTACACTCACCTCATTCCATGGAAATATGTTGAAATGGGTGCAGTATCACGAGACTGGAATGAACTCTGGGGCCAAAGAGTCCAAGGCTCACCTCGATGCCTCTCACTGGCTGCAGGGTGCTGGTGGGGGTGGAATGGCATGTACATTACTGTCAACAATCCCAAGTCACATCCCTGATGCCTGTCAGTCCCTACAGGGTAGGGCATTATGGTTGAAAACCCTAACACCCTGGTATTTTTACTCCAAGTTTTCAACATGGGCTTTTTGTGATCCCACCACATGAACAGAAACACTATCAGTTTGTTAGCCAAAAGGTGTTTTTGCACAGTGACTTCGCCATTGGTGCCACAGGTGCGAAAACACATTTCGAATAGGATGTGAAAAATGACAGCTGTACTGTTCATGAGGAGGTGTTGAAAATCTGGAATGAAAATATAAGAAAACTGGTGAAGTCAGGAGTGTGCATAGAAACTGCGCAACCCACACCCGTAATGTAATTAGTTTGGAGATTTTTTACAGCAGATTTTCAACACAGGCATTTTGGGACCTCCACTCATGAACAGTGTCACTGTGATTTTCTCAATCTATCCCAAACATTGATTTCCCACAGTGACCATGCTATTCTGCGCCAGAAGTGGGAAAACACATTTCAGCCAGGGTGTGAAAAATGACAGCTGTACTGTCCATAAGGAGGTGTGGAAAAATGCCAGTGTTGAAAATCTGGACTGAAAAGATTACAAAGTTTTGTACATACGAGGGTGCCTGGAAATGCACAATGCACGCTCATAACACAGTCATTTTATGGACTTTTGTCATCAACTTTTCAACATAACCAGTTTAAGACCTCTGCTCATGAACTGTGTCACTGTGATTCTCTTAATCCATCCTGAACATTGATTTCCACACTGAACATGCCACTGTGTGCTAAACATGTCCAGCAAACATTCGGGTGATACATGAAAAATGACAATTGTACTGTTCATAAGGAGGTGTGGTAAAATGGCAATGCTGAAAATCTGGAGTGAAAATATTAAAATGCTCAAAGTTACGAGCGTGCATAGGAACTGTGGAATGCACGCTCATACAACAGTCATTTTGGGGAATTTTTTCACCAAATTTTCAACATAGGGTTTTTGGGGGCCTACCTCATGAACAGTATCACTGTGATATTCTTAATCTGTCCGATCATTGATTTCGCACACCCATCGTGCCATTGTGAGCTACATGTGCAAAAACACATTTCAGGCAAGATGTGAAAATTGACAGCTGTACTGTTCATAAGAAGGTGTGGTAAAATGGCAATGTTGAAAATCTGGAGTGAAAATATTAAAAATGTTCAAACCTACGAATGTGCATAGGAACTGTGCAATGCACACTCGGAAAACAGTCATGTTTGGGATTTTTTTCACCAAATTTTCAACATAGGGTTTTGGGGGAGCCTACCTCATGAACTGTGACACTGTCATTTCATTAATCGGTCCCAAAAGGTGGTTCCAGGCAGTGACTGCGAAATCACCTTTTGGGACTGAATAACAAAATGACAGTGACTCAGTTCATGAGGTGGTGTCCTAAGAACCCCATGTTGAAAATTTGGTGAAAAATTCCAAATGCCTGAGATATGCACCAAAGTTGAAAAAAAAAAAAACATTTATGCCATTATACAGCTTACCGGCATTTCTTCAGTTCGCAGTCGGCTTTGAAGAGTGCAGACATGTTCCCGGTTCACCGAAGATTGTCGCGCTGGGCTCCAGAGGTAAGTATGGGGTGAGGAGGTGTGGGGAGGTGGGGTACACAGAGGGTGGGCATGGGTTGGGGAAGGATCACGGAATCAACGAGATCATTTCTAGTTTACAGGTTTATTTAAAAAAAAAAAACATTAAAAAAACATTGCTGGATGGTTTTCATTTTTACAGGGACATTTCATTTTGGTACGCTGGGATGGGCTCCCAGCTTGCCATCTGAGTGTTTGGGGAGGGCTGTAGCCAAGGGGGGATTGGTCACCCTCGTCAACACATATCGAGTGCTAGGGGAGGACAAGAGTAGAGGGGGATTGGTCACCCTCGTCAACATATATCGAGTGCTATGGGAGGACAAGAGTAGAGGGGGATTGGGAACCCCCTCAGCACACAAGAAATGTGGGAAGGGAGCATTATGATGATGGGGAGTGGGTTCCCCCACCAGCAAAATGATGAGGAAGGGGGCATGCTGACAGGGGGATTGGGCACCCCTGTCAGCACATATAGGTGCGGGGGGGTGGCAAGAGCCAAGGGGGATTGGGTGCCCCCTCAGCACACAAGAAATTGAGGAGAGCATTATGCCGACAGGAGTGGGCTACCCATTGGCTTTTTTTATTGAAATGTTTCACCAGGAAGTCACGCTGAATGGTGGGTGGTGGCTTTCTGTCAGCTTTGTGGGGACTGTGAGAGGCTGACAGAAGCCGTCACCTGTCACCATGGAAACACAGAAACATGGAGCTGTGTAACTGGCTGCTGCAGCCAGGGAGGCCCTGCTGTATGAACAGCTGATTGTGTAGTGTTGGGCACTCCCTGATGGCAGTGTCTCAGTTACCTTGATGTAGGCTGGCCTGCTCCTTAACTGCTGGTGATGACAGCATGCTACTCTATTGGCCGTGGTGGTGACCAGCCCCTGAATGGGCTGCTGCCATTCGGCACAACACTGCGGCACCTCCACAACCCGCTTGTAAAGAAAACCTGATGCAATGTGTCTCTTACACATGCGTGCAAGCAACACAATTAAAAAAAATGTATTTCTTAATTGCATTTCTTTTTATTTTCACAAATGAGGCATTGTATAATAGCAATAATGCACTCCAGAATGTGTGTCGTGCTGGAATAACATCATTTCTCGAGTGTTGAACGCACTCGACCTGTGACCTCATGCCCAACCACCCGAGGCGAGACATTATCCGAGCACGACACACACCCTGTCATGCATTATTGCTTAACTAGTATTTTGTACTCTGTAGCTACAGCTTTCATTTATGTATTTGTACTCTCTCCCAACTCCCTTTCCCCCAGGTCACACCTGGAAAGGAGCCTCAGCTCAGTGCCCCTCAACCAGTAATCTACTTTAAATAAATAAATAAATAAATAAATAAGGAGGGTCTCTACAAGCTGAGTGGCAACCATAACATGAGGGGGGCACAGTCTTAAGCTGGGTGGGGTTTAGGAGGGTGGTCAGGAAGCATTTTTTCACTGTGAGGGTGGTGGGCACTTAGAATGCACTTCCAGAAGAGGTGGTCTCATTGAAGACAGTAGGCAGCTTCAAGAAATGCTGGGATAGGCATAAGGAAGGAAAGATCATGGGTAGGGAGGATGGGAGGAGTGGAGAGGGAGGGCAGGGACAGTAGCTCAAGCTGTAGACCCTGCAATATGAGCAGACTAGATAGACCAAATGATCTTCTTCTGCTGGCTTCTTTGTATGTTCATATGTATTTTCATATTTTTCACACAGCAGTTGAAAATGTTCTCTGCACTTGTTCATGAGGCGGGGTCATAAAAAGGCTATGTTGTCAACCTGGGGCAAAGATATTAAAACATAAAGTTATGAGCCTACATTGAAATTTACAAACGCAGGCTCCTACCTTTGGTAATGCAAAACCCACACAGTACACCACAACTCATCTAGTACTCCGGGGCTTCTACAGTATGTAAGTGGCGAACACCCAGCATTGCGCTTGTTTATTGTACTTTCCTATATAATTCATTCATCAATCTTGTCACAGCAATTTTGTGTGTTATTCCAGTATCTATTTCCTGATCTTGGTTTCCTTGCCAGTGAACATCCATCTATGTTATCTAGAATTGAGTTAAATAAAATGTTGATTTTAACTGTGACTGCATCCTTCTGTCCCACAGATTTAGTATTCTGTACTACCGCTTCGTCATTGGAGTGATGTTGCTGTTAGTGAGATAAACAGAAATCTCCGGCTATTACCAAACCGCACACTGGGATATATAGTCTACGACTCTTGCTACCTGCCAGCAAGAGCACTGGAGGTTACCATAAGGCTGTTATCTGGGAAGCAGATAATCCCAAATTTCCACTGCGGGGACTACTCATGGCCCTATGCTATCATTGGAGACTCACCATCAACGTCTTCCCTCCCCATGGCTACATTACTGGGAATCTACAGGTATCCCCGGGTAGGAAGTAGAAAAATTAAAGTTACTGATATTTTTCTTCAGAGATTTAGGTAGTGTGACGGAGATAACCTGAAGACAGTTTGGGATTTCTTTAAGTTAACAATTTGTTTTAACCAGGATAACCCAACTGAGTACTGCAACATTTCATTTTTCATGGGTCAGATACTGCTTATTCCCAATCTTAATCCTGGGAGGTGCAAAGTAGTTGTTGAAGACCACTAAGTGAGCCAGTGGCTATGGAGGAATTTGAATCTAAACCTTTTACTTCACAGTGTTGAGCTTGCCTCTACCCACTAAACACCATTACCTTTTGATAGCTGTGAACTATAGAAGGAATCAGTGTGGCTCAGCAGGTAGCACAGCCACCTCTGGGACACAGGCTGGTGGGTTCAAATCCCAAATTGTAGACTTGTGCTTATATGCATGGATGGCAAAGCTGATGCTACTGATGGTGGTGAGGATGTCAGAGATGCTGGTGTTGGTGATATATAAAAAAGGGATATGTAGGGGGGTGACTGTGTGATAACTTATTTATCTGCTACAGTTACTAGTGACCTCAAGTAACCACACAGTGGTAAAGCCATGAATGCGGTTACAAGAGGTCACTGGCAATTGTACCACATCGTGAGTTACCACACAGTCACCACCACATATTCCATTTATGCAACAGGATTTTTTGGTTTATATCCCAATCAATATGATCTTGAAATGTAAGACTTTGATCCAAAATAAATCCAAGGTATCAAAAATGTTAACATGTTTAATTTTGCCACAAATCATTTCATTAAAAAGAAGGAAGAGGCTCAAATTGTTTAAGCTTTTGTTGAGTACCAAAAATGGCAGGGACTTTGTCTTAGTAGTGTTCGGTAACATAAAAATTGTCAGACACCCATTATTTCTATATTATCAAAATTCCTTTGTAGACGGATAAATATATCAATAGGGTTGTTACCAGGCCTATATAAAACAATATAGTCTACAGACATAGTTATACAAGTATTCATGTCCTGAATAATGGATGACAATAAAATAAAATATTGAAGAGATTGGAGCACAGGATAGATCCTTGGGGAACACCCATGTGTATATCAATCATAGAGGAATTTGTAGCACCAGCATGACGGACTGCTTTCTGTCAGATAAATAATGTGAGAACCAGTTTATTGTTTTGGGTGAAAAAACAAGATTCTCAAGTCTTGTAAGCAGTCCAAAGCACTAACAGAGGAGACGATAACTAAGGTCAAATAAGGGGACAGGTCCTTTTTCAGGTATGTGGGGGACATGACAAGGGGAAGGATAGTGTGACTCAGGAGGGTATGGAGGACTGCGCAGTGGAATATAAAGAGAAGGGGGAGGTCATATCAAACTAATCTCATAGATTTCTTTGAGTGGGTTACCAGGGAGATGAATCAAGAGAGAGAGCAGTGGATGTGGGTTATCGGACCTCACTAAGGCTTTGACTGTGTCGCTACAGGAGGCTAGTTAAGAAACTAAGCAGTCTGTGGGTGGGGAGAAAGTGACAAGCTGGGTAGCAAACTGGTTAAGGGACAGGAGGCAAAGGGCAGTGGTAAATGTTATCCACTCAGGTGCTAGGAAAGTGACTAATGAGGAGCAAGAGGGTTCAGTGTTAGGATTGGTTCTTTCAATGTCTTCATAAGCGACATTGCAGAGAGGCTTGAGGGGAAGGTGTATCTCTTCATGGATAATACAAACATTTGAAACAGGGTTGACACTCAGGAAGTGGTGGAGAGGATGCAAAGGAATCTGAGGAAACTTAGAGGTATGGTCTAGGGCGTGGCAGTTGGATTTTAATGCCAGTGCACAATTATGCTGTTAGGGCTGCAGAACCCAGGGGCTGTGTATAAGATGGGGAGAGTGATATTTACAATCACCAAGCAAGAAAGAGACCTAGATGTCAACATGTTTAATGACCTCAAGGTAGTTGGGCAGTGTGACAAATCAGTGGGAAAGGCTAGCATGACGCTGGGGAGCACTGGGAGGTAGATTGCTACTAGGAGGAGGAAGGTGGCACTGCCGTTGTATCATTCACAGGTGAAACTCTACCTTAGGTTCTGTGTCCAGTTCTGGAGGCCACATCTCTGCAACAACTTTGAAAGGGTGAAGGAGGGGCAGCCAAAGGGTGAGAGGGTTACAGAGAAAGGAAGGCACTAGAACAAGGGCCTGCAACAAACCTAAGGGGAGTTTAGAGAGATGTGGAAATATTTCTTCATGGAAAGGGTGGTGGATGACTGGAATAGCCTACCAGAGGAGGTAGTAGGGGAAAAGACTGTGGGGAATTTCAAGCTTGCATGGGATAGGCACAGGGATATATTAGGTAGAGGAACAAGAGGAGGGAATGACACCTATGACCACCTAGGGTTAGTAGTGACAGAATAGGCAGCGACTGGGGCAGACTGGATAGGCCTAAAGGTCCCTTTGCTGAAAGAATCTGTATTTCTATGTTTCTAACAGGATCCCAGTAAGAAGAGTCAGAATTCTACAATTTGCCCAGCTTATGCATAGGAGTTTCTTAGGGCATACCAAAATAACTTTCAGTAGCCATCTGTGGTGCCCAAGGTATAACAGAGATTTTAAACAGGACACTTGGAAAGCCATTTGTATACTGTTCATAAAAATCCATTATGTTTTGTTCCATTTATAAATATTTTTTAACTGTACTCTATGTAATTGTTGTTCTTTTCTCCTTACTGTACCTCTCCCACAGGCTGCACCTGAAATAAGCTTCGACTCAGTGTGCCTTTCCTGCTCACCTATTTTCATGTCAGTAAATGAGACAATATCTGGGGTACAAATCAAATCCTCTCTCCTATGCTTGGTTTTCTGAGGATGTTCCTGTGTGGATATCTGTCTCCCTTGGACGTTCTGGACAAATTTGACTTCTGCCATCCAATTAACCAAGATACATTGCTCTGATTCAATTTTCTATTCTTTAACTGAAACAAGTACATGTAAGAACTATTTCTTACGCACTTATGCTTTCCATGTTTTCCTTATCTTAAACACTATATTTTGTCAGGAAATTGGATTTCATGCTGCCATCTATGTACTAGAGCTGTGAGAAAACAATTCCGCTGGAATTTGCTTGAAAGTTGGACTTTTGATTCTGCAAAAGTTCAGAAATCAATTAGCAACTCTTTGTGAAATTCCAACTTAGAATGACAGAATAAATGTATGAACAGTGGAGAATAATGTATCAAACTGTGGGAAAGAATTTCTGCAGAACTGATCACTGTCAGAGATCAGTTCTGCTGGATTTCTTATGGCAGTTAGTGAAATTACTTACTGCATATATTCATTCCACAGTTCAGTGAGTCACTAAACTATGGAATGAAAGTATGCATTGTGTTATTTGAGTCCAAGCCTCTGACAGAGGCTACAAACATAATGCAGACTTGTAAAACTAATTCTGAGTCCTTTCCAACTATGAGCTAAAGTATCTATATGATGGCAGCTTGACTAGCTTTTAACGCCAGAGTGAGGGGATACGTAACACAGTGGAGTCTAAAAGAACAGTGGTTTTGTTGACATTTAACCTAATTTGGTAAGGTTTGCTCAACTTCTATTTTCTTGTCCCCTCCACAGAGCTGAAATTGGGACAATGCAGGGGACTCCTATTCCTTCATCCTGATTGTTTGAGCCCTGTAGGTCAACCTGAGCCTGGCCACCCCTGTTCTTATGGCTGGCTTGGAGGGCCATTCCACAGTTACAATGAGGATTTAGGGGTGCCACAATGAAGGGAGAACACAGACTCCCATTCCCCCACAGTGAGGAAGTGGTGTCATGGAGCTGTACCTGCCCAGCCATCTTAGTATCACCTGCAGATCATGTGTATAGCCACATTAGGTGCCTTATTTATTATTACTTCTGACAGTTTTATCTGTTTAGCAGCTTGAATGTGCAGGGATGTCATGTCTTGGGGCAGGCAGCAGTATATGGCTCCTTGATTTCTGTGGTGGAAGTTGAGGTAGTGACCCTCCTCAATAGAGGTACACCCCTAGTGGACTAAGGCTTCCCGTTGCATGGGGGTGGTGTTTAAAGAAGCCAGGTTAAGAATGGTTATGGATGCTAAAGAGGGCTGGTGGGTACAGAGATGTCTAATTTCAGTCCTGCAAGTATTATGTTTAGTTTGCCCCCCCCAACGCAAACTGCAACTCAGCTGTGGGAGTTACAATAGAGTTCCTGTCCTTTCACTTGCTTGTAAACAAAGGCAGTGGTTCAGGGTCAATCCGGAGTGGCTTTGGGGAGGATCCTAAGTGGGAGGGTGCAAGAGAGAGAGAGAGAGAGAAGGGATGGAGTGACAGTGAGTGGCCATATTAGTACTGGAGGTGCACATTGCTCCAGCAGTGCTCGCACATTTGAGCAGCATGAACAGACGTCCACTTGTTTGTTTGCTTCAAGATATGAGGAGAGTGACCAGAGTCAGCTATAAGCATTCAATTACTACTCACATAGCAACATTCCCCCTGTGCTGTCAGTTAAAGACTGCAACAAAATGACAGATTTTGCCCTCCCCACCCAAAGGAATGTCAGTGAGGTGACATCAGCACCCGACCCTGTGGATTTCCTGCCTCCACAGACAACCCAATGCTTACTGGAAGGATTCAGAGGCAGGAAAGGAGAGAAAAAGAAAACTTACCATCTGCCAAGCATGCATGGATGTCAGAGGAGCCCCCCACCCACTCTCCATATTTCCCCCATGCAATATTACCCCTCTAGGAAGAGCTGAAAGAACCACAGAACCAAGAGACAGGAAATCTAACACATCCAATTCAGGTACAAGCTGGGGAACCAATGCACCATTAACCTGTCACCATCCTGACCACTGAACCATTGTGGGATATAGTCTGCCATGACAGAGAGGGGCACATCTCCCACAGACCCATCTGTACTCTATTTCCACATTCATTGTTATCCCATCTGCCTCCTTCTCAACATCTCATGTCCTACCATCTACCTAGCTATACAGACACAGAATCTGAAACTCCTCACCCAAGTAGGAGCTGTCGTCCAGGGTAGGGGGGGAAACAGCTCAATATAACAACTACCACTGACTCAAACAAAACAGCTAGTTAAGGATTTCCATAACAAGTTGCTCTCCTACTGGTCTGCTACCTGCCACCATTGATTCAGGTCAGACCCCTAGCAGGTTTACAACGTTCAGCTACATGTGTACAATGGTAGCTGAAATTACATGCGTTGTAATGGATGTTCACTATTATTGTTGTCACTGTATATTTTTCATTGAAATTGCACTCACTATGATTGAATCGTCAAATTGATATGGAACACCTAGCAGGGACTGAAATCAGCTAAAAGGGATGAGGTCACAAAGTGTGCCAGTGGAAAGCCCCTGGCTGAACCAGTCTCAGAGATCGAGAGCCCCCCCCCACAGCACACACACAACCTGCAAAGGAAAAGAACAATTATTGAGTGACTAATCATGTTATTCAGTAAAAGAATGTACAATATAAAGGGTACCGCTTCCGATTTCAAGGTGCATGAGGCCAAGTTCCATATGTGGTGGAGTGTGAATTACATTTTTTGTTGTCCCACTTCCTCTGGTACCTGAACCACAATTCCAAGAAGATATGGCACACTCAGGTGTATAGGCTGATTGTGCAGGTCTTTCACAGGGTACCTGGGAGTGGTTAGCTATCTTTGCCCAAGATGGGAGAAGTCATCATTTGAGACCTCTACCAAAGGGCAGAGTATTTGTTGTCCTGTTGTAATTGGTAATCATGACTTGAGATTTGCTGTGGCATGGTGAGTTCTCTAGTCCTGTCTGCTTCGGCACTGGTTCCCCAGTTATTTCAGATCCATTGGTGGAGGGATCCCAAATCTCTGCTGCCTTCCTGCAATCAGCTGGGGTGTCCCCAGACTTTCTCATGCTCCTCACCCACAAATGTTTCTGGACACTTGCATTCCATTGCCTGTCCCTTTGAAGGCTTATTGCAAGGCATCATGCTGGCAGGGCCCAGTGTTAGTGGCTGACATTGGAGGGTTGCTTCTGTTGGAGCTGGGTTCAGTGGAGTGGAATGTTAGGTTTCTATACTTGTTGGTCCAGTGCTTCAGGATATAATGAGAGGCTTCCTCAGGTGTCTCAAAGGTCTTAGCCACTCTGTTCTGACTGATTTACAATTTAGCTGGGTACTGGAGCTTGTACTGGACCTCCAGCTGTCGGAAGGCCTTGCAAATGGGGTGAATTATTGGTGCCATGCCACAAGCTCCTGCAAATAATCATTAAAGAGCCTTATTATCTGTCATTCCTTTCTGTTTTTCATTGATGTAAGACTTGTCAGATTTGATATTAGTGAGAGTATTACTAAAACTAAAGGGAAAACTAAGATTAAATGCTTTAAAAAAGCTGATTTTAATAAAATGAGACACAAGGCCAAGTCATGGAACTGGAAAGCAGAGTACTCACAAACAGACATCAGCACTATGTGGGATGTACTTGTAAATAATCTAGAACAGCTGGTGTGCAAATACATACCAGAACAAGTAAAAATGACAAATCTGGAAGGATCCTAATGTGGGATTGACAGGAAAGTATGTAGGGCTATTCAAAAAAGGGCATTTGGCAAGACTAGGAAGAAGCATTCCCAATGGGTGGGCTAAATACAAAACTCAGGCAAGGTATGAATTAATTATTTGACTAACAAACACAATCATGAACTGAGGTTGGCAAGGATGTAAAGACCAATTACAAGTCTTTCACAGTTACATTAGTCATAAGACAGGTAATAATGTCCAGGTTAGTCTATTGCAGGATAATGATGGCAATATGGTTATGATAAGATACACATGACAAAATGTCCTAAACAGGTACTTCTGAAGTGTAGTTCAACAAGAAATCAGTAATGAATTTCAGTTGGTAGGTCCAGACCCTACATGAACTACAACTTGAGGTAAAATGAAACAAAACTGACTCAACAGATAAACCGTAATAAAACTCCAAGACCAGATGGTGTACACTCAAGAGTGATTAGGAACGGCTGAAGTCTTGGCAGAACCTATTACCATCTTATTCCAGGCATCTCTTTGATACAGGCATTGTGGTTACAGTTGAGGAATGTTACTGTAGTCCATATTTTTTAAGAAAGGGAAAAAAGTCAGGTGAAAAATTATTACATGATTAGCCTTAACATCTGTTCTGTAAAGTTCTCATGGGCATACTTAAAGAAAGATTGAAGAGGCTCATAAGAGATGCTAATATGATGGAAAGTGTACAACATGGCTTTGTAGGGTAGGTGTAATGCCAAACTAATCTCCTCCAGTTTTACACCTAGGTCAACAGAGCACTTGACAAGGAGAATCAGTTGATGTTGTTTACCTCCAGACTATAGCAAGACTTTCAATGCTGTTCCTCAATATAAGTTGATTGAAATAGTTAGCTGTATCTCTCATAAATAATAATATTGTAGCCTGGATTCAGTCCTGGTTGCACAGAAGAAGACAGCAGGTAGTGGAAATAGGACTGGCGCGACACCTCTGTGAGTTCCACAGGGCCTGGTCCTGTGACTGACTTTGTTTAACTTCTTTGTTGTGTCCATGAGCTATGGGGAGGGATCTAGATTTCAAAATTTGTTGATGATGCAAAAATAGGTACAAGAGTGAGCACTCAGGAAGATATTGATTAGCTGCAGGATTGACTGACTAAATTTGAAAATTGGGCTAGAGGACATACACTGACATTTAATCTTGACAAATGCACAGTGATGCATTTTGGTAGCTCTAGTTTGAAAGCCCATTCTTTCCTAAATGGTACAGTTTTAAAGGAAATCATGGAAGAAAGAGACCTAGGAGTGCATCACTAATGACCTAAAATGTAAAGTCAGTGTCATTTAAGTGCTAAGACAGCAACTAAGATACTGAATTGTCAGTTCCTAATGCTAACACCATTCCGTAGGTCAATCAGATGAGATGGGCAGTATATGAGAATAGCACAAGCATTAGGGTTGACAACCCCAAGGCACATCCCATGCCTGTTACTGCCTGTAGAATAGGGGTGAGGAGTTAAGGTTGGAAACCCTAATGCCACATTTCCCTGCTTTTGTTGCTTCAACCCTAACTAGTGCATTAACACATTTTTTTTTCAATGAATTTCCTTACTTTTTGAGAAGGTACACCAAATTACTGTTTTTTTCACCAAACCAGAAAAGGGACGAGCAAGCACTTTATACAGTGAATTTTTAAAAGTGAAATTGCAAACCATTTCTTCACAGCAGAGTAACAAAGAAGTGATCATGCATACTTCACATTACAGTATTATTCTAAGGGAAGTTAATTAAAATCTAAACTTGCAGAACTCCAGTAAAGTAATATCTTTTCACCAAACCAGCAAAACCAAAAGGCCTTTGTACCCTTGAAAATTTCAGACCAAAATCTAAACCATTTCTTCACTAAGGAGTGACAAAGAAACACTTGACTTACAATTTTTTTTTTTACAGATTGTGAAGTAGGAGCATTTTTTATTTCCTTTTCGTAGTTTGTGGAATAAGCTAATCCTTTTTTGATAAATTGTGAAACAGGATCCTGTTTCAAGTTTCTTTGCATTTTTGAAAAGTATTCTGGCATGTCTAAAAACACATTTCCAGTGATTTATCAAGAAAGCAGCAGAATCCGACAGAACAGGTCCCCATTAGCAGAACACATGTATTGGTTACTTCTGAAAACATTACTTTTTTCAGTTATTTAGTTTTGTTTTCCTGCCAACAGAAACAAGATTGCAGCAGCATGGAAAATGATTCCCTATTTCTGACACAGGATGACCCTGAAATTTAATTACCCATTTGCAGTATACAAAGGATCCTTTTTGGGATGGGACATCTAACTGGAGAGTGAAATTTCCATTGAAAATAATGGTAAATTTTTAAATGTAATAACTTTGAAATGGATTAATATTTGTTACCAATTCTTCAAAAGGCATATTCTGTGACCCAAGACCCTTCTACCCTTAACAAGTTCTGACCAAAATTTCCAAACTGTTTTGCATTGTGGCATGACAAAGAAATAACCTCCCCCAGCAATTTTCACAGTTATTTACACCTGGGCTGATATTCAAATTGCACTAGGCAGGGGTGCAAGCCTCAGGCTCAGCACAACTGGGCTGCACCAGGGCATGGACCAGGCAACATTCAATTGTGTTGCACCATCGCATAATACCGCTGAATATTGCACTGATGGTACATGCACTGGGCATGGTGCGGGGCACTGTGCCAGCACAAGGGCAGGACAGGAGCAGAGGGATGCGCCAGTGCAAGTGCAATTGTGCTAGGTGAGCAACCATAATATTCAGCACTGGGCATGCAATGAGGCAATTATGTATGTATGTGCAATGGGTCCATTTGTATGTCATTATGGCCCCATTTTCATGCAGTGCACTGATCCTCGGGCTTTGTGCCTGGTGCCCTGCCAGGCTGCAGCCATGTGGTACCAATGCTCTGTGGTCCCTTGGCCGTTCCCCTGCTCCTGTACACCCAATCATGGGCAGAGGTATTGAAATAACCTGGGTGGTCCAGTGGATACCCCCCCATCACCCGATCGTGAGCATAAGAAACATATAGAAACAGAAACATAGAAGTTGACAGCAGATAAGGACCGCAAGGCCCATCCAGTCTGCCCATTTCTTTTTCTACCTTATAAATGTGCCATCGGCCTTTGCTCTGTCAGTGACCTATCTATTCATAGTCATTTGTATTGCTCCCTTATGCCTATCCCATGCCTGTTTGAAGCCCTGCACTGTATTCATAGCCACCACTTCTTGTGGTAAGCCATTCCATGCATCCACCACCCTTTCTGTGAAAAATAATTCCTCACATCTCCCTTAATCGGCCTCCCTCTAATCTCATGCTGTGTCCTCTTGTCCTGCTATTTTTCTTATATTTAAACATGTTAGACTCTTTCACCTTGTTTATGCCCTAAGGTGTTTGAATGTCTCGATCATATCACCTCTCTCCTCCTTTGCTCAAGGGTATACATATTGAGCTCTGCTAATCTGTCCTCATATGTCTTCTGATGCAGTCCCTGCACCATTTTGGTTGCCCTTCTCTGACTGCCTCAATTTGGTTAATGTCCTTGTGAAGGTGTGGCTCCAATACTGCACGCAGTACTCCAGATGGGGCCTAACCAGTGTCTTGTACAGAGGGATTATTACCTCTTACGACTTGTGATACCCTACTAATACACCCTAACACCCCCTAGCCTTACCTACTGCTTTAGAGGTCTGCTTGATGATTTTAGGTCATCAGTGATGATGATGCCCAAGTCTCTTTCTTCCTTTGTGACTGCTAGCAACTCCTCCCAGCCTATAGGTGGCTTCAGGGTTTCTCTCCCTATGTGCATGATTTTGCACTTCTTTGCATTAAATCCCAGTTGCCACTCTTCTGACCATTCTGCTAGTTTATCCAGATTTCTCTCATTCTGCCCACCCCATCTGGATCATCTACTCTGTTGCAGATCTTGGTGTCATCTGCAAACAGACAAGCCTTACCTCTAGTCCATCTGCAAGGTCACTAATGAAGATGTTGAAGAGGACTGGCCCCAGGACTGATCCCTGAGGTACCCCACTTGTGACTTGCATCTCTTCTGACTGTATACCATTTACCACCACTCTCTGTTTTCTGCCAGTCAACCAGTTTGCCACCCAGTTGACCAACTTCTGACCCACCCCGAGCCTACCAGCTTATTTATCAATCTTCTATGTGGAACAGTGTCAAAAGCTTTGCTGAAGTCAAGGTAGGCGACATCAACTGCTCCCTTGGTCCACCACTCTGGTTACCCAGTCAAAGAAATCTATGAGATTAGTTTGACAGGACCTTCCTTTGTAAACCCATGCTGTCTTGGATCCTGTGCCCCTATGGATTCCAGGTGTTGCACTATCCTTTCCTTAAGGAGTGCCTCCATAATCTTGCCCACTACTGAGGTAAGACTGACTGGTCTGTAGTTCCCCGCCTCCTCCCTGCTACCACTCTTGTGGGCGGGATCACATGAGCCCTTCTCCAGTCTTCTGGGACCTCTCCTGTGCTCAGAGACTCACTAAACATTCTGCTAATGGCCTGCTAGTTCCTCCTTAGCTCCTTAAGTACCCTGGGATGTATGCCATCAGGTCCCATTGCCTTATCCACCCTGAGCTTAGCAAGCTCTTGTAGGACCCTCTTTTGTGAAGGAGTAGTGCTCACCTCCTCCCCTGTGTCCATGATGCTGAGCTGTGGGCCCTGCCTCACCTTCTCTTCAGTAAATACTGAGCAAAAGTATCTATTTAGGATAGATGCCTTACAGGGTCCTCCTCCTCACATGCCCTTTTCTCCATTGCTTAGCAATACCCCTCTGGACTTTCTCCTTTCACTAATGTATCTATAGAAAGTCTTGTCACCTTCTTTACTGTTCGTGCTAGTGTTTCTCAGTTTGGGACTTTGCCTGCCTTACTGCCTTACCTGCTTCCCTTAGGGCAGTTTGGTATGCCTCCCATCTTCATCCCGCTGTGTTCTTTATATTTCTGAAGGCCAGCCTTTTGGCTCTGACCTTTTCTGCTACTGTATTTGAGAACCAAAGTGGTTTCTTCTTCTTTGCACTTCCTTTCTGTCTAACACAATGGGATGTTGCTTCAAGTATTGCATCCTTAATGCTTGCCCACTTTGCCTGTACCTCTCACCTGTGTTTCTTTTGCCAGGGCTAGCTTAACTCTGTTGGCCATCTTATCAAAGTCAGCTCCTCTGAAGTCCCATATTTTTGCCTTGGAATGGGATGATTTAGATGTAGTAGCCAAATTGAACCATACCATGTGATGGTCACTGGCCCCCAGGTGACCTTCTACCTGGAGATCTGTGATCCTTCTTTGTTAGTCAGTACTAGATCTAGGATAGCCCTGTCTCTTGTGGGTTGCTGTACCAGTTGTTTGAGGCCCCCTGCAGGGAATCCACTATGAGTCTAGTTCTGGCAGATGTTCCTGCTGGTATTGACCAATCTGTATCTGGCATGTTGAAGTCTCCCATTATCAGAACTCCCTTTAGCTGTCATGTTTTGTATATCTTCTAACAGTAATGTGTCTATGTCCTCCTCTGGTCTGGGGCCTGTAGACAACCCCAGTTCTTATGGCTGTCCCATTTCCTGTTTCCAGGGTGACCCACAGTTCTTCTGGCTCCTTATGTGTATTCTGAATTTCTGTAGCTTGATATTTTCATTAACATACAGGGCCACCTCCCCTTTTGCACCTCGGTCTCTTCTGAACAATACATAGCCAGGTACTGAAGTCTCCCAAGTGTGGTTACTGGTAAACCACGTCTCACTAATTGCTACTATGTCCAGTTTAGCCTCTGACATTATTGCCTGCAGGTCTGGGATCTTATTTCCAGGCTGTGAGCATTTGTGTACATGATTTTCCATTGGCCAGATTTTGTGTGTTAGTAGTTGTTGTGAAGTTTGGCATTACCCCTGTGCATCGTATGGGGAGACAAACCTTTTTCTTACCTGGTGATGCAAATGAACGGCAAACATGCTGAATTCCTGTTTGACCACCAGCTGAGGGGAGGGTGTTCTTCCCATTCGACGATGGGGTGCTGCACCCTCTCCCATTTGCTAGTTTAAATATTCTGCAAAGACGTCAAACTTCTGCCCAATGCACTGACTCCTCCTTAGTCAGATGCAGTCCATCAAATTTAAAGAACTTTCGCCCCAGAACTGTTGCCAGTTCCCTACAAATCTGTGTCCTTTTCCTGGCACCAGTCCCTGAGCCACGTGTTTAGCTCCCCTATCTCCCTTCTCTGACCTTCCGTCCATCTGCCCCTCTCCCAGACTGGCAGGATCTCAGAGAAGGAGATGCCGGACGAAATAGATGATAGTTTGTCACCCAGCCTAGTCAGGTGTTCCTTGGTCTCCACAACTGACCGGCTGGCGAGATCATTAGTCCCTATGTGTACTAGGACATCAATGTTTTCTCCTGCTTTGTGAACAATTTTAGCATGCGGTCAGTGTCTTCCATGCTGATGTACTGGGAGACATCTGACCATCACCCTGGCTGGAGATGGTATCAACTCCCAAATCATGGAGCTCCTATGATCAGAAGTTTTTGGATTTCTTTGTGCTTGTTAGTTTTGGTTCCTGATTGGGTGAGGCAACATGAATTTCCCTGGTGGTCCAGTGGATACCCCCATCGCCTGGTTAATGGGCATAAGTAACCCAGAAAGTCCCTGGTGGTCCAGTGGATCCCCATGCCCGGAACATGGTGTATGCACATTAAACCCTGGTGGTCAGGGTCGCCCTCCAGTGCCCAATCGCTGGCATAGGTAGTATCCCTGGTGGTCCAATGGAAGGTCCCCGTAGCCTGGCCGTGGCTGTGTAAGACTGTATCCCGGTGGTCCAGCTGAATTTCCACTATCTGATCACAGAACATAGAAGAAGTTTGGTGGTCCAGTGACTCCTCCCCACCCACCCACCGAGGTCCTCTGCCACCAAGCACCTGCCCGCATGCTCCCAGCCACCATTGATGACAGCATAGTATACCAGATTTGATTGTCCATTGCATGACCAATGGGCATGGAGACCATACTGTACTACACATGCCCAATATGTGAATGAACGCGTTCATTCACATATCAGGCCTGTGTAGTACAGTATGGTCTGCAAGCCCATTGGTCTATGCAGTGGACCAATAGGTGTACAGACCATACTGTATGCTGTCAGTTGGTGGGCAGCTAGGAGGCCTGTGGGTGGGGTGCTGCCACCCACCGCTGACTTGGGGGTGTGTGCTGGGTGGTGGGGGACCTGTGTGTGCGGGTGGGGAGAGTGGGTCCACTGGACCACCAGGGCTTATTTTGCTATGTCCACACACAATCGGGTGATGGGGGAATTGCACTGGGCCACCAGAGATGATAGTCTTACATATGCCCGTGATCAGGTGATGGGGACATTCCACTGACCACCATGGTGTATACTTACCTATGCCCATGATAGGGCACTGAGGCCATTCCCTGGGCCACCAGGGATTTACAAGTACAGTCACCAAAGATCGGGCATCAGGGTGGGGTGGGCACAATGCTCCCAGGGCAAGGGGCTTGGGGTCAGTGTTCAGGGTGGGCGGTGGCCACCCATGACTGGGAGCTGCCGACAGCCTCTGCAATCTTGGTGCTCACCAGTGGGTGGCCTGGACTTGTTCCTGGTTTTACCAGGCACATCTTTGCACCCCTGAGTGGCACAAGGTGGGTGTGTGTGAAGATATGCCGCACATCCCGGCTGAATATCGGGATGTGCTGCATATGCAGGGGCATGCCCCTGCACTTGTGCTACATAATTACTGGTTGCCCTGGTACATCGGAGTTGTGCATCACAACTTGCCCCTGTGAATATCGCACCAGGACGCATTGGTGGGTTGCGCATGGTGCATTTCTGTTGCGCCATGCACAACCACTTTTGAATATCCAGGCCTCTGTATCTCCAAACCCACTCATCTGACTGGAACATGACTTGCTGCATCAAGAGATATTTGGTCTCTAATGGTGGTTGCAAAATTTCAAGTAAATTGCTTGAATGGTTGTGAAGTTACTAAAGTGCAAAATGTTGAGTTTAGCATAGAAGTGACCATTCAATGCTAACTACAGGGGTGCAATTGCCCCTAGAACATATATATATATATATATATATATACACATACATACACACACACTATATATATATATATATATATATATATATATATATATATATATATATCTATATCTATATCTATATCTATATCTATATATATATCTATCTATATCTATATATATATATTCTATCTATATCTATATATATATATATCTATATATATATATATATATCTATATCTATCTATCTATATTCATCTATATCTATCTATCTATATCTATCTATATCTATCTATATATATATATATATCTCTATCTATCTATCTATATTCATCTATATATATATATATATCTATCTATATATATATATCTATATATATATATCTATATAGATATATATATATATATATATATATATATATATATCTATATCTATATATATCTATATCTATATCTATATCTATATATATATCTATATATCTATCTATCTATATCTATCTATCTATCTATCTATCTAATGGGCACATGACACCATTGCCAAAGTAATGTCCCTCACGCTACCTTGATGACTGTGACAGTATATGTACCAGTCTTCACTGTTTCTTTTGGTCCAATGGCCATGGAATCCTATAAATTGGTTACCCATGTCAGTTGCAAACTGTGGATCCTTCCCTCCATAGTCATATTTCCTTTTGTTTCTGTTGTCTGTGATACCTACTCCTCTCCCATGTCAGAATGAACCTTCTGGTTCACAATGTGTAATTCACAAGAAAATGTAAAAGCAGCTGTTGGCTGCAGCCATCCCGCGTCCTGCTTGGTACTTGCTCAGCCTTAACTGAATGACACGATAATGATCCAAGTTTGCTAAACATTTGCACCTGCAATTGTAGCAAAGAAACTTTTGCTTTGCTGACAGGTTGTAATACTACTAAATTCCTCAGCCTCTAACTATAAAACAAATTAATTCTGAGGAGGGACTTGGAACACTATATTCCCCAAACATGGGTTAGATATCTGCATCGTTGTTTGTGTACGAGTCATGTCTGTAAATGTAAAGTTTGAAGCTATGTTACAGTTTGTTCCTCTCTCTCTCTCTTTTGGGGACTTTGCCTGTAGCAAGGAATTGGTCACCTTTATTTTTAGTTTTTGAAAGGTAAGGCTATGTTTAAGAATTCTTCCACGTTAAAGAGAGGATTTACATTTTAACATCATTTAGAACACAAGTTGCAGTTTTATCATAGTATACTGATTATTGTTTCCAATATTGCTTACAACGGAGTATAGATTTAATGTAGTTTTACTGCATAAAGCCATGCCCATAATATCAGTCATATGAAAAGCTGGGTCTGTGATTTATAGGAGCTACAGTAAGAAGGGGAAAGTAACGGAATAATACAATATATAAAGAAAGAAAACACATGTATAAAATACAAGTCCACTAAACTTAAGTACATATAAAATAATGATCAGCAATCAGAAAAGGCTTTATCATTAATATACATTTTTAACTGCTTCACACAAAGGAAGAAATGTATTTCATACATCTTTGTATGACACCTTGAATAGTCTCTAACCCTTGAGTTCTGGTCTCATAAATTTGGTCAGCAGCGGGGCAAGGGACAATAATTGGTACAGTTCATGGCCAAGACTTGAAATATCATAAAATAACTTTACACTTAGAACCCCATTCACCTGACAAGGAGGCAGCCTACTCTAAAAAGGTTCTTCATATTAAGTGCAGTTTTCAAACATTTTCTCACAGGTATATTTTTGTGCATGTTCCAAAAGTTTGACATTTTTCTTTGTTAACCCCCATGCCACACCATGGTCCATACTCACTGCTGTAATGCTAGTCTTATAAACGTATTAATTCATTGCAAGGCACCAAGGATGGCTTGGAATATTCAGGAACTCAAGCAATATAATATGCAGTCTCCATCTTCACATGCTATCCACTGCCATTTATCATTTAAGACTGCAAGTTACAATTAATTCTAAAAGTTTAACTACAGATACAACCGCAACCTCCTCCCCTCCAAAACAGAAGGATGCTTTTTTGCATTGTAACTTCTTTTTTCTTTTTGTACAATATTTTGTGGTAAACAGCATTAAAGATGCCTTATGTCATGCAACTATATTGCAATAAATTTCAGAATTCAGTATTTTTAACTATTAAAATTTTTTTTGACTTTTTAAATGATTTTGCTAGAATTCATTCTTATTTTTGTAAACAAATTATTAATATATTATGATATATATATATATATATATATATATTCAGCAAATGTTATATGTACTAAAATACACATATACATCTGTATGAAAACACACAACAGATTGCAGCTCAATTAAAACATGCTCAAAACACTTTAAATGCTTTTCTGCACCGCCAAATTGAAAACACTTGGGGAGGTTGAGAATAAAAGCAACCATCCATAGTCTAATTGGATATCAGCAAAATTAAATACAGCCTCAGAAACCTACTGATATTCCTAAAAATTCAAGACAGAGAGCTTTCTGCATGGACAAGTTTTAGAAATTGCTGGAGCATTCAAATGTTCTGAATAGCAAAGGAAGGAAGGAGGAGGGAGAGGAGGAAAGTAAAATAAGAGAAAAAGATGAAGTAGGCAATGAGGGCAAGAAAGAAAGAAAGAAGGAAAGAAAGAAAGAAAGTATTGCTGCAGTTACTTGGTGTCAGTGCTGAAGGAACACAAATTGCTGAAAACATCTATTTCAGAAAATCTACAAATATACTGTATACAGGAAAATCTTTCCTTACGTTTCACAGTGTGTTGGTTTAGGATGCTCCCTGAAAATGTTTTCCTGAAAAACTGGTGTTGAATAAAGAGGAAAGGTTCCACCAAGAAGGATATCGCCCCCCTTTGACACAGACTTAAGGTCAGGGATCTTCAGCTGACAACCTGAATGTGGGTGATTGGGGGAAACTGCATTCATCAGCTTCAGCACCTCAGCCATCATGTACAAGACCAATGCATAGGGCAGCATTGCAGGGGCCAGTTCCTCTCCACTATATCTACAAAGATTCGTAGAAATAAATATGTGAGGTAGAAATGCTGTCAGTACATCTTGTATATTGCAATATATTCTTTTAGTTTAACAAACAATTAGGGCTATCCCTCAAAAGTTATCCATTGAAAGAAGACATTGATGGAGCATACAGTAATGCTGTCTAGGTGGCACAACACTGAAGAGAACAGAACAGAACTGGAGTGCCTGGATTGAAATCCCATCATTGCAGGTATTGGCCAACAGTGTGACATTGAGTCAGTTACCTGACCTTTTAATATGCTTCCCCTCCCTTCCCTGCCATAAAACTGTTGTAGAAGCCAACCCCCTCCCCACAACACACAAACACACACACACACACACACACACACACACACACACAGAGAAAACTAGATTCTGCATCTCAGGTGGGTTGAATTCAGTTGTGAAACAATAGGAACAACAACACATGAAATATGATATCACATGTAGGCAGCATTATATTATGCTTTCTGATGATGATGGCTTCCACTGTTTTAATTTTTAATGTCCTTTATCCCTGAATTATTTGGGAGGGTACAAATGTTTAGTAGCCAATGCCCCTGAACTGTTTGGGGATACACATATCTGGCAACCCATGCCCCAGGGCTGTTTGAGTGGGGGTAGAAATGTTTGGAATCCCACGATTGTGAGCTATTTGGGGGTACACATGTTTGAAAATCTGTACCCCTGAGCTGTTTGAGGTACAAATATTCAGAAATACACACCCTTTTTTTCCTCACAGAGAACTAGGAGCCTCACCTTCTTGATGTTGCACTGGGGCTGTCCTAGCATTGGTGTGGGAAATCCAGAGATGGCATTAAAAACATTGGTCTCCCACATTGTGCTTCCAAATGTTGGTGTCCAAAATGTCAAATTAATAAACATTATTTATAAAGTAAAACAGAGAACACAATTCAAAGCAGAATATTCAAACAGTACACCCAGTATTACTGCAAAAATTGTATATTTCTCTGCCTTCTACCCCAAATATTTTGACCTTTATTCCATCTAAACAGAAGAAAAGGTCTGTACACTGCTTCATGGCCCAGAATACTAACTTCCATTAGATGATTATCACCTATCATTTAAGCTTGACCAGAAATCCTGCTTTGGCAAATAAACAACATGATAAGTATATTCAATTAACAGGTCAATAAGTGAAATAGTTTGAAGAACCATTGAAAGATAAAAAGCAATGTATTGTTATTGCATTGCTACTCAATTGTTTAAGCTTAAATGTAATGGCCTAGATATTCAGACCGCACCAGGCAGTGGCACAAGCCTGGGTGCAGCGCAATTGTGATGCGCTGGGGCCAGGTCCAGGTGATAGTCAACGGGGATGCACCATGGCACAGTACCATTGAATATGGCAGAGTCAGAATACATACTGCGCATGGTGCAGTGGCACTGCGCCGGCTCAGACCACAGATAGGGATCACAGGGATGTGCCAGCGCAAGTGCAGTATTCAGCAGGGGGCATGCAAATGAGGACATAATATATGTAAGGTGCAAATGGGGCCATTTGCATGTCATTATGGCCCCATTTGCATGTCTTGTGTAGGGCAGCCCAGCGATTTGCACCTGGCACCCTGCACAGCATGATGTGTGCTGTGGGGATCCCAGGGCATCCTCTGCCCCCGAAGCTGCCATCGCATGGCAGAAGTGCAAAAACAAATCCCTGGTAGTCAAGTGGCCTCCCCAGTCCCTTATTCCCCGATAAATATAACATATGACCATCCCTGGTGGTCTAGTGATCCCCCCTCCCACCTGAGTCCCCGATTCCCCATTACATGTAAAGATGGCCATCCCAGGTGGTCTAGTGGAACCCCCACCCATTGCCACAATCATGGTAAATGTGCATTATAACATTCCCTGGTAGTCTAGTGGACCCACCTCCCTCCCTAGTCCCTGATTGTGGTAAAATCACTCACACGTCATTCCCTGGTGATCCAGTGGTACCCCCAACCCACCCACCTACACAGGACCCATTGCCCACCCCACTCCTCCCCCGTCATTGGCAGGCAGCTATATCCTGCCCACTTACCGCCCGGCTGCCCACCAAATGATGGGTACAGTATGGGCTATAAGCACATTGGTCTCCTGTGTGGACCAATGGACTTGCAGGGCACACTGTACTAGACAGTCCCAAATATGTGAATGATTCATTCACATATTTTGGGCTGCCTAGTACAGTATGGCCTGCAAGCCCGTTGGTCCACACAGGGGACCAATGGGCTTACAGCCCATACTGTACCTGTTATTCAGCAGGTGGCTGGGCAGTATACGAGCGGGATGTAGCCGCCCGCCAATGATGAGGGGGTGAAGTGGGGGGTGGGCAAGAGGTCCTGTGTGTGTGGGTGGGGGGTGCCACTGGATCACCAGGGAATGACCTGTGGGTGATTTACCATGATCTGAGACTTGGGAAGGAGGGGGGTTCACTAGACTACTGGGGAATGTTGTAATACACATTTACTGCAATCATGGCAATGGGAAGGGGGTTCCACTAGACCACCATGGATGGGCATCTGTACATGTAACGGGGAATCGGGTTGGAGGAGGGACCACTAGATCAGCAGGGATGGTCATGTATTGCATTTATCAGGGACCAGGAGGCCACTACACTTCCAGGGATTTCATTTTAAACATGCGATCATAGCTACAGGTGGGGGGGGTAATTCTGGGGTCAGTGTGAGCTTGTGGACAGTGTTCTGGGTGGGCAAGTGGCCACCTATGGCTGGGCTGCTGTTTTGTGCCCTGCAATACCGCAGCCCACCTTTGGGTGGCCAGGAGCTGTTCCTTCTCTGCAAGGGCTCAACTTTGAGCCCCCCTAACTGGCGCCTAGCAGGGTTGCACCAGCATATGCGCCACACATCCCAGGCTGAATATCGGGATGTGCCGCATATACATGGGCACGCCCCCTGCATCTGCGCTGCATACCATTACATTGCGCCCTGATGCATCAGGAGTTGCGCTGCACTGGGCAGCCTTTTCAATATCCCACCAGGGTGTAATGCAGGGTTGGACCTGTGCAACTCTGTTGTGCCAGGAGCAACCCCTTTGAATATCTTGGCCAATGAGTTTAAACCACAAAGTTCATTTTTTTAGCCTAGATATTAATGCACCTAACTATTTTTTATAACATTTTAAATATATCAACCATTATGCAATACGTTAGTATACAAATGGGTCAGAAACTCATAAATAAACACCACACACAACCAAAATGTAGGTTATTAAACAATGAGGTTCACATAATGCTTTACATTCTTCAATGAAGGGCTTGAACTTAGTAGACTCCTGGCACCTCCTCAATCCACAGAGAAGAGACTATACATATTATTCTCATAGGCACAATTTTTAGCAGGTCAGATATGATTTTGGTTGCTAAGTCCATTATCTCAGACATTTTAGAAATGCAGATCCTGGATTTAGTCCTATCTGATCATGCTTTATCAAAAACAGTAGACATCTCGGTAGGCATAAATAGCAAGATCAGTCTATCTGCAGATGACACCACGATGGGAGCAGTGGTGGATAACTAAGGGGGTGGCAGGGACTGCAAGAAGATCTAACAAGGCTGGAGACATGGTCTGACACCTGGCAACTTGATTTCAATGTCAAAAAATGCAAGGTGCTGCATTTCAGGGTAAAGAATCCAAACATGAGCTACCATCGGTGGGGGGGGTGCAGCTAGCTGTGACTGAGGAGGAGAAAGATCTGGAAGTTCTCATTATGGGAGCAATGAACAACTCAGCACAGTGTAGGAAAGCAGCAGCAGTGGCTAACAAGATGCTGGGTTGTATTGCAAGGGGTATAACCTCTAGGAGGAGGGAGGTGATTCTGCCGTTATACAGATCACTGGTCAGATCCCACCTAGAGTACTGCATTCAGTTTTGGCACCCTTACCTAAAGAAAGACATTAGATTACTGGAAGAGGTGCAATGCAGAACAACAAAGATGGTCATGGGTCTGGGGGAGTTACCATATGAGGTTAGACTGAGGGAGTTGAACATGTACTCTCTGGAGGAGGGAGGTATGACTGAGACCTTTAAATACATGAGAGGAATAAACAGGACAGGCACAGAGGGACTGTTCAAGGGGAGGGTGGGGAGAAACACTTGTGGTCATGACATGAGATTGGAGGGTGGAAGGTTTAGGAGGGAGATGAGGAGGTGTTTCATTACCAAAAGGGTGGTAACAGAGTAGAATGCACTACCAGCAGAGGTGGTGGCCTGTAAAACAGTGGGATGCTTCAAGAGAAGCTGGGATAGAGCAAAAGGGTGGGTCATGGGAGTGGGGGTAGGGTGGGAGGGGTAGCCGCAGAGTAGGGGAGCTAGCCACAAAATCAAGCAGACTCAATAGACCAAATGCCCTTTTTCTGCTGGTATTTTATATGTTCATATGTACTAGCACTGGGTGGGGAAAGGAGCAAGATCTCTAGATGGAGATTGAATACCTCTCAGCTGCAGGACCCTGACTTTATTGAATGGATAAATCAAGAAGCTACTCTCTTTTTCGACACAAATGACAATGGAGAACTGGGCCTAAACTGTCTATGGGACACATTTAAAGCTTTTCTGAGGGGAAAAATTATTAGTTTTTCAGTGGGGAAAAAAAAGAAAACAGCTAAAGAACTTGAAGAAAAAAGAGAAAGATCCGGCTAAATTTGAACAGAAATTTAAAGGTAATCCGCAGGCGAATAGACTTCTGCTGAATAAAATCACTAAACTGAAATATGATATTAACAAAATCCATTCAGCTAAGGCAGAGTATGCTCTTTTCAGGTTTAAACAATCTTACTGGGAATCAGGAGAGAAGGCAGAGAAGTAACTTGCCCTTAGGTTAAAAAAAGGTCCCTCCAGAGCAATATTGCAGGCATTAAACATTTAGAGGGTAACATAGTGGTCTTGAATAGTAAAATTTCAAAAGAATTTGAAGATTTTTATAAGAAGCTCTATAAAAACAAACAAGAAGGGGGAGGCATTGGAAATAAATGTTTTTTTTTATCTTCAGTATGTCTACCGAAACTGTCAGAATTAGATAAAGAACAACTGGATAGGTTATATTGCTAGGCTTGACTACTGTAATGCGCTCTACCTCAGGTGGCACTCTCCGTTGACTGCAGCTAGTGCAGAATGCAGCTGCCAGGTTCTTGACTGGACAGTCAAAATACTGTCACATCACCCTGGTGCTGCGGGAATTGCACTGGCTGCCAGTTCAATGGAGGATGCTTTTCAAGGTGGGCTTGCTCACCTTTAAGGCCCTACATGGACTGGGCACATGCTTCCTGGTGGACCTTCTTACACCCACTGCCTCGGTCTGCTCCCTGCGATTCTCCTGGAGGGGCGCCTCCTGGTGATTCCCAGGACGAGGTTGAAAACTGCCGGCGATAGAGCTTTTGGTATCACTGGCCCTGTCCTGTGGAATTCGCTTCCACCATTGGTGAGGGAGGCCCCTTCTGTGGAGGCATTTAAAGCCTGCCTTAAGCATTATCTGTTTAGCCAGGCTTTCTTGGGTAGTGGATGAGAACATAGATTATCAGTCCCTTTTTAAAGTAAAGAGGGTTATTATTTATACGTAGGATATTGCCTAGTCTGACATGTGATTATTTATTATATTGTGAGATGTTTTTTTAATTCCTGTGTGTTTGTATGGTGCCCAGAGCCTCTGGGATTGCCTTGTCTTGCCTTATCTCTACAAAGGAGTTTAGTAGAGTTATACAAGACCTTCCTGCAAACAAAACACCAGGACCAGATGGTTTGACAGGGGAGTTTTATAAAGCCCTAAGCTCCAATATCCTAATTTATCTTCTTCAAACCATTAGGAGTGCTCTCAGTCTGGGATCTCCACCTGAATCTATGAACTTGTTTACATTTCTCTGATCCCAAAGAAGGGAAAAGATTTACAGTACTGTGAAGAATATCTGCTTATTTCACTATTGAATGTGGATTATAAAATTCTGGCAAAGATCCTAGCCAATAGGCTCAAAGACCTAGTAATCATACTCCTGCGGGAGGAGCAAGTGGGTTTTGTTCCAAACAGTAATGGGTATGAGGATGTTAGGAGATTGTTAAATTGTCAATATCTAGCAAGTAAATTGAAGGACCCCATCATAGCACTAGCACTGGATTTTTTCAAGACCTTTGACTCTTAGAGTGGGAATATCTTTTGCAACACTCGAGAACTTCAATATAGGGAAGGAGTTCATCTCAGGCATTAGAACTCTTTACACTAATCCAAGGGCTAGGGTGATTACAAATGGCTTTATATCAAATCCCTTTACTCTTTCTCAGGGAGCAAGGCAAGGTTGTCCCCTGTTGCCCTATTTATTTATCCTAGCATTAGAATCATTAATAAGGAGCCTTACAGCAAATTATCTAATAAAGGGAATAAAATCAGGAACAATAACTAACAAGGTCTTTGCTTTTGCAGATGATACTCTGCTTACTATTTCAAATCCCTTTCTAGCTATTAAGCCTCTAGAACAGACTCTAGACACCTTTGCTAAAAATAGCACCCATGTAGATAAACTGGAAGAAAACCCAAATTATGCCACTAAATAAAATAATGAAACCTGGCTTAGCACCGTGCAAGCTAGGTGTGGAAACATGGTGCACAGAATCCTTAACCTAACTGGGGATAAAGATCCCAAGAGATGTCCAATAGATTTTCTATCTCAACCTGACACCTCTTCTGATAGAATTGGACAAGGACTTTAAAAAATGGGATACGCTGAATCTTTCATTATGGGCTGAAATCAATTCCATTAAAATGATGGTGGCACCCAAATAGTTTTTTTTCTTCCAGAATAACCCCTTTCTAAAGAATAGGCATTTTTTTATTAAGCTACATACAACGGTTAGGAAATTCCTGTAGGGAGATTCACCTCCAAGACTCTCCCTTAGTAAGCATAGAGCTAGCAAATCTGATGGGGGCTTGGATTACCCCATTGGCAAAAATACTTAATAGCCTTCAGGTTTAAGCAAGCAGCACTGTACATCACTTCAAACAATGGAAACAATGGTAACACGTTCCCCCTGTGGTGCAGAGTAGAGAAACAGGTAGCACACCCCACAGAGTGTCTGTTTTTTGTTTACCATGATGCCCTAGAAACTTAGAGAGAGTAACTGTATTTCTGACTCAATCTCTATCATCTGGAAGATGCAAAATATCATAGGATTGATGAGGCCACTAAAAATTCAATAACAATCTAGAATAACCCAACCCTGCTTTACAACGGCTGAGGAAGGGAACCAGGAGCTCAGCCGCACCCTGGTACCTTGTGCCGCTAAAGGCGCAAAAGCCTGCAAGGATCCCTCCAAGCCCACCGGGGCTCTGGACACCCTCCTCCAGGACCTAGGAACCAGCCTTTGGACCGAAAGACGCTTCTGGGGTCCCTGCTTAACAAGCGGCCCCCATTGAAGACAAAAGCGCCCCTCCAGAAAGTCTGTTGCCAGGGGCCGCACCGACCGCAAGCCATCCGAGGAGGGAACCAGGAGCTCGGCCGCACCCTGGTACCTTGTGCCGCTAAAGGCGCAAAAGCCTGCAAGGATCCCTCCAAGCCCGCCGGGGCTCTGGACACCCTCCTCCAGGACCTAAGAACCAGCCTTTGGACCAAAAGATGCCTCTCAGGTCCCCGCTTAACAAGCAGCCCCCACTGAAGACAAAAGCACCCCTCCAGAAAGTCTGTTGCCAGGGGCCGCACCGACCACAAGCCATCCGAGGAAGGGAACCAGGAGCTCAGCCGCACCCTGGTACCTTGTGCCGCTAAAGGCACAAAAGCCTGCAAGGATCCCTCCAAGCCCGCCGGAGCTCTGGACACCCTCCTCCAGGACCTAGGAACCAGCCTTTGGGCTGAAAGATGCCTCTGGGGTCCCCGCTTAACAAGCTGCCCCCATTGAAGACAAAAGCGCCCTTCCAGAAAGTCTGTTGCCAGGGGCTGCACCGACCGCAAGCCATCCAAGGAAGGGAACCAGGAGCTCGGCCACACCCTGGTACCTTGTGCCGCTAAAGGTGCAAAAGCCCGCAAGGATCCCTCCAAGCCTGCCAGGCTCTGGACACCCTCCTCCAGGACCTAGGAACCAGCCTTTGGACCGAAAGACGCCTCTGGGGTTCCCGCTTAACAAGCGGCCCCCATTGAAGACAAAAGCACCCTTCCAGAAAGTCTGTTGCCAGGGGCCGCACCGACCGCAAGCCATCCGAGGAAGGGAACCAGGAGCTCGACTGCACCCTGGTACCTTGTGCCACTAAAGGCGCAAAAGCCCGCAAGGTACATTTAACTCTACCTCCAGCCTGCCAGCCCTCTCCTGTTGGATTTGGGACTTTACCAAGTACCATCCTCCACAGAAAGTGGCTGTTCTCACTTCATATTTTTTGGATTTGGACTGCTATCTTGTATCCCAGGGACTGTGAGTGCTGCCACTGCAGCTAAGTAATACAGCTCCCAGAAGCTAATTTTTGCTGCCTAGACATACTATCTTCTGTAATCTTGGCTCATAAATGATATAGTGCTGTAGCTAAACTTTTCTGCTTCTCTGCTGCCTTGTACTGCCTTCCCGCCTTTTTTGGTTTGAATCTCCTAAACTCCCTTTGTTCATCTAAAAACTATTTCAAGTGCTGTCCTCTTAACCTGCCTTAAACAGAAACCTGTAATCCTACTCCTCTGCCTGCTAATCTCCTCCTTTCTATCACCTACGCCCACTACCATTGTTCTGCTGCCTTCTTAATCTGCCTCTCCTTGCTACCCCCTCAGGATCCCTCCAAGCCTGCCGGGGCTCTGGACACCCTCCTCCAGGACCTAGGAACCAGCCTTCAGACTGAAAGACACCTCTGGGGTTCCCGCTTAACAAGCAGCCCCCACTGAAGACAAAAGCACCCCTCCAGAAAGTCTGTTGCCAGGGGCCGCACTGACCACAAGCCATCCGAGGAAGGGAACCAGGAGCTCGGCCGCACCCTGGTACCTTGTGCTGCTAAAGGCACAGAAGCCTGCAAGGATCCCTCCAAGCCCGCCAGGGCTCTGGACACCCTCCTCCAGGACCTAGGAACCAGCCTTTGGACTGAAAGACGCCTCTGGGGTCCCCGCTTAACAAGCGGTTTCCATTGAAGACAAAAGCGCCCCTCCAGAAAGTCTGTTGCCAGGGGCCGCACCAAACGCAAGCCATCCGAGGAAGGGAACCAGGAGCTCAGCTGCACCCTGGTACCTTGTGCTGCTAAAGGCACAGAAGCCCGCAAGGATCCCTCCAAGCCTGCCAGGGCTCTGGACACCCTCCTCCAGGACCTAGGAACCAGCCTTTGGACCGAAAGACGCCTCTGGGGTCCTCGCTCAACAAGCGGCCCCCATTGAAGACAAAAGCACCCTTCCAGAAAGTCTGTTGCCAGGGGCCGCACCGACCGCAAGCCATCCGAGGAAGGGAACCAGGAGCTCGGCCGCACCCTGGTACCTTGTGCCGCTAAAGGCGCAAAAGCCCGCAAGGTACATTTAACTCAACCTCCAGCCTGCCGGCCCTCTCCTGCTGGATTTGGGACTTTACCAAGTACCATCCTCCACAGAAAGTGGCTATTCTCACTTTATATTTTTGGTATTTGGACTGCTATCTTTTACCCCAGGGACTGTGAGCGCTGCCACTGCGGCTAAGTAATACAGCTCCCAGAAGCTAATTTTTGCTGCCTAGACATACTGTCTTCTGTAATCTTAGCTCATAAATGATATAGTGCTGTAGCTAAACTTTTCTGCTTCTCTGCTGCCTTGTACTGTCTTCCGCCTTTTTGGTTTGAATCTCCTAAACTCCCTTTGTTCATCTAAAACTATTTCAAGTGCTGTCCTCTTAACCTGCCTTAAACAGAAACCTGTAACCCTACTCCTCTGCCTGCTAATCTCCTGTTTTCTATCACCTATGCCCAGTACCATTGTTCTGCTGCCTTCTTAATCTGCCTCTCCTTGCTATCCCCTCAGGATCCCTCCAAACACGCTGGAGCTCTGGACACCCTTCTCCAGGACCTAGGAACCAGCCTTTGGACTGAAAGATGCCTCTGGGGTCCCTGCTTAACAAGCAGCCCCCATTGAAGACAAAAGCACCCCTCCAGAAAGTCTGTTGCCAGGGGTCGCACTGACCGCAAGCCATCAGAGGAAGGGAACCAGGAGCTTGGCCGCACCCTGGTACCTTGTGCCACTAAAGGCGCAAAAGCCCGCAAGGTACCTTTAACTCGACCTCCAGCCTGCCGGCCCTCTCCTGCTGGATTTGGGACTTTACCAAGTACCATCCTCCACAGAAAGTGGCTGTTCTCACTTTATATTTTTTGGATTTGGACTGCTATCTTGTACTCCAGGGACTGTGAGCGCTGCCACTGCGGCTAAGTAATACACCTCCCAGAAGCTAATTTTTGCTGCCTAGACATACTATCTTCTGTAATCTTAGCTCATAAATGATATAGTACTGTAGCTAAACTTTTCTGCTTCTCTGCTGCCTTGTACTGCCTTCCCGCCTTTTTTGGTTTGAATCTCCTAAACTCCCTTTGTTCATCTAAAAACTATTTCAAGTGCTGTCCTCTTAACCTGCCTTAAACAGAAACCTGTAACCCTACTCCTCTGCCTGCTAATCTCCTCCTTTCTATCACCTACGCCCACTATCATTGTTCTGCTGCCTTCTTAATCTGCCTCTCCTTGCTACCCCTCAGGATCCCTCCAAGCCCGCCGGGGCTCTGAACACCCTCCTCCAGGACCTAGGAACCAGCCTTTGGACCGAAAGATGCCTCTGGGGTCCCCACTTTACAAGTGGCCCCCATTGAAGACAAGAGCCCCTCAGAAGTCTGTTGCAGGGGGCACGACCACCGCAGTCCATCCGAGAAGGGAACCAGGAGCTCGCCGCACCCTGGTACCTTCTAGCCGCTAAAAGCGCAAAGCCTCGAAGGTACATTTAACTCAACCTCCAGCTCTACCGCCCTCTCCTGCTGGATTTGGGACTTTACCAAGTACCATCCTCCACAGAAAGCGGCTGTTCTCATTTGGCAGAACTTGAAGCCTGGTAAAACTGGATAACCCTGACATCCTGTGCCTTCAAACATGGCTCAAACCCAATATCCGGATGCCCACTGCACTCTGCCTGGTTATGCCATCATTGGCAGGATCAAGTGGCTCAAAAAGGGGTGGGTGTTGCCATTTATTACAAAGTTACCTCTCAATAAAAGCTGTTCCAACTCCTGATCCTAATATGCGACTGTGAATCACTACATGCTACCTATCCGTAGGCACCAAATACTTGCATAATGTGTTTGTACAACCCACCCACTGGAGGTTGGAAAGTCTCCAGGTCTTTACTACAACATGTGTCACAGTCTGTGAAAATGAATGAGTGTATCCTGTTGGGGCGTCAACTTAAACTGGCTAGGCCGAACCATGGTAACCTTGCATCTCTGGTCCTAAATATAACCTTCACTAACTTGTAACAGAATGCACGATTGACTAACATGCAGGAAGGAACGCTACTAGACTGGATGCTCACCAACAGGCCCGACCATGTATCCAAAACTACTGTACTAGTGGACTCTCTGACAGACAATCTCCCACAGTCTGTCACTGGCGTTCTCTGTCAGCTGCCTGCTCCTCGGTCCTGCCTCATCACCCTTACCAGCTTTGCAGCACTTGATGTACAACATTTCTCAATGACATATCTATTATAGACTGGTCCGACATCTACAGTGCTACAAGTGCTGAGGCTGCCTGGATGTGTTCCTCAACAGGTTTGGAGAGGTACAAAGGACATGTATCTAAGATAAAAGAAGGGCCAGGGGCAACAAACTAGGTGGCTGAGCAAAGATCTTCTCCACAAGCTCAAACTCAGGGGACAAACTCTGGAAATATTATAAATCCCGCCCTGCCCTCGTGACCATCAGGTTTACAAACAGCATAGAAATGACTGTAAGAAACACATCAGGCTTGCGAAGGCAGATACTGCTCAAGACCTTTTAACTAGTTCTGCTAATGAGCCTCAAAAATTTTGGAGTCATATAAAAACTTTCCTCGGTACCCCTCAATCCATCACCCCCTCAGACATGCTACTACAAAGAGTCCACTGCAATGACCCCTCACCATTGCCAATGCCTTCAACCAGCATTCGTGACCTATCTGCTATCACGTCCTCTTTAAAATCCTGCCAGCGAACTCTCTAACACACTCTAACATAATAAGCTCAATCCACAACCTGCCTCCAAAAGACTGTTTTATTTTAAAGAGTTACTGGAAATCAAGTCTGCAAACCCTGTCTGGGATATCTGACAACACTAGCCCGGGCTCTGACACTCTGGAACCTCGACTCCTGAAAATAGCCGCTCATCTCATATCCCGCCCACTTGCCAAGATTTTCACATTATCTCTCTCTACAGGTACTGTCCCCGAGATCTGGAAGGCTGCCAGAATCACGCCAGTTTTCAAAAAAGGAAGCAAAAATGACTTATTAAACTATAGGCCTATTGCCATACTCTCGGTTCTGAGTAAAATTCTTGAGAAGATAGTAGCCACCCAGGTCACCGATTTTATTGACTCCACAAATGCACTCTGTGAAGCGCAACATGGCTTCGGGAAGCACCATAGTACTACAACTGCACTGACAAAACTCACATCGGACGCTCTCTCATATATGGACAGAGGGCAGCTAACAGGTGCTGTGTTTCATCGACCTGACAAAGGCCTTTGACCTTGTTGATCATCCACTACTGCTTGCTACCCTCAAAAATCTCTGCTTCTCACCCCCAGTAACGTCCTGGTTCAGTAGCTATCTCACCAACAGGTCTCAAGCTGTAAAACTTAACTCGGCCATCTCTGACAGTACCACAATTAATATTGGTGTTCCGCAAGGCTCTATTCTCGGTCCACTTCTCTTCTCCCTATTCATCAACAACCTGCCCAACGTAATAATGTCAGGCAACTCGCTACTCTATGCTGATGATCTTGTTATATATGCTCACTCTGACTAACATCCTCATCTGAATTCCACACTGACATCAGCTTTCCACTGTACACTAACACTGGCTTGAAGCACATCGCCTTATACTCAACGCTAGAAACCAAGGTATGCTCTTCGGATCAGATCATAAGCTTAAACCTGCACATCTCCACTGAATATTCCTGACATCAACGTTATCACCCTTGAGACTGTAAGTTCTTTCCGCTATCTTGGGATACACTTGACCATAGGTCTTTGACCTGAAGCAGCATATCCAGAGTCATGTAGGAACGTCAACTGTAAGCTGGGTGCTGCCTACAGGACGCAATTTATGCTCACACCCACCGCCAAACTTGCTATTGCAAGGGGTATCCTATTACCCACTCTGTCTTATTGAGCACCTATTCTCACCTTGGCAAATAAAACCGTTCTACAGAAATGGGACACAACCTACAATAATGTCTGTAGATATGCAGCTAAAGCACCATGTCTGACTCATCACTGCCAACTCTATAGGGTTAGGCTGGCTATCCCCATCCTCCACGAGACTTTATTACCTTTGCAGCCTGTCAGACTCCATAATCAGAGCGTTGAAACCTGCCACATTGTCTGAACTACTCAACCTGTAATACCATTGCGTGACCTGAGGGTCGTCAGACAAGTCTTTATATCTGTTCCCCACTGCCGTACCTCCAAGGGTGCTGGTGCCTTCCAGGTGCGCTGCCCTCTCATGGAACTTACTGCCTATGGATCTGAGAATTGCTCCATCACACCCTAGCCTTCAAGAGGGGACTTTGCTCAAGCTTCTATTTTATGGACCATTGCACTTATTTTGATCCTATGAAACTGTAACCTGTCTAAATCAATCCTCCCTTTCCATTTACTCACTAGCCTACCTCTGTGACTGCTCTGTCATTTGGTTTGTCTGCTTGCACTTTAATAGAACTGTCTACAAGACTGCCTGCACTTTCAATGCAATGTTTTACAAACTTCTTGTATAGCCCTCCATTCTAATCATGCTGCTGTCTAATTGCTTTAATGTTACAATATGTATAATATCCTGACCTATTATTATGCTCCTTATCCACGTGTTTAATCTCTTATGACTTTGTGTATAATTTCTGACTTAATCCTTCTTTTGATTTATCCTTCGTTCAGTTCTACTGTGTTGTACTAAACTATATGAATTATCTAATTGTTAGTGGGTACTGGTCCCTCTTGCTCTCCCTCTCCTCTTCCCTATCACTCCTCTCCCCTTCACAGTCCTACTGGAGCATAGTTCCATAGCCCCGGTCCCTTCTCGTGCTTTTTCTCACCAAAGCTGTATCTAGCCACACTTTGCCGTATGAGTCTCTGAGTCGACGTGTTTTAGTTCCATAGCCCCAGGTCCTTTGTTGCTTTTCCCGCTAAAGCCATAACCAGTACAGATTTTTGCCGTGCATCTCAAACCCTGCCGAGTTCTAGTTCCACAGCCCTGGGACTTTTTGCACCTTTTCCCGCTAAAGCCGCAGGAAGTTGCCGCTCTTTTTGCTGTATGTAGTCTCTAGTTGCCTCTCCTGATCCAGTTCCCTTGTTATTTTGATCCTATGGTGCCTTTCCCGCTAAATGCCGCACTTTGAATTTCTGTCCCTTATCCTCCTTGCCCTCCTCCCTTACCCTCTGGTTCATCCTCTTGCTTTCTCCTACTACCTTTCCCCTACCTGTCACTCATCCCCCTGCCCAGCTGTCCCTTGGTTCTGTAAGCCTGGCTGTGTATCTCGCCTACACCACAAGGCCGTTAACTGTGGTTCTTCTGTCCTTTCATTCATCGGCTCCACCTCCCCATCTTTTTCACACCCTCCTTGTCGCCCCTACTTCCCCTTACCTTCCCTTTCCCCTCTCTCTCTCCCTCTAAATATGTTCTTCTCACCAGTACCCTCTGCTCATTGAAACCGTGATGCCTGCCTTGAAAATCGTGATGTCTGTACTGTTGACTATCGTGTTTCCGCCTGTTTGTGTTAACTAAACTGACTCATTTTGTATTGTAATTATGACTCCCGGTCGTACCTGAAAATAGTCACCTGTTGGCTAGTGCTGTACTTCCAGTTAACAAAACTAAATAAATAAATAAAAATGGCAATTCTTTGGTGGATCCGGGATGAGGCCTGGACATAGTAAACATTAGTGATGTAGTGGGCAAGTCGGGCATTTTGCTTTTTTTGATGAAATGAAACAGAAATTTAAGCTTCATTAGTTTCATTTTGTCATATACCTACAACTTAGGGAACGCTGACTGATTCCATTTTCGGTCCACATCTCTGCCTTCCTGTAGACTCACAGTGGGAATACATTCTTAAAGTGGGCAAATCTCAAGAAAGGAGTAAGTTTAGGTATAGGCATCATAATGAGTCCCCTGACACAACACTGCTAACAATATTGGCTAGCAAAATGGGAAGGAAATATGGAATAGTTATTTCTGACTTAGAATGGTCTGCTGCATGGATAATCCAGGACTAGTGAGCAAAGAGATTTTTGGGAGAATGGTACAATTTAGATTTTACACTATTACTATTACTCTCCCGAGATTACAATTAATGGATTTTCTGCCAGAGGGTGCATGCTGGAAATATCAACTAAAGCATGCTAACTTGTTACATATGTTCTGGGAGTGTTCATACATAGTGCCTCTTGAAGATAATACATCAATTTGGAAACTGTGTATACATTATATTACCATACACCTTGAGATTTTTTTGTCCTGGGCATTGACTCAGGAAGACCAGATATAATCCATCATCAGAAAATTGGGAATTTGGGCAGCTGCCTTGGTATTCAAAACACTTACTGGCTAAGTGGAAATCAAGCTCTGCTCCATCTCTTCAAGATTGGTATAATACACTGGGGAAACCATAAACAATGAACGTATAGCTCACTGTAGTGTATCAGGGAAACTTTCAGCTTTTAACGCTGTACATGGTATCCTTATTTAGTCCAATTAGAAAGGGCTGATGTGTCCTAGTACTGTAGGTAGTCTCTGTGGATTCTGATCTTATGTTTATGCACATTACAATATTTAAGAAAGGGTCTCTGTTTCTTTTAAGTTTATTGCAGCTATTTGGCTTCATGAAAATTTTCTAGAGAATTGAAAGCATAATAAGTTAATGAAATTGAAGATCTTTGGAGGTACGGTTTATAATTAATTTAATATGCACTTGAATTGTATGTCTATTTGAAATGGAAATATCTGAGTAATTAAGTTTTTTGCTCTTTGTATAGAAATATGTTATTACCATAATTGAATGTATAAAATGGCTCTTTATGTTTTATACTATCAACTGAAAATTGGAAAATAAAAACTTTTATTTCAAAAAAAAGATGAACTCACTGTAATTAGTTTATTCCGTTGACTTGTATGACAATAGATGGATGGTTAGTACAGACAGACAGACAGACAGACAGACAGCATAGACAGACAGACAGTTGGGTGAAATTAGCAAATGTCATAACCCACATGTGTTTACTTGTTCACAATATGTTTCAGTTTAGCTATAGATATAACATTCACACATACTTTTGAATGTATCTATTTGTTTGTAATAAGATAGTTTTAAACTTACACTGGCTCAGAGTCTGGCTATTTTAACTCTTTATGTAATGTGATTACATTGTGTTGCTTGTTGCTTGGCCACCTTTAGAGCTGGGATCCATGAACATAAGCCTACTTAATTATTGTTTCAATGGTCTTAAAAAATGTAAATGTGGTGTGGAACTACAGGAGCCTTAATTTTGTCAGTTTAACCTATGGACGTTGAAACATGTTGAGAAAATATTGATTATATTATGGATTATGCTATCACAGATATATATATATATATATATATATATATATATATATATATATATATATTTATATATTTATATTTATATATTTATATTTTTGTTTCTACCACGGGTGAGAGCTTTCAGTAGGATAACCTGTGTTATTTCCACTGCAGTGAGTATAAATCCTGACATCATCAGCAGTGAGGATATGGCATTTATCCATACTCTGCTGATGTCACCAGAGTAACGATAAATGCACTGCAGCTTGTATTCTAAAAGGAACTGCTTCAGAAAAAGTTTCACTTTCTCACTGAAGCTGCAACTCACGTCCCGTCCACTACTACGCCGCGGACCCTGTAACGGACAGAAACCATTACAGCCTGGGAGCTGTACAGTGTGTCCACATCTGCAGCAGTGACCTGTACGAGACCGGTACCATCCAGTCCACACCTCGGGAACGGGTGACCATTACCATGGTGCCCAATCCCACAATGCAGCTCGCTACTGCGCCACAGATCCTGCAGGGGACCATTACCACCCATCCATACTACCGCTGGTAGCGTTATCTAAGGCGAGACCGGTTTCATAACCATTGTTGAAACCACCTCATGTGGTTTCAATGACGGTTACGAACGCCTTCTGTAACATTACAGGTGTATCCATACTATTATATATATATATATACACACACACACATACATATATATATATATATATATATATATATATCTCTATATATATATATTATACATCTATATATCTATATCTATATATCTCTATATTATATATATATATATATATATATATATCTATCTATTATATCTATCTATCTATCTATTATATATATATATATATATATATATATATATATATATATATATATATCTATATCTATATCATATCATTCATCTATCTATCTTATATAAACATGTGGCATGATGCCAATGTGTCAATAGGTCCTAAAATATAAAGAAGTTCATAGTGATTGGTTTTGTAGTTTTAAATTTACAGTGCAGATACTGCAGACAATTAATAACAATTTTCAATAATTCTGGACACAAAATAGGATACCCTCATGACCACACTTGCAAAAAGCTGAGGCTGGTGTGTTTTGCAGCTGGTAGTGCACCTCTTGGTGACTATTTTGTCCCCTTTCCTGAGTTTGACAGCTGGATTCAATGAGAACTGTTTGTCCTGATATCCTCCTTGTTCTTTACTGCTACCCCTACCATGGAGAGTCACTACTCCTTTTTCTGTCAGACCTATTGCTTTGGAGAGTAAGAATTCCTCTGTCTTAGTATCCCAGTCTTTCCTTCTAGACACCAGGTCATTGTGAATGCCTCTGAGTCCAGGCTATCTTAGTAGATAGGGCATTCAGGCTAGTCATTGCAACAAACTATATTCTCTTATAACCTGTATTTAAGATAGAAATGTTGCCCTCTATGTTTCTGCTCAACTGAAGGTCTGCGCCCTTTGTGCTGTCTTTTCTTTTGCTCCACAGCAGATCAGGGCATAAATCTTACTGGGCAGCATTGAAGGATATGGATTCCATCCTAACTATCAAAAAATTCCATGGTTTTAAAACACTCTATGAAATTCAACTTTTTACTGACTTTTTTTTTTTTTACTTTTTATAACATCACCATTTTTATCATGATGTTAGAAAGTTGGCATAATCTCCTTTTTAGGGTCAGTAAACCCGCAATGGTTGAATTGTGCTTAGTTTTTGAGTTACAGTTAAATTCTTATTGTTTACTTACTTGCCAATTTTTGTAAAACTTGTTGACTACTTGACTTAAATGGGAAAACAAATGTTAAATGCTGGCACTTTCATAAAACATTTTACAGAACTTGCTGAGCAAATGTTAATTATGCTTACATTTGTCATAAATTTAAATTTTGACTAGGTTGGGGGGTGAGAGGGAGAGGAGAGAGAAAGAGACAGAGAGAATTTAAAGAGCTGCTGACACTTAAAAAACTTTGAAAACATAATACTTGGCACAATTCAGCTCCATTCACATATTCTAGAGTCCCTCCCCAGTATTTGTTACTAAGAACATTTGTATGATACATGACTTTATTCCTCAGGGTTCATCTGCTCTGTGGCTGACTCTTCTTCGTCATACCTCTGCTGTGACATCACAGTCTGACATGGGAGAATTTGATACAACAGTGCATTATGACCTCAGGTAGGAGGCGTAACAGGAATATATAATCTTGTGAACAAGATCTTGTTTTCATGCAGATGAACTCAATAATAAATAATAGAGAGGAAGCAAAACTATGAAATTCAAACTGGACTGTGTCTAATCATGTTTTGGTAAGTTTCTGAAGGCATCAGATGTTCTTTGCCACCGTTTCAGCTGATGTACACAAATTCAGATGCCAGTAGACAAATATATGCCATCTTCTATCCTGCTGCTCAATATAGTATTTTAAGAGAACTACATTTACCTGTAAGCCTGTATGGTTTATAGAACTTGTGCTTCAGATACACTACTGGTCATAGCACATCATCGAATCAAATCCATATTGCAGTACCTCCGATTACAAACAAAAAAGACTTACATTTCACTTTTACGTTTCTTTAAATTTTTAAAATAAAAATCGGTAAGGAAATGGCAAGAAAACAGTACGGCTCTGAAGCTGAGAATACAGGAGCATGGAAGGTTCATTTTGAACAATGGGGTGATACACCAGTAGGAAGTCACTTTGCAGAGGAACATGGTTCTAATACAGAACATCTCAGTTTTATGAGCCTAGAATGGATACCATATCCAAAACATGGGGGAGATCCTTAGAACTTACTCCTGAGAAAGGAGAATAAATTGATTTTTGAACCGCAGAGCATTGAACTGAGAGGATTGAATGACTTTTGGGACTTGAAACCCTTTTTGGTGAAATAAGATACATGAAATGAGGTATTGGTGTTTTAATCTACTGTTGCATCTCTATGAATTTATGGATTTGGAACCAATTTATTGTACTAGCCCTTCCTTCCCCCCATTTTTCTTCCCCTTCCCCAAAAAAACTTTCTTACCACCCCCACCCCTCCACATATAAAAAAATCCTTTGCTCCCATATTCCATCCTCTCCCATACCCCTTAGATCCAGTATAATTTCTCATGATAAGAGATTTATTTATGTAATATATGTTTTATATTTACTTCTCTTTTTGCAGACTCACCCACATATCTGTTTGTCTGTGGCCCAACTGACCCTCAGTAAGAAGAAAACTGGCCTTAACAAATAACGGGGGAATTACAGACTCTGACATACTTTTTTCTCTCTTTTTCTTCAGCCTCTTACAGATTTAATTAATGTACAATAGGGTAAATGTTAGGCAGGATATTTTTACAATAAGACTGCTGAATAATGTAAATTGAATTTCCAAAGTGGTGCATTAACTTTTGAAATATGCCTAAATCTCCTCCCACTATAATACATCTACGCCAACTTGGCCCTGGCAAACTGGCCCTCCTAAAAGCGCATCTCGGTAATATGAATTGGTCCTTCATAATGAATACCCTTGACCCTGACAGAGCCCTTGACTTCTTCATTCACTCCTTCAATACTATATGTGACAAGTTTGCCCCTCTCACTAAAAGAAAAGTCAAAAGGAACCCCGCACCATGGATCTCGAACCACCTCCTGACAGATGAGGACTAGAGACTCCCTCTGGCACCTCTCCAATGAGTCCCAACTGTTGACCGACAGACAGAAATACAGGGAGGCCCGAATTAAATGCACGTGGGCTCTGCTCAGAGCCAAAGCTGATTATTTTAAATCCTCCTCACCTCCACCTGGAGCTTGGGGCAGAATTTCTGGAACAACATTAAGAATATCTGTGGCAAAGTCCCAAACACTGTTCCCAAACAGATTGTAGTTGATGGGTGTCTGACCACTGATCCTACACGTATAGCTACAGCCTTCAATAACACTTTCACAAACCTCAGCCAAGTCCTACCCCCAATTTCTTTGACCCACCCTCAACTCACACCCCTTTCCCCTACAGAAGCCCCCCCTTCCATCTGCGCTGCATTACTCCTAAGTCAGCAGAGCCATACCTTAGAAAAGCCCTCAGCCACTCCCGCTATAGCAGTGACTCCTTAGATCTGAAACTACTCTGGCTCACCATGCAGGAAGTACTCATCCCCCACACACATATTCTAAATCGCCTCTGTGCCAGGGAAATTCCTCCTGATGGAAATCTGCTTCCATTACTCCGGTATTTAAAACTGGGGACTGTACCAGCACCAACAACTACTGCCCCAACTCTATCCTACCCCCTTCTCCAAGGCCCTAGAGCGGATTGTCTCTGATCAGCTCACCGACCACCTCAAAAAATACAACCTGCTCTGCAAACAGCAACATGGCTTCCACAAGGGGCACAGTACCACTACTGCCCTCCTGGAGTTCACTGCCCATGTTCACTGTGCCTTAGACAGGGGCCATATCACTGGTGCCGTCTTCATAGACCTCACTAAGGCGTTTGACACCGTCAACCACTACCTCTTACTAACCACACTTTCTAAATTCGGCTTCTCCCAGGACGCCCTCTGCTGGTTCACTGACTATCTCTCTAACAGATTCCAACAGGTCAAGATAGGTAACACCTTATCCGGTAGACTGCCCATTCTCTCCGGCATCCCTCAGGGGTCTATTCTCGGACCACTGTTGTTCAGCCTCTTCCTTAACTCCCTCCCTACGTCCTGCACAGAAAACCTGCTACTTTACGTGGACGATGCTGTCCTATACTCCTCCAATTCTGACCCCATTCAACTCCACCACACCCTTCAAACCTCCTTTAATGATGCTGAAAACTGGTTCTCCTCACAGTGCCTCACACTGAACTATAAGAAGATGAAAGTTATGATTGTTTCCCACCCACAGAACTCTCAGAGAGAACACTGGCCCCCTCTACTAACTGTCAATGATTCCCCTCTTGAACTACTGGACTCCTTTAAATACCTGGGCATTACCTTAGACCCAATGCTGAGCTTCCACCAGCATATACACCTTCTACCCACCACCCTCAACATCCATCTTGGGATACTGTATCACTTCAAACACTGCCTCGCTCAAGATGCCCTTAGGCTTGCTGTCTCCTCTTCGGTCTTCTCCCTACTTGACTATGGCTTACTTATATATGGTGCTGCAAGCAGCTCAGCCTTATCCAGAATACGCCTTGTCCTTAATAAAGCATGTCGTCTTACCTTGGATTGTGACCGTCTCACCCACACTTGCTCGCTATATGCTACCACCAACTGGCTCAACCTCGAAAACAGAATCGGGTACCATGCCTGTCTCATGGCAAAAAGGGTTACCCTTGGCCTCACCCCCCCTGGACTCACCCCTCTAATCCTCTCAGCCCCAGCACTCAAGTGCACCCGAAGCTCTATTAAGCAGCTCCTCACAGTACCCCACAGCTGTACCTCCCAATTCCAAAGGTCCTTTAGCTATAGAGCCCCCTCCTGGATGAATGGCCTACCCACCTCCCTTACAAATGAAAACCATATCAGCGCCTTCAAAACTCAGCTTAAGAAACACCTCCAGTCCTCTAATAACTGTGATTGCCACTGATTACCTTACCCTCTCTGACTAAGACCCCTGGCTGGATTATGTCCACTCTGCCAGGCTCAGCTGGCCCTGCAAAGTAGTATTAACATATTGTTTAAGAACTGTGCTTATTATTCCTAGTATCAAACTGTTAGTCTTCTCCCTGCTCTATGTCTATGCTTACCTGTACCCTGTGAAGATGAATTACCATGTATTGTCTGTTTTGTATCTGACTTCTGGACGTGGAACCTTGTAAAGAAGTCTCTGACTCAAAGGTACTTTTCTAACCTCAATAAATAAATAAAATAAATGTAAAATGATAGTCTCTTCTGAAAAGGTTCCCGCTTTTAGGTGGTCTGTTATTTGTGCTCTTTTTTAAATTTGTATAGAATATGAATACTGTTTGAGGGGGTCTTAAATATATTTATTTATGATAATGAATATTATAATGAATTAATTGAATATGTATGTGTTCAACTATTTAAGCACTCTGTGTAATTGTGAACCACACCCCCTGAGGAAGACTCAGCATGTGTCAAAGGGCCAGGGTAATGCTAACAGCTCACTGTTATCACCAGTTTGTGAGTTTGGGCTTTTAACTGCCATTTGGGAATAAAGTGTATTATTTTGTTGTGACTCACTGGTGTAATTTAATTGCTTCCCATCTAGTGCTGTAGACTAGGAGTAGTGCACTGCCCAGATCACACTGCAAAAGATTGCTTCAGGACTCAGGAGGAGGAGAAAGGGACTTCAGGAATGTGGAGATTTTTTTTGCTGCATCAAGAGTCTTGGCTCATACAGTGGTGGGAGGAGCCTGACTGTAAGACGTTGGATGAGAAACTGGAGTAAGCAGCAGCAGCACTCTTTTGATCCCTCCTTTTGGTTTGAGCATTCTCATATCCCAACAACAGCAATTTAAACCCATAAAAGCACCTTAATTAATATAATTGAAGAGGCTACTGAATATACAGAGAAAAAAGGGGAAAAATGACGCTGGCAGTCTGACAACATGACACCAAAAAAAGAAGCCCAGAATGGCAAACTTTTTAATGCTCCATCCATGAGCAAACATGGAGATCAAATTTTAAAACAAGGCACTATGGCCCAGATATTCAAACTGCGCCAGTCTGAGGCGCAAGCCCCTGCGCTGCTCAAAATAGTTATGCTGGTGGTGGTGATATTCAAAGGAGTTGCGCTTGTTGAGCAACTCCTTTGAATATCACCCCGAGCCACAGCACTTGGCGAGATGGTGCAGTGGAACTGCGCCACCGCAGTTGCCAGAGTTGAGCATTAACTTGCGGTGCGCAAGTACCATTGCGCCATGCTCAAATTTCTGATATTCAAAAGGTGACATGCAAATGGGGCCATAATTTATGCAAGGCGCAGGGGGGTCCATTTGCATCTATTTATGGCCCCATTTGCATGCCATTTGCATGTAGGTGCCGATCCCCGAGGACTTGCTCCTGGCCACCCTGCCAGGCAGCAGCCATCGGGACCGAGGCACAATGCAGCCCGATCACGAGCATCACAGTTCATGCCCTCCACACATCTCCCATAGCCCATCGGGCAGAACACGACATGTCCCCCACACTCATCTCCCAGCCCGATCGTGGCAGAACACGCATGTCCCCCCACACACATATCTTCCACAGCCCGATCGCGGCAGAACACGACATGTCCCCTCACATCTCCCACAGCCCGATCGTGGCAGAACCTGTATGAACTCAGTGCCCGATCGTGGGCAGAACCTGTATGAACTCCCAGTGCCCGATCGTGGGCAGAACCTGTATGAACTTCCCAGTGCCCGATCACGGGCAGAATGTAACCCTCCCCCAACCCGACATCTCGGCGATTGATCTGATCGTAGGGCTGCACGCCCATTGGTGCAGAGCTACAGCCACGGGCGCGCAGCCCATACCGCATATGACAGTCAGTCGGCGGGCGGTGGTGGCAGGCGGTGGATGCTGTTGCCTGCCGGCTGCGGGGAGCGTGGTGGAGGGGCTTGTGGGTGGGTGGGGGGGACACTAGACACCAGGGAGATGTTTGGGGGTTGGTTAGACATTCTGCCCGCCGATCGGGCTTTACGGTCCACTGGACCACCAGGGAGTTATTCGGGTTGGGGTTACATTCTGCCCGCGATCGGGCACTGGGGGTTCACAGGTTCTGCCCGCGATCGGGCACTGGGGGTTCATACAGGTTCTGCCCATGATCGGGCTGTGGAGATGTGGGGGGACAGACGTGTTCTGCCCGCGATCGGGCTGTGGGAGATGTGTGGGGGGGGTTCATGTACCTGTACTGCCCGCGATCGGGCTGGTGGGGGGGCACAGGGAGCGAGTTGGGGGCCAGCCAGGGGTGGCAGCTGCTGTGTTGCGCCCTGCAATGCAGCAGCTCACCTGTGGGTGGCCCTCAACTTAAGCCTTTTTTTTTTGGCTCAAGCTTGTGCGGGCGCAGGTTGGGGGTTGCGCATGCACAACTCTGCGCAACCCGAGTGAATATCGGGTTGCGCAGGTTATGCATGGATCCTCCCCCTCCTGTTGAGCATGCATTCATTTGCATTGCTCTCTTGCGCAACCTGTTGCCAGTGGCATAACTGCCTCCTGCTGAATATCGCAGAATGGCGCATTTTGGACTTGCGCATGGCGCAACCCTTTTGAATATCTGGGCCTATGAGTTTAGGAAAACTTGCTGGTTCAGCACACAAAAGAAGGAATGCTCACTTCGTGCAATATGTATTATCATTCATTCTGGAAAGTAAATGGACAAAGAACCCAGCAAAACACTTCAAGGTGCAGAGCATGTGTCTGGACTGAGCAAATGCCCTTTGGAAACAAATGTCCAACATTAGTAGCAAGCTGGAATGTTTAACAAATACAGAAGGAAAACTAAACAGTACATAGGACATTGTAAATAATTTGATAAAAGAAAAAGAAAATTTGAAAAAAGGAAGCAAAGAGTTTAGAAAAAGAATGCCAACATTGAAGATGACCAATCACCAATATTAAGACAAATGAATTCAATGGAATTAAACAACAAGGCAATCGGGGCACAAATGATAGACTATGTGTCCAGGACCAGGAGTAAAAATATTCAGATCCTGGGTATCTCAGACATGAGATGACCTAAGACCATTAAGGGAAACCTTTAAACAAGTCACAACAGTGCACATGGACACAGATCCTGGTGACAACAATTGGGGAAAAAGACAGAATACATAGAGGTTTACGAGTAAGACAAGATAATACTGGCCCCCGAGACCTATAATTGGAATGTTTTAAATTGGAAGAAAATATGCCCTAATGTCAGAGGTATATAAAAAACAAAAAGATTAAAAATACAAGGTGCAAACATTTCAATATTTAATGACTTGCCTCCAGACCTGGTTCTGGAAAGGAAGAAGTATGATTTATTTGGAACAAACTGTGGAACATAAATATAAAAGTGCCTGTTATTTATCCAGCAAAGCTGTACCAAAATTCAAGTGCCTGGGAGTCTGGCTCGACAGTAGACTTTCCTTCATAGAGCAGGTGGAAGAACTACTAAAAAACTTTGCCAGAGACTTGGTCTTTACTTTAGAATAAAACACTTCTCACAAATAATGCTAAGCTAAGGCTGGTCCAGGCCACATTTCTTTCTGTAATTGACTATGCTGATTTCTTATACAGTTGCTGTCCCACCTCATACCTGGGAAAATTGGATACACTCTATCATAAGGCATTGAGGTATATCACAGGACTCCAATTGAACACCCACCATTGCTCCCTATATGCAGCAGTTGGATGGACTCGCTTCAGTTCAGAAGGGACAGAAACACTGCACTATGGATTTTCAGAGCTATATCCAAGAAATTACCACAATATATCTTGGATTGCTTCACATAAGTCACCTTAAGTAAATATGCCCTAAGAAGCTACTCTTCCATCCTGCTCAAAGTGCCTAAAGTCAATTCTCACTTTGGAAGGAGAGCCATTAGTTTCGTGCTACCCTCCCTATGGAACAAATTGCAGAAAACACTAAAACTGAGTACACCTATATCCATTATGTCCTTTAAATCCGTCTACTCAAGGCTTATTAAGGAACAATGCAACTGTTTTTGACAGCAATAGGGTGAATCCTTTCCCTCTCCTTCATCTCCAAGCCTGACCCTTCCACTAACTCTCTCCACTAACTCTATGTTCTGCAGTCCTACTTTACTTCCCATTTTTACCCATGATAGCAAATTGTGCCTTGTCCTTCCTCCCTTTTATATTTCCCTACTTGTTCACCATATATTTCCACCCTCCCTCACTGCCTAATTGCATCCCTCCCCTCTCTCTCTCTGTAAGCCCCACCACCCATCATCTGCCCAGACCACTCGTTGTCTATCTTAACACCCCTCTCTACCTATTTGCATCCCTTCCCTTCCCTCTCTTTTTTTTTCTGAAGCCCCACCACCACCATCATCTGCCCAGACCACTCATTGTCTATTTCCTCCACCTCTGACAAATCCCTCTATGCAATTATATGTTAGTCACCACCTACACTCTCTCTATGCCCAAATTCGTAATCCCCCCTATTTCCTTATATATATATATATAAATATGTGAATTATGCTAATGGATCTTGCCTGCTCGCACATATTCATGTGTTGGTAGCTTTAATGGCTTGTATAACCTGATCTATCATTGTGTTTTGTTCCTTGCATTGTACCATATTTTATGCAACTGACCTTGATCTAACCAGGTCCATCTTGCAAACGAGCACTGCTCAACGATGTTCGTCTGGATAAATAAAGATTTTGATTGATTGATTAAGTGAACTTAGAAGATGGACAAGCAATGTGTGACACTCCTCAAACTGCAGTATTGGAACTAAAGAAGAAAATTCCTAACACATTTTCATGACAAGACAAATGAAATATAAATAACTAAAACAATGTTAATAATACCTATAAGAAAGGAGGGGGTAGGGGTTGACATTTGTTGTTATTTTTGTTACTTTTGAATATAAGTAAAGGTATGGAACATCAGAAGTGAAAGAGAATGCTGAGATTTTCTTTGCTTTATTGGAAAAGGTTGTAGAAATCATTTAACAGGGAATGTTGGAAAGGGGGGGGGGATGGAAGATCAGAAAAGAGAAATACAAGATGGAATAGCCCAGATGGGCTTCTAATGTGTATTGAACTTTTATTAGTGCACTGGTTAGGGGAACTAATGGTACTGGTTAATTCAGCATTTGTGATGGGGGAAGGGGCTCAGGAATATGAATATGAGAAAAACAGCAGAACAGAAGGAAAACATGCAGAAAAAAAGTAAGCATCAGACCAGACAGTATATGTATAGGGTTGTGATTGTGATAAAGAATAAACCTTTTTTTATGGGACAAGATCAAAAAATGTTTTTGAAACAAAAATAAGTAATTCACAGACAGGTAAAATAATATGATGGGGAACACTGAACATGGATGGAATTAATTCATCAATCAATAGGGCCGGTATAATCACATATCTAAATAAAACAAAAATAGATATCTTTTTACAAGAGACCCATCTGGAAGCAACAGAGATGATGAAGTTAAAAAGGAAATGCATTCCCCACTTAATAGTCTCAGAAGGGACAAAAAAAGTCAGGGAGTGGCTATTTTAATCAGAAAGCAAACCAACTTGCAGTTATTAGAGAAATTTAAAGATAATAAAGGAAGAATAATATTACGTAAAGGGCAAATGTAAGGAAATGAAATAACGTTTGGCTATCTATACGGGCTCTTTGATAACTATCCAAACTTTTTATCCACAATAACAGAAGGGCTTATGAAACTTAAAGCAGAAAGAAATATTTTGTCAGGTGACATGAACGCCCTTCTTGATCCAGAGTTAGACAAATCAATTAAACCCGCCCAGAGCAATTTAGGACTAGCCACAATATTAAAACATTTTTAGACCTACACTGTTTAGTAGATTCATAAAATTCCAAGGGAAAGAGAATATACAGATGGACCAGAAAAATAAAATTTAATACCTGGGGTTGTGGTTTCATTTAAATTGAATTCTGACAAGCAATGCTCTGATGTGGTGGCATGTGCAAATTGTGTGTTTTGGTCAATTAAAAAAGAACTTGAAGTCATAGCTCAAAACTGTTAGCTCCATTATATAGTGGTCATATTTGTCTTATTCTGGACTATGCAAATCAGTTTTGGGCACCATACAAACAGGGTAAGATCAACAAACTGGAAAGGATGCAAAAGACAGTGATCAAAGTGATCTGTGGGTTGGAGAACAGTCATATAAGGATAGATTAGATAATCTTAAAGGGACTGTATACATTGCAGGGACTGTTCAAACTGTGAAAGCCCATGAAAAGTTGTGCCGAACGAGGTATTTGGCTTCCTTGTAGGTGTCAAATGTCCAGAGATATGAATCTTTAAATCATCTGAAAATCAAAACAAGACAGCAGCCATTTCATGCAATTTTACAACAGAAAGTGATGTAACTGAGGTGCAAGCTGTAATTAACAACATAGAGCTAGCCCCTCAGTGACATCACTTCCTGTTTTTAAGACTGCATGAAATGGCTGTCGTTATGAGTTGATTTACACAATACTTAGCAATTCATAGCTCAAGACTCCTGTCCCCTACAGGTAAACCCAATACCTCATTTAAAAGCTCTTTTCGTGAGCTTTCACAATTTGAGTGAGCCCTGCAATGTTTAGTGTCCCTTTAACTTGATGCCTCTGAGGAAAAAAGGATAAGAAAAGACTTTCTATTGTTATTTGACATTATTAATCATCTGAATTGCATGCACCAGCTAATTATGGATTTCAAACATGACTAAAATAGTACAAGAGGCCGTCCCTTTCCAATAAAAATAAGTGCGTTCAAAACTGAAAACAATAAAGTATTTTTTCACCAGGAGGGTAATTGGGTTATGGAACAGTCTCCCCCTGGAGTTTATAATTAGTAGACACAAAGCTGAATTTAAGAAAAAACTGGACTCTTATATGGTTGGGAACCCACAGATTATTACCACTGAAGTAGGAGAGTAGCAGTTATGGGTCTCTCTGCCATTTCAAGCTCCTTCTTACCATAGTAGGAACCATAGTATACACAGAGCATAAGAAAGGCTCTATTTAAATTCACATTATATTGTACCATATAGTCTACAGTGAAGTACTACTCGAGGTGGGCCACAATTTATTAATCTCTTACAAGATAAAAAGGAAAGAAATATATAAAGTAGGGCTATGCTCAAAACGATACTTCTGAATACCACAAATAGTAGTCTTCTCAATATTTGATGCCCTTCCTGAATAGTTCACTATTCTGCACTATTTGGAAATTAACAGAGTTCGTGAGATTTCCAAGACTCACTGAGCTTCACACAATCAAAGGCTGGTTCTGGAGCTCATAGGCAAGCACACCATGTGACTTCCTAACTCTGTGTTGGTAGGGTACAGGAGACAGTTGTTTGTGAGAGCTAGTTCTGCAGTACTTCTGAGACCTTAAACTTGCCACGAAATAAATACTTGTTGCTCCACAAGCTTCTTTGGATCAGTATTACTTGTTTGATCAGTGTCAGAAAAGCTAGGTTTGGCTTTCTGACTAGGTACTTTTGTCCTTGCTGCTGTGTGCAGTTAAAGGTACCAGGAGGGCTGTCTGTTGACACCACTCCACAGCTACTATCTGACACACAGCTCCAGAGTGATTTTTTGGTGAAGCACATATTGTTTTTGTGTTTTGAGTTTTGCTGTTATCTGGTTCCAGGCTTGGTCCCCTGCATGACTGAGGACAGTGTCTGCTACCTGTAACTCCCCCTCCAGTAGCTCACTGTACATGATTTGCCGACATGTGAATCATATTCAGTTTTGTGAGGCTACACCCTGCATGTGAAGCTCACTGTGCACCAGTTGCATGTGGAAGCATAATGCATTTTTTCATGAGGTTTGGCCCAACGTGTGCAGTGCACAGCTGTGTGCTCATAGTTTTTAAAATAAACTTCGCAGTTCTCAGCGGTCAAGCTTGACTCACTGAATTATTGTTACTAGTCATCTGATTCTGAGCTTGCATCCCTGTACAACTAAGGAGTGCATCGACTGACTCCCCCTTCCATAGCTCACTGCACACGATTAACCTGTACATGTGAAATATACTTTTTCATGAGTCTGCACCCTGTGTGTGCACCACTGTGTGCATGCATTTTTTTATTAAACTGCTGCAATTCTTAAAGGGTCAGGATTGACTCACTGAGTTGCATGTGTGTCATCTGCCAGCTGCTTGCTCAGTTCTATGTTCGACTAAAGAGGATGCCCTCTGTTTCCCTCTTCTTAGTAGCAGTGTATTTTTTTATTTGCTACTGCTTTTTGTGGTATGGTATACTTGCTAGGGTTGGCGTGAGAATTATTGTTGCTTCACAAGCATTATGTAAAGCATCACAAACACAGACACTACATAACAGTAGCTTGTGTTTTACACAGTAACTACTGGTTACCTGAGCCATCATGTCCAAGCAACCTCGCAAACGTGCTTGGTTCATTACCAGCAAAGCACCTGCACCGCTGGCCACATGCAGTTAGGGGCATGGTGATAGATCCAAAGCAGTGCAGCATGTCCAGGAGAGTACTGCTGGAGACATCCTTGGGCTGTCAAACCCCAAAACAATCTATGCAGAACAAATGAAGCACTCGGAGGGTGGGGTATCAGTAAAAAAAACAGCACGCAAGCATAACGTTGCCAATACATTTATATGTGCTATGGCTGGAGGATGCCAACAAATCCCCAGTGCTTTGACTGGAACCTAGTCTTTGTCAGGGGGCATGTTGGCAACATACAAACACAATATGACTATACAGCCCTTAAAGAAACACACATCATAAATAAGTGGTCAGAATTAATGAGTCTGAGATGCCCTTCTACCTAATAATCTTAAAGTAACATGCCCAACGGTGAAACACTGCATCAAGATTACAGAACATCAAAAGATCAGTTCATACTGCAGTAACAGACAGTATGCGATGCAGTGCCTTGCAAAATTACTGCAAAATGCTGCACTACACTGCAAGGAACTGTGTCATTCAGTGGCAATTAAGCCCTCTAGTCATGGAATATTTTGTGACATGTCATACAAAGTATTGAATGGCATCATGTCTTGCTCCACTGCATATTATTGATACATTATCCAATTCCAGAGAAGGGGGTGAGATAGATTACATAGACGATGACAGACTGATGTCTTTATATTTGGCGGGCTCAGATAATTTTCTCCCCATGCAAGCCTTCTGATTCTGGCAGCATTGGGAGGAGTAGTACTACTACTACTAGCAGTATCACCAGTAGTACTACTACTACTACTACTAGTGCCACCACCTGTTCCATCTGCAAATTCACTGTCACATTCTTCCATGCCAGTAGTAGGAGGAAGTTGTTACATACCTGTGCAGGAAGCAGCAGCCACCACCACTAGTGTTCCCACTGCTACCATCATGGCTGTTACATTCACAGGCAGTGTGCTTCCCACAACTACCAGTGCTACTCTTGCAGCAGCCACCCTTTTCTACTGTCACCACCATTGCAGGCACTGTGGCCCCTATTCCTATGCCAATGACCACAGCATCTTTGCCTCTGTGACTGTGACCATGTCACCTGTGACGATGAAGACCCTAGAGTGTTGACCCAACACAGTGCTTGATATTGTTTTCATAGTGCTATGTGTGTGGCGTGGTGGATTAAGTGTGCCGCAAGTAGCTTGTGTTGCATTATTGGCAGCTGTATGTTGGTCATTGAAGTGCTGTTGAGCTGTATATGGTACATCAGGTTCACAGAGTTATTATTGGTGTTGTTTAAGCGCTTTTTAAGCTATCCTTTAAAGCTACATTTCCTGGCTGAATACCAAATACTGAATAATGAATACCAAAATACCTGGGACCCAAATATTGAATATTTGGCCAACTATACGAGAAAATGTACTCGCACAGCCCCAATATAAGGGAGGAACATGCTCTGCCAAACCACCATAACAAAGCAACACAGCACACAAGCGGCTCACTCATTTCTGTATATGAAGGCCCTGCTTTGTATCACTGTAAATCCCACTGTCCTCACTAATGTTAGGAAGCACATTGTTAGTTTGTTCATTTGTTTATTTTTGATAACCAGGTAATGAGCGACCCAGAGAATACATGAAAGCACAAACATAATAACATAAAGTGTGCCCATTAAAACATCAAAAATAATTACATTTAAACATATTCATCACACTGTATACAGCTTCATGTTTACTTAATAGAATAATAGGTACAACTGAAAAAAATTAACTGGGGATAGGAATTACAGAGTGACTGCCTGATAACTAAAAGATAACTAACAAATATCAAATTGTCTAAGAGGAAATGTTACTTTACTTTAGACACTAGATTGAGTGTTATGATTGAAATAGATGTGTCAAACAGGGTATGTTGTATTATGTCATTCTCACTTGTCCAGGACTCTTTATTGGTCTACAATAAAGCAGTTGTATGGTGGTCGTTGAAGTGTTGTTGAGCTGTATAAGGTACATCAGGTTCACAGAGTTGTTAATTATTATTAGTTATTATAGCCCTACGCTGCTGCTGTGCTATTCCACTCACAGCACTTCCTCCCTTATCCCTTTCCCATTCCTGCCCTCTTTTTCATACTATCTCATCCCCCCTTCTTACCCTCCACTTCCTTCTGCTCTGTTTCTCATCTTGTTCTCTCCCCAGCCCTGCCCCGTGGGTCTTTCCTGCTCAAGCTTCATTGTGGAATCTCCTCCTTGCCCTTTGTTGCTCCTTCCACCCCAAATTCACCCCCTGTACTTTCTCTCCTTGTAAGCCCTTCCACCCCTCTTCAGACAAGGCCACTGGCTGCACTTCACATAATATTTATCTTGCCATATTCTTCTTTTGTTTATGTAATTACTTTCCTTATGTTGTGCTACTTACTGAAACCATTATAATTTTCTATTCTTGTGACTTGACGTGGAACCTCTGTAAAAGAGCCCTTGGCTCAAAGGTCTTTCCGATTTGTTAAATAAATAAAAAATAAATAAAATTAATGGTGTTGTTTAAGGGCTTTTTAAGCTATCCTTAAAAACGACATTTCCTGGCTGAATACCAAATACTGAATAATAAATACCAAAATACCTGGGACCTAAATACTGAATATTTGGCCAACTATATGAGAAAATGTACTCACACAGCCCCAATATAAGGGAGAAACATGCTCTGCCAACCTACCATATCAAAGCAACACAGCACATAAGCAGCTCACTCATTTCTGTATATGAAGGTCCTACTTGGTACATCCAGCAGACCAGACCTGAGTTTGATTCTCACAACCTCTACTTGCATACTGTATGACTCTGAGCAAGTCACTTAACTGCCAGTGCTCCCAAGTCACCCCTGAAAACAGGCACTTGTGCCTAGTGGGCCTTACCTGGTTACCAAAGACTAAATAATTCCAGCTATCTTACTAGCCTGCACATTGATACCAAATAAAAGTAATCTGGAGTTATACTATTGTGGTGGGTGAGCTGCTCATGTGCTATGTTACTTTAATCTATTCTACAGTCCCTGTACTACCTGTATCTAATGTGCTGCTTTCTAATGCCTGTGAGATTTATTATATCTGAAAAGGTGTGACAACTCTCCAAATTCTGTTCCCTCTTATGCTATTACATTTACTAATAAACTGGTTTACTGACTTTCTATACTGGCACTGGTAGACATACTTGCCTGCCATGGCTGAAACTTCACAATGTCAGCACAGGTTTCATTGCTTGATATTCGATCCTCAGTGTCACATGATAACAAACTATGCAGTGCATGTGCCAGAGCATAAACAGCATTATAAGCAAAGATGGCATCTTGGAAATTGTAGCCATCATATATGGAAGTGTTCAGTTTCCTCAGGCTTTCCAGACCTGTGCAGAACACTTTGCCTGCACCTGTCTCATCTCTTACTGTTGTTGTGTTGTTTTGATCACCCAGCCACTTGCAATTAAAAAACATCTCCCAGAACACAGTGAGGAAAATATCATCTGTTGACTGAGAAGGACTGATGTTGTACAGGAAGTCCCGGAAATGAGGAATTTCAGGGCAGTGCTTTATGAAAGCTATAGTGCCATTTAATGTCTTCCAAATGTCCTTTTTCTGAAAAACCAAAGAGCTGTCCCAGGTGGTTGGGGCAATCCAGACTTTATTGCTTATGTTCTGCATAGTGACTTCCTCCATTAATGGAATCAGGTACTGCTGTGTGGAATAGACAATTATCACCTTCACTGATGATGTCTTGATCTTCTCAACAATTTGGAAGAGCCTGGTCCTAGAACTGTAGGCTGGGAGTGTTTCACTGAAAGCTATGCAGCAACCTCTTTTAGTGAACTCTCGTATCAGATCATGGCTGCCCTCTCGGCCGATGTCATTATCAGAAGCAAGTATGCCTAGCCACGTCCAGGCAAAGTGTTCCATCAGTTGAGCTATACCAATAGCCTGGACAGTGATGTTGCTTGTAGTTCTAAGAAAGGAAGGGAACTGGTGCTTGTCACCCAGGAGAGGCAGAGTGGAGCCGTAACTGATCTAAAAATAGTACAAATTCTCTTTAAGCACAGCTTCCCATTTTAAGTGATGCTTCTGATAAATACAATGCTGCAATGAAGCTGGGCATTGTGAGTCCAAGGCTATAGTACCTAAAGAGGAACGCTGATAAATAGTGTAGTTTGAAAGCACATGGAAATCTCTTTCAAAGGAGGAACTGGTGTGTATGTTTAGGTGGCTTCAATCAGTAGATATACATAGTAACACAGTAATTTAAAGGGGATAGAAATTTGTGTGAAGTTGTAGCAGTTCATAATGGTTCTATTTTCAAAAATGATATCCAGGCCTTCAAATGATCCTTATTTTATTATACTTGAGGTGAAGTTAGTGTGAAAAATTATATGTTGAATTGTGTTTTGTTATAGACAGCATTCTATGCCATTCTTTTCACAATATCCAGAATCTATAGTTACAACCACTTGACTGAATGGATTTGAAACACTGAGCAGAAGTCATTGACCTATCAGAGCAAGGTTAAAAGTTCTGAATTAATGCAGTGACATAATCAAAACTCAAAATACATAGTTCTGGAAAAAGAGATATGGAGAATGCTGTCCAGAAAAGGAACACAATACAAAATGAAAATATTCACATAAACCTTTATTTAGGTACAGCTAAATATGAATCATTTTGGGAAATGGATATCATTTCAGAAAATAGAAACCTTATAAACTTCTTCACATTCTCACTCATTTCCTGCCCCATTAAGGTCAGAAGGGACTTCAGTTTGCCATCTCTTCCTCCCTGTTTCATATGTATATCCATGACAAAGTCTGCCTGTAATAATTCAGTTAACCCCAGTCTCATGATCATAGATAAACCATTAAACCATGGTTGTATGTGTTCAGTGGCCATGTCATTCTTGGTTTGTCCATGATTTTAACTGTGGTTATCCATTGACAACTACGATGGTAAATGACCCAGGGCAGATCATACATGACCATGGTCAATGTGGTGTGAGAACTCACTATAGTAATGTTGTTTCATCTTAATGGATCCTCACTATGCTTGCACTTTATGCAGTCATCTTGGCTGAGAGTGATGCCTCAGAGATAGAACCTATGCAAATTTTTAGAATTTGGAATGTAGGTTCAAACTCAGATCAACACTCCACTCTGGCCATTGCTCAGATCTCTTTCCAAGCCAGAGTGGAGTAATGGCTAGTGAAACTAGCTAAAAGGCTACCCCAAAAAAAAGTTATAAAAAAGTTTCATTGAATTAAAAAAAACAATTGAAAGCAAACTTGAGAAACATTTGTCATATAAACCATAACAATGAATTCACAATTGTAGGAACTGCAATAGTAATACTCAAGCAACCTCAGTGAAAAAAGAACTGATTCTTGTGTGAACCTATTTCAGGTTCTGGAATGGGAGGCAGGGTTAGTGAGTGTAAATGTGGTGAGGATCCTTTAAGAAAAATAACATTACACATAACTACAATGAGTAATTTTTTTTCTAAGCCCAGGAATCACTTACTTAATGTTTACACTTTATGCAGACTCAGTATCAGAACCTCGTAGGCTGGGTCCACAACCTAGTTTAGAAAATGTACTGCAAGACAATAGTTCCAAGCTGGCATCCCTTCTTGACTGTATGTCCAAATAGTAGTGTTTTGTGAAAGTGTGCACTGTTTTTCAGGTAGCTGCTTGCAAATGTCTAACCATGGTATGCCCCTTGAGGATGCCACAGAGGAAGAGGTACCCTTGTGAGTGTGCTTAAGCCTCTTGGTGTTATTTTTCCAGATTTTTATAGCAGAACTGAATGCAAGAGATTATCCAGTGAGAGACAGATCTCTTTGTAGCTGGTTTGTGCTTGTCAGCCTCACCATAGGTACCAAAAGTTGGTACTCTGGGACCTGACATTTTTGTCTGGTCCATGTAGATAGTCAGGACTCATTTTAAGTCTAGGATATGCAAATTTGATATACTATGATATGCTGAAATGCATCAGCCCGATGCTCACACTCCCAACCCGGCACCTGAAACACGGTTGCTCGACATCAGGATTTTACCTGCAGGATATGTTTTGGGTGGCTCCGCCCCCACCCCACCCCCATACTTTAGAATTCCTACTCCACCACAGGTAAAATCCCGATGTTGGGCAACCATGTTTCGGGTACCCGGGGTCAGGACTGTGAGCGTTTGTCTGATGCATTTTGGCATATCAAATGGATCCCACAAACTTTCTTCATCTGGACTGGAATTCTCTGGACAGAGTACAGGAATAGTTACTGACTGATTCAGGGGGAATTCAGATACCTCCTAAAAAAGGAATTTTCCGTTGGTTCTAAGAACTACTTTATTCCTGTGTGGAATCATGTAATTTTGCTGTGTGCAGAGAACTTGCAATTCACTTGACCTTCTAACAGAGGACATTGCAACCAGGAATATGTTTTTTTTCATGTGTCAGCAGTTTCTGTAGGCTCAAAAGGAGACTCCGTAAGCTGGGAAAGACATATGTGGAGGTCCCAAGGTGGGACAGGGTCCCTTGTTGATTGGTACAAGTGGCCTAGGCCTTTAAGAAACCTTTAGAATATGGGCTGAGGCCAATGACTTTTCCTTGCCAGCTGATATATATGTTGATATTGTTGCTAAGTACACCTTTAAAGTTGAAGGTTGTTAGCCTGTCAACTGCAGATGTACTAGGTACTGCAGAACTATAGGCAACTCCGCCTCTACTGGGTTTATTTTTCTGGGGGAACAGCAGTAATAAAACCTTTTCCATTTAGAGGAAGGCTCTGAGCTGCAAACCTGGAGACCTGGGTTTGAATCCCACAGCCCCCACTTGCATACTGTGTGACCCTGAGCAAGTCACTTAACTTCCTTGTGCCGAACAGGTTGCACCTGTAAACAAGCTTTCAGCTTGGTGGTGTGTCTCTCCTGGTAAAAAAAAAATAATTAGCTTTAAAGGTAGCAGGTTTTGTTGAAACCCTAAACACCTCAGGACTTATTCTGAGAGGTCCAATCTGGAAACGTTTAACTCCTCAAGAACCATGCCTTCAGGTGTAGGGTCTTGGGGTTTGGAAATACTGTATATTTCTTCACTGGGAAAAGTCAACTGATTGCGACTGAGTGGCAACTTGATTGGATTCTTGTCATACAGGACCTGCAGCACTGAGTACCAGACCTACCTGACCCAATCTGGAGCTATCATGTTCATTGTTCCAGGTTCACTCCTGAGTTTCTGGAGTACTTTCTGAATGAGTGGAAATGGTGGGAAGGTATCATGAAACCTCCCTATCCAGTTCAGTACAAGGGCATCCTGTGGAACTGTTCCTCTGGCTGATGGTCTGCAACAAACTGTGGAGCTCATAGTTCTCCCAAGATGGAAACAGGTCTGTATTGGGAGTTTCCTACGTTCTGAAAACTGTACAGAACCTGCTGCTGGTCCATTTGTGATTTCCTGGCTGATTCTGCTTAGGAATCTGCCAGACCATTCTTGCCTGGTAGATGCACTGCAAATATGTTTGCTTCTAAGGAATATCCCAGGTCCCAGATACACATTGTTCTATACAGTTTTGGGGATCTTCTTCCTCCTGCTTCTTATTGTAGTACATTTTGTGGTGTTGTCTATCCTAATTTTGACAGTCTGACCTGTAGCTGGCAGAGAAAGACTGCATTGCTAGCAGTACTACTTTGAGCTAAAGGAGGTTTATGGATTGGTGACTCCTGATTCATGTGCCACTCACTGTGAGGTCCTGCAAGCTGGCATCCCACCACAGGAGTGAGGCATCCCTAGTAAGAATACTTGTTGGTGATTGTTGAAGGAAAAGAATGCCCTCTCTGAGGTTGCTTTCTTCCTTCCTTCCACCATTCTAATGATTCCAGTAGTGCTTTTGCAACTGGCACTAGCTTTGAAAGTGGATCCCATCTTTGAGACCAGATGTCCCTGGGTATCTCTCATTTCGAGCATGGCCCATGGAATCACAGCTGTGGATGTGGCCATGCGACATAGTAACTATAGCAAGTCTCTTGTAGGTCTTGGCTGACCTGTTGTGAAAGACTCTGCTGTTGCTATCAATACTGAATCTCTGGCCTAGGGGAGGAGAGCTTTCCCCTGCAGGGTGTTTAGCTCTACTCCTATGAAGTCCAGTAGCTGAACAGGCTATAGCTAGGACTTCCAGAGGTTTATCAAGAATCCCAGGTTCTCCAAGGTGCTTTGTACCAACTGAACAAAGCAATTTGCCTCTTGTTCTGTTTTCCGTGAGACTAGCCAGTCATCCAGGTAGGGGAAAAAAACACCACACCTTGTTTTCTCAGATGTGTTCCTATCACAGGTAGGTATTTTGTCAAAACCCTAGGAGCTGGCCGGCCCGGTGGTGCTGAGGGCTGAGGCACTGGATGTCTTACTTCGCGCTGCGCCGGTGACCCATGTTCGAGAACAAGTATGGGCCGTCGGGGGTTGGCAGGAAGGAGAAGGATAGAGCATCCACTAGACTGCTCTCCTCTCTGGGAAGGGGGTTCACTTCTGATGCACGATTGCCCCTGGTGGAGGCTGGGGTCAGGAATTGGGTGAAAGCATCGGGAGGAGTCTGGGCATTGCACGCCAAGGGCTCCAGCAAGGGGTGGAGGAACAAGGAAAAGGTGGCACCTCCTCACGCGCTTGATGGCCATCCGTGAGTGTTCTCGAGCTGGCACCCATACTGGATCTGTGAGGGTTGGGACTTAGGGGGGCTCCCTGCCACCCCACTGCAGGGGGCAAGCTGCAGGAGTTCAGGGTGCCAACGGAGATGAGACGGATGGCGGCTGGATCCCTGGACGGGATTCGAGAAGTACTGGGGGGCCGAGAGGTGGCTAGAAGGATAAATAGAATTAAAAAAAAAAACCCTAGGAGCTGAGGTGAGACCACAAGAGAGAGCTGTGAACTGGTACTGGCAGTTTCCCAGCTTGACTCTGAGATATTTTCTGTGAGTGCCTGATTGGAATATAAAAAGAGGCATCTTTCAGAGCCAGTGATCCTAGCCAATGACTTTCTTCAAAGATGGTATCACTATCCTTAGTGTGAGCACCTTGAATCTTTCTTTTTTCAAAATGCTTGTCCAGAAACCTGAGGTCTAAAATGGGTCACCACTTTCCATTTTTCTTGTGGGTTAGAAAGTATCTTGAGAATAGGCACCTGCCCCACTGGAAAGCAGGGACTTTTTCTATAGCTTTTGATAATGACAGTTTATTATCAAACTTAATCTGGTTCAAGGTCAGTTGGCCTTCATCTGTATCCCCCTCCCCTGGGTCATGCCTGAAAATAGGCAGGATTGCATTTGTCTAGTGCACTTACCTGGTCAACAAAAACTAAATAAATAAATTTATTTATTTTTTGTTTGTTTACTTCCCATTCCAGCAGGCTTTTTTTCTGTGCGAGAGTGTGCTGCAAACATCTATGTTTCTGCAGGTTTGGAAAGTGATTGAACTACAGACACAAACCCTGGTCCACTATGTCCAGTACCCACTTGTCTGTGGTAATGCATACACATTCCTGGAAGTAGTGTGCCAATCTTTCTGCCATTGACAATGGTCAGGCAACCTGGGCAAAACTGTCACAGGTTTTGCTTTGGCTGGGGATAAGGCACTGGAGCTGCAGCATTGCACGAGGAAGCCCTTTTTCCCCCTCACCCCGATAGTAACCTCTTTGTGATTGGTAATCACAGGGAGTGTAAGAGACATGGCCTCTGGGGAAGTATCCTTTGCCTCTGCCTCCCCTTCTGTATGACCTTCTCATTGTTACTTTTGAAAGTGGTTTTGTATTCATCTACTTGTTTCATGTAGGCCTCTGTTTTTTCAGCAAATAATGAGTCTTCCCTCAAAGGAGAAATCCATGGCCTTGTTTTGAGTATCCTGGGAAAATATGGTAGTCCTTAGCTAAGAACATCTTAAGGACACTGCATGAGCCAAAATTCTGGCAGCAGTGTTATTCGTGTCCAACGCACTGTGGCAATGATATTTTGTGGCAACCAAGGCTGATCTTGCTGTGGCAATCAGGTCCTGTGCCAGACCATCATCTGTTCTTTCTGACAGTGCCAGAATTGTGTTCCATAGTGCTTTCTGGTACTATGCTATGAAACATAGAAACATAGAAGTTGATGGCAGATAAGGATCGCAAGGCCCATCCAGTTTGCCCATTTTTCTACCTTATGAATGTGCTATAAGCTCTTTGCTCTGTCAATGGCCTATCTACTGTATTCATACTAATCTGTATTGCTCCTTATGCCTATCCCATGCCTGTTTAGCCCTGCACTATATTCATATCCACCACTTCCTGAGGTAGGCTGTTCTATGCTGTGCTTTGCTTCCTGATCATTTTATAAATGTGCTGAATTAGTGCCTGCCTGATAATCAGGGAAGCTGTTATAACCTGTATTACAAAATGGGTAAGAAAAAGGAATCAACAGCATCAACGGCATTGGACAAACCCATCAGGTGACCGTATGATATCAGAGCGCCACCACGCTGCCTGCACTTTTACCCTCCAAAACAATTGCTATTTTATAAGATAGATAACCCACTCTATGGTATGCTGTTGTGCTGATATATGCACGCCTTTGGTGGTTGATGCACACTAAGGAGTGCGATATCAGAGCATGACCACACACCAAGAGTGGGTTATCTATTACTTAACATTTTCACTGTTATATCCCATTCTTTAGGTCTTTTTCAGGGCTGTGCAAATAGAGTGATTTTTGCTCTCTCACAAGCAGTAGCCTGGACTACTCCATGATAATGACCAGGATGGGTACAGATATTCCATCCCTGCTTGACCACTTGATATTTTCTCTCATTTTTGTCTATGGCTGCAGCTGAAGTGGGTAACCATGATTTTGGCTACGGCCCTTTAAGTGGTTCATGTATTGAAGTAACATCCTTCTTGGTGGAGCTACTCCCATTATGTCCATACAATCAGCATCCTCCTCATCCTCTTCTGTTTCTAGTGGGGTTATGTTGAGGGTATCAAGCATTCATCTGACAAATGAGGAAAAAGATGAGTAGTCCTCAAATTTCCTTGGAGGAGGTTCAAAATCTTTCTTAGGTGTGCTGTCTAACTCCATGGAGCCACCTGCTCAACCTTAGCCTCCAAGATCAATTGAAAATCATGCAATAAGCTATCTAAAACCTCATCTTGCAGCTGACCCTCTGCCCACCACCAGGCACTGGTGGGTATGGTGAATGTTATCATTCTCAAGACAATGCCACCCCATGGACTCCATAAAAGCTCCCATCTCCTTGTTGATTTGCATACAAGCCCTTTTATTGTGGGAACCTTGCATGCCTGAGCCCACTGTTCCTCACCAACAAGTGTGACCAGATGAGCATTATGTCAGGACACCAGCCCTAATGGTCCAAATCATCCTTCATCACTAGAAGCAGATTTGGCCCAGGTCTTCCACCAAGTGAATCAACAAGATTTATGGTGTGTTCTCCCAGTCATCTGTGCCTCACAATCTCGGAAGCAACTCCTCCCAGAGCATACCCTTGGTCCCCAACCACCAATCCTGGCATCCTCCAGGGCAGAGACAGGTTGCTTCCCTGGCTGACCAGCTGCCTCTGTGCTGCCCACCAGATGAATGAATGGCCACATGTGTACATAGTCTTTCCCCGGGCCTGTAAGAGACAATAAACAATTACTGCAAGTGTGGTCTCACATAGCACAGGAATGCCTGAGACCACCAGTGTCCCAGGGACTGAATCTCTACATCTGATAGGCACTCGACCCTAGCATTGGTTGCCACCCCAATGCGAAATGAATGGGTCCCATAATCCCCGACATGTAGCCCCAGCTCTTGAATAGCCTTCCGCAGGATGAACCGGAATTAGTAAGCCATCACAGGACTGCCATCCTGGTGCCTGAAGAAGGCCTTCCCATTCACAGAACAGCTTGTCCTATACTCCACCAGGCTATGGGCCACCTGCCAGTGTACTCCTGCTGGAGCCTTGATCTCATGCCAGTGGCCTGCTCCTCTGTTCCATCTTCGATTCATGGTTGAAGGAATACCTTGTGCCCATTGTCACCACATCCTGTGACAGCAGGCTTGTTGCACCACAGTCCTTGGAGGGTTTTTTCAACTTCAACACCCTGAAACCCCCACAGAAGGCCACCAGAAACATGGTGCCAAATAGCTGAGTTTCATACTTGTCCCTAAAAACCTTGGGCAAAGCCCCAAATGGCTTGTAACTTAACCAGAGTGATGGGCCGCCTGGTATCTGGTATGGTGGTAAGCTCCCTGCTCGATCCTTCCAACAACTTTTTCGCCTTGAAGGCACCCATGGTGTCCAAAATCCCCATGGCTTTCATCACCCACAACATGCCGGAGAGATGACGGGCCATCACTCCGGGGATGTGTCCCACCATTCTCCCTACCATGATGTACTGGAATGGGCCACACATCAGGCCACCCCTTGGCCTCCTGCATGGCTAAATAGTGCTCAACCCCCCGGCAGTACACTTCCTTTGTGCTGGGCACAATGGAGTTACCTGTGCATCTCCAAGTCTGTTGGTCACCACCTCCCACAGGAAGGGAGGCACCCATCATAGCTCCTTGTCCACTCCTGGTGCCAGCCTGAAGAATCTGTCCCACTGAGATTGAGATAAAGCATCGCCAATGCCGTTATCAACTCCCGAGACATGTACTGCCCTGAATGTAATAGTAAGCAACATACATTTTAAAACAAATACGCGCATCAAGTCTCCCAGCAGTCCCAATTGGCCTAACTGTCTATTGATGGTATGTACCACCCCCATGTTATCTGATCTGAAGTGCACGGTTTCATCACGGAATCTGGGACCCAGACATTCAGGGCCACCATCACTAGAAAGAATTCCAGCATCGTGATCTGCTACCTCATCCCCATCTCTAGCCAGCTGGCTGGCCATTGTACTGCACACCATTGTCTCTAAATAAGCCCAACCCCAGATCACCCGCTGCATCGGTGTACAACTCCAAAGGCGTACCACCCTGTGGCACTTGCCACAAGGCAACCCCATTGAAGTGATCTAGGAACAGCTGCCAAACCCGCAAGTCCTCTCAGAACTGCTTTGTGATCTGTATCCTGTGATGAGGTCTTGTACAACCGCCCCTCCTGGCCAACGCCGCATGAAAGTCCTCCCACTGGTATGACCCGCATGCAAAGTTGAGGTGTCCCACTAACTGTTGTAATTCCACAGAGTAATTTTTCTTGCTCCCAACACCCTGTGCAAGAGAGACCGGAGTGGTCAACTTGTCAAGGGCAGGCGACAAAGCCTGTTTTTGGAATCAATTTCTGTGCCAAGAAGGTGAGGTGGTCCCTGGGGTTTGGGTTTTCTTCACTAAAGGAACTCAAACTCCCTCACACTTGATCAAAGGCCCTGACCAATTCCATGAACACTGAAGAATCGGCTGGCCCACAAACAGGAAGTCATCAAGATAGCGTACTATGCTGTCACTGTCCACTGCCTGAGCAGTGACTGAACGCAAAAAAGTGCTGAAACTCTCAAACACAGCACAGGCCATGGAACAGCCCATAGGCATGCACTTATCCACATAGTACTCATTCTCAAACTTCATGCCCAACAGTACCCTGTCTTCCTGATGTACAGGCAGTAGCCTGAACGCAGACTCAATGTCTGCCTTAGCCATCAGAGCACTTGGCCTTGCTGCCTGTACCACTTCCACTGCCTGGTCAAAGGACTGGTAGTGCACAAATGTGTTCAGATGATCAGTGGGATCATTCACTGAGTTCCCCACCGGGTGACAAGTGAGTAGTCAACCAATATACACCCAGAGCCTTCTTGGCATCAATCCAATCAGCGAAACTCTTAGGTTTGGCAGTGGTGGCCTGAGGAAGGGGCCACTCATGTTCCCAAGCCGCCGTTCTTGTTCCAGTTTTCCTCGGACGACTTGTGGCCGGTCTCTGGAGGACTTCTAGTTATCAGCCTTGTATGGCTGATGAGGACAATATGGGATCCTGAAGTCCACCAAAAACCCTCCCCCCAACAAGTCTGTGGCTACCTGTCCGGTGTACTGGTCCAGCCACAGCTTAATCTTTTATTCGCATCCAGAGTGGGAAGGCTTGCCACCTGAGGCTTCCAAATCTGCCTGAGCCACCCTTCCCCATCCTCCCCATGGGGCAGAGCACTGCAGAAAGGGGTGCTGTCTGCTGCAGGCTAGCATGAGTGTTTAAAGTGGCAACTGATGTGTGTGTAGGCTGACTGATTGTATGCGTAGTACAGCTGGGTGGTCGGGTTGTCTTCCAATCATGGTGCTAAGGCCCGGATCGGGAGTCCACTATCTGTATGCTGCACACCCCTACCCTGCATCACATCCATCATCAATGGCATCTTCGGCTTGCCACAGCTGATGACAGGGTCTATCTGTCGCCTATGATGAAACTTCTCATTCTAGTCCAGCCAAGCCGTACCCCCTTTCTTGTGATGCATCAATGAGATGCGATGCATGTAGTTGAGAATTTCCACCCCTTTTTTTTTCATCCCCCTCCAACACCTCGGTGGCATAAATCAAAAAGGCTACAACCTAGTTGTCATAAGTATGGGGAACTTTGACCTTTTTCTGGTTTTGGTCATCCCCTTTATCCTTCTCCTTTTTCTTATCCATGTGTTCCACCGGGCGGTTAAGGAGGGAAAAGATGTCGATGTATTCCCTATTTCTGATCTATTGCCTGACCTTGTCAGTTACAAGGAGTTCCCACTGGGGAGTCCAGCCCAGCATACAGGTTCACTGGTGGTGGTAACGCAGGCTTGTCTGGTGCCTGGCCCTCCGACCCTGTGCCTGCTGCCCCCCCTGCAGGCGATGACAGCACCAATTAATGTCTGTCATCAGGTCCGCAACTCCCCTGACCAACTGCTTCAATCATTCATCTGTTGCTGCCCACAGACTGGTGTCTGGCAAGGGCTGCTCACCACCTGGTCCCACCCCCTTTAATTCATCAGGGGGTATGAGCAGACTCGTCTACATCAGACCCCAGAGTGTCTGCGGCTAGTGTACCTTCTGCCTCTATCGGAAGTCTCCCCCCTATCTGAGAACTCCCCCCTCACTGCCCCCAACACTTGCCTTGCCTGGCTGGCCCCCACTTGAGGGCCATTGAGTACCTCCTTACCTGCTGGGCAGAAGAGTTTTGCTAGTGGCAGTAACTTTTCTGATGGGTGGTGTGGACCTCCAGCCCTTCTAGGCACGCCCACAGCCAGGCCGCCCATTCTTCTTATAGAGGGAGCATAGTTTGTCTTCAGCAGCTGCCAGTGCTTTTAGATGTGGGAACACATTTCCTGGCAGACATCTTCTGAAACAACTAGAGCCTCCAATAAATATCGTTAGTAGTTATTGTGACCTGGCCCTTCGACATTGTCAGGGCCCCCTTCTCCCCAGCTCTCCGGACCCATGCCCCTCAGCCAGGCTGCTCCATTCTGGCACTCATGTTTGTACATAGGAATCTAAAAAAAGGGGGAATTGAATGACTTGCTCAGGATCGCAATACACGACAGTGGGTGTTAATAAGATTCAAATCCAGATCTCATGCTTCCAAGATGCCCAGCTTACAGTTCAGTGCCTATAACCACTAAGCCATACTGTCTGAATGGGGGCATCATCTTCTGTTTTTCCTCTTTTGTCTGTTTGCTTTTATTTTCAACCAACTGGTCTGAACAAGCTGAAGGCCCACCCAAGATGGCCGCCCAGATCTTCAGTGAATGCTCTCACAGATCTGCAATAGCTATATGCCTTGCTTGGCCCAGATCTCGCGGGAAGCCCAGAGCAGCACGAGTATGCCACTCTCCCACTTACAGGCCAAAAGCAGGACCCGAGGGATAGTGGGACCCATAGTCCCAACTCTGAGCTGGCCGCCAGAATGCGGCTCCTGAGCCGCCAACCTGACTGCGAGCTGCTCCCAGAAATACGGCCTGCCTGCAGCCCCATAAAAATTGGCTGTCAGCCGCCACCCACTGAGAGAAGTCCCGATGACTTCCCCCTCATCCAGAGCCCGCGACTGGACAGCCGATCCAACCAGGCCAACTGGGACCAGGTAAGCCCCGAGCTAGCAGAACTCTATAGTGGGACAGGGAACAGAATGGAGGCCCAGGAAGCATGACAGGGTGGGTCTGCCATGCTGGTGATGTGTGAGAGGTCTTAGCAGTGCCCCAGGGATCACAGCACCACATGGGAGGCCTGCAGGCCCGCCCCTGACTGGTGCCCTCAGCGCAGACTTGCCACTGCTTATACTCCAAAGCGTATGGCTGCCGTAGCTGCTTCTGCCCCACCCCCCCAATTCCATGGGAGGACCTCCAGGGATACACAAGGTGGGTGGCAGAAAGGAGAGCGTAACTCGCCCTATCAGTGGGGACCGGATGCTACAACTCAACTCCATGGCTGCAGCCACAGTTCCACAAGCAGTGATAAGACGGAGAAGCACTCTGACCAGACTCTTGCATAGGAAGTGACCTGGGGACACAGAAAGCTAAGGGAATAGCTGGGAACACACAAAAGATAAAACCCCAGGTCTCCAAATCCGCAGCTCGGGGCCTAAACCTCCTGTACTCTGCTGCTTTCTAAGTATCCTCCGAAAGGAACCTGGGGCTCTCACAGCAAGCTGGTCATTCTGCCCCAGACTTCGCTGATGAGGTCATCTCCCTCCCTAGGCCCCAGCTACCTTACATTGTCTTGGGAGTTAGGAGTGCTGTTGATTCGATGGGTGAAGGAGACAGAAAGGTTGGACTTAGGGCTGCTGTCCAGTTTTCCCTCCCATCTCCTGCCCCGAGACCACCACCCCTGGGGACTTGGCAGTGCCCTATCCTGACTGTGTCCAGAGGTTGCTGACCCACCCTGGGCCGGTCTCCAGCAACCTCTGGTTTCTTGGTCATGTGGGGGGCGGACAAATGGCTGGCTGTTGCAGTCCTTGGGCAGCCTTTTATATTCTTTGCCTCAGTGGCCTGAGATTTGTTTAGGAAAAAGGCAAGCTTGTTTGTTTAGCCAGGGTTTCATAAATGAGCTCTTAGGTACAGTATGTGGTTATTACTGGTTAGGCTAGCAAAATGTTTTTTTATTTCTGCACAATGAACCAATGACTGGTAAGATTACAGATTTTACCAGATATTCAACATGGTTGATGAATGGCATGTGTTGTCCAAGCGCATACTGCCAAGTTTCAAGTCCTTAAATTCAGCTACTTTAGTTCTAAAATGTGGCTAGAAATGGTCTTGATTCCCAATGTTAAGGTTTTTGGTATTATGCCAAACAATTGTAATAATTCCAACTATCAAAGACCACATTATATGTCTTTTGCATTTTTAGAAAGCTTATTTCATTGAAAAAATGACACTTTAAAGCTTCTGCAGATTCTCCCAAGTATTATCAGCATATAGAATTCTCTGAAATTGACATGCAGCTAGAAGCTGGTTAACATACAGGATGATTCTGGGACTCAATGTGTGTGTGGGGGGGACACACACCTGTACCTTTTGTTTGAACAGCCCTATATCACATTGGGGCTTAGGGGACATAGCTCATTATCATTTAGAATTACCATTAAATACAGGACAAGAGCTGGCAAAGCTGACAAGGTTTATATATTTGCACTTTTGTGATACATGCAGGAATATCTCCGCATCACAGGGTGAGTCTGTAGTGTTGGACTTCACACAGGTTCTCATGGAGGACAGTAACCCAACCCTTTACCTCAACTGGCTTAGTGAGGGGATCCACCTTCACAGTTGATACCATGTAGCATGTTTGCTGGCAGTCTTATGTGAGAGGCCAACAACTGAATGGATATGGAATCCAAAGTCACTAATTTCACTGAAATTCCAATTTAAAGCAGCAGTATTTGTTAATAACCATATAGTTTTGTTTCCCAGCAATAATGTTCATCTGGCAAAAAAATGCACATTTATTGAGTTTGTTGCGGCTCACAGGTGCAGACAAACACATTGACATGAGAGGTGCTATATAGGGGTGTAAGGGAGGTGCGTCCAATGGAGAGCTCAGTTCCAAGGGGCAGGTCAGCGGCAGATGAATCAGTCGGCAGGCTGGTGATAACTCACTTTCTGTAGTTGGGGCGGAGTTGGCTAATGTTTCAAAGGACAGAGCCGCACCAATAGTGGCGTGCTTGGTCTTTTGATGTGTAAATCCCTAAATTACATTGACTTCCTGGCTGCGCGTTTACACTACCAGAGTACTTACAGTGCCAACGCACTGAGCCTGCCCACTGCACCTGTCCTCCTTGTGTTCCCATTTGAGCCCCCCACCAGCAAATCATTTCCTTCCACTGCTGCTATCCTCCCCACACCCACATTTTGTTGGAGGCCCCCTGCCAGCAAATCACTCCCTCCCATTTCCACCCACTGCTGCTGACCTCTCCACACCCACGTTTTGTTTGAGTCCACACATAAAGCAAATCCCTCCCTTAATCTCCCACTGCTGCTGTCCTTCTTGCACCCTCCATTCCCCATCCCCCTATACACTGGGGAGCACACTGCCAGTGTCCAGAAATGTTCACATTCTTTCCATATATATAAAAAAGGAAAACTGCCTGGTGCTTTTATTTCTTCAAACCTGAAATAAAAAACAGTCCATCATTGTCTCCCTGCCCTCCCCATCCCAACCCTTCTCACTGCGCAGCCACCTCCCCACACACACCCTTACCTATACTCACCTCTGAGGTCAGGAGCAACAGTCTTTTGTGGACTGGGAACACGCCTGCACTCTTCAAAGCCACCGCAAAGTGAAAATTTCAAGGTGCCTATAATGGGAATCAATGGGGGGGGGCCAACTTAGGTTGATATCTCAGCCATTTTTAGGAATTTTGGCCCCATGTTTTCAACATGGTGTTTTTGGGACCCCACCTCCTGAACACTGTCATTGTCATTTCATTACTCTGTCCCAAAATGTAATTTCATGGTCGCTGTGTGGAATCACCTTTTGGGACCAATTAATGAAAGGACAGTGCCACTGATCATGAGTTGGGGGTCACAAAAAGCCCATGTTGCAACTTTGATGAAAAAATTCCAAAAAACGACTGCTTTACAAGTGTGCATTGTGCAGTTTCTACTTATACTCCTAATTTCACCAGTTTTGATATTTTCACATTAGATTTTCAACATTGCCATTATTTAACACTGTCTTATGAAAAGTATATCTGTAATTTTTCATATTCTGCCTGAAACATGTTTTCGCACCTGTGGCACAGAATGGCGTGGTGGCTCTCATGAATCACCTTTGGGATGAGGAACGAAATGACACTGGCACTTTTCATGAGGTGGGTCATAAGAATGCTACACTGAACATTTAGTGTGAATATATTAGCAAACAACAAAGTTATTGAGTATGCACTTAAATTAACAAATGCAGGCTGATTACCTTTATTGGACCTACATAGATGTTACAACAAAAGAACAAAGTGCTCCCGCTTTCAGACCAACCAGGTCCTTCTTCTGAAGTTTTATGACAGCTATTCAGAAAATCCCATACTATTAACACCCAGATAATGCATGAAAAACTGAAATAATTCTCATTGGTTTGACATATACATTTGAAACACAAACAGAAGATTACGCCAGAGTAGTTAATTAACACCAGTATGCTTTAGTAGAGAAGCCCCTAAAGGTCAAAGTTTATCGAGAATTATCAACAAGCAGAAAGTCCTTCTCACATACATTTTAGAATGTCCCAGTAAGTTACAACAAAGCATGTTACTGATAACAAAACCTTGGGAAACTATTCTAATACATGTCAGATGAGCTTACAACTTTTATTGCAAGTGTCCTTGTGTTTTAAAGAGCACAGCCAATGAAAGGCAAAATGCTTCTGGATCTGTTCTTACTAGGACCAATATAGCACCTACAATGTTTGTATTTCTTAACTGCGCTGTTCCCTTAAGTACAGTGTATACACAGACCCCTCCTATTGCACAGTTAACAGCCCTAATGGAAACCTTGAGGGGGATTTCTAGTAATATAACTAAATTGTTCCATATGCAAAAATGCAGTGTTTTTTTACATTATTACCAATTCATTTTTGTGAAATTGATATTAGAGCAACCTGTCATTATTTTTTTTGTACATGACAAAGTGTTTGTAAAACAACTGCTTTGTTTGTTTTACCAACTGGGGCTCTAGACTGTAATGGCAAAGAAATAATGTGAACAGGGATCATTTTGTTTTGTATGTTCTTTTTATCCTTCTACACACTGACCACCAGACTCTCTCCAGTGCGGCACTCGACCAACCCGATCCCGCCCACCTGAGATCCCCAGCCCTACTTACTGGATGGGGAAAGATCTCCCTCGCTCACTCCTGGTCTGCTGACTCCTGGATTTAAGCCACCCAGGGCAGGACCACCAACTTCTTATTGGTGTCCCTTCTGTAAATCTAATGTGCGGCCAGGACTCACAAAGGGAGCATCCAGGGCAGGCTGGAGGATCCGGTGCTGGGTGTGGTGATTGGTCCCTGGTCCCGCCTTCACCTACTGCTGGCTGAGGGGTTTTCCCTTGTTTCTATGCTTCCCTGAGCATGGACATGCAATGATGCCCTGCATGCGATGGGTGTGTTCCTGCCCCCATGTGTTAGGCATCCACTGATGCTCCCCCCATGTAAGCATGCCACATGGTGTGGCAACCCCAGCCGCCACCAGGAGCTGCTTGAGCAGTGGCAAGTGACCCAACCTCTCCCAGGAAAGGAGAGCATTCCTCTGGACACTTGATCCTTTCTAGTCCCCTGCTGACCCCTGATGGCCCTGGACTCATTCCTGAACCTGGGTAGCCAGCATGGCACAAGGTGTCATGTCCAGTGCCTCAACCCTCAGTGCTACTGGACTGGCTAAATAGGGATCATTTAAAGTTAATCTCGGTGAAAGTCAGAAGCATCACAAGATCCACATCTGGCAGTCAGTCTGGATTTTTTAACTCCCAAATAATACTCCCACCCCCAACCAAGTCCCCCATTTCAGAAGTCATTATTGTGAGAAGCCAGTTTTTGAACAGTAAAAATGAAATATAATTGATATAATGCCCTTAGATTCAGAAACATGTTGCTGACTTTCACTGCAGCAAGACTGGATGTCACCCAGTATTCTTTTTTCCCTTTTGGGAGACCAGTACTTCACATCCCCTTTCTTCCTTTATTTTGCAATGCAATCTTATTTTTGAAACTAAGCAATTTGCAAAATGGGGTTTACTATAGCCAGTGTTGGGTAAATTACTTTTTCTATTACTTTCTATTACATTTGGAAACTTGTTCCAGGAAGCTCTGTGCAGTCACTAGCAAAGATGGATAAGTACTAGAAAAAGTACACCTTACAATAATAGTTATGCATTTCTTTTTGTACGAAAACAATACAAAAATAATAAATAACTATAAAAGATTACATTTTTTAAAAGTAATAGGTTAGTTACTAGTTACTTTCAAATAAATGTGATCAGTTACAGTTACTTATGAAATCTAAAAGTGGACAAAGATCCTTTGCTTATATTGTTCCATTTATTTGGAATGAAATTCCTCAAGATATTAGGTGGTTGTGTTCTGTCAAAAGTTTGCGATGCATTAAGGATGTATTTGAATCTCAATCTAATTGTAACTGTTTTTATGAATTTTTAATGAATTTTATACGAATAAAGACATTTTTGTCTGCAATTTGCTGCATTGTATATGTATGTTTGATTATGTATTGTCTGTATGTAATATATGTGGGTCGCACCTGTAAAAGGAACTTGTTTCCAGTGTGCTTACCCGTTAAGTGAATAAACAAACAAACAAACAAACAAACTTATTTCTTTTGTATAAAAAGACATAAGTGATTGTACCTGTAAGGTATATACATTTTCCAGGACTTCTCCATCCTTGCTAGTGACTGCACAGAGCTTTCTGGAACAAGTTTCCAAAAGTAATAGAAAGTAATAGAAAAAGTAACTTACCCAACACTGACTATAGCACAGAATGTGACTTGGGTTCAGAATACAATAAAAGCCTTTCAGGGGTCAGTCTTTGTTCTCTAGGACCTGGAATTCCTTATGAAGTTGGGGGGGGATGAGGGAGGTGTTCTACTTTTTTCCCTTTATGGGGTGGTGGTTAATTGCTACCAGTTGTTCACTGTAAAACACATGGCTTCCTTCAGATTAGATCCCCATGCAGTAAAAACTTGTTTCCATTCAGTCATCTTAATGGTTTTTTTTTTTTTAATTATAAATGTGTAAGTTTTTAATATAAAAATGTAAGTACCAGTGAAGAATCGGAACTCTTCTCGATAGCAGTTCATTAAACTGCACTGTATGATGCTTCAATCAATCAATCAATCAATCAGTCAGTCAATGTTTATTGAAGGCAATAGAGAGTAAGGCCTCTTGTTCAGAAATATCAACAGTACACAATGCTGGATGAGGCAGGTGGTCCAAAACAAGCTGACTGCAGGAGAGCACCAAAGTGTACAGGAAAGAAGGGGAGGGAGGAGAGGAGAGGAGAGGAGAGGAGGGAGGGAGGAGGGAGGGAGGGAGGGAGGGGAGGAGGAGGGAGGGAGGGGAGGGAGGGAGGGAGGGGAGGAGGAGAGGAGAGGAGGGGAGGGAGGGAGGGAGAGGAGGGGAGGGAGGGAGAGGAGAGGAGGGGAGGGGAGGGGAGGGGAGGGGGAGGGGAGGGAGGAGGGGAGGGAGGGAGGGGAGGGAGGGGAGGGAGAGGGAGAGGAGAGGAGAGGAGAGGAGAGGAGAGGAGGGGAGAGGGAGAGGAGAGGAGGGGAGGGGAGGGAGGGAGGGGAGGAGGGGGGAGGAGGAGGAGGAGGGGCAATCAAGAGAACCATTCCTGAGGCAACACAGACATGCACAAGAATCGTTAAAAAGTGAAGCAGGTACCAGAGACCAACTGGGATCTCAGAAGGTGTCAGAGAAGCAGTGAGGGCCATGAAAAATGATTTCTTCAAGTACACGGAAAAGCAGGGGAGGAGGATGAAGGGGGAGAGCAAAGAGGAGTGTCAGGGAGGCAAAGGCAGGCACGGAGCTATGTGTTGTGGAGGGGCTCAGTGGTTGGGAAAAACAATTCTTCAAATATATTAAGGAAGAAAGGAACATAAGTGCTTATTATTAGGCTGCAAGAGGGGGAGGAACAAAAAGCAGCCATCATGAAGGATGCATTTTGCTCTTCCATCACAATGGAAGTCTGCCGGCCCCTGCCTGAAAGTGGCATCAAAGCAGCTGTCAGGGTCGTTCCTGAAATGAAGCAACCAGTATTCATCAGAGAAAGGATCCAGAAGGAACTTGAAACTCTAAAGGTAGAAAAAGTCACATGACAGTATGGCATTCACCCAAGGGTGCTCAAAGAATTGGCTGCAGAACTGGCTTAACCACTATTAGTATATTTTATGAGATTCTCCCTCTCAGCAACCCGTCCCTCCAAACAAATTACAGTGACACTGGAGTTCCCAATCACCCAGTGTCACAAACAAACCCTCGATTCATTTTTCTTTTTCCTTTTTTTATTTCCTGTAAAAATAGAACTGTCCATTGATGTCTTTTGGGCCATTTTTGCCCCCTCCCAAACCATGGTGGGCTCCAGTGCCTCATTTTCTGAACCCGACATCTTCACTCTTCAAAGCCAGATCATGAATTGAGGAAACTGGTATGCACGTCAGTGTACTTCAATAGGAATTTGAACTTGGTGGCATAACTTGTTCTTTTTGCTGGGAACTGTAGTCCTGCCAATCGATGTGTACCAACAGCAGTTCCAATGATGAACTTCAGCATTGACAAATGCTTGTTTCTGTCTGCTACAGATCTTCTGTATTGGGGCAACTTCTCTTCTTTTTCAAATGGAACAGTAAAATATCAATATTTTAACCACTCCTAACTTGTATGTTACTGTTTTCTCACAGTTAATTACTTAATCTGTGCGTTTCTAAATGTCAATAGTTTACTCCCTCCAAGTCTCTTTACTTTGCATGGGTCTGTTATACTGTACATTTTGGCTGATCTGTTAAATCTTTATCTAGTCATTGCTTTTCTTATTTATTCACTTCCATTTCCTTATGCTTTCCCTTAATTTGCTTAACTTCTTGTTTGTTGCAGTTTCTGGTAACATTTGTTTCAGTACCTATCTTGATCTTTGGTTACTGTTGTATTCTACTTCAGATCTGTTTCATTCCTTCTTTGTCTTTTGCTGCTGTCTTTCTTTCATGGCCTTCTCTGTTGCTAGTCAGTTTCCACAGCTTCTCTCCTGTCCATTAGTGATAATGGGGGCCCAAGATGTTAAAGCAGTGACATATAGAATAATACATGAGGTGGTGTGTTTAGTGAGAACTTTACACCCCTGAGGTGCTAGATGCTACATAAACCCTGAGAGCAAAGTTTGAGGGGTTTAGTTAAGCACCCAGCACTGATGGTGTGTGTAAAATTCAAGCTTTACATATCACACAATGTTTTATTTTATATAATTGCTGGGGAGTGATTTTTTTTGCCAGAGCAAATATATAAATAGAAACACATTGCTGTCTGTCCAACCAGCTGCTTGTCAAACTTCTCCTGCTTCCTTTCATGCTGTCTGGCTGACTTCTGGGTCTTGATTCTTATCCCGGGGCAGAACTAGAGGCTTGCACCACAATGAATGGTGCAAAGTGCCCCTTGTGCCAAATGATGTGCCTGGAGCAATTCTCAATGGCAGCCTGTGTCAACTGCGGGCTGCCTGCCCCCAAATGGGGCTTGTGGCACCTGTGCATCCAAAAATGGGCTGCAACATGGTGCTTGGAGGCATGTGGCAGACACAAGCTGCCACATCCCCAAATGTGGGATTCACAGAACTCTCCAGAGGGAGAATTTTCTAAGTAGTCTGGGAGAGTTGCCTATGTGCAGCAATGTGCCACAATCCCACCTCCCCGATCCCCCACGTGACCCCTTATAATATATATTAAAGTCCCCTTCCTGGTGGTCTAATGGTACCCCCTCCCTGATCCCCGATGTGAGTCCTTATAATAATAGTTATTAATGTTGCCTTCTTGGTGGTCTAGTGGTCCCCCCTCTCTGATTCCTGATGTGACTCCTTTTAATAATAGTTATTAAAGTCCTCCTCCCTCATGGATGAGTAGCCCCCAACCCCCACCCCAGCAGATAGTGCTCACCATTCCACTCACCGCATCCCGAAACAGAGCTGGTGACTGGCTCAGCCCTCCTCTCACCTCCATGGCTGCCGACTGAACTGTCACTGAGCAGGTACTGTAAAGTGTATTCCTTCCTGGTGTTCCTCTATTATATTGTTGGTGCAGTCAGATTGACTATTAAGAGGTAATACAATGGACCCACACATATAATATAGGTTGCATTTAATAACTATTTGTATTTGTGTACATATATGTATTCTTGTTATATATCTGTCATTTTGATAATGATTAATATTTGTTCTAATATTATCTTCGCTGAGTCTTTAAATACAATGTCTATTAAAGCTAACACAAGACATGTGGCAGCACTTCCCGATGACATGGTCATGCAAAACTGGTCAGAGTGTTTGTAGTGATTCTGCCAGCATCTCCATTTAGGGGCTGACATTTCAGGTACCTTTGTGCTTTGATTGTGAGAATAAAAAGCTCTTTGTATGTTTGCATAATATTGCTCTCTGTGGTTCCATTATTTGAGTTCTGACTGTGGTGATGCTGACCTTACATGCTGCCAGCATCCCTTGCATTGAAGCTATCTCTGATACCATAGGCAGGTTCAATGGGCACCTCTTCTCATCAGGGGGCCCTTGGTGAACAATGAAATAAAGTATTAATTCAGCATCTCCACTATCATACTGGCTCTCTCACTGGTTCTCCCATTTATCTGATTTTGGGGACACATTCTCCTAGGTCACCTTGTACTGGGAAAAGACTCTAGTGTTGTCCACAGGTACTGTACATGTATACAAATACATGAACTTATGAAATTACCAGCAGAAGGTCATTATAGTCAATACATCTTCTTAATGCAAACTCATGCACTTGGAGTTGCATGGTGCTCTGACCTCCCTCCCTGACGCTCGGACCATCCCTTTGACTTTATACCTCCCCTCATACCCCCAACTGTTTTCTGGTTTACACCCTTCCCTGGAAACCCTTTTGACCCTGCCACCACTCTCTCCACAATGAAGTGCCTCCTGGCCTTCTTCTGGAACCTTCCTCCCACCAGTTTGCAACTGTGCCCCCTCATGTTCTTGTCTTCTCTGAACCTAAAAACATCCTCCAGATCAACACTGTTTGTACCTTTGAGGCACTTGAAAGCCTCTATCATGTCCCCTCCCTCCCTCCTTCCCTTCTTTCATTGAGTGAGAACCTGTTAAGGTTCTCCAGCTTTTGTACATATGAGAGTCTTTGTTGATGCTGTAGCTCTTCTCTGTACTGCCTCCAGTTGGTTACTGTTCTTCTTGTAGTTGGGACTCCAGTACTGCACACAGTACATCAAGTGTGGTGACACCATATACTGCATCTGTATAGTGGCAGTATGACATCTTTCCTTCTGCTGGTAACCTCCCTTGATATTCAACACAGCATCCTATTTGCACTTGCCACTGTCTTGTTGCATTGCGTAGAGTTTAAGATTGCTCATGATTGCAATCCCAAGGTCTTTCTGTGCCTCAGATACCATGACAGTCACACCCCCTTCCCTATACTTATCCTGGGGTCATGTTTCCCTTTCTAACCTTGCCAGGTCCTCCTTCTGATACCTGACTCCCTCCTCCATGCTCACCCTCCTACAGAGCTTGGTGGCATCCACAGAGAGGCAGATTTTGCCCTTTAAACAATTGATGGAGGTAGGGTCTGACTGGTACTGTGGATTATATTAGCTACTGTGAGTCCACCTTATTCAAATACGTGGTCCATACTGTGAATTGATGGAGGTAGCTCTATGGGCACTGTGCTTCTTTCTTTTACTAGTGATTGCACTTTCCATTCAAATAGGACGGGTCTGTATGGTCTAGATGGATATAGGCCCTACTAGTAAGTGCCTTTCAGTAACTGGTGAGTCCACATTTCATTCAAATAGGGCGGTCTGTACGTGTAGAGATGGAGGTGGCCCCACTGATACTGTGCCTCTTCAGTTACTTGACTCCACCTTCTTCAAATTGGGTGGTCTGTACTGTGCTGTGATGGAAGTAGCTGCCCACTGGTACTGTGCTTCTTTCTGTTATGGTGAGACCATCTTGCATTCAAATAGGTGGTCTGTATTGCAGAGATGGAGGTAGTTCCCACTGGTACTGTGCTCTTCTGTCACTGGGGGTCCACCTTGCATCAAATAGGGTGGTCTCTTTGTGCAAAGATGGAGGTAGGTCCTATCTGGTGTGGTGCTTCTTCTAGTTACTGGTGAGGCTAGCTCTCATTCAAATAGAATGGTCTGTACTTGTGAGGGAGGTAGGCTCCCTGTTCTACTGTGCTTCTGTTTCTAGTGAGTCCACCCTTCATTCTGGGGTGCCTGTGCTGTGCAGAGATGGTGGTAGGCTCTGCAGTGTTTCTCTGCTTTTCAGTTACTGTGAGTCCGCCTTCATCTTAGTTAGGTAGCCTGTACTGTGCATGAGATGAGGTAGACTCTCCTATGGTACTGGGTTTTTTCAGTTACTGTGAGTTCACCTTCTTCTGCATAGCATCATCTCTACTGTGCAGAGATGGGGGTAGGCTCCCACTGTATTGTAATTTCTTCCTACTGGTGAGACCACCTTGCATTCAATAGTGTGGTCTCTGCTGCAGAGATGAATGGGGCTTACTGGTGCTGTGCTTTCAGTTCTGGTGAGTCTTTCATTCAATAGGGTGGTCTGTACCATGCAGAGATGGAGGTAGGCTTCCCACTGGTACTGTGCTTCTTCAGCTACTGGTGAGTCCACCTTTCATTTAAATAAGGTGGTCCATAGTGTGAATTGATTGAGGTAGTCTCCCCACTGGAACTGTGCTTCTTTCAGTTTCTGATGAGTCCACCTTGCATTCAAATAGGGTGGTCTGTACCATGCAGAGTTGGCCATAGGTTCCCCACTGGTACTGTGCTTCTTTCAGCTACTGGTGAGTCCACCTTTCATTCAGATAGGGTGGTTTGTACTGTGCAGAGATGGAGGTAGGCCCCCACTGGTACGGTGCTTCTTCCAGTTACTGGTGAGTCCATTTTTGCTTCAAATAGGGTGTCTGTACTGCAGAGATGAGGTAGCCCCACTGGTACTGTGTTTATTCATTACTGTGAGTCCACTTCATTCAATAGGGTGGTCTGCACCTTGCAGAGATAGAGGTAGACACCCCACTGGTATTGTGCTTCTTTCAGTTACTGGTGAGGCCACCTTTCATTCAAATAGGGTGGTCTGTACTGTGCAGTGATGGAAGTAGGCTGCCCACTGGTACTGTGCTGCTTTCAGTTACTTTTGATTCCACCTTTGAATCAAATAGGTGGTCTGAACTGTGTAGAGATGGAGGTAGGCTCCCCACTCTTACTGTGCTTCGTTCAGCTCCTGTGAGTCCACCTTTCATTGGGGTAGGTAGTTTGTACTGTGTAGATGAGATGGCCTCACTGTTACTGTGCTTTTCATTGTAGTCCACCTGCATTAAATATGGCGGTTTGCACTGTGCAGAGATGGAGGAAGGCTCCACACTGGTATGGTGCTCTTTCTGATTACTGGTGAGTCCATCTTCATTCAAATACGGTGGTCTGTACTGTGCAGAGAAGGAGGTAGGCTCCCCAGTGGTACTGTGCTTCTTCAGTTACTGGTGTGTCCACCTTGCATTCAAATAGGCTGGTCTGTGGAGTGCAGAGATGAAGGTAGGCTCCCCACTGGAACTGTGTTTCTTTCAGTTTCTGATGAGTCCAACTTTCATTCAAATAGGGGGGTCTGTACTGCAGAGATGGAGGAAGGCTCCCCAATGGTACTGTGCTTCTATCAGTTAATGCTGAGTCCACCCTTCATCAAACATGTTGGTCTGTAATGTGCATAGAGGACGAAGGTTCCACACTGGTATGGTGTTTCTTTTGGTTACTGATGAGTCCATGTTGCATTCAAATAGGGTGGTCTGTACTGTGCAGAGATGGAAGAAGGCTTCCACTGGCATTGTGTTTTTCTAGTTACTAGTGAGTCTACCTTATCATTCAAATAGGCTGGGCCACACTGTGAATTGATGGGAGTAATTCGCACTGGTACTTGTGATTATCTTGCTACTGTGAGTCCACCTTGCATTCAAATAATGTGGTCCATACTGTGAATTGATGGAGGTAGGCTCCCCACGGGCACTGTGCTTCTTTCAGTTACTAGTGATTGCACCTTCCATTCAAATAGGACGGTCTGTATGGTTCAGAGATGGACATAGGCTCCCCACTAGTACAGTGATTCTTTCAGTAACTGGTGTGTCCACCTTTCATTCAAATAGGGTGGTTTGTACTGTGCAGAGATGGAGGTGGGCTCCCCACTGATACTGTGCCTCTTTCAGTTACTGGTGGGTCCACCTTTCATTCAAATTGGGTGGTCTGTTCTGTGCAGAGATGGAGGTAGGCAGCCCACTGGTACTGTGCTTCTTTCAATTACTGGTGAGTCCACCTTTCATTCAAATAGGTTGGTTTGTACCGTGCAGAGATGGAGGTGGGCTCCCCACTGATACTGTGCCTCTTTCAGTTACTGGTGACTCCACCTTTCATTCAAATTGCGTGGTCTGTACTGTGCTGTGATGGAAGTAGGCTGCCCACTGGTACTGTGCTTCTTTCTGTTACTGGTGAGACCATCTTGCATTCAAATAGGGTGGTCTGTACTGTGCAGAGATGGAGGTAGGTTCCCCACTGGTACTGTGCTCTTTCAGTTACTGGTGGGTCCACCTTGCATTCAAATAGGGTGGTCTCTGCTGTGCAAAGATGGAGGTAGGCTCCCATCTGGTACGGTGCTTCTTTCAGTTACTGGTGAGGCCAGCTCTCATTCAAATAGAATGGTCTGTACTGTGCAGAGGTGGAGGTAGGCTCCCAGCCTCTACTGTGCTTCTTTCAGTTTCTAGTGAGTCCACCCTTCATTCAAGTGGGGTGCTCTGTGCTGTGCAGAGATGGTGGTAGGCTCCACAGTGTTTCTCTGCTTCTTTCAGTTACTGGTGAGTCCGCCTTTCATTCAAATAGGTAGCCTGTACTGTGCAGAGATGGAGGTAGGCTCTCCTATGGTACTGTGCTTCTTTCAGTTACTTGTGAGTTCACCTTTCATTCAAATAACATCATCTCTACTGTGCAGAGATGGGGGTAGGCTCCCCACTGGTACTGTGCTTCTTTCAGTTACTGGTGAGTCCACCTTTCATTCAAATAAGGTGTTCTATATCATGAATTGATGGAGGTAGGCTCCCCGCTGGTACTGTGCTTCTTTCAGTTAGTGGTGAGTCCATCCTTCTTTAAAATAGGGCGGTATGAGCTTTGCAGAGATGGAGGTTGGCTCCCCACTGGTAGTGTGCTTCATTCAGTTACTGGTGAGTCTGCATTTCATTCAAATAAGGTGGTCTGTACTGTGCAAGGATATAGGTAAGCTCCCCACTGGTACTGTGCTTCCTTCAATTACTGGTGAGTCCACCCTTCAATCAAATAGGAAGTTCTCTACTGTGAACTGATGGAGGTAGGCTCCCCACTGGTACTGTACTTCTTCAGTTACTGGTGAGTCCACCTTTCATTCAAATAGGGTTGTCTGTGCAGACAAGGAGGTAGGCTTCTCACTGGTACTGTGCTTATTTTTGTTACTGGTGAGTCCACCTTTCATTCAAATAGGGTGGTCTGAACCATGCAGAGATGGAGGTGGGCTCCCCACTGCTACTGTGCTTCTTTTTTTTTTAACCAATTATTTTACCAGGTGAGACACACTAAGCTGAAAGCTTGTTTGCAGGTGCAACCTGGGAGCACAAGGAAGTTAAGTGACTTGCTCAGGGTCACACAGTATGCACCTAGGGGGCTGTGGGATTCAAACCCAGGTCTCCAGATTTGCAGCTCAGAGCCTTAACCCACTGCGCCATACTGCCTCCTTGCAGTTTCTGATGAGTCCACCTTTCCTTCAAATAGGGTGGTCTGCACTGTGCAGAGATAGAAGTAGGCTCCCCACTGGTACGTCCACCTTTCAATCAAATAGGGTTCTCTGTACTGTGCAGAGATGGATGAAGGCTCCCACTGGTATTGTGCTTCTCTCAGTTACTAGTGAGTTTACCTTTCATTCAAATATGGTAGTCGGTACTGTGTAGAGGTGGAGGAAGGCTCCCCACTGGTACTGTGCATCTTTCAGTTAATAGTGAGTCCACCTTTCATTTTAATAGAGTGGTCTATTCTGTGCAGAGATGGAGGTAGGCTCCCCACTGGTACTGTGCTTCTTTCAGTTAATGGTGAGTCCACCTTTGATTCAAATAGGGCGGTCTGTACTCACTCAGAGATGGAGGTAGGCTCCCAGTGGTACTGTGCTTCTTCAGTTACTGGTGAGTCCACCCTTCATTCAAATTGGGTGGTATGTACTGTGCAGAGACAGAGGTAGGCTCCCCACTGGTTCTGTGCTTTTTTCAGTTACTGGTGAGTCCACCTTTCATTCAAATAGGTTGGTCTTTACTGTGCAGAGATGGAGGTAGACTCTCCACTGGTACTGTGCATCTTTCAGTTACTTGTGAATCCACCTTTCATTCAAATAGCATCATCTGTACTGTGCAGAGATGGAGGTAGGCTCCCCACTGATACTGTGCATCTTTCAGTTACTGGTGAGTACACCTTTCATTCCAACAGGGTGGTCTGTACTGTGAATTGATGGAGATTGGCTCCACGCTGGTACTGTGCTTCTTTCAGTTAATGGTGAGTCCACCCTTCATTCAAACATGTTGGTCTGTACTGTGCATAGATGGAGGAAGACTCCACACTGGTACGGTGCTTCTTTTGGTTACTGGTGAGTCCACGTTGCGTTCAAATAGGGTGGTCTGTACTGTGCAGAGATGGAGGTAGGCTCCCCACTGGTACTGTGCTTCTTTCAGTTACCAGTGAGTCCACCTTTCATTCAAATAGGGTTGTCTATATTGTGTAGAGATGGACGTACGCTCCCCACTGGTACTGTGCTTCTTTCAATTACTGGTGAGTCCAACTTTCAATCAAATAGGGTGTTCTCTACTGTGAATTGATGGAGGTAGGCTCCCCACTGGAACTGTACTTCTTCAGTTACTGGTGAGTCCACCTTTCATTCAAATAGGGTCATCTGTACTGGGCAGAGACGGAGGTAGGTTCCCCACTAGTTCCATGCTTCTCTCAGTTACTGGTGAGTCCACCTTTCATTCAAAAAGGGAGGTCTGTACCGTGCAGAGATAGTGGTAGGCTACTCACTAGTACTGTGCTTCTTTCAGTTACGGGTGAGTCCAGCTTTCATTCAAATAGGGTGGTCTGTACTTTGCAGAGATGGAGGTAGGCTCCCCACTGGTACTGTAAGTCTTCAGTTACTGGGGACTCCACATTTCATTAAAAAGGGTGGTCTGTATTGTGCAGAGATGGAGGTAGGCACCCTACAGGTACTTGCCTTCTTTCACTTTCTGGTGAGTCCACATTGCATTCAAATTGGGTGGTCTGTACAGTGCAGATATGGATGTATGCTCCCCTCTGGTACTGTGCTTCTTTCAGTTTCTAGTGAGTCCATCTGTCATTCAAATAGGGTGGTCTGCACTGTGCAGAGAAGGAGGTAGGCTCCTCACTGGTACTGTGCTTCTTTCAGTTACTGGTGAGTCCACCTTGCATTCAAGAAGGGTGGTCTGTCCTGTGCAGAGATGGAGAAAGGCTCCACACTGGTACTGTGCTTCAGGCTGTTACTGGTGAGTCCAACTTTCATTTGAATTGGGTGGTCTGCACTGTGCAGAGATGGAGGTCGGCCCTTGACTGGTACTGTGCTTCTTTAGGTTACTGGTGAGTCCTCCAATCATTGAAATAGGGTGGTCTGTACTGTGTAGAGATGGAGGTAGGCTCCCCACTGGAACTGTTTTTCTTGTAGTTACTGGTGAGTCCAACTTTCATTCAAACAGAACAGTCCATACTGTGCAGAGATGGCCATAGGTTCCCCACTGGTACTGTGCTTCTTTCAACTACTGGTGAGTCCAACTTTCATTCAGATAGGGTGGTTTGTACTGTGCACAGATGGAGGTGGGCCCCTTACTGGTGCTGTGATTCTTTCAGTTACTGGTGAGTCCACCTTTCATTCAATAGGGTGGTCTGTACCATGCAGAGATGGAGGTAGGCATCCCACTGATACTGTGCTTCTTCAGTTACTGGTGAGTCCACCTTTCATTTAAACAAGGTGGTCCATAGCATGAATTGATGGCGGTAGGCTTCCCACTGGTTCTGTGCTTCTTCAGTTTCTGATGAGTCCACCTTGCATTCAAACAGGGTGGTTGGTACTGTGTTGAGATGGAGGTAGGCTCCCCAATGGTACTGTACTTCTTTCAGTTACTGGTGAGTCCACCTTGCATTCAAATAGGATGGTCTGTACTGTGCAGAAATGGAGGTAGGCTCCCCTCCGGTACTGTGCTTCTTCCAGTTACTGTTGAGTCCACCTTGCATTTAAATAGGGTGGTCTGCACCGTGCAGAGATGGAGGTCAGCTCTTGACTGGTACTACTACCAGCGACCTGCAGAAACTTGAAGAATGGTCAGGGGTTTGGCAGTTGAAATTCAATGCAAAGAAGTGCAAGATAATGCATATGGGGCACAAAAACCCTGGCACAATATATCAGTTGGGGGTGAGGATATAGCATGCACCAAGCAGGAAAGGGATCTTGGGGTTGTCATCTCTGATGATCTTAAGGTAGTGAAATAGTGTGACAAGGCAGCAGGTAAAGCAAATAGGATGCTGGGATGTATAGGCAGGGGTATTAGCAGCAGGAAAGGGGAGGTCATAATTCCGCTATACAAGACACTAGTGAGGCCCCACCTGGAGTACAGTGTACAGTTCTGGAGACCATACCTACGTAAGGACACAGACAGGGTAGAGAAGGTTCAGAGGAGGGCAACAAAGATGGTGCATGGATTGCATCACAAGTCCTATGAAGACAGATTGAAGGAACTGAACATATACTCCTGGGGAGAGGAGGAGAGAGGGATATGATAGAGACATACAAGTATCTTACAGGGAGGAACAGGGTGCAGAAAACACTATTTTAAGTGAAAAAGATGTTCTAGGACTAGAGGGCATGGGATGAAGTTGAGGAGGATGATTCAGAGGAAACATGAGAAAGAATTCTTCACAGAACGGGTGGTGGACAAGTGAACACCTCTACAGGAAGTGGTAGGGCTGAAACAATCACGATTTAAGAATGCATGGGATAGACATAAAGGAATTCTGGAGGTCAGGGTAAGGGGCAACAGACTTATAGGAAAACAAACTGAATTTACAAGCTCAAATAGGCAGACTGGGTGGGCCATAGGCCCTTTTCTGCCGACACTGTCTATGTATCTATGTACTGTGCTTCTTTCAGTTTCTGGTGAGTCTTTCTTTCATTGAAATAGGGGGGTCTGTACTGTGCAGAGATGGAGGTAGCCTCCCCACTGGAACTGTACTTCTTCAGTTACTGGTGAGCCACCTTTCATTCAGATAGGGTGGTCTGTACTGTTCAGAGGAGGAGGTAGTCTTCCCACTGGTACTGTGCTTCTTTTAGTTACTGGTGAGTCCTCCTTTCATTCAAATAGTGTCATCTGTACTGTGCAGAGATCAAGGTAGGCTCATGACTAGTACCGTGCTTCTTTCAGTTACTGGTGAGTCCACCTTTCTTTCAAATAGGGTAGTCTGTACTGGGCAGAGATGGAGGTAGGTTCCCCACTAGTTCCGTGCTTCTCTCAGTTACTGTTGAGTCCACCTTTCTTTCAAAATTGGTGGTCTGTACTGTGCAGAGATAGTGGTAGGCAATCCACTAGTACTGTGCTTCTTTCAGTTACGGGTGAGTCCACATTTCATTTAAATAGGGTGGTCTGTATTGTGCAGAGATGGAGGTAGGCTCCTCACTGGTACTAGCCTTCTTTCATTTTCTGGTGAGTCCACCTTGCATTCAAATAGGGTGGTCTGTTCAGTGCAGATATAGATGTGGGCTCCCCACTGGTACTGTGCTTCTTTCAGTTACTGGTGATTAACCCTTTCATTCAAATAGTGTGCTCTGTACTTTGAATTGATGGAGGTAGGGTCCGCACTGGTACTAGGCTTCTTTCAGTTACTGGTGAGTCCACCCTGCATTCAAATAAGGCGGTCCATACTGTGAATTGTTGAAGGTAGGCTCCCCACTGGTACAGTGCCTCTTTCAGCTACCGGTTAGTCCTCCTTGCATTCAAATATGGTGGTCCATACCATAAAGAGATGGAGGTAGGCTCCCCACTGGAGCTGTGCATCTTTCAGTTTCTGGTGAGTCCACCTTTCATTCAAATAGGCTGGTCTGTACTGTGCAGAGATGGTGGTAGGCTCCCCATTCGTACTGTGCTTCTTTTAGTTACTTTTGACTCCACCTTTGATTCAAATAGGGTGGTCTGTACTGTGTAGAGATGGAGGTAGGCTCCCCTCTGGTTCTGTGCTTCTTTCAGATACTAGTAAGTCCACCTTTCATTCAAATAGGGTGGTCTGCACCGTGCAGAGATAGAGGTAGACACACCACTGGTATTGTGCTTCTTTCAGTTACTGGTGAGGCCACCTTTCATTCAAATAGGGTGGTCTGTACTGTGCAGAGATGGAAGTATGCTGCCCACTGGTACTGTGCTTCTTTCAGTTACTTTTGACTCCACCTTTGAATCAAATAGGTGGTGTAAACTGTGCAGAGATGGAGGTAGGCTCCCCCACTGTTACTGGGCTTCTTTCAGTTACTGGTTAGTCCACCTTTCATTCAAATACGATGGTCTGTACTGTGCAGAGATGGATGTAGGCTCCCCACTGTTAATGTGCTCTTTCAGTTACTGGTGAGTGCACCTTGCATTCAAATAGGTTGGTCTGTACTGTGCAGAGATGGAGGTGGACTCCTTACTGGTGCTGTGCTTCTTTCAGTTACTGGTGAGTCCACCTTTCATTCAAATAGGACGGTCTATACACTGAATTGATGGAGGTAGGCTCCCCATTGGTACTGTGCTTCTTCAGTTACTGGTGAGCCCACCTTTCATTTAAATAAGGTGGTCCCTAATGTGAATTGATGGAGGTAGGCTCTCACTGGTACTGTGCCTCTTTCAGATACCGGTGAGTCCACCTTGCATTTAAATATGGCGGCCTGCACTGTGCAGAGATGGAGGAAGGCTCTCCACTGGTATGGTGCTTCTTTCGATTACTGGTGAGTCCACCTTTCATTCAAATACAGGGATTTATTTAACTCTAAAAATTGATTAGCGTTTTGTTTATAAAAGTGCTAAATCTTTGTGAAAATGCATAGCTCTTGCCTCACTGTGTTTGACAAACACAGCACTTCTAGAAAATCTATATGAATACTTTCTGTACAGTTAGTATCATCCCAAGAAAAAAACTGCTAATCAATTATTTAAAACCCTAAAATACAGTGGTCTGTACTGTGCAGAGAAGGAGGTAGGCTCCCCAGTGGTACTGTGCTTCTTCAGTTACTGGTGTGTCCACCTTGCATTCAAATAGGCTGGTCTGTGCAGTGCAGAGATGAAGGTAGACTCCCCACTGAAACTGTGCTTCTATCAGTTAATGGTGAGTCCACCCTTCATTCAAACAGGGTGGTCTGTACTGTGCTTAGATGGAGGAAGGCTCCACACTGGTATGGTGCTTCTTTCGGTTACTGATGAGTCCACGTTGCATTCAAATAGTGTGGTCTGTACTGTGCTTAGATGGAGGAAGGCTCCACACTGGTATGGTGCTTCTTTCGGTTACTGATGAGTCCACGTTGCATTCAAATAGTGTGGTCTGTACTGTGCAGAGATGGAGGTAGGCTCACCCACTGGTACTGTGCTTCTTTCAGTAACTGGTGAGTCCACCGTGCATTCAAATAGGGTGGTCTGTACTGTGCAGAGATGTAGGTAGGCTCCCCACTGGTACTGTGCTTCTTTCAGTTACCAGTGAGTCCACCTTTCATTTAAATAGGGTCATCTGTACTGTGCAGAGGTGGAGGTAGGCTCACCCACTGGTACTGTGCTTCTTTCAGTAACTGGTGAGTCCACCGCATTCAAATAGGGTGGTCTGTACTGTGTAGAGATGGACGTAGGCTCCCCACTGGTACTGTGCTTCATTCAATTACTGGTGAGTCCACCTTTCAATCAAATAGGGTGTTCTGTACTGTGAATTGATGGAGGTAGGCTCCCCACTGGTACTGTGATTCTTTCAGTTACTGATGAGGCCTCCGTTCATTCAAATAGGGTGGTCTGTACTATGCAGAGGTGGAGGTAGGCTCCCCACTGGTACTGTACTTCTTTCAGTTAATGGTGAGTCCACCTTGCATTCAAGAAGGGTGGTCTATACTGTGCAGAGATGGAGATAGGCTCCACACTGGTACTGTGCTTCATTCTGTTACTGGTGAGTAACATTTTCATTTGAATAGGGTGGTCTGCACTGTGCAGAGATGGAGGTCGGCTCTTGACTGGTACTGTGCTTCTTTCAGTTACTGGTGAGTCCTCCAATCATTGAAATAGGGTGGTCTTTACTGTGCAGAGATGGAGGTAGGCTCCCCACTGGAACTGTACTTATTCAGTTACTGGTGAGTCCACCTTTCATTCAAATAGGGTCGTCTGTACTGGGCAGAGATGGAGGTAGGTTCCCCTCTAGTACCGTGCTTCTCTCAGTTACCAGTGAGTCCACCTTTCATTCAAATAGGGTGGTCTCTACTGTGCAGAGATGGAGGTAGGCTCGCACCGGTACGGTGCTTGTTTCAGTTACTGGTGAGGCCACCTTTCATTCAAATATGGTTGTCTGAACTATGCAGATGTGGAGGTGGGTTTCCAGCTGCTACTGTGCTTCTTTCAGTTACTGGGAGTCCACCTTTTATTCAAATAGGGTGGCCTGTACTGTGCAGAGATAGAAGTAGGCTCCCCATTGGTACTGTGCTTCTTTCTCTTACTGGTGAGTCCACCTTTCAATCAAATAGGGTTGTCTGTACTGTGCAGAGATGGTGTCAGGCTCCCCACTGGTATTGTGCTTCTCTCAGTTACCAGTGAGTTCACCTTTCATTCAAATAGGTTGGTCGGTACTGTGTAGAGGTGGAGGTAGGCTCCCCACTGGCTCTGTGCTTCTTTCAGTTAATGGTGAGTCCACCTTTGATTCAAATAGGGTGGTCTGTACTCCCTCAGAGATGGAAGTAGGCTCCCACTGGTACTGTGCTTCTTCAGTTACTGGTGAGTCCACCGTTCATTCAATTTGGGTGGTCTGTACCTTGCAGAGATGGAGGTAGGCTCTCCACTGGTACTGTGCTTTTTTCAGTTACTGGTGAGTCCGCCTTTCATTCAAACAGGTTGGTCTGTACGTGCAGAGATGGGGTTAGGCTCTCCACTGGTACTGTCCATCTTTTAGTTACTGGTGAGTCCCCATTTCATTCAAATAGCATGATCTGTACCTTGCAGAGATGGAGGTAGGCTCCCCACTGTTACTGTGCTTCTTTCAGTTACTGGTGAGTCCACCTTGCTTTCAAGTAGCGAGGTCTGTCCTGTGCAGAGATGGAGGTAGGCTCCCCACCAGTACTGTTCTTCTTTCTGTTACTTTTGAGTCCACTTTTCATTCAAATAGGGTGGTCTGTACTTTACAGAGATGGAGGTAGGCTCCCCACTGGTACTGTGCTGCATGTGGTGCTGGAAAACCCTCCTTTTGTTAGGGGAAGGTTGGCTGTAATGTATAGCGATGGAGGTGTTCTCCCCACCTGTACTGTGTTGTATGTATCAGGTACAGGACAGCCTTCCTTTCATTTAGAAACCAGTATAGCAGAATGGTTTGGGGCTCTGTACTGTAAACCTGGCAACTTGGATTTGAATCCCATAGCCCCCACTTGCATACTGTGTGACCCTGAGTAAGTCACTTAACTTCTTTGTACTCCCAGGTCACACCTGGAAACACACATCGGCTTAGTGTGCCTTTCCTGGTTAAACAATTTCCCACTAGGGAGGGTAAGCTGTAATTTAGAGATGGAGGTCTTCTTCCCATTGGTACTGTACTGCTACATGTGCTGGTCCACCATTAGATCAGGAAGGGTGAGCTGCATTGTGTAGAGAAGGACCAGATCTCCCTGCTGCTCTTAGTTCTATTACATAAACTGGGGAGTCTGCCATCAGTATGTGGGCTGCACTGTGAAGAGGAGGTAGTCTACCCACTGGTAGAGGAGAGTCCACCTTAGTTTAGGAGGGTGGGCAGCATTATACAGAGATGAGGTGTTCTCCCCACAGCTACTGTGCTGTTTTAGATACTGGATAGACTGTGTTTAGTTCATGAAGCATGGACTGCACTGTGCAAAGGAGGAGACTGTCTTCCCACTGGTACTGTGCTGTTTCAGGTGCTGGGGAGATGGCCTTTAGTTCAGGGAAGGTGGGCTTCACTGTGCATTAGCAGAGGCAGTCTCCACATTGGTACTCTGCTTTTCCAGGTATAGGTGAATTCTCTTTTAATTCACGGATGGTGGGCTGTAATGTACATGGACATAGGTCTTCTCCCCACTGATACCTGTACTGGAGAGTCCACTATTAGTTCAGAGGGGATGGGTTGCAGCATTGTGGTGATGAGGATTACATGTTCCTTCTTTTACTGGTGCTGCTACATATACTGGAGAGTTCCCCATTAGTTCAGGGAGGGGGGCTGCACTGTGCAGAGTCGGAGGCTGTCTCCCCACTGGTACTGCATTTCCTTCAGGTACTGGACACTCTGCTTTTAGTAAAGGAAGAGTGGGCCGCACTATAAAGAGATGTAAGATATAAGGGAACACAGCAGGATGAAGATAGGGAGACTTACCAAACTGCCCTAAGGGAAGCAGGGAAGGCAAAGTCCCAAACTGAGAAAACACTAGCATGAAAAGTGTAAGAAGGTGACAAGACTTTCTATAGATACATTAGTGAAAGGAGAAAGTCCAGAGGGGGTATTGCTAAGCTCAAAGGAGAAAAGGGAGCATGTGAGGAGGACCCTGTAAAAGCATCTATCCAAAATAAATAATTTGCTTAGTATTTACTGAAGAGAATGTAGGGCAGGGCCCACATCTCAGCACCACGGACTTGGGGGGGGGAGGTGAGCACTACTCACTCACAAAAGAAAGGATCCTGCAGGAGCTATAAGCTCAGAGTGGACAAGGCAATGGGACCTGATGGCATACATCCCAGGGTACTTAAGGAGCTAAGGGTGGAACTAGCAGAGCCATTAGCAGAACTGTTTAGTGAGTCTCTGAGCACAGGAGAGGTCCCAGAAGACTGGAGAAGAGCTCATGTGATCCAGCTCAACAAGATTGGTAGCAGGAGGAGGCAGGGAACTACAGACCAGTCAGTCTTTCCTCAGCAGAGGGCAACATAATTGAGGCACTCTAAGAAAAGGATAGTGCAATACCTGAATCTATAGGGACACGGGTCCAAGATGGCATGGGTTTACAAAAGGAAGGTCCTGTCAAACTAATCTCATAGATTTCTTTGACTGGGTAACCAGAGTGGTGGACCAAGGGGGAGCAACTGATGTTGCCTACCTTGATTTCAGCAAAGCTTTCGACACTGTTCCACATAGAAGATTGATAAATAAGCTGGGTAGGCTTGGGGTGGGTCAGAAGTTGGTCAACTGTGTGGCAAACTGGTTGACGGGCAGAAAATAGAGAGGTGGTAAATGGTATACAGTCAGAAGACCTGCAAGTCATAAGTGGGGTACCTCAGGGCTCAGTCCTGGGGCCAGTCCTCTTCAATATCTTCATTAGTGACATTGCAGATGGACTAGAGGGTAAGACTTGTCTGTTTGTAGATGGCACTAAGATCTGCAACAGAGTAGATGATCTGGATGGGGTGGGCAGAATGATAAGAAATCTGGATAAACTAGCAAAATGGTCAGAAGAGTGGCAAATGGGATTTAATGCAAAGAAGTGCAAGATCATGCAAGTCAAGTCATGTTTATTTATAAAGCGCCTTTTGAAATCAAGGCGCTGTACAGAATTAAATAGAACAACAAAATACAAATGTTAAAACAACCATAACTAGACAGGATAGGCCAGAGTAAAAAGATATGTCTTTAAATCAGTTTTAAAACTCTCAATGGTACATAGGAACATGCACATAGGAAAGAGAAACCCTGAAGCCACCTATAGGCTGGGAGGAGTTTGACAGTCACAAGGAAGAAAGAGACTTGGGCATCATCATCACCATGACCTGAAATCATCCAAGCAGACCTCTAAAGCAGTAGGTAAGGCTAGGGGGGTGTTAGGGTATATTAGTAGCAGTATCACAAGTCAGAAGAGGGAGGTAATAATCCCTCTTTACAAGACACTGGTTAGGCCCCATCTGGAGTACTGCATGTAGTACTGGAGGCCACACCTTCAGAAGGACATTAACCAAATTGAGGCAGTCCAGAGAACAGCAACCAAAATGGTGCAGGGACTGCATCAGAAAACATATGAGGACAGATTAACGGAGCTCAATATGTATACCCTTGAGCAAAGGAGGGAGAGAGGTGATATGATTGAAACATTCAAACGCCTTAAGGACATTAACAAGGTGAAAGAGTATAACGTGTTTAAATATAAGAAAAATAGCAGGACAAGAGGACACAGCATGAGATTAGAGGGAGGCTGATCAAGGGGGAATGTGAGGAAATTATGTTTCACAGAAAGAGTGGTGGATGCATGGAACGGGCTTCAAACAGGAATGGGACTGGCATAAGGGAGCAATACAGATGAGTATGAATAGATAGGCCACTGACAGAGCAAAGGCCGATGGCACATTTATAAGGTAGAAAAAGAAATAGGCAGATTGGATGGGCCTTGCGGTCCTTATCTGCCATCAACATCTATGTTTCTACAGAGGCACTCTCCCCCGGGTACTGGAGAGTCAGTCTTTAGTTCAGGGAAGGTGGCTTGAATTGTGCTGAGATGGATGCAGTCTCCCCACAGAATCTGTGCTGTTTCAGGTACTGTAGAAGTCCATCTTTAGTTCAGGGTGGGTGGGTTGCATTGTGCAGAGAAGGAGGCAGTCTCCCCTTTTCTACTGTGCTGTTTCAGGTAGTGGGAGGGTGGGCTGCAATGTGTAGTGATGGAGGCAATCTACCCCGGTATTGTGCTATTTCAGGTACTGGTGAGTCCATCTTTCATTCAGAGATGGTGGGCTACACTGTGCAGGAATGGAGGCAATCTTTGTACTGGTATTGTGCTGTTTCAGATACTGGAGAGTTCAGCACTAGTTCAAGGAGATTGGGCTGCATTATGCTGAAATGGAGTAAGTCTCCCCACTGGTACTGTACTGTGCTGTTGCTTATACTGCGGCGGTGTCCCTTTAATCAGGGGTTGAACTGAAGGATGAACCAGATCTCCTCTGGTAATATACCGTTGATTCTGAATTTATTTCCGAAGTTGGGAGGTTACATTGTACAGAGATGGAGGAAGTCTCCTCTGGTATTGTGCTGATACATGTACTTGAGAAGTTGATTTAGTAATTTGGGATGAAGGAGGTCTCCACAGGTACTGTTCTGTTTGATATACGGAAAGTGTGTTTTTGTTTTGGGTGATAGATTTTATGTTTGCTTGCACGCACGCAAGAAACATAGTGCCATCATCCGAGTTTTCCAGAGGTGTGTCAGCCTCTTCCAATTCAGTCAGTGTGTTTGCAGGCATGGTCGCAGTGTGCCAATTACTGCTCCAGCTGTCTATGACAGCTGAAAATGCAGTGGCATACAGTTGAAAGGGAGAGCTCCACTTGAGTGAGCAGAGCTCCCACACACACACACACACACAGACACAAGCACGCACACTGTGTGCTCATGCACATTCCCCTCCCCCCACACTGTACGGCCGATGGGGGTGCCCAATCCCCTGTTGGCTTCTGCCCCCACCAACACCCTTCCAGCTGCCATGCTGGGAGCCCACCCTAATGTGGCAAACATCCTGCATTGTCTTAATTAAAAAAAACAAACCTGTAAATAAAAAACGGTCCCTCGCAGTCTCCCTGCCCCCACCCTCACCCACCCACTGTGTACCCTGCCCCCACCCATATTTACCTATGGAGCTTGGTGCAATGATCTTCGGCAGACCGGGAACACGTCTGCACTCTTCAAAGCCAACCGCGAACTGAGGAAATGCCGGTAAGCTGTATAATGGAATAGATAGGGTTTTTTTCAACTTTATTGCATATCTCAGGCATTTTTTGGAATTTTTGCACCAAATTTTCAACATGGGGTTTCTGGGACCCCTTCTCATGAATGGTGTCACTGTCATGATGTTACTCGGGTCTGAGGGGTGATTTCACAGCCACTGCATAAATTCACCTTTCTGGAATGATTAACAAAATGACACTGCCAGTGTTCATAAGGTGGACTCTCAAAAAGCCTATTTTGAAAACTTGGTGGAAAAATTCCTAAAAATGACTGTTTTATGAGCGTGCATTATGCAGTTCCTACGCACGCTCATAAGTTCACAAATCTTCAATATTTTCACTCCAGATTTTCAACATTGCCATTTTACCACACCTTTTTATGAGCAGTACAGCTGCCATTTTTCACATCTCAACCAAAATGTGTTTCCGCCCATGTAGCACACAATGGCACAGTCGGTGTGCTAAATCAATGTATGGGACACATTAAGGAAATCATAGTGACACTGTTCATGAGCAGAGGTCTTAAAATGGCTATGCTGAAAATTTGGTGAAAAAAGTCCATAAAATGACTGTGTTATGGGTGAGCATTGCACAGTTTCCACGCACCCTCGTAAGTTCATGACTTTGTAATATTTTCAGTCCAGATTTTCACCAGTGGCATTTTTCCACACTTCCTTATGAACAATAGAGCTGTAATTTTTCACAACATGGCCGAAGTGTGTTTTCACACTTTCAGCACAGAGATGCGTTGTCGCTGTGGGAAATCATTGTTAGGGACAGATAAATAAAATTACAGTGACACTGTTCATGATCGGAGGCACCAAATTGCCTGAGTTGACAATCTGCTGTAAAAAATTCCCAACCTAATTATATTACGGGTGTGTGTTGCACAGTTTCTTTGTATGCTCGTGACTTCACCATTTTTTTTTATATTTTTACTGCAAATTTGTAACATTGCCATTTTTTACACCTCCCCATGAACAGTACAGCTGTCATTTTTTACATCCTGTTCGGAATGTTTTTGCACCTGTGGTGCTAAATGCCATAGTCGCTGTGCATAAGCAGATTTTGGCTAACAAACTGATATTCCCCCTGTTCATGAGGTGGGGTCACAAAAAAAAATGTTGAAAATTTGGGGTGAAAATACCAACGAATGCCTGAGGTATTAGGGTTTCCAACCCTGTAGAGAATGACAGGCATCAGGGGTGTGACTTGGGATTCTTGCCTATAATGCTCATACCATTCCACACCTTGCAGCCAGTGAGAGGCATCGAGGTATGCCTTGGACTCTTCGGCCCCAAACTTCACCCCATTCTCCTATATTGCACCCATCTCACTGTATTTCCTAATGGAATGGGTGCACATAAGGGCCAAAGACCCAAGGAACACCTGTGACACTTGTCAGTGTCTGCATAGTGGGTGTGGTGAAATGCGGCCGTTGTGCCTGACGCACCCAAAGGCATACCCCAATGCCTGACATCTCTGCAGGGTGGTGGTGGGGTTGGCTTCAGTTCAATACTCACTGCCATTCTATTACGCAGCTCTGTAACTTTACACTACCACTGCCAATGCCAGCAAGCAAACATTCGGCATTGACAAATGCTTGTTTTAATAACTTTAACCCCAAACTGGGTACATCTGCATCATTTATGACTACATAGCAGACTTTTCTTGTTGCCTCTCTAATGGCTACCAAGTAACCATCCTAAATGGATACACTTATCTCCTTTATGAGTTTGTTACAGATATATCTTTGCTGTTCTGCCTGATAGCTACTAAGTAGCAAATACATTCCTAAATGGATACAGTAACAACTTAACAGACATTCCCTTGACATGCTATAAAGTAGCACTCCTAAATGGACACACATCATCTGGGTTCTTTTCAACCCTGGGCTCATATTACTACCTGACTGCAAAGCCCTTACAGTTTCAGCTGCTTAGTCGCTGCAGACCTCAGCTGATTGTTCATTTCTATCATGTATATATCAGAAACTGGATAATAACCAGAATATTCCTCAAGGACATATTCTACTTATGACCTCTTACTCAGACCTTTTTTCACAATAGGATCTCAATTTTCAACTTTTTATCCTGGCATTAGCCACTGGGACCAACCTGTCACCCATTATAAGGATGAATCAGTCACATTACTTATTACAATATATCCTAATCGGGTCTTGCTCAGACTAACTCTTCAGGAGATGACTATTACCAGCCAATTTGGCTTGTTTCACCAATGATTTTATCACAAACATTATAATGCAGTTACCTGGTACACTGTCCAAACCTTTACCAGGCAATATAACTGGGATACTGCCTTTAGACGGCTACCGGTCATTTGACCACACCACTCTATAAAGCACAATGCCATAACTGGCCTCCCCACTGGCATATAACTGCTTGGGAATCTCCCAGAAGTAATGACCTACAGCAAGAGACCATTCCGTAGAAGATAGTATGGTTACGTAAGATTTTACCTTAACAGTGGATTTTCTAGAAATGTCTCTTGCAGTGGAAGCTTCCCACTATCCGCCCCCTGCCATCTGTAACTGGAAAACACAAGTATGGTTGAGATGCGATGGTACCTCAGTTCCCCGGTCCCTCGTCATTACAAGCTGAAACCGCAGGAACAGAGTTTATCTGGAACAACCCACTTTTATAGGCACAGCCTAGGAAGTGATGTTGTGGGTGGTCCCGTGTGGAGACTGCTGGAAGAAACTGCTCTGTGGTAGCGCCACCTGCTGGGAACTCCCAGAAGTAATGACCTACTGAGAGACATTCCAGGAAGATCTACTGGTACAGTAAAATCTCATATAACCATACTTTCTAGGAGTGGTATATGTTCATCCACACTTTGGCATGTCCCTTCCACTTTAAATCTTGCTGGAAGTCTTCAGTTGGCTCTTTCCACCCACCTGGGTGGTATAACCTGCCCCATGGCACCAGGTCTTAGCCCGCTGGAAGTTAGGTGTTGTGGGTCCCTGCAGCGGGGAGGTTGGGTGGGTCCATGTGGATGGACAACATATACCACTCCTAGAACTACTGTTACAGGTGAGTAACCTGTTCTTCTAGGATCATGGATAAGTTCATCCGCACTTTTGGCAGAATCCTAACAGTTCTCCGGGAGGAGGGAGGCAAGATGCATATCCCCTACTTCGGGAACAGAGATTGGAGAACTGAGGCCCCAAAACCAGCACCCCAGCATGACTCAAGATCGATGTGGTAATGGGTAATGAAGGTGTGTGCTGACTTTCAGGTAACAGCCGGCAGATTTCCTGGATAGGATGTCCCTGAAGCAGCCACCAATGCTGCAGTATGGTGGCATGAGCCTATCCTTCTGGGAGGCCCTTGCCCACCAACTCATAATACAGACTTATGCAAGATGATGTCCATTTTGTTACAGGTCTGCTGCCAGAGGCAGCTTAGTGTAGGTGACAAACAGCTGGCAAACCTCTCCTGAACGTCCGTGGTATGCTCTTTGTAGTAAGCTAGTGCCTTCTCAGGTCCAGTATGGAGCATGTACTCGGCCTCCAAGGTGTGATTGAGAGAACACTGGCAGAGTCAGCACCAGATTCAGATAAAACTCTGACACCACTTTCGGATGAAATTTTGTTACAATAGGACAACCTTGTCCCTGTGGAAGATCAAGCAAGCGATTAGATGGAAAGCACTTGAGCTCCCTAATCCTTCTGGCTGATGTGATAGCCACCAAGAAGGTGGTCTCCATGACAGGTGGGAGATGTCACACCTGTGCATCAGTTGAATGGCTTGCCCATCAGTTTGGTAAATCCATGGAGGTGGAGGTTCACACTGAGGATCACATGATCTAAACCTTTGGAAAAATGCCAGAAAACCACCTCCTGTGCCACCGATTGCTTACTGGCCTGCGCCCGGTAACCAGAGATGGCTGCTAGGTGCACCTTAAGGGTCATCGACTGAAGCCCTTGCTGAGATAGGGACCACAGGTAGTCCAACCCCTTGTCCTGACACCAAATGGAGAATTTCTTCTATTTAAAGGCATAACATTTTCAGTCAACTCCTTACAGGATGCTTCAATGATGTTGAGGACCTCGACAGAAAGACCCAAGGCCTGGAACTCTAGCCACTCCTGAACCAGGCCGTTGGGTGCAGGGATTAAATCTCTGGGAAGAGTACCTTCCGCTTGATGACAGAGAGCAGGTCCAGGTGGGCTGGAAGCTGCCTCAGGAGCCTGGTGCTGAGACTGAGAAGATCTGGATACCAGAACTGGTGACACTAGTCTGGGGCTACTAGGCTCACATGTGCCTTGTTGCTCTTCACCTTGTGGATCAAGGCAAATGGAGGAAAGATGTAAAAGAGCACTCTGGTCCATGGTCTCAAGAAGGCAACCCCCTGCAGTGAGCCCTGCTGAGGGGGGCCGGTGTGGAACACCCTCAGCTTCCAATCCTCCCTGGAGGCAAACAAGTTCACCTGAGGAGTGTGCAAGTTTGAGAACAGACCTTGCACTACCTCTGGTAGGAGAGACCACTCATGAGATGCATCACCTCTCTGGCTGAGGGCATTGGCCAGACCGTTTGAGGCTCCTGCCACATGGATTGCTAGGAGATCCACCACCAGGCATAGCATGAGAGACCATATGCGAAGAACCTCCTTGAGCAGAGGCAAGGAATGCATCTAGCCCTGTCTGTTGAGCTAGTACATGGTCATCATGTTCATCAGGATCTGGACCACTTGACCCTGGACAAACAGAGCGAAGGCAGGAGGACTAGCTGACACCAGAGATCCACCAGGTTGATGTGGAATTGGGACTCCTGGTGAGACCAGAGACTGTGGGTGCTGTGCTCACCAGATGGGCACCCCAACCCATCAGACATAGCAGCACTGTCCAGCATACCCCTTGATGACATCACATTCAAGTCTCACACTTAGCGCATTGGGATCCATGGATAGGGCATCGCTACTGTATTACTGCACCATGCACTGTGCATCATATTCAACAATGGCACTAATTACACACAGTGGGGAGACCTTGTCTACCCCTACACAGTGTCTCCATCCCCGGTGGAACCATTAAGTGAAGATGTCAGCTATATATTCATGCAGTTATTCTAAGATGGACTAGATTATGGTTCTTAGGATTTATTAATTCCCCTGTAAGTGGAATTATTTATTTTCATCTCTATTTTGCTGCTCCTCTGGTTTACCTTAGAATAAAATGTTCTTTCAGTTTAACTTGTATAATACATAACATGAAGGATATTGATTATATAACTTTATATCATTGTTCATGTGTAGTTTTCTATAAAAGCTGTATTTTAATAAAATATTTGAAACAACAAAATTCAGGCACAAAAAGAAAAGGATTGCTGCCACCAGATGGCAGGCTGGAGCTAGTTGCTTAAGCTGCTATCTCAAGGTTTCCCTCTTGTGACAACAGACCTACACTACATGGTACTGATATGATGCACTAACAAAAGTGGTATTACCTTAGAGGTTCTTTTTCTTTTAACTTATTTAAAACCATGACTGGGACGTAAACATACCAGGATACACTAGCTACAGGAGGGACAGGGAGGGTAAAAGAGGAGGAGGAGTAGCTGTTTACATAAGGGAAGAAATAAAAGCAACAGAACAAAAGGGTAAACAGGGAAGAGAAGAAGCACTGTGGGTAAATTTGGAGACAGGCAATGGCACCACAATCCGCACAGGGGTTGTATACAGACCCCCTTCTCAGGGGGAGGAAATGATAGAAAGTATACTTAGAATGACAGAAAAAGGGGAGATATTGCTGATGGGTGATCTGAATATGCCAGATGTTAACTGGAGTGCAGTTGCAGCTGCCACTTTGAAGAGTGGAGTTATTCTAGATGCCCTACAGGGGGTATGCCTTAGACAACTAGTATTGGAGCCCACTCAAGAGGGAGCAATATTAGACTTACTTCTCTCAAATGGAGATGGAGAGAGGATCACAGATGTAGAAGTGGGTAGCCATCTGGGAACTAGCGACCATCGAACAGTATGGTTCACAATAAACATGGCAATAGAGTCAAGCCATACAAAGACAAAAGTATTGGACTTTAGGTGGGCTGACTTTGCCAAAATGGGTGAGTACCTAAGGAATGCACTAGCGAAGGGGTGGAAGAACAATGGGGAATAATAAAAACTTCCATCACAGAGGTAACAAGCCTTTGTGTGAAGCAAATAAACAAAACAAAATGATGTAAGAAACCACTATGGTTCTCAAAGGAAGTGGCAGTGAAGGTTCAAGAGAAAAAGAAAGCATTCAGGAAGTACAAGGAATCGCAGAAGGAGCACGACAGAGAACTGTATCAGTTAAAGCAAAAGGAGGCTGGGAAGGCAGTCAGAACAGCAAAGGCCCAAACCAAGGAAAAGATAGCCAACTCAGTTAAGAAGGGGGATAAAACCTTTTATAGGTACATCAGGGAGCGAAGGAAGACCAAGGGAGGGATAGTGAGGCTTAATAAAGGGGAGGGAGGGTGGACAGAGGGAGACTGTGAAAAGGCAGAGATGCTAAACAAATATTTTTGCTCAGGATTTATAAAGGAAGAGGGGGAGGTGCATAAAACAAACAGTAGAAACACTCTGGATACAGAAGTTGATACTGGCCCATTTACAGAAGAAAGGGTTCTGAAAGAACTCTTAAAACTGAAGGTGGACAAAGCAATGGGGCCTGATGGGATTCATCCCAGAATTCTAAAAGAACTAAGGGTAGAACTAGTGACACCACTGACTACCCTTTTTAACAAATCATGGGAGGATGGGGTGGTACCCGAGGACTGGAGGAGGGCAGATGTGATTCCCCTTCACAAAAGTGGGAGCAAGGCAGAAGCAGGAAACTACAGACCTGTTAGTTTAACCTCAGTGATAGGGAAAATGATGGAATCACTTCTGAAGGAAAGAATTGTTGAGTGTCTAGAGGCCAGAGTGGCACAGGACCCTAGGCAGCATGGATTCACAGCAGGAAGGTCATGCCAGACAAATCTGATAGATTTATTTGACTGGGTGACCAAAGTAGTAGATCAGGGAAGGGCTGTGGACATGGCCTACCTAGACTTTAGCAAGGCATTTGACACAGTCCCACACAAAAGATTAATATACAAGTTAGCCAGCCTGGGAGTGGGTCCCAAGATGACAGCCTGGGCAAAGAATTGGCTGAAGAATAGGACACAGAGAGTAATAGTAAATGGAGTCCACTCAGAAGAAAGGGGGGTTACTAGTGGGGTGCCGCAGGGTTCAGTATTAGGACCGGTCCTCTTCAATGTCTTTATAAGTGACATTGCAGGAGGACTGAAGGAAAAGTATGTCTTTGCAGATGACACAAAGATCTGCAACAGAGTTGATGCACAGGGTGGGGTGGAAAGGATGAGAAGGGACCTGGCAAGGTTAGAGGAATGGCCAAATGTATGGCAGCTTAGATTCAATGCTAAGAAGTGCAAGGTAATGCACCTGGAAAACAAAACCCAGGGAAGAGTACACAATGGGGGTGAGATACTAACAACAACAAAATGGAAAGGGACCTGGGGTAGTTATCAGATGACCTAAATGTGGGCAAGCAATGTGAAAGGGCAGCAAGGAGGGCTGGGGGATAGTGGGATGCATAGGAGAGGCATCACCAGTAGAAAACAGGAAGTTATTATCCTCTGTACAGACAGCTGGTGAGACCCCATCTGGAGTACTGTGTGCAGTTCTGGAGACCCAGTCTCCGCAAAGACATAGGATGGAAGCTGTCCAGAGGAGGGCAACTAAAATGGTGCAGGGTCTGCACCGGAAGACATATGAAGAGAGACGAAAGGAGCTTAATATGTATAGCCTCGAGGAAAGGAGGGAGAGGGGGGACATAATAGAAATGTTCAAGTACCTCAAGGGAATCAACAAAGTCCAAGAGGGTAGCATCTTTCAAAAAAAGAGGTGTGCTAGAACAAGAGGGCACAATTTGAAGATAGAAAGAGGGTGGCTCAGAGGTAATTTAAGGAAGTATTTTTTCACAGAGAGGGTTGTGGATGCATAGAACAGCCTTCTGGAGGAGGTTGTGGGAGTCAAAATCAGTGGTGGAATTCAAGCATGCATGGGACAGTCATAAGGCAATTCTAGGGGGTGGGGGTAGGAAGAAGTAGGCTGCTGGTTAACTAGGATCTGCAGCTTATCCAGTAGGTAGGGAAATGGGCAGACTGGGTGGGCCAAGCAGTCCTTATCTGCCGTCAAATTCTATGTTTCTATGTTAATTGGGTTCACCGCAACATAACCCAGATAGACTATCTTAGGGTAGCTTGTTCATTCCACTGCGGTGCCAAACAGACAAGGCATACTGATGAGTCCTGGTAGGATGAAACATGTGTCTGTGTTCTGTAGGTACACTGCAAAATGTGTGAGAGGCCTTTCAACACCATGTATTTCTGCTTAAAGTTGATCCAGCATAATAATCTGTGGTGACTTGTATCTGTAGCCCATGGTGCTCTGCATTGTGGGGGCATGTGTGATTTTGTATTTACTAACATGCTGCATAATCCCTGTCTGAATAACAGCAAGTAGAATCAAATGTTGTAATCTAACATTCACAGTATTTACTGTCAAACATGTACTAACATGTTTATTTTGTTTACTTGCTTATAAGACACAACTTTTCAATATGACTCAAGGCACCGTACACAGGAGCAAGTTCATTAAAACAAATTTTAATTACGGTCACTATCCGATCCTAAAAACAATTCAGGTTAATAAGAGGGAAAAGCTTCCCTGGAAAGAAATGTCCTTCAAAAGGGAGCTGAAGAATTTACTGATGGGGTCTCTCAGATAGTAAGAGGAAGTGAATTCCATAATGGTTACAGATAACACAGTAAAGCAACTGAAGATACAGAGTGCTGCCAAACATAGGTACACAGTGCAAAAATGGTAGAAGGTAACAAAACATACACTGCAGGGTGGTTTTGCAAGCCATGCCCTGGTGGTCATTTGCAGGCTTAGGCTGGACTGAGTTAAGTCCATAGTCATGATGGGGGGGAGAGGGGGCGGTCAGATTCAAGGGGCAGTCACAGACTGACTCATGAGTGATTAGGTCTCTTAGTAGGGACTTGAACTGACCAAGTTTGGGAGGGAATTGAGCAGTTAGAGGCCAGGTATCTAAAGGCTCTTTGACCCGAAGTGGTCTTGCAGCGAGGTACCCGGAAGTGAGTTTTGCCAGTTGTTGAGTGCCGTGGGTGGACAGTGGTGTCTGGAGCAGGAGAAAGAACCCCCCTGAGTGTTAAATGCCAAGGGGGTCCCCAATCCCCCACAGATTGGCACCCCCATGCTTTCTTTGTGTGCTGACAGGGGTGCCCAATCACCATCAGCATAAATGCTAGTCAATTCACAGAATAAGGGGTCCAACCCCTTGCCCTGACACCAAATGGAGAATCTCTTCCATTTAAAGACATAAGTTTCTGGTTGACTCTTTACGGGATGCCTCAATGATGTTGAGGACCTCGTCGGAAAGACCCAAGGCCTGGAACTCTAGCATCTCATGAACCAGGGTGTCGGATACAGGGATTGAAGGTCCGGGTTGAGTACCTTCCTCTTGTTGACAGAGAGCAGGTCCGGACAGACTGGAAGCTGCCTTGGTGCCTGGAGCTGAGGCTGTGGAGATCTGGATACCAGAACTGGTGAGGCCAGTCTGGGGCTACCAGGATCACCTGCACCTTGTCCCTCTTTGCTTTGAGAAGCACCTTGTGGATCAAGGGAAATGGAGGGAAGGCATAAGAGAGGCTTTGGGTCCATAGCCTAGAGAAGGCATCCCCCTGTATTGAGCCCTGCTGAGGGGGGTGGGCTTGGAAGAACCTCAGCTTCACATTTTCCCTGGAGGCAAATGGGTCCACCTGAGGAGTGCCCCACTGGGAGAACAGATCTTGCACTACCTCCAGCAGGAGAGACCACTCGTGAGATGCATCGCCTATCCGGCTGATGGCATTGACCAAAACTGTTCGAGGCTCCTGCCACATGGATGGCTAGGAGATCCGCCTCTAGGCTAAGCACAAAAGACCATATGTGAAGAGCCTTCTTGCACAGATGCAAGTAGTGCTTCCTGCATTGTCGGTTGAGATAGTACATGCTCATGGTGTTGTCCATCTTGACCTGGATGACTTGACTCAGGACAAATGGAGCAAAGGCGGTGAGGCTAGCCGGACGACTCGGAGGGCCACCAGGTTGATGTGGCATCGGGACTCCTGAGAGGACCAGAGACTGTGGGCTCTGTACTCCCCCAGATGGGCACCCCAACCCATCAGACATAGCAGCACTGTCCAGCATACCCCATGATGGCATCACATTCAGGTCTCACTCTTAGTGCATTGGGATCCATAGATAGGGCATTGCTACTGTATTACTGCACATCATATTCAACAATGGCATGCAAAACCACTAATTACACACAGTGGGGAGACCTTGTCTACCCGTGCATGGTGTCTCCATCCCCGGTGCAAACACTAAGTGCAGATATCAGTTATATACTCATGTAATTATTCTAAAATGGACTGTATTATGGTTCTTAGGATTTATTAATTCCTTTGTAAGTGGAATGATTTCTTTTTCATTCCTCAAACTTTGCTGCTCCTCAGGTCTACCTTAGAATAAAATGCTTTTTCGGGTTAAGTTCTATAATCAATATCATTTGTATTATGTAGTATTCTGCTTGATATTGTTCATGTGTACTGCTTTCTATAAAATATTTGAAACAGCAAAATTCAGGCAAAACAAGCATTTGTCAATGCCAAATGTTGCTTGCTTGTATGTGCTGTGTAGGTGTTTGGAAGTCAGTGGAGTGCAAATATTGAAAATTTGCAAACTTACGAGCGTGCGTAGGAGCTGCGCAATGCACGCTCATAAAACAGTAATTTTTAGGAAGTTTGTCACCAAATTTTCAGCATAGCCATTTTAAGACCTCTGCTCATGAACAGTGTCACTGTGATTTTCTTAATGTGTCCCGTACAGTGATTTTGTACACCGACTGCGCCATTGTGTGCTACCTGGGTGGAAACATGTTTTGAGCAAGATGTGAAAAATGACAGCTGCACTGCTCATAAGGAGGTGTGGTAAAATGACAATGTTGAAAATATTGAAAATTCGTGAACTTATGAGCGTGCATAGGAACTGTGCAGCACACGTTCGAAAAACAGTAATTTTTCCACCAAATTTTCAGCATATGCTTGTTGAGAGCCCACCTTATGAACACTGGCAGTGTCATTTCATTAATTGGTGCCGAAAGGTGATTTCACACAATGACTGCGAAATCACCCTTCGGGCCCAATTGACGCCATGACAGTGAGAGCATTCATGAGAAGGGGTCCCAAAAATCCATGTTGAAAAAACCCTGTTTACATTATACAGCTAACCGGCATTTCCTCAGTTCGCAGTGGGCTTTGAAGAGTGCAGACGTGCTCCCAGTCCACCGAAGACCATCGTACCAGAGTCTGGAGGTCAGTATGGGATGGGGGGTGTGGGGAAGTGGGTGCAGGTGGGGGCAGAGACAGCAAGGGACTGTTTTTCAGTTTCAGGTTTGTTTGTTTTTTTAAAATGATGATGCGGGATGTTTGCCACGCTGGGGTGGGCTCCCATCATGGCACAAGAATGACTGGTGGGGGGGCCGTGGAGCTGACAGGGGATTGGGCACCCCCGTCGGCAACAGCATATGTTGCCATGCTGGGGTGGGCTCAACAGTGGAGCCAACAGGGGATTGGGCATCCCCGGCGGCTACAGAGTGTGTGCGCGGGGTGGGGTGAGCACGCATGAGCAGGCGATATCTTATCGCTGCTCACTGAAGCGTAGTTCCCCCTTTCAACTATATGCCACTGCATTTTGGACTGCTGTCATAGACAGCTCCAGCAGGCATTGGAGAACTGCAGCCGCACCTGCAAACACACTGACTGAATTGGAAGAGGGCTGCCACACCTCCGAAAACTCAAATGATGGTATTATGTTTCTTGCACATGCATGCAAGCAAACACAAAAAATTACAAGTTTGTTAAAATTCCATCAGACTGTTTGACAAGAGAGGCACGTCTGTATATATCAGTGTGGGGAGGGGCTTGTCCAGTTGTAAGCAGTCACATACCCCCTGTCGCGTCTGTCCTGTCATTCTGTGATAAGCGTTTGCAAGTTTGTAAAATATAATAAAAATTCCTAGGACCGTCTGACTGAGAAAGACGTGTGTGTGCGACTGTGTGTGTTAGAGAGGGACATGCACAGCCCTTGTCCTGTCATCCTGTGTAATGCTAATTAGTATGCTTGGTAAAGTAATGGAAGGTTTGTTGGGTAGTACAGATATGATCTATGCATAAGAACATACCTGAGGTGTGTGACTATCTCACTGTACTGCACACTCTACCTGTATCTCTCTAATGCCTTCTAGTATCAGAAACGTGTTTGCACCAAACTAATATCTGCACGGTAGTAATGTAATACACAGTGCAATACTATGTACAGTTTGCAGTATATACGTGTGCGAGGGTGGTAGGCCATCTGAGGAAATAAGCAGAACAAAATGATTTTGCTACAAGGCGCTAGGCAGCATTGGTGTATTTTAAACCAATAAACAAAGAAATTAACTCAAAACAACTGATGCAGAAAACTGGATTGTGGCTTGTATAGAGACTTTGGTATTTTTCTTTTCTAGGCAGATCACCTGTTCACAGGGCCTGAATTTCTTTACCCCCCCCGTCTCAATTTCTAGGCATTTCTTAAATCAGAAGTCCCAGTCTCAGACTTCTGTGCCTGATCTGGTAAGCTATGTACATTTTCCACAGCCTCACTTGGTTTAGCCTTCAGCTCCTCCCCCTCCAGATTAGCACAGCCCCACCTGTCTGCCTTGATTTCCTATAAAAGCAGCAGGTGAGGGCCGGCCAGTCTTCTATAGCTCACTGCAGCATGAGGGTTTCCATATCAGGTCATCGGGCCTACTTAGGATCAGGTAAGTGAAACCTGTTTGGGTTCTTACTTCCTTTTATCGTCACTGCTCAAAATATCCTTTGGGGTTTCTCCTTAGTTCATTCGCCTTTAAACATGCGTATATCTTGATACCAAGCTTGTTTTCTTCTAACTCATTGTTCTGTGTATTTAGATAGCTGTGAGTTTGCCTTACATTTGCACTTAATCCCTCCCTTTCTCTTCTCCAAGTCAGGGATTTCTGGCTGATAAAAGGCAGTGCTGTATTGAATGTACATGGCTTTATCTGTTTAACACTGCTGCTAGATTTGAACAAATTGTCAGTTTGCTACTCTCTGCCACATTTACTGCACTTACAGCTGAGGGACGAAGGATGGTTGAAATACAGGGGAAGTCACAAGAAAGACCTGCTTCTGGGCTGGAACTTGGGGTATGAGTGTGATACGGGCTATAACACAAACTTTGGCTTACAGCTGAACTCATGTATCAGCAAGGAAAGGTGTCAAAGTGCAGGGGAAGGCAGCAAAAGCAGTCGTCTCTTCGTCCTGTTAAATGATGGTGCATATTAGAGCTGGGTGAACACCTTATTTTGACTAACTGGGCTGAATATTACATAATATATTTGCATGTTCAGCAGTCGTGTGATTGTTAACCAAACAAAAAATAAACTGCTCCGCCAACCTTTTCCTAGTCCAATCCTTTTTTTTCCCCCTCTCTCCCCCCCAACAGCCCTCCTTTAGAAATGTACACCAGCCCAGTCATCCCAACATCTGCCAGGAATTACCTTATCCATCCATCCATCTTCCGCAGGGGCTTGCCCCCCGGCAGGGTTCCTCCAAGCCCTACCAAAGCAGGGATCCTATTTGAGCATCTGTGCTCAGCTGGTCAGGTCTGGGGCTGTGGTCACTCCTCTTCATCCTGCTTCAGGCATTTTCTGTTTTTTCTCCATGTGAGGTACGTGGCATGCACTGACATCAAGGTGCACACGTTGACATCCGCCATGTCTCCCCCACCCCTTTCAGCTCAGGCTGCCTCTCCCCTGGCATCTGCCAGGGGCCACTCAAACATCAAGCTATTCCACACACCCCCGGAGGAGGAGAGCTGTCCCATGGATGCTTGATCCTCCCCCCATGGGCAGCCCTCTGACACCTCTGGCTCACTTCTGAACTCAAACATCGGTGTCACAAGCAGTAGTGGCACCAGTGGGTCAGCCCTTGGTCCAGTCCATTACAATGCACAACCCCACATGCACCCACCTTGTGCTAGAATCTCAGTCCCAACCTCCTCGCCCAGCACCTACAATTTGATATTTAAAAATAATTCCCATGATGGGCAAACAACCTGCTGACCTCCACGTCTGGCTGTCATCTTTAGCATTCATATTCTGTAAAATAAATCTGTCCCCCCCAACCCTGGCAGTACCCTGCCACAACTTCTTAAAAGAAGAAGCTGTTACAGTGTAGAAGGTGACTGACATATAGCCGCCTCCGTGGCTTTTCGTTGAATATTGAATGAAAGTGTCCCCACGCCAGGCACAGTAAAAACAAGCTGATGACATGAGCCGCTGGTTTTAATATGCATCAAGCATGGCAACACTTTCATTCAGTACAAGGTGGGCCAGCCCTGGGGAGGGAGGGGGGGGTTGTGTGCACGCCTTTAGGTGCACTCAGCTGCTGCTTCTTTTAGAAGGACTTGGTTGCTGGGGGAGAATGGGTTGCTGGCAGGACAAAGTGCAGCACAGCCTTGGTGTACGGTTCAGATCCTATCCTGAGACCATGTGGGATAAAGCATTTAACTGTTAGATAATGTTGCAGAGAGACTGAACATTACAGTGAGTACAGTCCAGTTCCTGACCTGTGTCAGTGTAGGGTGATGGCTCTGAGCAGTGATTAGTCAGGAAAGCAGAGAACTGTTGATTGCCTTTGCAGTCATCAAGTGCTACAGGGCTGACTGGCAGGGACTCCTGCCCTAGCACTGTCTGCCACACCTGACTCCCCTCTCAGGGCTGACTGGCAGGGAATCCTGCCCTAGCACTGTCTGCCACACCTGACTCAGCAGACTCTCCTCTCAGGGCTGACTGGCAGGGACTCCTGCCCCAGCACTGTCTGCCTCACCTGACTTGGCAGACTCCCCTCTCAGGGCTGACTGGCAGGGAGTCCTACCCTAGCACTGTCTACCACACCTGATTCAGCAGACTCCCCTCTCAGCTCAAGCCTTTCAGCACTGGGCTGCTTGTGGGGGGGGTCACTGGAGTTAAATAACCCTAACAGGTGAGGAGGATGGGTGGTGTGTCTTTCCCACAGCCTGATTGGCTGGAGCAGGGGATGGCACCAAGATTTGAAAAGTTTAAGTCCATTGGCCTGCTGGCTTTAAATCAGCATTAATGATTTATTTCTGTACATATTTTATCCCTCCAAGAGCCCTGGCAGGCAGCTTTAGGCCTCCTGATGGAGGGAATCCCTTTGCACATGTACACACCTGCACTCACTGACCCTGGTATTCCCCCCTGTAATGGGGCCCAGGAAGGAGGCTGCATGCTACACCTCCCCCACAGAGACCCAATCCAGAAGCTGGAATCAACCCGTTGTTCAGTAGGGGGCTGTGCTGTATAGGGATGGAGGTTTTCTCACCTCTGGTACTCTGCTGTTATAGGTACAGGACATTCCATCTTTAGTTCTGGAGGGGGCTTCCCATAGGTATGCTGATTTTTGATGTACTGAGGAATCTACCTTTAGTCTGAGGGGCTGCACTGTACAATGATGTTGAAGGTCTCCCCTCTGGTACTACGCTGTTAACATGTACTAGGGGGTCCCCACTGCAGGTTCAATTCAATTTTTATTGTACCAGGATATCACCATTGTGACAACTCATTTGCAAGGAGTCCTGGAGGGATAATGGTTACATAACTGAATAGAACAAAGAATTTACAATAAGTACAAGATAACGGCATACAAGAAACACAGCGGCCTGGATATTCAAACTGCGCTCAAAACTGGCGCAACAGCAGGAGCAAGCGAAAACCAGTTGCGCAAATGCGCAACAGGTGCGATATTCAAACATGGAGCAGAGCAAATTGCGCAAGCAACCAACGTCTCAATATCGCACATACTGCGCCATCGCGCAACCAGGAAGGAGAAGCTGAGCCAAAATGTTGCGCTATGGTGCAACCAGGAAAGCTCAGCTGAGCAGTCCAGAGCTGCCATAGCGCAAGCACAGCCCCCCCAGAGCAATGGAACTGCACATCCAGGGAGGCAGGCTGGGGCCCACCGCCAGCCATGCCACACATGGGCACAGGAACACACTGCAGAACCCACACCACACCGGCACACCCCAAGCACAGCATCACTGGGGGTGGGACGGATGATCCACGTGCCCATGGGGACAAGCCAACACAATATAGCAGAGCCCTGACACCCCAGCACAACCACTGGCAGGCGGAGAGTGCCACACACACAGAGGGTTGACAACCACAGTGCACATCAGGCCCCCGTATGCACAGCACACCCTGCACTGTGACCCCAAGACACCACCCATGTGCAGTGACTGGCACTGCAGGAAACCATGCAGTCCCCCCAGCACACATCAGCCCCATGCAACACAGAAGCCTGCAAGCCAGACACACCCTGTGCACCCAGCAGTGGGTGGCAGCAGATGGCAAGACCAATCAAAAGTCACTGCCATGCTGGAGATACCTCCCCATGCACACACACATACCCAGGACCATACCAGCCCAGATGGCATGTACACATCTGCAACTGAGCACCTATAGCCAGCTGCAAATCAGAGACTGACACAGTATTCATATATCAAAATAGAAATGTATATTGAACATAGTGCAACAACAACGATAAAAACTATTTACAAGGGGGGGACGGGTACAAAGAAGGGGTGTTCAAGGGGGAAGGATTAAAAACTTGGAGAGGGAAGGCAGGGTGGTAGGGATGGGAGAAGTGGGATGGGTGATGACTGCCATGGCCCAGCCGGCCCTGGTCCCTCTGCTGGCGCACCGCCCCGTGCCGCCCCGCTGACGCCCATGTCACCGGATGGCCTGCAGGATCTCCTGGTTCTCAACGCTGACCTGTGTGGGGTGCCTGACATCACGCCGACAATCTTTTGAGAACCTCGAGGCCTAGGAAAATGGGAACACAGTCAATGGCTGTGACTGACCACAACCCTGAACACCACCCAACCTGCAAGCTATATAGCCCAATGTCCCGCACCTGTGATGGCATACACCCACCCACAGTGAACATGCACATGGCCATCACAAACAGGCGGCACCAGCGATGTGCACCACCACACACACACTGCCCACATCAATCACAGTACAAACTAGGCTGGCAAGTGACGGGCAACATGGTGCGATGCCAGATACACAGCTATAGCCCAGTGCATGCCTGACCACCAGTGACGATACACAGACGTGCTGTGCTATTGTACTGTGATGCATGTCACCTGTGTCGTGCCTGCATACATAAATACATAGACAGTGTCGGCAGATAAGGGCCTATGGGCCACCCAGTCTGCCCATTTGACCTTGTAAGTTCACTCTGTTTTCCTATAAGTCTGTTGCACCTACCCTGACCTCCAGAATTCCTGTATGGCTATCCCATGCATTCTTAAATCCTGTGACCAAGTCAGCCCCCACCACTTCTCTGGCAGGGTGTTCCACTTGTCCACCACCGGTCTGTGAAGAAATTCATTCTCATGTTTCCTCCGAATCGTCCCTCCAACATCATCCCATGCTCACTAGTCCTGGAACATCTTTACGCTGAAAAATAGTGTTGTCATGCACTCTGTTCCTCTGTAAGATACTTGTATGTCCCCATCATATCCCCTCTCCTCCCTCCTCCAGGGAGTACATGTTCAGTTCCTTCAACCTGTCTTCATCGGACTTGTGCTGCAATCATGCACCATCCGTGTTGCCCTCCTCTGAACCCTCTTTACCCAGTCCATGTCCATACGTAGGTATGGTCTCCTGAACTGTACACTGTACTCCAGTGTGGGGCCTCACTAGTGTCTTGTATAGTGGAAATTATGACCTCCCCTTTGGTTGTGTTGTGCATGGCTGGTGTTCTTGCCCCCCCCAGCATGCAATAGCATCCATGAAGTAATGATACTCACACTGCTCCAGCAGCTGGGTCTGCCGCTGCTGCTGCTGCTGTGGTTGGGGCACAACACCCCCTGGCACCGGGGCCCTGGCATGGCCCACCTCACCCTCGCCCGGCGTCCTCAAAATCCGCCCTGTGGGAGACATATGTTGAGACAAACATCAGTGAGACTCAAAAACAGAGTGCCCCCTGCCCCAGTGAGAGTGCCTACCCACACAGCCATAACCATCCATCGCACAGCTGCACACACTGACACAGCCAACCGTGTCCGAGCCGGCACCTATGCACAGCCACCCAAGCACACACACACACACACCCCTACAGAGAATATAACTGCATAGATGGTACACTCACCTGGCCTAGGGACTACGCCCCGCCTGGACGCGACCGCAGTCACAAAGTTCGCCTCCGCAGAGGTTACTGTACCGTGCCGCACTGCTCAGCTGACTGGCACCGCCAGTGACCTCCACCAGGTCAGTGGCCACTTGCTGCCACACGGTGTCCCAGGCATGGTGAGGGGGCCTCACCATCCAGTGCCTCACAGTGGCCTCCACCAGGGCCACCAGGTTGGCCACTTCCAGCTGGCTCCAGGACACTGCCCTTTCTCGTGCTATGGCACCAACTTTACAGCAGGCATATGGTGCCCCACTGCGCCCGTAATTCCACGTGAGTTGTTGTGCAATAGACCACCACAGGTTCCAATCACGCTTGTTCGAAGCAGCGCCATCACTTGTAACATAGCGCTGTCACCGACAGCGCAATAGGGACGTATACACGGCATGCGAACAGCGCCAGGGTCAGAGGCCACACAAGGTCACGGCAATGACGCAGGCTACGACAGCACCACCAGACATATAGGCATCCTGCGGACTGCAGAGATACGCACCAGCCACAGTGGACTATCGCTGTAGTGCCAGTGCCGCCCATATAGTGCCCAGTGCTGTAGCGCCACTGGCACAATGGTGGCTATGGCTCGAATCGCCTATCGCGCTCAGCAGGTCTGCAGCATGATAGACGCATGCATAAGCTATCTGGGCATGTGCATGCAGTGTGGCACGCAGCCACAAACTCGCGCGTCATTGGCTCAGCCGACTTCTTCCAGATAGCAGCAAATACGCCATATTCAGCCGATATATGCAAATCATCCCATCAGCCATTCAAAGGCGCAGTGCACAATTAGCATGTCATTAAGTTGAGCCACACCTCATTTGCATGTTGCGCTTATAAAAATGCGACAGTGGGTTGTGCTGGCCAGATTTGGTTACTGCAGGTGAGAGGTGAGTTACATGCTGTGTGATGCTCAGGACAATGCTCATGGGTGGAGGATGATAAAGGCTGAGGGGGCTGAGCATGAAAAGGGCACTTAGAAAGGGTGCCCTTTGTCCCTTTCTATCAGTATCTGCCATGCGGAGAGGAAACGGGGGGGCTTCCGCACCCCCCCGGGCCAGCAGCTATGTTCATGGGGTAATGCTGTTGACTGCACAGTGACAGGTGTCCACTTCCACCCATACAGATCACCATGACTGACCAGAGCCAAGCTGAGGGTGTGGACGGCAGGCGTAGGAGGAGGCCGAACTTCACGCTGGCACAGACAGAGGCCCTTCCAGGTCTACCTGGAGGATGAGCTCACTATTGAGTGGATGGAGGGGCACCCTCAGGAGCGTGCAGCTGCATGGGAGGGGTAGCTCGTCGTCAACCTGCACGGAAGCCACCAACGCCCGGCAGGAATGCAGGAAGAAGATGGGACTGACCGCAGGAGGCTGAAGGAGAAGGTGGCAGCTTCAGGGCGGCACCTGCTGGCACTGGTGGGGGCCTACCAGTGGTGTTGCAGCTGACCCTGCAGAGAGACATTGGTCGCGCCATGCAGCCGAGTGCCATTGGCGGCGCATTTTTGGCGGAGGATTCCAGACAGGTGGAAGCCCATCACTGCACGGTATGACATGGTGGTGTTGTTGGGGGGGGGCTGTTGTTTACATGCACTCGCATGTACTCTCTTTCTGTTACAGATCCTGTTCATCTGCAGGAGATGGTGGTGGTGGTGGTGGGTCCAGACAGTGAGGCAGACCTGCTGGACATGGAGGAGGGACCATCCACCTCTGCCACCAGCCTGCAGGCACTGCAGCAGCATGCAGGCTGGGCCGACAACTCCGGTGTCAGTGATACGGGTGCAGGAGGTGCACAGCCTGTGTCACAGCAGTCTGCCATGCAGGTATGCCAGAATGCTGTGCCTATGGCAGTGGCACGCACCTGCACCATTGATGATAGCAGGCCTGCAATGGGCAGTGATAGGCGGTGTCCCATGATGGACACATGGCAGGCCAGCACGTGCCCCTGGGCCTTCCTGGTTCACATCTGTGTACCAGCATGCTGGCACAGTCCCAGGCTGTGCCTGTCAGCACCGTGGGCAGCACCAGTGGCTGTGCAGGTGTCTGGAACTGTTGTCAGCATGGAGGTGGAACAGGTGGACCTGGGGGCTCAGCAGTTGGAGGGGCAGCAGCAGCAGTCGCACACCAGGTCTGGGGGTACAGTGTCAAGCAGTGGCACTTGTCCACCACCCTTTGATCCGCCCATACCTGGTCCTGGTGAACAGCGCCCACCCTCAAGGGGTGCTGTGCAGCAGGACCGTCCACACCCTGGGGGTCACAATGCCATTGGGGCACAGTACCCATTGGACACGCACACCCGCCTGCTGCAGGAGTCGGTACAGCTGTAGGGGCGGGTTGCAAGGTCCGTGGAGGCACTGTCTGTGTCCGTGGAGTGGCATAGCAGGGAGTGTGCTCGGGACCGAGCCGAGCTGGTCCTTATGCAGACGGATGTGACCGCTGCCATTGACAGGCTGACCCAGGCAGTGGTCTCTGTCGCGGACGCATTGGACACACTGTCAGGTGCCCCTGTACCACACACCCCACACAGTGCACTCTCCACTCCCCGTTCCCGGCGTCGTGCGACACCAGGCCTGTCTACGCCGGGTTCTGCTGTGGGCATCCCGAGCACCCCTAGTGCAAGTTTGTTTGGCAGGATGCAGACCCCTGTGTGGGCAAGGTCACGTTTGCACAGTGGGACCCCTGGTGGTGCACCAGCGCCACCCGATGTGGCCCCTGCTCAGCCTACCAGTGCTGCTGGGCCACGGCGGGGCTGCCCACGCATCCGTGGTGGCTGTGGGACAGTGCTACCTGACTGAGCTGTCTCCCAGTGCAGGCCCTGTCTGTGCTGCCCTGTGCAATATGTGTCATGGTGGGCAGTGCACTGCTGGGTGCTCTGCTCACTTAGCTGACACACAGACCACCTGCACACTCTCCTAACTGCTGTCCACAGGTGCGCAGTCATGATGATGCCTGCATTGCACTGTACAATCAAGGTGCAGGGTGCCCAGGTCCTGACATGTACGTGGACAGTCCAGGTGGTGGGGGTGGTAGATGGTGCTGTGTGTTGGCAATGTCATTTCCGCAGTGCTGTGCTGCTGCCCATGTATGCTGCCTGTGTGTGTGTGTGTCTCCATATGTGTGCTCACCCTCTCTGCTGGTGTGTTGGTATGCCTGGAACCTTCACCTCCTGACCTTCATGCATGGTGTGTTCCTGTGTGCCTGTGGTTTGCACATGGACAGTGTTGCCTGCACATGTCCCCTTGCCTTACCTGTGTTGGCGAGTGTTTCTGCAATGGTGTCCCGGTGCAGCTGGGCCTGCCGGTCAGTCGGGGTCCCTCCGTCCTAGGGGGGCTGCTCATCACCCACATCACCAGCACCACTGGCGCCCCATCGCTGTCCCCTCTTGGACCTGTAATGGCTATCCCATGGTCTTTGGCCATGTTGTGCAGGATGCAACAGGCCAGGAATATCCCACAGGCCTTTGGGGCTGTACTGTAGGCCTCCCGAGGTGTCCAGGCATCGGAGCGTGCCTTGAGCATCCCAAACACCCGCTTATGATGTTACATGTTGCGGCATGTGCCTCATTGAAACATAGCTGCGCTGGGGTGGTGGCGCTGTACGGTGTGAGCAGCCAGGGACCGGAGTGGGTATCCGCAGTCACCTGTGTGGAGATCAGTGTCATGTCAGGTCCATATTGCCCATATCCTTGTGTGCCACTCACCATGGCACCTGTGTCATTCCCACCCTTGCCTAGGTTTGCATTCCATACATGTGTACTCACCCACTAGATGACCCTGTGATGTTCCTCTCGAATTGGAAGGCACAGTGCAGACTGGTGCCATATGAAGGCATCAGTGCTCCGCCAGGTGTGTGGCACAGACATTGATAATGCGCCCAGTGGCATCACACACCACCTGGCAGTTGACACTGGAAAAGCCCTTCGGTTCTGGATAAGCCTGGCCGCCGGGGCCGGTGGCGGCGAATGGCCACATGGGTGCAGCGTCTATGGCCCCTAGCACGCCAGGCATACGCATACCCTGTGGAACTCCTGCATGTTTGCTGTACGCTCTGCCGCGGTGCTGGGGAAATGGATGCTCGCGAGCATGAGGCAGCAGTGCGCTGAGGAATTGGGTGAGGATGCGGACGTGGCTGACTGTGTAATGCCTGTGGTGTCCCCTGTTGGCCTCTGGAAGGTGCCCGTGGCGGCAGGCACATGCAGGCTGTCACCTGGTCTCCACGGACAGAGCATGACCCGCCGTGAGGGTGCCTGCATCACATCACTGCACAGCTCGCAGAGCCGCCCCAGTATTGCCCTGTTCAGGTGGTACCGGCCACAATCTCGACGCCTGTGTACAGCCTCGGTTGATGCGGCACGATACTGCCTGTCGGGGCATACCACTGATGGCCCCTCCGCTGCCACGCCCCCTGCAGCATGGTGTCTCACCCTCATTACAGCTTCCATGTGAAGCTGACACTGTCCATCTCCCTGGCTTCTGCCCCCGGCTGCTGTTCCTGTGTTACCCCGCTGCCCCCACTGCTGCTTCCACTGCACCGGCACCCCACTGGCCTCTGTCCTCCTGGACCCACTGTCCCTCTCTGCCCTTCCAGCTCCTGTCTCTCTCTCTCTCTGTCTCTGTCTCTCCCCAGTTTGCGGCCTGCTAGGGTTCTTGCGCCCGCCTTGAGCTTTTTATTTTGGCTCAAATCCGGTACTGCGCAACTTCCGGCTGAGCCACTCTTGCGCATTGCGCAAGTGTTCGGATATCGCATTGTGCACTTTATGCATGGACCCGCCCCCTTCGGTTGCGCATGCCTTCATTTCCATTGTGCTGTTGCTCAGCATGTTTTCGGTAGCGCAACTGGCCCCTTCTGAATATCGCAGAATGGCGCATTTTTGGAGTTGCACACGGCGCAAACCTTTTGAATATCTGGGCCTGCAAGTTTTACTTTTCAAGTCACCCAATCCCTGAAGCTCTAGGCGCCATACAAACTATTTATTAAAATAAAATGAATATGTAAATAGAAACACTAATAAATTAACCAGGCCATATCGAACACAATTTAAAATAAAAACAGTCATTAACAAGGGCTAGCCGTGTGTGTGTATATATATAAGCAATATCCCACTCCAGGGAGAGGGGATACTGGTGGATTTACCATGCCTTGCAGGGTATTAAATAATTGATTAGCAGTTTTTTTCTTGGGACTATATTAACTATACAGAAAGTATTTATATAGATTTTCTAGAAGTGCTAAGATTGTTAAACACAGTGAGGCAAGAGCTACGCATTTTCACAAAGATTTAACACTTTTATGAGCAAAACGCTAATCAATTTTTAGAATTAAATAAATCCCTGCCTGGTGTAGTTTGGTCATGAGGCGCAGCCAGGTGACTCAACCACATCAGAAGTGGTAAATCCACCAGTATTCCCACTCCCTGGAGTGGGATATTGCTATTATACAATGTGTCTCTTTATCTGAGGTGAAAAAATAGACAAAAGTGTGTTTTGTTTCATGTTTTAGTTTTGTTCTTGGATTGATTGCTGCACTAGAAGAAATAGTCCTCCGTTTATACCTGGTAGCTGGTGCAGAACTCTACAGAGACCCGCACGTGTACACACACCCCTGTGGTGCTACCAATGCAGTGGAGCCTGGGAGTCATGAGGTTGTGCTCTGCCTTTTTAATATTTAGATCGCAACTAACCAGTGGTTCTTTAAGTCAGCGCCACACCATGTTAGTAATCTCTGCCTCTTTAAATCTGCATGAGTGCACTGTTGTACAGTGGGTACTTCCAGGTGAATTTCAGCACATAATTAGTAGAAGAAATAGTAGTGATGGATGGGACTTTATTTTTTGATACGGGAATTGATGCAGGATGCTAGGGGTGTGCAATGACACCAGGTGGAGGGAAGCGGGTATGCGTCCACACACGCTCCCTCCAGGTGTTGGCCCCAGCTCCACCCCATACTGCAGAGTGGTGCCTTGTCCCTCAGCCTCCACCAGGGGGCAAACAGATGCCGACTCTTACGGATCCCCCCTCTGGAGAAGGAGAGCTGTCCAATGGATGTTTGATCCTTCTCCTCCCATGCCGACCCCCAACAACCTGTGCTCATTCTTGAACACGGGTTGCCAGCACAGCGTAAAGTAAGGGGTACAGCACCACTGGGCCAACACAGTGTTTATTTTTTAAAAGGAAATAAACTTTTAGGACTGCAAAGCCCTCTTTTACAAAGTTGTTCTATATAAGCAGATGGTTACATAAGGAAACAAGCATTTGTCAATGCCAAATGTTGTCTTCCTGGCATTGGTAGTGCAGGAGTTGGAGAGATGCATAATAGGAATGGCAGTGAAGTATGGATGTGACGTCAACTCCACCCCACCCTGCAGAGACTGACAAGCATTGAGGTGTGCCTTTGGGTCGTCGGCCACAACGCTCATGTTATTTCACCTCACCCTACCCTGCAGACTCCAGCAAGTGTCACATTGTGACTTGGTGTCATCAGGCCTTAAGCTCACCCCATTCCATAAGGAAGTATGTTGATATGAGTGCAGTACAGGAGAATGGGGTGAACTTTCGGGCCAATGAGTCCAAGGCACACCTTGATGCCTGGCTATGGGGTTGGGGTGGAATAGCTTGAGCATTACAACTGACAGTCCAAAAGCACACCCCTTATGCCTGTCAGTCTGTACAGGGTGGGATCTTATGGTTAGAAACCCTAATGCCCCAGGCGTTTATTGGTATTTGCACTCCATATTTTCAAGTGTAGCCTTTTCTGACCCCTGCTTATGAACAGTGGCACTGTGATTTTGTTAATCTGTCCTGAATATTGATTACCCACAGTGGCCATGCCATTCTGCACCACATCTGTGAAAACGCAGTACGGGCTGCATGTGAAAAATGACAGCTGTGCCACATGTGAAGATTTGGCAATGTTAAAAATCTAGAGTGAAAATATTAAAAATTCTCAAAGTTACAAGAATGTGTGCGCATGGAAACTGCACAATGCTCACTTGTAACACTAATTTTGTGGAATTATTTCTCTATATTTTCAATATAGGCATTTTGGGACCTCTGCTAATCAGCAGTGCCACTATGATTTTCTTACTCTGTATCAAACGATGTGCCATTGTGCGAAACTGAATTTCGGGTAGGATGTGAAAAATGATAGCTGTACTGTTCATAAGGAGGTGTGAAAAAATGACAATGTTGAAAATCTGGCATGAAAATATTAAACATTCTTGAAGTTATGAGTGTGCATGGAAACTGCACAATGCACGCTCATAGCATAGACATTTTGGGATCTCCACTCGTGCACAGTGTCACTGTGATTTTCTTAATCTGTCCTGAACATTGATTTCCCACAGCGACTATGCCATTGTGTGCAGGATGTGGAAAATGACAGCTGTACTGTTCATAAGGAAATGTGAAAAAATGGCAATGATGAAAATCTGGAGTGAAAAATATTAAATATTCTCGAACTTACGAGTATGTGTGGAAACTGAGCAACACATGTTCATAACACAGTCATTTTTTTTGAATTTTCTTTACCAAATTTGCAACATAGTCTTTTTAGGAGCCCAGCTCATGAACAGTGACACCATTGTTTCGTTACTTGGTCCCGAAAAGTGATTCCGCGCAGTGACTGCAGAATCACCTTTTGGGCTGAATAATGACATGACAGTCACTTAATTCATAAGGTTGGGTCCCAAGAACCCATGTTGAAAATTTGGTGCCAAAAGTTGCAAAAATTGCCAAGATATCCACCTAAGTTGAAACCCCCCAATGAATGCCATTACATAGCTTACCGGCATTTCTTCAGTTCGTGGTCGGCTTTGAAGAGTGCAGACGTGTTCTCACTCCACCGAAGATCATCGCACCAGACTCCAGAAGTAACTATGGGTGAGGGGGGTATGGGGAGGTGGGATGTGCAGAGGGTGGGTGCTGGATGGGGCACTGGAGACGAGGGACATGTTTTTCTTTTACACGTGTTAAAAAAAAGAAAACATTGCATGACATTTTTTACAGGATTGTTTTTGCACACTGGGGTGGGCTCCCAGTGTGCCACCTGCATTTTTGGGGGAGGGAGACTAAAGTCAACGGGTATTGTATCCCCTATTGACACAGAAAATGTGTTTGTGTTTGAGGGGGGCACATGATGCCCTCAGCAGACAAACAAGAATATGGGGGACATTATGCAGATGGGGATGGGGCTCCCCCCATCAGCAAATAAAGTGGAGATGGGGCATGCTGACAGGGAGATTGGGAACTGCCAATGTCGGCCTTCTGGGGACTGTAACAGGCAGATGGCGACAGCCGCTGCCATGTTTTATTGAAATGTTACACCAGGTGAGGCACGCCCTGCAATGATGGGTTGCACCCTCATTGCAGTGGCAAAACTGTTTTAAGTTGGTGATATGCTTTTCAACTGCTGTCGTAGACAATGTGTGATCTAATTCATGACAGAGTGCAGCCCAAAAAAGCAGTGGCACCACTAGCCACAACATGACCGCACCTCCAAAACCTGCTATTCCAAGCTACCACAATATGTTGCTTGCGCATGTGCAAGACAACATAAAAATGGCAACAACGCTTAGCAAACATTCATGCCAAACACATTTAGCTAATTACTTAAAGGGTTATTGCATTTCTAGTATAGGTATCACAAGTGATGTATGTGCAAAACGTGAAGTATTTTAAAATGCACAATATGAACTAATGATTACAACAAACACACTTTGGGCTAAATGAATGAAATGAACATAGCTGAAACAGGACATCACATGGAATCGAGTTATCCACATCTATTTAAATCAGTATTTTGAAGTATAGTACACAACAAGCAGTCCTCATGTTAAAACTACATCCCTTTTGTAACCTTTGCCCTAAGGCCCTAAACAATGACATTTTACTTTATGCTAGTAGGCAGTGCCTGGGGAAGGCCTGACTGAACAGGAGAGTCTCGAGGCAGGCCTTGAACACTTCAAGTGAAGGGGCCTCCCTTACAGAAGGAAGAAGGGAATTCCACAGGATGGAGCCAGCAACACTAAATGCTCACTCACTGACAGTTTTTAGCCTTGTCCTGGGAATCACAAGGAGGCCCCAAGAGGAAGAATGGATGGAGCAGACCGAGATAGCGGGTGTCAAAAGGACAGAAAAGTATCCAAAGTCCAGCCCATGTAGGGCCTTAAAGGTGAGCAAGCCCACCTTGAAGAAGATCCTCCACCTGACTGGCAGCCAGTGCAGTTCACGCAGCACCAGGGGTATATGGCATTGTTTAGATTGCCCCATCAACAAACTGGCAGCTGTGTTCTCCACTAGCTGCAGCCAGCAGAGGGTACCTCCCAAAATGCTGAGGTAGAGCACATTAAAGTAATCGAGCCTAGATGTTATGAAGGCATGTACCAAGGTGGGGAGGTCCATGGGTGGAACTAGGGGCTTGATCCTGGCAATATTTCTAAGATGGCAAAAGCTGGTTCAGACAACAGATGACACCTGAGCTTCAAATGTTAACCCACTGTCAAAGGTCACACACCCTAGGGGAGGCCTTCAATGGCACAGATCCCAGGAACAACCCTGTTGCTGTGCCAAAGGCCATCCTAGCACATCCTCTGTTTGACTCCACCACCAGTACCTCCATCTTATCAGGGTTCAGTCACAAGCAGCTGGAGGCCATCCAGTCCTTGCTCTCGTAAGGCAACTGTTCAGCACTTCCACCGCATTGGATGTTCCAGAGGCAAAGGAAAAATACAGTTGGGTATCATCAGCATAGCAATGAAAACCCAAACTGTATTTCCTAATGAGCTCTCCCAGAGGCAGTATGTACACAGCAAACAACATCGGTGACAGGACTGAACCCTGAGGTACTCTACACAACAGGAGGCTAGGGGAGGAGGAGAAATTTCCCATCACTACCTATTGCCTCCTATTCATGAGATAGGACTCAAACCAGCAGATGACAGTCCTGGCAAGCCCAAATAATTCCCTCAGGTGGTTGAGCAGCACACACTGGTCTAACATGGAAAATGCTGAATAGAGGTCGAGGAGAACAAGAATTGTCCTTGCTTCTCAATCTCCAGACCTGAGAAGGTCATTATGCACCCGGACTAATGTGGTTCCTGTGCTATGCCTCACCCAAAACCCCAACTGGAGGGGCTCATAAAGGTCAAAGGCCACAAGGTGCTCCTCAAGCTGACAGGGACCTACACCAGGGAACAGTGTGTAAAGGGGCAGATGGAAGGAGTACAGGGATCTACACCAGGGAACAGTGTATAAAGGCGCAGATGGAAGGAGTACAGAGACAGGGACCTACACCAGGGAATAGTGTGTAAAGGGGCAGATGGAAGGAGTACAGAGACAGGGACCTACACAAGGGAATAGTGCATAAAGTGGCAGACAGGAGGAGTAGAGGGACAGGCAATTGGGAATAGTGTGTAAAGGAGCAGATGGAAGGAGTACAGAGACAGGGACCTACACCAGGGAATAGTGTGTAAAGGGGCAGATGGAAGGAGTACAGAGACAGGGATCTACACAAGGGAATAGTGCATAAAGTGGCAGACAGGAGGAGTAGAGAGACAGGCAATCGGGAATAGTGCGTAAAGGGGCAGATGGAAGGAGTACAGAGACAGGGACCTACACCAGGGAATAGTGTGTAAAGGGGCAGATGGAAGGAGTACAGAGACAGGGACCTACACCAGAGAATAATGTGTAAAGGGGCAGATGGGAGGGAGTACTAACAGGGACAGGCACCTAGAAATAGTGCTAAGGGGGCAAATGGGGGAGTAGGGAGACCTGACTGGGACAGGCTTCCCAGAATAGGCATATAGTGGCAGACAGAAGGAGTAGAGGAGACTGAGAGGGACAGGCAATTGGGAAAAGTACATAAAAGGGCAGATGGGGATGTGCGGAGGGCTGACATGGACAGAGTCGCACAATTTAACAGCCTTGGGCAGGATGGATGAGCAGATGGGGGAGGTGTGGAGGGCTGACAGAGACAGAGTTAGAAAATTGGACAGCCTTGGGCAGGGAGGATGGGGGCATTGCAGAGGGTTGAAAGGGACAGAGTCCCAAAATTAGAATAGATACTTGAGACTGCTTTTATTTTCAATGGTTTCACCTCTTTGGTAATGTACTGTCCACCTTTAATTTGGATAGTAGCTGCAGTCTGAAGGGAAAGGGGAGGTCTTCTCTCTGGTATTGTGCTTTGACATGTACATGTTAGTCCACTTTGGTCTGGGGCAGCACTATACAGGGATGGAGGAGGCCTCCCCTCTCTGGTATTGTGCTTGACATGTACATGTTGGTCCACCTTGGGTCTGGGGCAGCACTATACAGGGATGGAGGAGGCCTCCTCTGGTATTGTGCTTTGACATGTACATGTTAGTCCACCTTGGTCTGGGGCAGCACTATACAGGGATGGAGGAGGCCTCCTCTCTGGTATTGTGCTTTGACATGTACAGTCCACCTTTGTCTGGGGCAGCACTATACAGGGATGGAGGAGGCCTCCCCTCTCTGGTATTGTGCTTTGACATGTACATGTTAGTCCACCTTTGGGTCTGGGGCAGCACTATACAGGGATGGAGGAGGCCTCCCCTCTCTGGTATTGTGCTTTGACATGTACATGTTAGTCCACCTTTGGGTCTGGGGCAGCACTATACAGGGATGGAGGAGGCCTCCCCTCTCTGGTATTGTGCTTTGACATGTACATGTTGGTCCACCTTTGGGTCTGGGGCAGCACTATACAGGGATGGAGGAGGCCTCCCCTCTCTGGTATTGTGCTTTGACATGTACATGTACGTCCACCTTTGGGTCTGGGGCAGCACTATACAGGGATGGAGGAGGCCTCCCCTCTCTGGTATTGTGCTTTGACATGTACATGTTAGTCCACCTTTGGGTCTGGGGCAGCACTATACAGGGATGGAGGAGGACTACCCTGTTGGATTCTGCTATCACAGGTTCTCGTGTTTCTGCCCTAGTTTGACAAGAGTGGGCTGCACTGTGCAGAGATGCAGGGGGTCTTCCCTCTGGTACTCTGCTGTTGCATGTAGAGGTGATTATGCCGTTAGTATGGGGGCTGCACCCACTGTCCAAGGGATGGAGGAGGCCTCCCTTCCAGTACTACACTATTATACATTCTGGTGTTTGTACTTTAGGTTGCCAAGACAGGGTGGCACTGTGCAGAGATGTAAGAGGTTTTCCCTCTGTGGAGGAGAATTGTTCCCTGTGATGACTGGTTTGGGACCAGTTTCATGGGAACAGTCTTCCTCCTGGCACTCTGCTGTTAAACGTGCCAGAGAGTTCACCTTTAGTTCAGAAGAGTGATGGGTGGCAGACTCCACGTGTCTACTTAATGGTTGCTTTTTTGGGGGCGGTTATTTTAGTATTTTTGTTTTGCCTTTCTGATGTATTAAAAATAATGTGTGTGAGATTTTAATGTGCACTGGGTTTTGTCTGGGGGTAGTTGATAATGCCCTGGGAAGGTAGTAAGATGTTAATATGAGAATAGGGAGATGTGCAGTTCAATCAGAATATCTCTGCAAAATGAATGTTTGTTTTATAAAGATTACTGGTATAGTGAGAGCGGTCCTTAATGCATTATGGAAGGGATACATAGACACTGTGAGGGTGGGGTACGTTCAGTGACGTCTGCTGCTGTTTTGTATGGTGACTGGATTCATCTGAACAGGGCTCGCACAAGGAGGCAGTAAATTTTGATACTACTCTTACTGTCTGGCAACGTTCTGACAAACCAGTGTCCTGTACAGGATATTGTTGGGACAAAGGGAAAGCACAAAGTTGTGCATGACTGAGTAATAATAGTTGTTATTTAATGTGTTTAGAATCTAATTTATATTTCTGGAAATACAGGTTGGTTGCTGTTCCTAATCAAGTGTTAAAGATGAAAATAATGCAGTTATTGAGAGTGTATTTTTTTTAATTATGTAGGTTTCTATTTTGATGACATATACTTTTTACATACAATTCTGAAAATGTTGTCGGTGCAGTCATTACATTTATCTGAAATGATTTTGGATTCTCAATGTATTCAGCTGCAGAGGAGACATCCCTAAATAGTTAGACCAGCTTACTGTAGTGCATCTTATTGTGTTTAACCTGTGCTAGGTTAACATCATTGTGCATTCAGTCAGTCAGCTTGTTTTTATTTTAGATGATTTCATTTTGGAGATGTTGTCATGGTAATGTATAATTGTCTTTATCAATCTGTGTACTGCCAGATCCAGCACAGAGAAAGATCCGTCAGCAGCACAACCTTACTTTAACTGTTGCTTAGAACATCTGTATATATCAGTGTGGGGAGGGGGCCTGTCCAGTTGTGAACAGTCACATCCACCCTGTTGTGTCTGTCCTGTCATTCTGTGATATGCATTTGCAAGTTTGTAAAATATAATTAAAACTCCTGGGACTGCCTGAGTGAGAATGACGTGTGTGCGTGACCGCGTGTATTAGAGAGGAACCTGCCCAGCTATGGACAGCCCTTGTCCTCTCTGTCCTGTCATCCTGTGTAATGCTAACAATGTTAGTTGTTAACTAGTATGCCTGGTAAAGTAATGGGCAGTTTGTTGTGTAGTTCAGACGTGATTTGTCATCAAACTACTGATGTGGGTATAATAGAAAACAGCAGCATGGCTTCAGTAAAGGAAGGTCTTGTACAATGAACCTTATATACTTTAATGAATATGAGAGTTTTGCACAAGATTCCATTCCATTGTTCGGGACTGCAGCAGTAAGAGAGTCACTGTGTGTTACAAATCCAGTTTCTTTTCTATTGCCTTGCCTATGTTGTTCTGCTCAGGCTTCAGTTTGCCCAGTACACATGTTCATTTTAAATTCTTTTATATACAGACTCTGCAAGGCAGTAGAAAATAATCTGAATGTGGAACAGTCACAGCATTAGCTCTAACATACTAAAATGCCAGCAGAATAGATTTTCGGCACCTGCACCAAGGACCGATTTTGTTTTCCTCCCCTCTGTCCCCAGTACCAGATGTGCCACCTGCATTGGACCTGGTCAGATTTACCCTCTCCCTGTACCTGTCCCATCTTCTTTTAAACCCGTCCACAGTCTCCACCTCTACCAGCTCCCTGGGCAGTGCATTCCATGGCTCCGCTACCCTTTCAGTGAAATAACACCTCCTCCTCTCCTCTCTGAGCCTGCCCCTTCCAGCTTACACCCATTCCTTCTCAGTGTCCCCTCCTTCTCCTTTCTTTGGAGAACCCTGACTGGGCCCCCCTCCTTACTGATCCCCATTATGTACTTAAAGACCTCTGTCATGTCTCTGCCGTCCCTCCTCTCCTCAGGGTCTACATGTCAAGCTCCCTGAGCCTCTCCTCGTAGGTCCTGGCTCATTTTGGTTGCCCTCCTTTGGACCCTCCCTGAGTGTACATCCTTCTTTAGATGTGGTCTCCAAAACTGCGCACAATATTTGAGGCGTGACCTAACCAAGCAGTTGTACAGGAGTAGAATCACTTCTGCCTTTCTGGAGGTAATCCCCCTGGCAATGCATCCCAGCATCCTATTTGTTCTTGGTGCTGCCTCCCTACAGGTCCCTGAGTTGTTCATTTCAACATCTACCTCTACCCCCAACTCCCTCTCACCTTCCGTGACCTGAATTTTGTCTCCTCCCAGGGTATACCCCTGGCCTGGATTTCTGACTCCCAGGTGCAGAACCTTGCACTTCCCCACATTGAATTTTAATTTCCATTTTCCTGACCACCTTTGCAGCACCTCCAGATCCTCCTGCAAGGCCATCCTCCCCCCTCCTCATCCACCACTGCACCCAGCCTTGACTCATCTGCAGAGAGACTCATTTCACTCCTGACCCCCTTCCTTATGTCTGAGACACAGGCGTTGAACAGGAGTGGCCCCAGCACTGACCCCTGGGGTGCTCCACTAGTACCCCACCTTGGGGATGAGGCTAGTCCCCCAACCACCCCTCTGAGTATGACTCTGTCTCTTACTGCTGCACTCCCAGACACAAATATCCACTTGAGGGTCAAGGCTGTATGTAGTATGCAAACCAAATAAAGCACCGAAAATCACTGCAAGAATAGCATTGTCACTGACGGGCAGTATTTACTAGCATTAGTAAATAATACTGTCAGGGTGATAACATTTCTTCTTGGAGTGATGTTCTGTGCATTATTTTCATACTACATACAGCCTCGACCACTAAAATGGTGTAGGGGCTGGGGGGATGGCATATGAGGAGAGGCTAGACAAGGTGGATTTTTAACCTCTGGAGACAAGGAGGGAGAGAAGGGCTATGATAGAAATTTGAATATGTAAAGGGGCTCAATAGAACAGGAAAGAACTTATCATGGAAGGGTGCTACAAGAACTAGAGGGCATGACTTGAATTTAGAGGGGAGGAAGGTTTAGGGGAAACATCAGGAAGCATTACTTCACAGAGAGTGATCAAGCCCTGGAACTGGCTGTCAGAGGAGGTGGTGAGGGTTTCAAGAGGATCTGGGACATTCACAAGGGGCTGTCAAGGGAGGTGGGAGGATTGAGTGGAAAGGGGGAGATGGGCAGACTCGATGTGCCAGGAAGGTCCTTTTCTGCTGACATGTAGAATTGCATCAATTTACATTTGATAAAAACCATGTGCTTGCATTTCAGAATGTTTTGGCACAAATGTTCCACACAGCTTAAACTTCCATTCTGAACTGCAGCAAGCACAGCAATTGTAGAATTTCTCTAGGTTAATGTTTAAGCAATAAGGCACGACAGGGTGTGTGTTGTGTATTATAACAATGGTCTGAGAAATGAAGCTTTCTGATTGGCTGTAAACATTCCAACAGCCTTATGTTAATCTTTTATTAACATAATTGTACAGCTTACCCATATATTGAACAAGGTTTAACACTGTTTAAAAAAAACGTTTTTATTACAATAGCAGTAAGGCACTCCTGGGGTTATGTTAATGGTCAGTTAATAACCTCTACTTGGCAATGCCTCGTGCCACTTTATGCCCCTAGAGGATGATTAATAGACCATTAACATAACCCCTGGTCATGCCTTATTGCTTAAATAACATCACTCTGGGGTGGGCTGAAGCACGAGGTGAAGTCGAGTGCTTCTGCTACCCCAGGAGTGACATTACTACACATCCATGGAGTGCCTTATTGCTATTATACAATGACTTATTTATATTATAATAAAAAAATAAATTCGCTTTTATGTGTGGATGTGTATTTAACAAAACAAGTTCCTTTTTGTGTTTGTCCAGTAGGCGGAGCTGTGACCTGTGTAAGCACTTATGCAACTGTACTAATATTGTCTTTCCCCATCTTAGCAATGGAATTTTCTGGTCATGGTTGAGTTCTGTCTTTGTCTTTCTGTCTGGCCCTCCATCCCCATGTCCATTGTGTACCAGGAGAAACTCGTGTTTTCATTTTGGATACCGCAGCCATTACTTTGTAGGGCATGGGCAGTCTGTGGAGTGTGCACCCCCTTATATGATCGCAGTGGAAACAGAAGATATTACCCTGCAGAAGTGAGTTGTATTGCAGATGATTACTTGTGGGAGATGGAAAAAAAGGGAATTTTTCTTTTAGTTTACTTACAGCCACTGTCTGCGGCTTTTTGGCAAAACGACTGATGGGGAATGTGCTGTTAGTGAAAGCCTATAGTCACAAGCAGTGGTGCTCAGGAGAAATTTTTTTTAATTTTTTGCTTTAATTAGACAAAATGTGGCTATTCTCTTTATTGCAGGACTGAGGGAATCTGGGGAGGAGGTGAATCTCTGAGGGCTTCCCTGATCCTTGTGGCTAGTGGGGACTACCGTTTTGTTTATAAGAGTGTGAGCTGTAGGCAGGGACAATTAAGCCACTCACACACAGCGGTGGTTTCTTCAATTAGAATTTTATGTTCTGGAGTTTTTACATATGCTGTTATGCTTCACTGGAGGAGTGAGGGATGAGACTAGCATTATGGGAGGAGGGGTGTCCTGACGGTTTAGGTAGTGTGTGAAGTCGTACAGTGTGTGTGAAGCCATGTCGGGTCAGTGGTGGCTTAACAGGGAAGGAGGGATTTCATTCATGTTCTGTGGTCATCTCCATGCCTGCCCTAGATACAGTGATGTTATTGTTTAATAACATCACTGTCTCTAGGCATCAGCAGCCAATCAGTTTCCTAGAATTTGTTTTGCCATTGTATAATTCTATGCAGAAGTGACTGATGAAAGTTTTTGTTGCCCCCCCAAGACACTGCCAAATGTGATGTTATAGAACAGCCTGTTTATGGCCTAAGCCTCAGATTTACATTTCCTTGTACTTAATGAGAGGTTTTGCAACAGTGTAATCCAAAGACTTTTCCTGTTCATAGTAGGATAAGCAACCACGCTTGGAGGGGTTAATTTAATTAATGCAGCCAGTCCATTTTAATATAGTGGCCTTGTCACTATGTATATTTTAAAGAATTTGTAAATATTTCCACATAGTGCATCTAAAACAAGATGCTCTACCTGCAGAGTTATCTGGCTTGTGTGTGTATATGCACACACAAGCTTTCCTTAAGCATGATAACTCCAGAAAAGAGGAGGAAGAGAGAGGTTTGGGTGGTGGTGGAGCAGCAGTAGTGATTTGAAAGTAAGAGCTGCACAATCAGGCAGACTTGATAGACATGTGGGCCTTTTTGTATGTTCGTAGCTCTACAGTACAGCATCTCTTTTTAGATGTAATATGTCTACCCTGAGTAGAGGAAGAAACCCTCACTCAGGAGTCAGGCCCACCCCTGTAAACGTTGGGGTAGGGGAGCGTTGGTGAAAAGCAGTGCTATTACATCAAAGCCTTCCCCTTTGGGCACTGTTTAAATACAAATAAATATCACCAGTTTGTCTGCTGCATGTTGTGGTTGACCAGGTCTAAAGGTTTTGATGCTGCTCTGCCTCTCTGTCAATGAAATGCAATGCACCAACAGTCCCCCCCATCATGAAGCCAGTGTTAAATTTTTTCTCTTGATTGCCATCTTCAATATTGCCTTTCTGCACTGCTTTGATAAGATCAGAGAGAACTCCTCAGCCCCTCTCCCCATACCCCAACCTTAGCTCTCCCCAGGGTTCCCTGTACCCAGGTTCATTACTAAGGAGCCCATATTTTCTTGCCCATTGTAATGTGTTTAATGTGTATTGTTAGCAATTTAATTGTGACTTTAGAGTTTAGGACTCATGATAAAATGGAAAGTGACGCATCTGAAAAAAGACACCAATATCAAATATAATATCATATTTATTATGGTTGGAGCGAAGAGAGGCTGGACAGCAGCTGAACTACAGTGACCTGCCTCCTTCTGGACCTTGATAGAGTCATCAACGGTTAAATGAATGTCTTAATCATCCCTTTCTCAGTCTCGGGGGGAGTCATGGTAGTCATCTAACACGTCCATACTAGAAAGTAAGACCACAATGAAGTTAAGTATTTTATTTCTATGCACACTACTGTGGAGTAGTATTTTGGCAAAGTCAGTTTAACCCATTAGCTGTATAAGAATGAGAATGTATGGGTGGCCCTTACTGAGCAAAATCCAGCAGTTTCCTTCCAACCTTGTTATGCAATCGATATGACATTACTCTGTTAACCCTTAGTATGTCATATCAATGGTATAACAAGACAGAATGCTCACAGCTTTGTGAAAGATGTTTAATGTGTTGGTATTAAATTGATTTGCACCAAGCTGTATGAATAGTGTGGTGAGGAACTTGCTATACATTGTTATAAAATGGGCTAAAGATTTGGCTGTTAACCTGAGGCCCCATTTAAAATACAGCTCTATTTTCAGTGGTGTGCATTCCATTGCCACCAATCCAGGTCAAGTACCAAAACAGAGCTAATGTCATTGTAATGAATAGGGGCAAGTGAGATTTCATCTAAAATCATGGCAGGTTAAGTAATGAGTTTCTTGATTTGAACAACTCTGCCCATTTTATAAGTGCAATAAGCCACTTCAGGAATGTGTGTTGGACAGTTCTAATGCATGGCTAGAGGGTTCAACCCCTCATTTCTTAACATGCCCCCTAGCCATGTGTTAGAACTCTCTAGTGCATGTCCCATCGTTTCTTATTGCGCTCTTGATGAATCAATCTTCCTGCTTGATTTCAGAATGCTTAATATAAAGAAGACGAGCTCAAACACTGCTGATGAATCAATCTTCCTGTTTAATAATGTCTAAAGAGCTACTGACACCTCAGCGAAAACTTTGGAAAAACATAATTAGGTACAGTTCAGCTTGTATTCTATGTATATTTTTCTTCTCCATTATTTAATAATGAATACATGATATGGTCAAATTCCAATCCTCCACCACAAAAATGAACCCTGATTGTGATTTGTGGCACCAGTCTGTTGCTAAGGTGGTATCTGTCACAATCACAAGCAGTGCATTATGACCTCTGGTAGGGAGAAGGCAATAGAAATAGATGTGCTCTTCAGGAGCAAGGATCCTGTTTCATGCAAATGACCTTAGTAATTAATAATAGGGGGAGACATAAAATGAATGTGAAATACATGCTGAACTTCTAAATATTGTGTTTAGTTAAATCTCTCCTGAAGGTGTCAGCTGTGCACTATAATTTTCCCAGCCCCTCACAAACATACAGGGTAGGTGACCTGCTCCAGTGTTGATAGGTATTAAAAAATACCATGTGCTTCAGTCCAGTAAAAAAAGATACAGGACCCTGATGTGTTCCTCAGGAAATACAGAGCCACTTCCTGAACCTGCTGACACACCCACAGCCCCCTTTTGTGATGTCAGAAAATGAGGGCTGTGTATGTGTTCCAGTGACTGCCTGGGGCATGTCAGATGGTTCAGGAAGCAGCTCTGTTTATCCTGGGTACACATCAGCAGTCCTGTAACTTTTTTACTGGACTGAAGCACTTGGTATTTTTTTAATACCCCTCATCATTGGAGCAGGTCAGCTACCCTGTATGTTTGTGAGCAGCTGGGAAAATTACAGTGCACACCTGCTCTTTAAGATAAGATGAACTTAATAAACATTGTTGAATCAATCTTCCTGTTTGATGTATAAATGCTCTACAGTAGACAAACTTGATAAACATTGATGAATCAATCTTCCCATTTGAAGTATGTGAAGCTAAGAAAACTGACTCAGACATTGTTTATGAATCAGTCTTCCTGTTTGTTTTAAGAATGCTTTACATAAGAAGCAATCAGAAAAGTAAATCAGTCTGTGATTAATTTTTGTTGCTAGCCCACACACTATGAAGTCTAATGTATGTAGTTACATTAATAACTGCTTTGAGAACACGTGAGGTTGCCATGCCAACTGTAAACCTCTTTAGCTACGCTCTTGAGGTTTACAATGATGTCACGGCATCCTCTCAAACCACTGACGGTGTGGTTGTTAGCCAAAGACCATATATTATATTGGTCTCTTTTATTTCGTATGTCATCTTAGCTTTCACCATTACTCTCAAATCTGTATTTTTGGTTCCAAGTGAATCAGCAGTAGTGATGGGTATGGTTCATCTGTGGATTGTGTGTTTCAGATAACAGTATTTATGAGACTATGTTTTTAGTGGTACTTATGAAATGGGCATCCTGATTGGTCCATACCTGTGTGATATTCCTTCTTACGCACAGGATAAAGGACCAGCAGTGCCCTCTGGGCACTGATCCTAGTAAAGATGCCAGTTAGAATGTTGGCACATTGAAAACCAGCCATCTTGTTTTCACCAACTGCACGTGAAATACCAGGCTGTATTTTCAATCTGTCACCGTATCTGTAATCTGTAACTCAAATTCAAGACCTGCATCCTTTAAAAATTAAAAGTGTCGGGATAACAATCGCTGTACATTCTCACTGTAGGGCTCAACGGCTTTCTCACAACTCACCTGCCCGCGCCCTCTGTCTCTTAAGTAAATAAGCAAGCCGGCACTCTGTAGTTCACTTCCTTAGCACCACAGAAAAATTAAAATAAAACCAACATAACCTGTATATAAGATGACAGCTTAATGCATCCGTTATAGAACTCTTCCAGTTTCATACTTGGCTTCCACATCGTGTAACGGCTTTCTCCTGTGTGCTCTAAACAAAAGCAGCTTGTTCTCCCTAGCACCAACCGTTACCATAACATACAAAATATATATAAAAAGAGACAACAGAATTTCTTGTACAAACTAAATGAAGTATGACTACTGCTAAAGTGGGGGGTGCCATAACTACAGAAATACAAGTAAGGATGCCTTAACAGCTCAAAAGTCCTAAAGGGAAAAAAACTGGTGGAGGTACTATTTTATTAAAAATTAGGACAAACATGTCAATTTTTTTAATATTATGCATTTTAGATAACTATTTCATAAGCACAAACACTTTAACACACAGCTAGGAGGTTGGACGCACTCGGCCAGTTGCCTCGTGCCTCACTATGCCTCCTAGCCATGTGTTAAAATATCTAATGCACACCCTGATGTGTCTTATTGCTTGCTTATGGGATAAAAATGCAGTCTTCCATAGATGGGCACAGCCCCAAATTACGGGAGATGAGCAGTTACACTGCTTGACTTATACCAGTTTCTGTACCTTAGTGATCTGACTAAATGTGTGTTGCAGTTGTCAGTCACATTTCGATGCAAATACAGCATTTGTTTCTAGCTATTAAATTTGCTAATGTAGTATAGCAACGTACAGTAGCCATACCTGGCACTTGAAATAACTTTTTGTATTGTAGGATAAGGTAGATCGCCTGAGAACTGATGGAGCAGAAGCAAGCAAGGCTCATCTTCTTGAATTGGACAGACACTTGTAGTGAGGAAGTGGCAAAGATGGGCCAGGAGTCTACATCATTAAGAAATTGACTTTTTCAGAACTAATCCATATTTTTTTCTTCTTGTCTGTGTGGGACATTGCATCCAAGTCTTGACTTGACTTTGCGTCTTCCATATTAATTTCTTACCAGCATATACAAAAAAGCCAGTACTTAGTAGTAGAAAGGTAGTATTGTGATTGTCAGCATGGCTGGTGCAGGTCCTTGTTGTAAAACGAACAAGTATGTAAGTACATCACTACTGTCATGAAGTGAAAACTCTGAAATATGCAACCTGTTTGTTGCCCCCAAATTGCGGTCTCATGGTAATAGTAAATCCATTGTTTGGAAATACTTTGGATCACTGTATGTTAAAACGCAGGTCCCAGGTACCTCTTCAGGTGGCCCAGGTTCAGTTTTTTGCTTGATGACGGTAGATATTTCTGTTCCCTTTGCTTAGATGCACAGCAAGCACTGTATGCAAAAGGATAGTCTTCTGCACACATTAACAGAGTTAAATGTTATGCCCTGCAAACAGCTACTACATCCTTTAAGGAACATTTAATCTACATTCATAACATAGATGTACATGAGAGTAACAAAGTACAGAAACTTAAGCAATGTACAATTAATATGAATGTGCCTTGGTTCAGCCAGCTGCATCTGATTTTGAACTTGTTTATGGCGTCTTGATCTGGTTTTTTGGATATGATGCCTTCGGTCAGTCAACAAAATGGTTTCCAAAATTTCCAGAGCATGAAGATACCTAGTGAGAGAAGTTTTCATGGTAAAGCTCTGCATGATGTATACAGCTTATTAAACAAAGTGAAGAACGACCTCAGTGCACTGCGTTCGACGGATGGACTGACAAATACAAATGTCATCCTCACCTTGGTATATGCCTAGTCTACATGAACGCAGGTTGGGACTTTATATGACAATGCAAAAGTGTTGCCTAACCACACTGGGGAAGCTGTGACACAGCATGTCCACAGAGAGCTTGAGTATTTTGCCATCAACAGAACAGTGAAACTTTTCTCGGCACACGAAGGAGTGGAGAACATGAAAAAGGCCATCCGCATGTTACGGGTGAAACAATGTAATCACTGTGATGCGCATGCGTTACGCCTTTTGCTGAGGACTGACTCCATGAATCGTGTCAGTGATGTATAAGATTTGATGGAGAAATGCAAATCAGTACTGACAACATTATATTTCAAAGGGTACCTCATTGAAAAGGAAGTCAACTGAGATGGACAGCCTCCTGGAAAAGATAGCAAATGTGCAAAACATTCTGGCGCTGGATTCTGATTACCCGATTGAAGATGGTGGAAGTAGAACAGATGAGGAAGATATGCATTCAGAGTTTGGTCTCTTTCTCAGTGGTGATGATGATGCCACACCAGAGACCATTCTCAATGCCATCAGAGGCACACAGGAAAGAAATGGTCAAGGAGCAACATCTTCCAGAGTAGTGCAACACAAAAAGCATTCTCACCTAACTTTAAAACAATAGGTCATAACACAATGGAATTCAGTGCTTGTTATGTTTGAAAGCATCATAGATCTTCACCAGGAGGCTGAGCAAGCTTTGAAACACTCGGAACACAACGAGCTATGCCTCACAACTGAGGAGTTTGATATTGTTGAAGAATTCAAACATTTTCTTCTCCCATATAAGGTGCTCACTGAACTGGTCAGCAGCAATCAACTGCACCTGGCACTAATACCACTCATAAAAAATGAGATTATGGAAAAGTCACAGATCAGTAAAAGAGATCATCCAGCTGTGCAGCAGGTGAAATGGCTTGTGCTGAACAATGTAGAAAAGTGCTTTCCAGACAGTGACACAGCCAAACTGGCATGCTCACTGGATCCATCCACAAAAGAAGCTTTGCAGCTGTCTAGGGAGGAACAAGTAGCAGTACTGAAACATGCAGTTCAAGAACTGATGGAGTTTAAAACTGTCAACTGCTTTTTTAGCAAGTTTAAGAGCCAGCAGCACACCATGAATGACGACGTCAGTTGCAAGAATCTGTCAGTGATGAAGAGGCAGAAGACAATCCAAATGTCATGAGGATGATGATAGATGCCTTCCTATGAGTACGAAAAGCAAAATGCTTTAGAAGCTGAAACGGAGTTTGCAACTTGGCGAACACAGCTCAGCTGTGGAAGACGAAATCAACTGATATTTGACAGTGACTCCTACAAGTGAGGAAGATTTCCCACTTAAATTTTGGAAGAATAATGAACATAGACACCCTACTCTGGCTCAGCTTGCAAAAATTTGCCTTGGCATTACAGCATCCAGTGTACCAGTGGAATGCGTGTTCTTGCTTAATGGTAAATGATCAAGCATTGCCCCATGAGTGGAAACTTGAGGGAGGAATGTAGGAGGCATTATTTCACTGAGAGGGTGGTGAATCCATGGAATGCACTGCCCAAGTGGTTGGTGGAGGAAGGCACAGTGGAAGGCTTCAAGAAGGGATGGGACATGTACAAGGGGATTCTAAATCCAATGAAGACCCTCTTGGGGTCTGGGGGGGCAGAATAGCGAGCACCCACTGGGTGGCTGGCTACCGAGCAGACATAACAGACCATTAGGCCTATTCTGCTGGCTTTTAATATGTTAGTATGTTATGCCATCTGAACTATATGTCATTTATTCATGATGACTATCCACTCGTTTTCCCATTGCCTAATAAAAAACCTAAGCCCATCAGACGCTCTTTTTGGGGAGGAGGCTGATCTGTCTGCTCCATTAAGACTCTACAAAAGTTATTCTAGCTGCTGCCAATAGTCTCTCATCAACTACTTGTCTTGCGCTTGAACACCAGTCACCACCTGCACCCACCATGCCCCGGTAAAAACACTATACCTACATAGATACATAGACAGTGTCGACAGATAAGGGCCTATGGCCCACCCAGTCTGCCCATTTGAGCTTGTGAGTTCAGTTTGTTTTCCTAGAAGTCTGTTGCACCTTACCCCTGACCTCCAGAATTCCTTTATGTCTATCCCGTGATTGTTTCAGCCCCCACCACTTCCTCTGGCAGGGTGTTCCACTTGTCCACCACCCGTTCTGTGAAGAAATTCTTTCTCATGTTTCCTCTGAATCGTTCTCCCTCCAACTTCATCCCATGCCCTCTAGTCCTGGAACATTTTTTTCACTTAAAAATAGTGTTTTTCTGCACCCTGTTCCTCCCTGTAAGATACTTGTATGTCTCTATCATATCCCCTCTCTCCCTCCTCTCCTCCAGGGAGTACATGTTCAGTTCCTTCAACATGTCTTCATAGGACTTGTGATGCAATCCATGCACCATCTTTGTTGCCGTTGCCCTCCTCTGAACCTTCTGTACCCTGTCTATGTCCTTACATAGGTATGGTCTCCAGAACTGTACACTGTACTCCAGGTGGGGCCTCACTAGTGTCTTGTATAGCGGAATTATGACCTCCCTTTTCCTGCTGGTAATGCCCCTGCCTATACATCCCAGCATCCTATTTGCTTTACCTGCTGCCTTGTCACACTGTTTCCCTACCTTGAGGTCCTCAGAGATGATAACCCCAAGATCCCTTTCCTGCTTGGTGCATGCTATATCCTCACCCCTCAACTGATTTTTTGTGCCCCATATGCATTATCTTGCACTTCAACTGCCAAACCCCTGACCATTCTTCAAGTTTCTGCAGGTCGCTTCTCATTCTGTCTACACCCTCTGGTGTGTCTACTCTGTTACAGAGCTTTGTGTCATCAGTGAACAGTGAAATTCTGCCTTCTAGGTCCTGCGCAATGTCACTGATGAAGATGTTGAATAGGACCGGTCCCAGCACTGATCCCTGTGGTACCCCACTGGTCACTCTTCCCTCTGTGGAGTGACAGCCATTTACCACCACCCTCTGTGTCCTGCTGCCCAGCCAGTTACCTACCCACCACACTACTGTCCTGCCCACACCCATATTCCCCAGTCTGTGTAATAATCTTCTATGTGTCACAGTGTCAAAGGCCTTGCTGAAGTCCAGATAGGCCATGTCCACTGCCCTCCCCTGTCACCCAGTCAAAAAATTCAATGAGGTTGGTCTGACATGACCTCCCCGTGGTGAAACCATGCTGCCTTGGGTCCTGTAGTCCATTGACAACCAGATGTTCCACCAATCTCTCCTTCAGTAGTGCTTACCTGTTACTACTCTGGTTAGACCACAACCTGAGAGGTTCATGTAGATATGCTGCCTTCTTGGAAGTTGGCCAGTGTCAAATGGCTTCTTAAAAGCTAGCTACCTAGATCATACAGCTTATAATTGAAAGCAATGGTTTACTAATGTGGTGCTGGGGGTGGGCATGCGCAGTTTGTGCACTGTGCATTGATTTATTTTATTGCTGACAGTTCATCTTTAATAAATCTTTAAAGAACGTGAACTTATTTCTTGCAGGCTTATATACAGTATGTATATGCTGTTGCTAATGTGGTGGGACTTCACTGTATCATTAACAGGACACTGTCTTTGGAACCTCTCATTATTACTACTATGTTTCTATACATTTTGCTGGTGAGGTGATTGCAGGTTCTCTAAACCTTCCTCTTATGTCAATATCTCTCTATTATGCAGCATATGCATAATCATTTATTTAAAGATAAAAGGTTAAAGCATGACAAACAATTGAATAATAAAATTCAACGATGGTGAAAGTTGAACAAAATTGAAACCTAGAAGTTGATGGCAGATAAGGACCCCAAGGCCCATTCAGTCTGCCTTATACATAGACAGTGTCGGCAGATAAGGGCCTATGGCCCATTTAAGTTTGTGTTTTCCAGGAAGTCTGTTGCCCCTTAACCCTGATCTCCAGATTTCCTTTATGTCTATCCCGTGATTGTTTCAGCCCCCACCACTTCCTCTGGCAGGGTGTTCCACTTGTCCACCACCCGTTCTGTGAAGAAATTCTTCCTCATGTTTCCTCTGAATCGTCCTCCCTCCAACTTCATCCCATGCCCTCTAGTCCTGGAACATCTTTTTCGCTTAAAAATAGTGCATTCCTGCACCCTGTTCCTCCCTGTAAGATACTTTTATGTCTCTATCATATCCCCTCTCTCCCAGGGAGTACATGTTTAGTGCCTTCAACCAGTCCTCATAGGACTTGTGATGCAATCCATGCACCATCTTTGTTGCCCTCCTCTGAACCTTCTCTACCCTGTCTATGTCCTTACGTAGGTAAGGTCTCCAGAACTGCACAGTGTACTCCAGGTGCAGCCTCACTAGTGTCTTGTATAGTGGAATTATGACCTCCCTTTTCCTGCTGGTGATGCCCCTGCCTATGCATCCCAGCATCCTATTTGCTTTACCTGCTGCCTTGTCACACTGTTTCCATGCCTTGAGGTCTTCAGAGATGATAACCCCAAGATCCCTTTCCTGTTTGGTGCATGCTATATCCTCACCCCCCAACTGATATATTGTGCCCCATATGCATTATCTTGCACTTCAACTGCCAAACCCCTGACCATTCTTCAAGTTTCTGCAGGTCCCTTCTCATTCTAAATAAATTATATTATTAATCATTATAAATGTGCTGTTGGCCTTTGCTCTGTCAATGGTTAATCTATTCATACTCCTCATGCCTGTTGTGAATCCCTGCACTGTATTCATATCTACCACTCTTTCTGTGAAAAAGAACTTCCTCACATTACCCCTTAATCAGCCTCCCTCTAATCTCATGCTGTCCTCTTGTCCTGCTATTTTTCTTATACTGAAACATGTTAGACTCCTTCACCTTGTTAATACCCTTAAGGTGTTTGAATGTTTCAATCATATCACCTCTCTCCCTCCTTTGCTCTAGGGTTTACATATTGAGCTCCATTAATCTGTCCTCATATGTTTTCTGATGCAGTCCCTGCACTATTTTGGTTGCCCTTCTCTGGACTGCCTCAATTTGGTTAATGACCTAGTGAAGGTGCGGCCTCCAGTACTGCATGCAGTACTCCAGATGGGGCCTAACCAGTGTCTTGTAAGGAGGGATTACCACCTTCCTCTTCTGACTTGTGATCCCCCTAGCCTTAGTTGTCTGCTTGGATGATTTCAGGTCATCGGTGATTATGATGCCCAAGTCTCTTTCTTCCCTTGTGACTGCCAGAAACTCCCCTCCCAGCCTATAGGTGGCTTCAGGGTTTCTCTTCCTTATGTGCATGATCTTGCACTTCTTTGCATTAAACCCAGTTGCCAATCTTCTGACCATTTTGCTAGTTTATCCAGATCTCTTCTTATTCTGCCCACCCCATCTGGATCATCTACTGTGTTGCAGATCTTGGTGTCATCTGCAAACAGACAAACCTTACCCTCCAGTCCATCTGTAATGTTACTGATGAAGATATTGAAGAGGACTGGCCCCAGGACTAATCCCTGAGGTACCCCACTTGTGACTTGCATCTCTTCTGACTGTATACTGTTTACCACCACTCTCTGTTTTCTGCCCGTTGACCAACTTCTGACCCACCCCGCTTATTGGTTTGATTTTCCTTAGTTGAAGTCACAAATTTCAAACTAGCTGGAAAAGTCGGTCACAATGTGTGGTCCATCACTCATAATTGGTTTTTCAACTGACTCCCGGGTCTATTTGCTAGCAACACAGTACCTAGCTGATAGTAGTTACGTGCGGGTTAATGGTTACTTACTTCTTGATCTACTACCTGGGTGAAACTAGTTATATCCAGGCTTTAGAAATGTCTTAGTTCTTTATCTAGGTAAAGGCAATGTTCTGCAAATCCTCCCATCTTGTTAAAATGTTCCAAAATATATACAAGGCAATCCCCCCCAAACACCTGTTTCATCTTCTCTGTGTGTTGGTAAAATGTTCCACAATCGTATGTTGCAGTGGAAAGAAACCATGTTTTCTGCAATTACCATTGTTGTCCTTCCACATCTCTGTTCACTATTTCCCAGAATCTCACAGGGAGCAAGCACTGAGATGATGACCCTACGCACACCACAATGACATATTCAGTGGCGTTTAGTAATAACTAAAAAAATTACAGAAGTGAGCAGGAAACGTAGCATAAAAGAACTAGTGTTATTCACCTTAAAGATTTAAAAAAGATGATTTGCACAGGTAACGTCACCTTTGCTAATGTAATCCCCCCATGCCCGCCCAGGTATCTTTTCCTTATATGTAGCCACACACCATTTTGCAACTGCAACATGTTCTGCAAGAAATTAATGGAACTATGAAAATATGACCAATGTTCCCAGAAAGATCAACCTGCAAGAGTAGACCAGCATGAATTAATTCACCACATAAACAAATGTCAGGTAAAAATCTAAATATTGTGTCTGTAGATATTATCATGTTGTACAATCAACTAATCCACCTACAAAAGTCCCTTTCACAGAAACTCAAACAGGAAGTTTATGAATGCTAGACATTACTGGGAAAGTTACCGTTTTAAATCTGTAACTTGGGGGGGCATTCTTACAAGAGAGTTGAAACTTTTCTTTCCCCATGCTACAAGTGAATTAATTCACGCCTATAGTCACGTGTTGCCTTCTGACTGGGAGCAGTGGGAAGGGACAGTTCCGATCAACCCAAACTTGTAAAGCATCGGTTTAAACTAAAAATTTGGAACTTAAGGATAAAAACATCAAAACAAAGATAAAACTCTGCCCAAAACAATGAAGATGGAGGAAGGAAACCAAAGTTTGACCCAGAGTGCTAGTAGCATCGAAATCTTGCTCACCTTAGTTAAAGTTTTCGGAAACAAATTTGACATTAAAGGGGTAGTAGGCCCATACTAGAAACAATAAATATAAGTTTCAAAAGTTAAAACAAACGTTTATCTATGATTTATATGTAGTATGTAAGGAAGCAATAGCTTGGCAGAAGACACCAGGAGAAAGGACTGCTGTGTGACTGGACTTCTCTGCTGGGACTAAAGAAGAACAACTTTTGTACTTGGACCTTTAATTTAGGATAAAAAAAAAGTGTGTGTTTGGGTTAACTGAACAGTTATCTAGGTGTAAATCTCTGGTTATTGAAAAGACTTAATAGCTGTGAGGTTTAAATCACTTGTAGAAAGATCTAGTAAGTAGGGGTAGTGGCTTAGCTAGAAGGAAGCTACATTTAAAGACTGCCTTAGAAAGATTCTGCTAATAGCTTGGCAGAAGACACCAGGAGAAAGGGCTGCTGTGTGACTGAACTTCTGTACTAGGACTATATTGCCCTCCTTCCCCCCACCCAAAGCTAGTTTTATTTTTATAGGCACAGGATTTGACTGACAGGAACTTCCTGTTTGGGAGCAGGAAGTGAGTGATCACGGACCCACAATCCTAGAAGGGCAAGAGTAGCTCTCCGCCCTCCTCTAGCTGCTGGAGGTCTGCCTCTGAGCAAGTAAGTGGTCTACTGAGAAATAAAGGATATTCTTGTCTCAGAACAGGATAATCAGGAGCTTAAAGGGCACACAGGCAGAAAGTAAGGAGAGAGAGAAAAAAAACAGAGGATTGCAAACAGTTAAGGGGCCAGAAATAAGACATGATTGGAGTGCTGCAGTGCAGTGGCTGTGGAGCAGCAATCTTCCGGGAGACGTTCTGGAGGATGCGGTGTTGTCCCATCTGCAGGCACCTCTCTGGGCTGAGGGAGGAGGTTGTTCATCTCCAGGCTGAGTTGGCCAGGATTTGTGGGACCTCCTCTTCCATCCAGGGACCACCAGTGCCACTGCCATTGCCTCAGAGGTTGCCAAGAAAGAGGAGCGGTTGGACCACAGTGGGCTCAGGGAGGGTGAGGGTGGTGGAACAGAAGCACATCCCTCCAGTTGTACCTCTCCACAATTCCTATGCCATTCTGGCAAAGTGTGGTTCCTCTATGGAGGCACCTGCAGTGGAGACCCACAGGAGGGTGGCAAGGGACCCTGCAGTGGAAGGAAACAACTCCTGGTGGGGGACACCATTGTTAGGAAGGTAGAACTGGGGGAGGAAGGGAAGAGGGAGGTAAGGTGCCTGCCTGGCACCATGGCTTGGAGGGACAGGGAGCGAATCCTCAGGATTGCCGGAGCAGCTGCACAGGGGAAGGAGCTGGATGTCATTGTCCACCTAGGGACAAATGACCTGGCTAAGAAAAGGATTAGAGAAGTGCAGGAAGAATTTGTGGAATTGGGGAGGGGCCTTAGTCAAGTAGCATGCACGGTAACCTTCTCGGAGGTGCTGCCCATCTATGGCATAGGAGAGGCTAGGGTGTTCCGCACCATGGGATTCAATCAGTGGTTGAAAAACTGGTGTGGAGCCCAGGAATTTGGCTTCACTGGGGGTCCACCTGGAGTGATGCAAGCCTAAATTGGCATGATGGGCTGCATCTGTCTGGGAGTGGAACCAGGATCCTAGGTGATTGGTTTAAATACTTCATTGGCAAGCTTTTAAGCTAGCCAAGGGGGGAAGCACTGGAAAGGAGCAGGGAAATCCTAGCTCCCCCCAAATAATCACGGTAGTAAGTGAAGCAAACACCAACGTAGAGGTGTCGATAGGGAGAAGGGCAGGGGTAAATGGAGAAAGTGACAAAGGCAAAAAGGACAGGGATGGGGCCAAAGGGAGTAAGGCCATCAGGAAATGGAGAGTAATGAGTACCAATGCACGTAGTCTGGGCAACAAGCTCCCCGAGCTGGTGGTCTTGATGAAGAGGGATGCCTGGATATCGTAGCGGTCACAGAAACATGGTACACAGAGAACCATGACTGGGATGTTAACATACCAGGGGAGAAGTAGGTCTCTGTGTAAAGGAAGGGATAAAAGCAACTGAACAAAAGAGTAAACAGGGAGGAGAGGAGGCACTGTGGGGCACCTTGGAGACTGGAAAGGGCACCACAATCCGCACAGGGGTTGTGTACAGACCCCCATGTCAGGGGTAGGGAATGGACAAGGATATGATGGAAGGCATTAGAATGGCAGGTAAGGGGAGATACTGTTGATGGGAGACCTGAATATGCCAGATGTTAACTGGAGCACATCTGCTGCAGCCACATCCAAGAGCAGGGCCATTCTCGATGCCCTACAGGTGGCAGGCCTTAGACAGCTAGTTTCGGAACCCACTCATGAGGAGCAATCTTAGACCTCGTACTCTCAAACGGGGCAGTGAGAAGATCTCAGATCTAGAAGTGGGTTGCCATCTGGGGACAAGTGACCATCAAACAGTGTGGTTCACGTTAAACTCAGCTACAGAGTCAAGCCATAGAAAAGTGAGGGTACTGGACTTTAGGAGGGCTGACTTTGGCAAGATGGGAGAGTGCCTCAGAGAAGCACTAGCAAACAGGCTAGGAGGAGGAGGTATGGAGCAACAATGGGGAAACTGCCATCACAGAGGCAACAAGCCTTTGTGGGAAGCAAATAAACAAATCAAAATGAAAGAAAAAGCCACTGTGGTTCTCAAAAGAGGTGGCTATGAAAGTCAGGAAGAAAAAGATAGCATTCCAGAAGTATAAGGAAACACAGAAGGAGCAGGACAGAAAGCTGTACCAGTCAAGGCAGAGGGAAGTCAGAATAGCAAAGGCCCAAACTGAGGAAAAGATAGCCAACTCAGTTAAGGAGGAGATAAAATCTTTTATAGGCGCATCAGCGAGCGTAGAAAGACAGAGGGAGGGATAGTGAGGCTGAATATAATGAACGGTGGGTGGGCAGAGGGGGACAGTAAAAAAGCAGGGATACTGAATAAATATTTCTGCTCAGTATTCACAAAAGAGGAGGGGGAAGTGCCTAATCCAATTAACAGAAGCACTCTTGATAGGGGAGTCGATCACAGAAGAAAGGGTTCTGCAAGAACTCCTAAAACTGAAGGTGGACAAAGCAATGGGTCCTGATGGAATTCACCCCAGAATTCTAAAAGAATTAAGGGAGGAACTGGTGAAACCACTGGCTACTCTTTTTAATGAATCATGGGAGGATGGTGTGGTACCCGAGGACTGGAGGAAGGCGGATGTGATTCCCATTCACAAAAGTGGGACCAAGACAGAGACAGGAAACTGCTGACCTCTGTGGTAGGGAAAGTGATGGCGTCACTTCTGAAGGAAAGAACAGTTGAGTACCTAGAGGCCAGTGATGCACAGAACCCAAGGCAGCATGAGTTCACAGCGGGAAGGTCACGTCAGATGAATCTAATAGATTTCTTTGACTGGGTGACCAAAGTAGTAGATCAGGGAGGGGCTGTGGACATGGCCTACCTAGACTTTAGCAAGGCATTTGACACAGTCCCACACCAAAGATTAATAGCCAAATTAACCAGCCTGGGAGTGGGTCCCAGGGTGGTAGCCTGGGTAAAACATTGGCTGCACAACAGGACACAGAAGGTAATTTTAAATGGATTCCACTCTGGTGAAAGAGGGGTTACTAGTGGGGTACCGCAGGGTTCAGTATTAGGTCCAGTCCTTTTTAATGTCTTCATCAGTGACATTGCAGAGGGACTGGAAGGAAAAGTATGCCTTTTTGCAGATGTCACAAGGAGGCGTGGAAAGGATGAAAAGGGACTTGGCTAGGTTGGAGGAATGGTCAGAAGTATGGCAGCTAGGATTCAATGCAAAGAAGTGCAAAATAATGCACCTGGGAAACAAGAACCCAGGAGAAGATTACACAATGGGTGGAGAGGTAGTAACAAAAACAAAACAGGAAAGGGACCTGGGGGTAATCATATCAGATGATCTTAGGGTTAGCAAGCAATGTGAGAAGGCAGTAGGGAGGGCTTGGGGATACTGGGATGTATAGGGAGAGGCATCACCAGCAGAAAACAGGAAGTTGTTATCCCTCTGTACAGACAGTTGGTGAGACCCCATCTGGAGTACTGTGTCCAGTTCTGGAGACTCCATCTCCGCAAGGACATAGACAGGATAGAGGTAGTCCAGAGGAGGGCAACTAAAATGGTGCAGGGTCTGCAAGAGAAGCCATACAAGGAGAGACTAAAGGAGCTTAATATGTATACCACTGAGGAAAGAAGGGAGAGGGAGGACATGATAGAAACTTTGAAGTACCTCAGTGGAATCAACAAAGTCCAAGAGGGTAGCATCTTTCAGAAAAAGAGACTTGCAAGAACAAGGGGACACAATTTAAAGATAGAAGGGGGGCAATGTGAGGAAGTATTATTTCACAGATAGGGTAGTGGATGCATGGAACAGCCTTCCTGAGGAGATTGTGGGAGAATTCAAGAATGCATGGGACAGACATAAGGCAATTCTTGTGGGGGGTAGGAAGAAATAGGCAGTTGGTTAACTAGGATCTGCGGCCTATCCTGTAGGTAGGGAAATGGGCAGACTAGATGGGCCAAGCGGTCCTTATCTGCCATCAAAGTCTATGTTTCTATGATTGGGGCACAAACAGGATGCATTTGCAAAAAGAAAACTGGAAAGACGCACCAGCTGCTGGATAACAAATCTGGGAAATCACAACAACTAGGCTACAAAACTACCGCAAAAGGGAATGGCTGTGGAAGTTAAATATTTTTCTTGGAACATTAAAGGTGATCAGACTGCACCTAAGAGGTACCAGGTGCTGAGACATCTGAAGCAACTGGGGTGGGGTATCTGGCTAGAATATGGCGGCTGTGTTGGGCTGACTATCTAGTGTTGCAGCGAGAGAGCAGCAGTTAGGATTTATTTTGTTTTATTTCATAGTGTGCTCTGTCGGTTCTGTTTATCTTGGATTTTTAGTTAATAGTCCGGAAACCAAAATAGAGACGGAGACATGCTGAACAATACTAGGGTCTTCTAACATCTTTGTCTCCTAAATTATTTATCGTCTTACTGTGTGACTGTCTCAACTCATAATCTGCTGTGGAGTCTGAGGACTACCTGTATCGGTCCAGTGTTGGTGGCTTAGGAGAGTGGTGCGAGAATCCTTGCAGTCAGTGAAGCAGAGGTTTTGAAACCGGAACCTAGGGCAGTATCTGAAGGAGTCATAAAGAGGAAAAGCACTGAGATGATCTTACTGTGATTTGTGGTGGAGTGTCAGGGGAGCCCCATCCTGGTTCCTGGCCTTTGCCTGGTGGTGTGCTGGGGTGATGTTGCCAAAGTGTGGCTACACTTGCAATGCTTCTGTTCTGCTGCACAGTGGATGGTGGGTAGCGGTAGGGTCCAGGGAGAGGTTAGTGGTTCAGGTGGGGTTCCTCTGGCTTTGGATAACAAGGACTGAATAGGTGTCCGATATTTCCAGCCTTAGTCAGAGTGGAAAATTGTCCCCAGTGTTCCTGGTGTCCCCGGTTTGAATGTGACAGTTTTATTTTTTATTCAGTACTCTCTTCTCCCTATCTTTAACCTTACTCCGTACACCTTCCTCGCTCCCCAATGACCATCTTCCACCACCGATACTCCCCCCACAAGGCCAGGCCACTGCACCACTATCTGCCCGTCTACGACAGGAAATGTTTCAGCAAAGCTGACATTGCCTCCCTGGCTCCCCCCAGGGTGGGGTTCAGGGCCTGCAGTGTCACCAGTGGAGCTGTAACTGAGTCACTGGGCATAGCGGTGGAGAGCCACGGAGGCCAGGCACCGGGAGCAGTGTCATCCAGAGTGATTGGCATTGTTTTTCTGGAAGCAGGGATGTGCAGTGGGAAAAGTGGGACAGGTTTCATCTGGTTATCCTGACTGAGAAGAGAACAGCCCTGGTTTGAGATAACTGGCTGGTAGAAAATGCTATGAACCCACTGTGTGAGAGTTTCCATATTCTTGTTAAACTGCAGCATTGAGACTTTAGACTATTATTCAAACAATGGGACAGTGTCAATGAATATTTCTGGTTGTTTATAGTAGTGAGAGCCCACAGGTGAACTTATTTTGTGACACACTGGTTTCTAGGAGGTGGGAGCTCCTGGATGTATGTGTTTGATTTCATTTAAATTTCTGAATCTCTTGACCTTGGAAGTGGGACATTAATTGGTCCTAGATGGTGAGAGCCCTATGGTCTAATTTTATTATAAGAACTTTTTGGTCTGGACTTTTCATCCAAAAATTCTCATTATTATATATAGCTCTGTGATTTAAGTATAGTGGGGTTGTGCCATTTTATTTACGGTGGGGTTTGACAGTTGGGCACGTAATAGCTGGCTGGAGTTTAGTCTCGTTTTGGCATGTGTTGCAGCTTGCTCTCCCTTTTTGAGTTCTGGGAGCTCTGTCCTTTTTGCTGCCCCCCACTGTCTGTGACAGTCTATGGGCACTGCAGGGCATTGGGGATAGTTGGTAGGAAGCAGAAGGGTGGTGGCCCTGGACTGGAGTGGTCAGATTGGGGTAGTGAGGACCAGGAGATGCCTTGGGGAAATATGGAATCCTGATTGAGGTTCGCCTTGTCTGGTGCCCATACCCAAGGGCTCCACGTTAAGTGGGCTGGTAGCTCGGCCGGTCCCAGTATCTCATCCAAGTCGCGCGGGGATAGAAACCTCCAATTTGGTGGTGGAACTGATTGGATGGTCTGATCATCACATCATATGGTTCAGCTCCTTTGCTGCCCCTTTATAGACCTGCTCCTGTGGAGATGGTTCAGTACCGCCCTTTGTGGGATGTGACACCAGCTGGTCTTTTGGAGGAACTGGACCTATCGGGATTACTGGGTGCAAGAGTGGGTCCCAAGAACCTTCTACAAGCCTATAATCAGGCTGTGATGGGGGCTCTGGATGCCTTGGCTCCTCTCCGGGTTTGCCCTCTCACCCTCTGCCCCCCTGGTTTAATGGGGCCTTAAAGGAAGTTTAGGCGAGATGGACGAAGGTTAGAACGCATCTGGCAGAGAACCGGCCTGGATGCCGACAGACTTACACTGATGGAACATTTTAGAGACTACCAGTCAGCAAGCTCCCATAAGAAGGGCATAATTCCTGTCCAGGGAGATTGCTGCAGCTCAGCTTTTTCGAACTGTGGACAGACTGTGCAATCAAGCCTGTCTGCAAGTTCGGAGAGCATTTTCTCATGAAAAGTGTGAGGAGTTTGCTCACTTCTTTGCCAATAAGGTTGCCGACATCAGGTCAGCTCATTCTATTGGGGGTACTGTGGTTGGTGGAATGTTGCTACACCTTGGTTTGGCTGGCTGGGGATTGAGGACGTAATGCGGATTCTCAGGGATATACACCTCACCTGCCGCTGTTTGGATCCCGGTCCTACTCACCTTTTATTAGGCTGAATTGATGTCATCAGCTCATTCCTCGTGGAGATAGTCTGGTGTTCACTGGAGATGGGTGAGTTTCCTTGCTCTCTGAAGGAATCTTCACTTCACCCAGACTGCCCCACTAACTACCGACTGATCTTTAATCTTCCCTTTGTGGGGAAGGTTACTGAGAAGGTCGTGGCAATACAGTTGGAGAGCCATCTTACCATCCATGATCCTCTCCAGTCCATTTATTTTTACGAGGCACAGTACCAAGACCACTCCGGTTCGATGCCCAGCGATCTCCTGATTGCAAGAGACCAGAAATCTCTCACCATCTTGGTATTTCTGGATCTCTCCTCAACTTTTGACACCATGGAGTGCTGCTGGCATGGCCTTCAGATGATTCCATTCCTTCCTCACCAGCAGATCACAGAGAGTGGTCGCGAGGATTTATTCCTCTGAGGCATTCTCTCTGCCATGTGAGGTGCTGCAGGGCTCTGTGCTGTCTCCTATGTTGCTCACGGTGTACGTGTTGCTGTTAGGAGACATTGTGAAGCAGTGTGGTCTGAGGATTCATTGTTATGCAGATGATACACAGCTCTACCTGTCCTTCACACTCAACCAGGATAGTGCACTCATGGTGTTTAACTGCCTGGCAGAAATCCAGGTCTGGATGAACACCAACTGGTTGAAGCTGAATTCTGATAAGACCGAGGTATTGGTGGTCGATCCTGGTCACCGGATAGAGGGGTCAGGTTGTCCCTCAGGGCCTTGGCTAGGAGGGTCCCAATTACCGACTTCTGGACAGGTGCGAAATCTGGGGATATTTCTTGACGACAGTCTGACACTTAGTTCCCAAGTGTCAGCCGTGGTCAAGTGTTCCTTTTACCATCTGAGGAATAGCACCTGGATTAAACACCTAGTTCCGTCTGGTGACCTTTCAGCTCTGATCCATGCTTTTGTGACTTTGTGCCTCGACTACTGTAATTTTCTTTACCTAGGACTTCCAGCGATTGATTTCTGCCACTTGCAGCTGGTTCCAGTCATATTACACCTGAGCTGCGCGAACTCCACTGGCTGCCAGTTTAGTGGCGGATCACCTTCAAGATCAGTTTACGGACCTTTAAAGCCCTGCATGAACGGGAACTGAGCTACCTGCATCCTTATTGCCCCGCTCATCCAAGGGATTGCTGGAGATTCCCAGGGTACAACTAAAAACATCTGGCTCGCTGGCATTTTCATTTGTAGCCCCAGCCCTGTGGAATTCTCTGCCTCACTGGATACATGAGTACCTGACAGTGGAGAGCTTTAAGACTGCGTTACAAACTTATTTATCTGAATGTGCTTTTAGTGCCATCCTGTAACTGGACTTTTATTGAATGCTTTCTATATACTGGAAATGCATTTCACAGTTTTAATTGTGGTTAGTTGCACAGTGCTATATAAAGAAGGATTAGTATTATTATTCTACAAGAGACTGGAATTAGCCATCTCAGTAGGGTGGGACAAGTATATGGAGTGGGGAGAGATGCAAACAAAAAGGAGTAATCATCCTAATAGCCAGATCTGTGAAGTTTGTAGTAGAAAAAGAAATAAAAGATCCGGAAGGTAGATATGTGTTCCTACAAGGTCTTCTGGGTAATAAAAAAAAAAGTGGTACGAGGAAGTATATATGGGCCTAATGCTGATTCACCACAATATTTTGCGGACGTGCTGAGCACCCTTACCCAGTTAGTGGGAGACTGGAATCTAATGTTATATCGAAGTTTAAATACCTGTACATTTTCTTTCTCTGACGGCTGGTCTCGGGGCTTCCTTATGCCTGGGCTGTACCTCCTGATGCTGGTGGTAGGCAGGACTAAAGCTCTGTAACGGGGGGATAGGAAGCCCTCCACATCCTGTTGTCTCCAGTCATTCCTGAAGCAGTGCAATGAGAACTTGGAAACAAAAAACGCAACAAAGTTAAGGTATAATGTGCCGTTAGGCCAGCCAACTCTACATAAATATATCTTCTGGGAGGGAATCCGAAGCCCGGAGACCAGCTGTTGGAGAAGTAAAATTTAAAGGTATTTAAATTTCAATTTCTCTCTTCTAAGCTGGTCTCCGGGCTTCCTTATGCCTGAGATATGCAAGAGCAGTGCATCCTCAAATGTCCTGGGTGGGAAGAATGTCGAGTGACCCCAAGTGTCCACCACTGACTGTAGCACAAGGATGCCTCCACCGAGGCCATTGCATCCAGCTTATGAAATGCTGTAATCATGGGAATTAATGAACAGTCAGCTGCTCTCTATAAGCCTGCTGAAGATGATTATGTGAAGTACCCCCATGGAGGAGCTCAGATGGCATGTGCTGTCACTGCTCCAAGCAAGGTTATTCCGGTCTGATTTATAAGCCTTGGGAGGTGACTGATAGAGCCTTTGAAACCATGTTACTCTTAATTCTGGCCAGTAGTTGAAATGGACAACTTGAAGTTTTGCGAAACCTCCTTCCTCAACACTCGTCTCAGGTCTAGTGAATGAAAATTCCCTTTTCGTATAGGTTTTTGGAAGTGGGCAGAAGGAAGAACAAATGAACCTTTAATTATAATGGAAGGTAGCTCTAACTTGTGGTTAAAAAAGAAAAGATCAGGATCTGTTCTGAGTATAACAGAGCATGATAAAAGACAGTGCAAGGGCCTTGGGTGAACAATGCTCCTAGGTCATTGACTCTCCTGGCCAAAGTAACCTGTGTCAGAAAAAAGCGACCTTCCTTCCGAGATGCCGTAAGGAGATTTGGCCACAGCCTAGTAGACTAAGGCTCTGAGATGGAGTGTTGGTTGAATGGAGGGTGTTTTAATGTCTCTTCCTCTAGAAACTTCCAGACATGGAGATGTAAGCCTAACGGTTTTCCTGAAACCAACAAGAGTGCCCCTCGTGCAAAAACCTGCACTGTCAAGGTGGTGTAGTTCTTTTTCCAACCATTCTTAAAGGATCTGCAGTAGTACAGGTGCTTATACTGGATGGTTCTGTATTCGCATGGAACGAGGCCCGAACTGGAATTTTCTCTAGATTCCACTATACCCCTTAGATAAAAAAGGCTGCCTGAGTTCCCTATCATTTCCATAACAAGAGCTGTGTAGCCTAGCTCCGTCCCCAGGCTAGAGCGACAGGTTGTCCAATTGTGATGGCTAAGGTCAAGACATGGTCACCTTGACATATGAATGATGAGCGGGGACCATATGTGGAAAAGCCATGAGGGACAGACTACCATCATGTCTGCCCTGATCAGCGCTGCTTTGTGGAGGGCTTTTGATAGAAGTGGCAATGGAGATAAGGCACACAGGAGACCGAACCAATCCCCGTCTCGGGGAAAGGGTGTCTTGAGCCACCGCTGGTTCGTCCTTTGCCAGGGAGCAGAATTGCTGTACCCTGTAGGTCCACCATCCAGCAAAAAGATCTGAGGAATGACCTACTGCTCTATTGGGATGTGGGAGGCACTGTCCTTCATTTCCCAATCCCCTGGTAGAACAACCTTGCACCTGAGCCAGTCTGATGTTGCGTAGTGCTCAGTCCACTGAAAGAGAAGGAGGGAATTCCTTAGCCTCTGTGCTCTTCCTGTACCCCCCCGATGGGTGATGTATGCTAACCTTGGCCTATTGTCCATTGAAATCAGTCTATCCTGATTGAGGAATTGCTGTTCAGAGTGCTTCGTGGGCAAGTCATACTGCGCTCACCATGAGAATGTTTATGCTGTACCTGTATTTAACAGCGACCACCTGCCCTTTGCAGACAGCTGATGCGGGCGAGTTCCCCAGCTCCTGAGGTGTGCATTGGAAGTGATTCAGGTTTGGTGAGGATGGCCCAACTTAGGACCAATCATAACCATTGTCTTCTGAGATGGTCACCAGAGTGAGGGTTTAATCTGACCCAGTTAGCTACGTGAAAACATAAGCAGGCAGCTGAGGGGTTGTGTGAAAGTGCTCAATGGGCTTTAGTCGATCCTTTTGGTGACCTGATATCTTGCTCCAGGAGGATTTTTGGTCTGGTGTGGGGTTAGGGAACTCTTTCTCTACTTAATCCCGGAGGACTTCGGTCTGGCATGAAGTTGGAGAACTCTTTCTCCAATAAATGAGAATCCATGTGCCAACGTACCCGCAGCTACCTCTGCCCCTGCATGTACTGTTTTCGTTGAGCTGTGGGGCTTTATGTGGACTATGTCCACTACTGGTAACTTTAATAATATCAGTGAGTCTGAGGGATCCCCAAATGGCCGAGTTTTAATTGAACTGCTCCCCCACCTTGAATTTGAGCTAGTGCTTGTGTAGTTCCTGAATAGAAATCTGCCGATGGGCATCTTGTAAATTGATGGACGCCTTAAAGAGTCCCTTTTTTGCAGTTCCTCAGTGTTTGATGACCAGATTTCTGCAGAGTAGGAAAATTAAGGACCTTGAGATGTAAGAGGAGCCTGAAACCTCCTGTGCGTTTCTGCACCATGAAGAATAGGAGTACCCCTCTAGTTGATCTCTGTGGGGGAACCTTGCTCAGTATTCCCTGTCTGTAGAAGGTTTATGTCTTTTGGATGGGTTACCGGAGAGAGAGGAGGGCATGACATGAGGTAGCGGGGGCTTGCTGGTGATGTGTAGGACCAAGTTGGTTTGGACCCATTCCTCGAGAAATATGAAGGTCTACCCCTTATTCGAGGATGGGCTCAGATAGCTTGTGACTACTTGTTGTTTATCTCTGTGTCTGTGGTGCCACCCTCTCCACTGGATTTGCCCCTTCTGTGGTTATATTAACTATGTAAGGAAACCATACTTTTTCTTCTCTCTCTTTTTGAAAAGTTAAGAGTTTGATCCTAGTTATAAGCTTGGTCATGAAACTTTGCAACTGGGGTCTCAGAACCCTGAATTGCCCCGACCCTTGACTGTGGCATGCATTACCAAACCTCTCTTTGAAGAGATCCCTGCCTGCTTGGGCCAAGGCGAGCCAAGATTTGAGTATCACCCTGGACAGCCTCGCAAGGCATCCACATTCCTGTCCAATGCCATCTGTTTGTTCAGTTTGAAATAAGAGGTTAGCTTCTGCTGCAGTTTAGCCATGTTTCTGGCTGCTTCTTTCCAATCCTGAAAAACTTAAGATCTGCTTGGGCACTGGATGGGGAGAAAGCTTAGAGATCTGCCACTCCCCTTATGGTAGGAGGAATAGGAAAGGCTGTTACTGGTTTGGAAGTAGATGTCAGGAGAGAAACCGGTTTCTGTTGGATGGGAGCCCGCCCGATGAGATCCAAGGGAAACCTTGACTGTGACCCCTTTTTGGTCAAGGTTTAGCTCCACTAGCTCCCCCTCCAGAAGAAGATAAACTGGAGTCTTAGGAGTCCAAGAAACACACCCTGCAACACTTTAGATTTCCTTCTATACCTTGTCTTTCTCCTGTGATGTGAGGAATGTTGATCCTCTCAGGAGTGAGAATATGAATGGTCCTATTTCTTGTACCTTCTAGTGAGGTCTCATATTTGGTGATCCCAGGTTGTCCGTCGAAGCGTACTGGTTCCAGAGTGAGGCCCAGTTTAACTGTTTGATTTTGTCTGGTGTCAAAGGGGGCTGTGGACTGTGGCTGTTTATTCTGACCTGTGGGCTATCAGACTGAGCCGAGGTGGGTCTTGCCCATTTGCAGACATTTTAGGTGAACGACACAGCCAAGGTGAATTAGCAGCGGGGGACTAGCAGCGCTGGTCTTTTCTGCCCCTGGAAGGCTTGTGTGAGGCCATGATACCACAAAGGCCCTCCTTCCCTTCAATTCAGCGTACTTCTCCGTAGCTTCCTGATGCCATGCTGCTGAAGCAGAGATTAAATGTGCTGGCCCTCTAAGAATTGTACTGGTCCTATAAGGGCTAAATACTGAGCTGTCCTGTCCTGTGTAATCCATACTTTTATTTTACTCCTATACTATGCAGGGATCTGGATAACTCACTGGGCATCACTTCTTGATGTGTTTTTGGGGGGGCGCAGAACGCTGGACAAAGGCTCCTGACTAGCGCTCCTCTTGCGCTGTAGTGCTCACTATCTATGAGATGCTAAAGCCAAGCTGCAGGTCCACCATCGATGAGCAGCTGAGGTGATCGGATTGCCAGCCATCAATGAGTTGCCTCTGATTTTGAATGTTTATGCCCCTTAACTCACAGCTCTATTTATGCACTTTCCTGTGGAGTGGATCCCTCACGATCTCCGGCTGCTGACACCCGCACCCCCACAGAGCCGGCCTTTAATCGCTCACGCACCCTGTGTGCAGGATCCTCTCAGCTATGGGGGGATGCTGGGTGTGGCCATCAACTGCAAAGATCATGCTCCGCCATTTTCCACCTGATTTTTGTGTTTCCCGAGAGCTGGACATGCAGTGGCGTCAGGGCACTATGTGCCAACGACTTCCACTCGCTCCCCCTTGTTTCTGCTGCCCATTGCTGCACCGCTGACCTCCAGCAGCTATCGGTACAGTGCACTGGCCCACCCCAGAGGAAGCAGAGCACTCGTGGGATGCTCAATCCTTCCGCTCCCCGGGCAGCCTATCCTGGGTTGCCAGTGTGGTGCGAGGTGTGGCATCCAGTGTCTCAACCCTCAGTGCCACCGGGCTGGCTGCCCATTAACTCTTGTAACTGACCCCTGTCTCATTGTACTTAGTGTTCTCATCCTCCAATTAGGGCACCTCATACCCTGCAACGTTCGTCGACTAGAGCTCCCACTGTCATGCTGCCACCCCACCATCGATGAGCGGCTGATAAAAGAGACGCCGGTCACCGATGGAAAAAAATATGGGGCTGCTGTCTGAGGGGTGATATATTCTCCCTAAGCCCTCTGGTGCCATTTAGCTCTCCGGTGCTGTTTTAACTCCCCTAGCCCAGACCTTCACTGCAGTGAAAATGGTGGCTGTTGCCTATTCTGACCTGAACCGTATAGAATTGTGGGAGAAAAGCACCACAATGGAAATGGGGCAAGTCATCCTATAGGAGCACTCCAGTGCAGTTTTGATTCCCCGAGATAGCCTTTGCGGGAGAAAGACAACCCGATGGAAAGGGGTCAGTCATTCTTTCTAAGTACTTAGGTGCCCGTTTTGATTCCCCAAACACACACACTTTCAATGCACTGAAGTAGCATTCCAGGCCAAGTGCAGAATGTGTGGGGAAAAAACAACATGGTGAAATGGGGCCATACTGTGCTGCTTGCAAGGCTGAGACTGGCACCCACACTGGAGTTCTTAAAGACAGCTGAGGTGTCTAATATCCCCAGAAGCCAAAACTGTTTGACTTCAGCTCTGCCGTGTGGCAGAGCTGTGCTTGCAGAGTACCTGTCCAACTGAAGGCAGGAAGAAAACTGGAGACAAGAAGATGTGGAGGGCTTCCTACCCCCCCTGCAGAGCTTTGGTCCTGCCTACCACCAGCATCAGGAGGTACAGCCCAGGTGTAAGGAAGCACGGAGACCAGCTTAGGAAAGAGAACAGCGGATTTAGATAGGTCAGGAAAACCACGGGGTTGGGGCTTTCTCCAGCACAAGGAGGACTAAGGGATCTGATGGATCATCTGGGTCTGCATGATTTGTGGAGAATAACGCACCCTCAAGAAAGGGACTACACACTTCTAGATCACAAGTGCATGATACAGAATCTAGACTACATTATTTCTGGGGTTCATGCGAATGGCTACAAGGGCTGAATCGGTGTGAGATAGAGGCACGAGTAATCTCCGACCATAGCCCAAGATTGAATATGGCAGCTCAACAATGACTAAAGGAATATTTAGAAGAATCCCTACAACAAAACATTGAGTCAGCTTAACAATGGTAGCCGGACCGAGCACATTAGCTGCCTGAAAACCAAACTTAAACAGACTGCTAGTTCATTATCTCTATTTGACAGGAAATGTGGAGGTAATACTATCAAACCTCTCATCACTGCTGCAAAAGCTAAATATCATGCACAACTCTGAAATTTGGGATATTAACAAATCTGAAGCTTTAGAAACATCTTCAAATAAACTATACAGAGTTTGCTTGGGTTTGAGCTACTCTATTCCGGCACCATTAATTAGGGCAGAACTTGGGGTCCCTAGTTTAAAGGTATTGTTTTTTGCTATAAAACTTAACTATTGGATCAAAATATTACATCTAAGCCCTGACAGGCTGCCACACTTCTGCTTAAAGGAAAATTACCAATGGAACAATATGGGTTTATTGCAACCAGAATGGCTCAAGAAGGTATATATTTATAGGTCTATGTATTGAAAGAAACACATTTGGACTTCCTAAGAAACCTCCATGAGTCTAAAATATCAAATGTTTGTAACATAGAGGTTAATAGAATAGTACGTAGTACAAGATCTAGAAGTAATCTCTGGGCTTCATATTGTACCATGGTTGAAACAAAATGACGCACTCTATCATTATTAGTCTTACATTACCGTATACACTGTAAACAAAAGCCTTTACAGTATAAGCCACTTATAGTGCCCGTAGTTTAAATGGGCAAACTTCATTTGTCACTTTCCACTGCCATAAGCTGTAATGGTAAGAACAGCCATTACAACGTTCTGTGCCCGCCTTGTATTTTGGGCAGATTTGCCTGATCAGCTGCTCACTAGTGCACCACAAGACAGAGTCCACACTTTTCAAAGCCTCCTCTCATCCCAGATCTGCAGCTGACCCACAACCAGCCCCGGATCATCAATGCATGTCCATTTCAAGAGCCGGCACCATTCACCGCACCCTCAGACAACTACAGCAAGACCCACAACCAGCTTCAGAGTCTCGATGTATGTCCCAGCTGTGCCACAAAGCAACAAAGTCTGCTGTCACAGTACGTACCACAGCCGGCTCCAGAGCATCGATGCGTGTCCCAGCTGTGCCACAAAGCAACAAAGTCTGCTGTCACAGTACGTACCACAGCCGGCTCCAGAGCATCGATGCATGTTCCAGCTGTGCCACAAAGCAACAGAGTCTGCTGTCATAGGATTGCCAAGCCCCAATCATGGTACTCTGTGGCAATGTCCACCTTCCCCTCTGAAAGGAGTGCTTGAAGCTCTGCAGTTTTGTTCCCCAGGCTTCTTGCATTGAGAGACACCACCTTCCATCCATACCCTTCCTTCTCCTCCATAGCCTGTGTCCCTCCCGGTAGTCCGCACCCTTTCTCCTCTTTATTCTTAATGGGTGGTGGTACCTTCTGTATTACACTCAGACCACTCTGCCTGCCAGGGTTACTACACTCCTTTACTCTATATCTAGGGGTGAGCTCATTAGACTCCCCTGTCCGAACATGTCTACCAACCAGTGGTGTAGCCAGGAATTTTAAACTTGTACTCAAAACTGATGCACTGTTGCCCTCCATTATGTAAACATAAACCAAAATATGCGCTGCCACGTCACTCCGATAGGACACCCCCGTTTACTTGAACTCAGTTTCTTCCTGTATTCTGTCCTTTGTTTTTCTGCCTGCCTGGTAGTATCAGTGCCCCGTAGTGAACAGCAAAGGCAGAATGGCTCAATGTGACTCGCAATGTCTTTGCTTTCCTCTTTTTGTTGCCCCTGCTGTTTTTTTTTTTTTTTTTTACTGTACTCTCTTGAGTACAGTGCGTATGCCTGCCAACACCCCTGCTACCACCCTCAGTCTTTAACCCCCACTAGTTTAATTCAACTCTGTAGAGATACTCCCCTCCCTGCTCAAGTGTACCCTGTCCCCCGCATTGAGGTCATTATTCCCCCAGACCCTACTCCAGTTGGTCACTAACCCATAATTTTTCGTGTGGCACCAATCCCTCTGCCCCTAGTTGAACTCCTCAATCACACCCATGCTTGCACATGATACAGGGAGTAACTCCAAGAATGCCACCGACTCCGCCACCCCCACACACTGCTTGCCCAACTACGAGAACCCCCCCTCAAGTCGTTTGTACCCACATACAACAGTAAATGAGGTTTCTTCATCCCCTTTGCTGCACAATTGAGCAGTGCTTGCCCTGCCCCTCCTGCAGTCAACCTGGGATAGCGTCAACCCAAATACGGCTGTGCCTTCCTCCTTCCACCCCATCTCACCCCTTTCAGTGTACAATAGCCAAGATGAGTACCCCACCAGCTGCACCTTTGTGACTTCTGTACCTGTACCCCCTACTTCTGCCTCACCCCTTTTCTCTGTCTTATTCTTCCCAGACTGACTACTTCCTACTGAGCTACCCATGTTGATGTCTCCTCCTCCTCTGCTGATTTTCAACCCCAATAGTGATGTCCCTCCCATCCTTTAGCCTTCTACCCTAGGTGTATCCATCACTCTCTTGACCCGCTTGTCCTACCCCTCTTCAGTATGTTCCTGCTCCCCCAATAGCAGAAGCTCAAATCTATTTCTTCTCTATACCCATCCTACATCGGTGCCACCCCTGGTCCCACCCTACCCGCAGCCATCTGCTCTCTCCCTCCCCCAACAGGAGGATCCCCTCACCTTGGGCACCACCCTCCCTTGTTCTCTCTTTTCTGCTAGTGCCTCTGATACTGGGGTCAGTTTCAGTCCCTAGTTATTCTTCCTCCACCCCCCCAGCCAGGATGCCTACCATACTCATCTGCCCTGCTACTTAGACTCCTCCCTCAAACTAGCCAGTTGTCTACAGACCCTACACCTCCCATCCTCCAAGCCCAGTCCAGGATCATGGTGGACCCACACCCTTTAAAAGACGACCACCCTATTGACATATGGCACCTGCCCCATTTTGGCCCCCATCTTATGTCACAGGCTCTTACTCCCAGGTTCTGTACCCTACTACAACTGTTAGGCTCCTATTTGCTCAAATTCCTGTTCCCCTCTACTGGCCCCTTGCCAACTGGGGTAATTCAGTCCCAAATCTCATCCATTAGATACTGTATTACTGTAGCAATCCTAAAGCCTCCTTGTCCGTTTTTCACCCCTCAGCTACCATACTTTTTGTTCTCAGCTCTCATATAGTTTCACTTAGCCTAGTTAGACATCCTACTGCACTCCAAGTATTACTCAGCTCAGTTAGAGAAATAAACAGAACTAAAGCTGCATTATTACAGCAATCCTCAAAGTATCCAGTCATTGCTTGGTCTCCACCACAGAGGACATTGGGTGGAGGGTGGCAACTCTAAAGTCCTGGCAGAGCTTCATTGAGCTCGCTCACTCCCCCCAATCTCTCACTTGCTTGTTTTGTTTCTCCCGGCGCTGCATGCTGCCCTTTCGTACTGGGCTGCTGCCTGCATTGGCACCTTTTTCTGCCCACAAAGAAATCCGCAGCAGTCCTGACAGAGCTCTGTTGAGCTCGCTCACTTGTGCTGTTTCTCCCAGTGCTATAGGCTGCCATTTTGTACAGGACTCCTGCCTGCGGTGTCGCCTTTTTCTGCCCACAAAGAAATCTGCAGCAGTCCCGACAGAGCTTTGTTGAGCTTGCTCACTCCCCCTCTCTCTCTCACTCATTCTGTTTCTCCTGTTGCTGCAGGCTGCCCTTTTTTACTGGGCTCCTGCCTGCACTGGCACCTTTTTCTGCCCACAAAGAAATCTGCAGTCCCGACAGAGCTCTGTTGAGCTCGCTCACTTCTCCTCTCTCACTCACTCCTTCTATTTCTCCTGGTGCTGCAGGCTGCCCTTTTGTACTGGGCTCCTGCCTGCATTGGTGCCTTTTTCTGCCCACAAAGAAATCCACAGCCATCCCGAGAGAGCTCCATTGAGCTCACTCTGTTTATCCCAGTGCTGCAGGCTGCCCTTTTGTATTGGTCTCCTGCCTTCATAGGCACCTTTTTCTGCCCACAAAGAAATCTGCAGCAGTCCCAACAGAGCTCAGTTGTGCTTGTTCACTCGCTCGATCTTAATCTGTCCCAAACACTGATTTCCCACAGCGACTGCACTATTCTGCACCGGAAGTGCAAAAACACATTTCAGCCAGGATGTGAAAATGACAGCTGTACGGTTCACAAATTTGTAATATTTTCACACCTCCTTATGAAGTTACAAGTGTGTGTGGAAACTGCGCAATGCACACTTGTAGCAGTGTCTTTTTATGGACTTTCATCACGAGTATTTGAGGACCTCTGCTTATGAAAAGAGTCACTGTCATTTTCTCACTCTGTCTTGAAAACTGATTTTCCACAGCGACCGTGCTATGAAGTGCGAAAACGCATTTCGGCCAGGATGAGTAAAATGACAGCTGTACCGTTCATAAAGAGGTGTGGAAAAATGGCAATGTTGAAAATATTACAAATTCATGAAGTTACGAGCGGCATGGAAACCTGCGCAACGATGCTCAGAAATATTCTTGATTTTTTTCACCAAATTGCAACATAGGTCTTTTTGAGGTCGCATTGCTATGTTCAGTGGCATCAGGTTAACCGTCCCAAAAGGTAATTCCACGCAGTGACCACGTTAAATCACCGCTCGACTGAATAGTTTCAAATGACAGTGACTGAATTCATGTGTAGGAGTCCCAAGAACCTTGTTGAAAATTGCGTTAAAAATGCCCAAGATATGTACCAAAGTTGAAAACCCTATTAATGCTATTATACAGCTTACCGTGCATTTCTTCAGTTCGTGGTCGACTTTGAAGTGTGCAGACGGTTCTGATCCATCAAAGACACTCACCTGGGCCCAGAGGTAAGCATGGGTGAGGTGGGGTGGTGAGGGTTGGCACAGGCTGGGGGGAGGGGCCACCAACTCTGCTAAGGGACCATTGTTCTGCCTACATGACAAAAAATTGTGGAACTGTTTTTCTTTTTCAGGGACATTTGGCATGCTGTGTGGTCTCCCAGCATGCCACCTGAGTGTTTTGGTGGGAGCAGGCCAATGGGGATTGGGCACCCGCCCGCACATATCGTGTGGGGACATTGTGTTGATGGGGAGGGGCTCCCCATCGGCAACTGAACTGCCGACAGGATTGGGGTCGTGATGCTGCCGAGGGGCACCCTTGGCACACAATAAATAGGTGGGGGTTATAGTGCTGCCGGGAGTGGGCTCTCATTGCAAATGTACTAACAGGGTGTACAGACAGCAAGGTACTACCCTGCAATGACAGTAACAAACACTTACAAGAGTTAAGATTATATAATACTTTTATTAAAAGCTTACATCTTCTAAAACTAAGGACTACCTAATATGGGGAGATAAGCCAAAAACTCCAGAACCTCTAAAATAATGTTCTGGTGTATCCGAACCTCCTAAAGATGAATGGACTTTAATAAACACAGTGGTCTTCTTGAGGAATCAACATTCTGTTCTATTGTAAGCATAACTGAGTTAGGGTAAAATAAAACTCAGAAGAAAATTAGGGAATCTCCCATCAGCCAGAAACATTACTTCTCCCCCTCCTCCCCAGTTACACTGATAATACATTTCAACAGATTATAACCCTTGAGGGTGTATCAATAACTATGGCCAGACAAGTATCCTTTGGCCAGCATTTAGTATCTGTTGTGACCAAGTTTGGTGGGGGGAGCTCCCTCTACAACTGTCTGACCAGCCTGTAGCCCATTTAACACAGGACCCACCTCAGGCCTAGAGTCGATCAGCATGGAGAGAGACCTGTCACCCAATCAGAAGTGCACCCCACCAACCTGAATAAATGTCCTCAACCTTCCAGAAAGATGCCTTCAGGTTTTCCCATGTCCAAATCTCTGTGACATTGCTAAGGTATTTTAACTGCTCCTGTCCTGTTGTTTCCTTTCGTCGCCTACTGTTATTGTCTGTTTGATGTACCAGAACCTCTGTGTGGAAATGCAGGCTCAGTTTAGTGTTCGGCAGGAAGAATTTTGCTTTGAAGGTAAGTGCACAATCACGCCTGGTAAGGGGTAAATTATGTCCTGTATTTCTAATCGGAACGGGAAGGTAAGTATGTTTCAGCCACATCACTTGAGGTGATATCGAAATATATCTGTGTGTCATAGAAATGTTTTATGCCCAAGCAGTGAGCAAGATATGTTTTAGTGGTATAACTGTTGGCTGGAGATTATCGCCTCGAGGACTATTAAGAGAGGAAGGCTTTGCATGATGCACTCTTCTTTGTAAATTAAAATCTAGTGTAATTCAGCAGTAAGGCCCACAAAGTCCTTAGTGTTAGCCCCACAGAATTTTCAGGTAGCAATAATTTAATGTTCTTGCGGCGGTTCGATTCTCAAAAATCTTCTTGTCGATCTACTATTTGGTTTTGCTTCTCTCAGCTGTTGTACGGCCTGTTCTAACTCATCGATTCTGTTCTCTGTGGCGTCCTCAGTCTCTTGATCACCACATTGTCTGCCATGAACATCTCCTGCTCAAGAATGTCTTTGTAGATTACGCCAACTGTTTTGGCAAACAACCTAAACCAAACCAGTTGTATCAGAGGATGGCGTGGTCTGTACTGAGGCCTCCTGATCGATCTGTTGGGGATCTCTTCCATCCTGTCCTTCTCGCCTCCAATATTACAGTCTGCTGATTCCATGTGCAAAATTTATTTCAAAGAGGCAATATGCTGTAGCTGGAGAGGATTATCAAACTGGAGGAGATGCTCTCTTTATGCTGCCATTACTGGGAGGCAGAACTGGAAGTCCGTTTATATAATTTTGATTTCTGGTATAATGTTCGAACAAATGCTGATACCACCTGGGAACCTATTCAAACAAAGGATCAGCACTTATTAAAAAAAAAAAGGCTGGGTATTTAGATGCTGTTTTAAGAATCTGCCCCAAACATGAGAAGTAAGATCATTATTTTTGAGAAAGATTCTCGGTCACCTATAAGCTTCATTAACTTGTGTGTTATTATGACCCGTAAATGTAGGTGTTATTTTGTTTTAACTACTGATTCACTTTTAATGTTTAGTGTTTTGTAATGGGCAATGGCTGCAAATAAACTTTAACTAACCAACTTAAATGGGATTGGGGGAAGAGAGCCTTAATAGTAACCAGTGAAAAGGACTTACAAGATACCTTCAGAGAAATCCACACCCTGGAAAATTTCTACATCCCAACACTCAGAAACAATAAAACTTAATGTTCAAGAGAGATTTATCACACTCATCATAGATGATTGAGAGGGCCATATTTTGGCTTCTTTTTCACTTTTGCTGGCTACCAGTCTGGTTCTTATCCCCATCTGATCAGGATTGGCCACGCCTGCCTCTACTCCGGTTGGCCCCAGGCACCTTCTCAGCAGGGCCAGGAGCTCCACAGATCATGGATCCAGCCTGCTGCCCAGCCACCGCTAAGCTCATGGATGGCTTTTTCACCCTCAGAACTGAGGATGCCATGATGTTACCAGAAGGCACGACATGTGTCCGCATGTGCTGCCTCAGTTCCACCCCTGAGTGCTACCAGGCAGTTTTCGCTCTGCCAGAGGTAATCAGGTACCACTGTCAGACCTTACCTGGAGAAGGAGAGTAGTCCTCGACACTGATCCTTCTCATCTCCAGCTAACCTGTGCACCTGTGTCATTATTGAACACGGTCCTCGGGTGGAGCTAGGGTGGTGGCCAGCACCTCAGTGCCACCGCCAAACACTGGAGAGGCCATATTTTGAAGTAGTGCACATAGAGCGTTGAGATGGAGTAGACTAGTGCCTGACTCCAAAAAAAGCAAGAAGCCACGAGAACTATAGTGTATAAAGAGACAAAAGAACTAGAATTAATAACTGGGTGCAAGACAGAGTCTACACTTTACAGAGGTTCTATCAAGCAGAAGAAACACCTGACTTGGAAAACAGAGTAAGGATTTATTGAAGGTATAAACTACTACAGCTAAGTGAAGACCAACAGGGACTCGAAGGAACCATAGTATTTGAAGATCCTGACTCCAAATATTAAAGTCGTATCAGGCCCTGGATGGTTGTACCTCTAACTTCTACAAATATGTGGAAAAGTTGAAGTCCACCAGCTATAGTCTCCCCAATATACATGAAAGGGGATCACAAATTATGCTCAACACGTGGTGATATCAATTATACCAAACTGGGTAAGAGGTTATCAGTTACTGAGGCCATTCTCTATTAATCTGAATATCAAAATACTGCAAAGATATTAGAAACCTGGTTGAAGGATATGGGTGACCTGATAGGAACGCACGGGTCGGCTTTATGCAGGGTAGAATCTATGACCACATCAGAAAACTAGAGCACTGATTTCTGTATCTAGTGAGCCGGACTAAGGACTGTGAAAGCAATACTTAAACTATATAATGTCCAGGTGTCTGCAGCTAGGCTACTGTATACTGGCGTTCACAATGCTTAACATCACAGAGAGTACAAGCAGGATGCCCATCCTACCCTGATTAATCTCAATGGAGCCCCTGACATAGAAATTCAATAATTTCAATCATTCAGAGACAACAGTGAAATGTCCTTGTATGGGATTACATCTTCTGCACATCGAACCAGAAAACATTAAGATGCAAGGAATTTAACATTCTGCTTATAAACTAAATATATCAAAGACTATTGTCATGTCATTAAATGCTGAGCAGATTAGCTGGTTTTCAATGGCATCGGTAATTTTAAGATACTTAGTATCGATATAACCAGAGACAGGAAAATTCTGACACTGATAGAAGTGCAAAACTAGACTTGAATGGTTAAATCTTCCCTGTCACTAATAGGAGAATAATATTATCATTTTCCAGAGTCCTATACCCTTTAAATACGCTGAACAGGATGTTACCTCATGGTTTAAAGGATACCTAAAACATTTTGACAACAAACTATTCAGAGACTAAAGGAAAGGTCCATATTCATTAATGCTAAAATTACTTATATAATGTCCAAATGCAGCTCCGAAGCATTTGTCAATGCCGGTTTGCTTGTTGGTATTGGCAGGTAGTAGTTACAGAGCTGCATAATAGGAATGGCAGTGAAGTTGAATTGAAGCCAACCCCACCACCCGCAGAGAGTAACAGGCATTGGGGTGGCTTTGGTCACAGGGCATAATGGCTACACCATTCACCACACCCCACCGGCACTGACAAGGTCACTGTGTTCCTTGGGGTCTTGGTCTTTCGTTAATTCCATTTTATTCAGAATATGGTGAGAGGGGTATATCGAGAATGGGCTGAAGAGTCCAAGGCATACCTCATGCCTCACTGACTGGGGGTGTGGAATGGTATGAGTATACAGGCAAGAATCAAGTCACAGCCTGATGTCTGTCATTCTCACAGGGTTGTGTTCTAGTTGGAAACCCTATTATTTCAGGCATCCATTGGTATTTTCACCCAAATCTCAACATGTTTGTTTTGTGACCCCACCATGAACAGAGGAATATCACTTTGTGCATAAGCAGCCGTTAATAGTGACCACAGTATTTAGCACCACAGGTGCAAGATTCGAACAGGATGAAAAACGACAGTTGTATTGTCATGGGAGGGTGTAAAAATGGGTTGTAAACTGTAATAAAAATATTTAAAAAGAAGTTACGAGCGATAGAAACGTGAAACGACACCGTAATATAATTAGGTTGGATTTTTGCAGATTGTCAATTCATTTTGTGCCCGACGAATAGGAAAATTGCAGCTGTAATCTTAAGGAAGTGTAAATGACAATGTTGTGTTCGCGAATTTAATATTTTCAAGCTATGAGTCCTTAGCCACGTAAAACAGTCATTTTTAGGAATTTTCACCAACGCATATCTTCGTCATGAAATAGTGTCAGTGATTTCTGATTGTCCTATACATTGATTTCGCGATACCGATCGTGCCCATTGTGTTCCATGGGCAGAAACACGCCTGTGTGAGACGGGAGTATCATTGGTACTATTCATAAGAAGGTGGTGAAATTGCAATGGAAAACTGGTGGAAATATTGAAATTGTGAACTTACGAGCCTGGCGAGGAACCGCAACGACGTTCGAAGAGAGTCATTTTTAAATTTTGGCACCTTTTTCAGGATTTTCATGAGGATGTCACTGTTGTTCAGGCCCGGCGTGACGGCGAGGACTGCAAAATCACCTCGGGCCCGGTTAATGCCATGAGAGTGACATCAACTTTATAAGGGGTCCCAAACCCCATGTTGAAAATTTGCAAAATTCTCAAAAGCCTGAGATATGCAACAGTTGAACCCCCATCTAGCCCATTATACAGCTTACTGGCATTTCCTCAGTTTGCGTCGGCTTTGAAGAGTAGATGTGCTCCCGTCCATCAAGATCATCGCTACCGAGTCTGGAGGTAAGTATGGGGTGGGAGGCTTGACTGGGACCATTTTTCTTTACAGGTAAAAAATGGATGACATGGATTTTGCTACGCCTGGGTGGGCCTCAGCATGGCACAAGGATGGTTGGGGGCGCTCAGTCGACGGGATTGGGCAGTCAGCCTAAGATGGTTTGCCACACTGGGGTGGACTCCCAGCGGCATTTCATGGTTTGGGGAGTGGGGGAATGACAGCCGACGGGGCACCTCGTTGGCTATACAGTGTCGTAGGAGGCACGTGACACCTGGGTTTCTGTGTGTGTGTGGTGGGGGAGCGTATGAGCAGCCTTATCTTATTACTGTCACCGTTGGCTCCCCTTCAACTGTATGTCACTGAATTTGGGTCATAGATAACCCAGAATGCATCATTTCAGGGCCTGCCCAACACACTGACTGAATTGAGGAGGGTGACACACTCAAAATCTCCGATGATGGCACTATGTTTCGTGCATGCAAGCAAACAAAATGTAAAATCTGCCTTTATCTTTCTTTAAATGGCCACATGTGCTATGTGATGACATCATAGGAGCTAAAGTCGAGAGCTGATTTGTCCTTTTTCCTTGTTGCACAAAATGGTCAAACCATGTATTATTTGATCAACAGCATAGTTATGGTTCTATAATTTTGTTTACTTTAATACGTTGGAATTGTGTTAACTAACTGAATTTCTCTTGGCAAACCACAAGTGCAAATATTAAATTCCGTAGTCTATTCTGTGGATCCAGGATGTTATAATGAAGTGTCTATACTTATATGCACTTTTTAACATTTTTATTATCTGGTTATTATTCTTTTCAGTATGTTTTTGATAGAACCTACAAGTGTAATCCATAGTTTAGAATATAAACAGTTGTACAATCAATAAATCAGCTCTTCAACAGTGAATGGGCAGCAGCAAGGTTATAATGGGGGGCACCTTCACCATTACTTGTTTGCAGCCAGTTCTTGTGTAGTCCAATGCCAGAGTTCATACTTTCCGAAAGCAAAATATGCCTTCGTCATCTTGTCCATGGAAAAATAAGAATTAGCATTTATACACATTGTATCCCAGTGGTACAAGCAATGCTAGACTGATAGTGAGGTAACTAGAGTATGTAGACCACTTCACACATTAATACCCATACTGTCTTGACACTTGTGAACTGTTTTATGGAATGGGAATGTGGTTGTGGTAGTGATCATGGTACTGGCAGCCCCATACCTTATATCTCGTTGCATCTGCCTATTTTTCCCCTCGTCTTCCTCCTTGATGAACATAGTAGTTTTGCAGGATTGGTTTTAGTCCCCTCTGTATTCCTTCTTTTTTTTTCACAAAACCCGGGAGCTCATTCCTCTGAATCACGAATGGCAGTGCGTCCTCGTTTTTTGTTTTTTTTGATATCAAAAATAAAACAAACCTTTCCAGTAAGTCGGATAGACAGATAGCAGGGAACATGGGCTTTCCAGCCTTCAAAGATCTAGGCTACCTTGATTTGGCATTAACGATGGTGTGTGCATTATGGCGTCACTTAATAGTGACTAATCATGTGGCTTTGATGTATGTGAGTAGGAAAGCACCTTCCCCTTGTGCCCTGTTGCTATCAGCCTGGCTACCAGAAGATCGGTTTATATTAATATGTAAAATAACACGACTGTACTAACCGCATGATGGGAGCAGTGAGTCTCCAGTTTGTGTGGGAGGTGGGAGAAGAAAGAATGCCAGAGAGGGATTGAAGAGCCATTCCACAGGTACAGCTATATTCAGGTAGAGAAGACAGGGGAATGTTGATTCGAGATGTAGGTCTGATACACTGCTCACTACCTGACTGTGGATGAGAGCAGCCACATTAATAAATACTTAGAGTGGCAGGGCTGCACTAAACTGTTACTTGAATTTGTGTCAGGAGATTACCTGGGTGGAGGGGGATGGTGATATTTGTTGGACAGCATTTTGAGCTCTATAGCTCATTCAAGATTCAGAAGGGTGGCAGCCAGGCAACCTGCATTGTGGAGTAGGCAAGAAAGTACTGAGAAGAATTGGGAACTGTTGCAGATCTGTGCAGATTAAAAGGAGTAAACGGACACTGAAGTCGGGTTGATTCCTTGCTGCATCAGTTGCCTTTTCGCATAATATTGTTATCCATAGTAATGCAGCCTTATGAGGGTGAACAGCAGTTTTTCTGGTCCTGATGCTTACTGCTTGTCCCTCCAGGGTGACTCAGTTGCTTTAACTGTGGACTGTACTTACTGTTTTCACTGTGATGGGTGGTGATCCACTGAATGTTTACTGTGGAGCAGAAGCTACCATTGAGAATTGGATGGTGAGGATTTGGAGGCATTTACGGTGTGTCATTGATGATGCATACAGCAAGTGCACACAACTTCTGAGGTATGATACTTTCATGAGACTGCGTCTATATGCAACCTTAGTAATACTAAGATATGGATGGTGTGTTTAACAGAAGGTAGGGGATTGGGTGTGGAAAGAATACAAGATATATGAGTTTTGAATTGGACTAGACCAGTACTTATGCAAAAATTTGGGTATCATGTTTTCTTGCAACTGCAGTATAGTGAAATTGTGCTGATTAAAACATTTCCAGTGTTAAATAAATGAACAAACCATAGCCTAACATGTGTACTGATTGAAATAATCCAAAACAAAGAGGTGAAAGAAGAACTAGTTAGCACTGTACGGAGCCATGTGGGTCTCTGCCTCTGGCTCATCACTTAACACACATGGCAGACATTTTAGGGCTAGCAAGGCTGTTTAAAAAAAAGGAATGCTGATGTTTACATTTTTGTAGAAACTGTATTTTGTATTTACATAAATGGTTTTAGCATGAACGAAACAGCAGCCTTATTTTACCACTATGAGTTTGCAGTTTAAAAACTGTTTTTAGTATACTTTATCACATGATTATATGACAAAATGGCAAGGATGTCCTATGAAACCTTAGGTCAACAGTAAAGGGAGACTGAGGTCCTGTCCACTCCAGTGTAATGTTACAGAGGGTGTAAACCATCCAATGGCATGGTTTACACTGGTAACATTACAGTATTTTGCAACCATTACAAAACCTGTCAGTGTTTTTACACAGTCACAGGCTGTAATGTTTAGTGTTCATCTAAACGACTACCATGAAGTTCTGTCATCCACCGGACCAGCAGCGCCTACAGAGGGTCACATGAGTAACGAACAAGGAAGGCCTGAGGCTGAGAGCACCTGGACCATACACACTCGCTGTATGGGAACGCTGGCTGGGACCCTGAGCCGGGGTCCACACGCCTGAAAGAGGTGCAGACTGAAGGCACTGAGGCCAATTGGGGTGGTGCCGCAGCAAGACAAGGACTGCAAGGAGGACCAGTATGGGTCAGGCAAACAGGGCAATGCCAGGGCAGCAGACAGCAACAGATGCCAGTGGTGGGCTCCAGTGTTACAACACATGTCCAGCCCCCAGAGGGTACCAGCACTGTAGAGGTGACCTCATCCCCAAGCACCGCCTGGAGTGGTAGTGTAGATAGGCCTGTACCTGGGCAGTGACCATGTTGATGAGGCCACAAACTGGTGGAGTTCTGGATCAGGAGAAGCAGGCAGAGCTACCAGTGCAAGGCACAACACTGGTTCACCAAAAGGTAGCTGATCATTGTTCGAGAATGGGGTGGAGTGATGATAGCAATTGGCTGTGTGGTACCATAAAGCCATGACAGCACAGACGCCGGGGCGTGGGATGCACCTTTACGACACGTTGATACTATACTTGGTCCACGGTCAACCACCGAACCAGCATTCATCCTGAGAGTCAGAGGACAGCCTTGAACTGGACACGGAGGATGATGGGGACACCAGGAATGTGTGCCACCATTGTATGACAGTGATGATTTGTGCAGCTGAGTGCCTGACATAGTACATACAATGTTGGCTGAGACATGGGGGTTGTGGCACGATGATGGAGGGGGGTGGTAAGTTCTTGGAGGAGTTTGCCTGTGGTGCAGGGCATGGAGTGAGGTATCTCATTCTAGGGAAGGGACATCGTGGACACCGGTGCAGCGGGCGCCTCCCATGTCCTTGCAGGACAAGATGCCAGAACTCCAGTGACAGCCCACTGCTGGAAGTGGCAGACTTAAGGGTGGGTGACTAGTCACCCGTGAACCTCAAAGACAGCATGGATGGCAGAGGTTTTTTGGGTGGTGTTGGAACTAACATGAATGATGCAGAGCACCAAAGGAGCCGATAGACCTGAGAGGCGTTGGAGAACTGTATGGAGACAGGAGGTGAGCAGACATACGAATTTTTTACACAGATGGTCATGTAAACAGTAGCCACCCCTGTAGCACTGTAATGGCTAGCACCACCCCATGGCACACACCACTGCAGCACCAACCCCCATGAGTGTAACACCATGCTACTGGAACCTTATGGCATGGTTGACCCTGCCATCATCCACCCTTCCACCGCTAGCAGGCAGGCTGCTTGGCAGCCAGCCACCACCGGGATGCATCCTCAACTGTGCTAGTGCCTCGCAGGGACACCCAACTACAGTGGTAGCATACATAGTGCACCACTGCCCTGCCACCTCATCCCAGGCAACACTGGGTGGTGCTGGCATGTGCGTTAGTGTCACAGGTGGCAGCCAGCAGTGCTCCCTTCCCTGGGTGCATGGTGGTGCTGTTCTTCACAGTGCTCTATGGACCCGTTAGCATGATCAGCCACAGGACCACCTGTGATAACTTGTGCAGCCTGCACACCGCCTCGTTTGGGTTCTGGATGCATGGTGGTGTTGCTGGTCTTCATAGGTACTCTATGACCCCTGTAGCAGGTATATCAGCTTTCACACAGGACCGGTTTGGTGATGGGTTCTAGTGACCACCCTGTAATAAGTCGTGCAGCCTGCAGGTGTTACACCAGGATTCCCTTCTGTTTTCCTTCCATTGGGGATACCACTGGGGACCCCAGTGACAGCAGAGTGTCACGGTGGCACTGAATACACAGTGTAATGCCTGAGTCGCCAACAATGCAGCCTCTGTTTATGACACAGTATGGCCACATGTTTCGATTTCGCATCACCTGTGTATGTTACTGTATTTCGTTCTGGGTCACAGTGCAATGACCAACATGTGGTTCATTATCTGTGTTGGCACGCCACCAATGTGGTGGCCCAGCATTGATCACATATGTGTCATTATTAGCAGCAATGCACATGGTCCACTGTATCCATGCTGTTTCATTTGTTATGCCACCAGAAGTATGCTGTATTGAATAAAGACTGTCATGTGTTTGTTGTTTTGCATGCATGCAAACATTGCTTAGGGGCACTGGGGCTTGATACTATGGGTTGCTGGCGCACTGTGGGGGGCTGTACGTCCTGGTAGACGTGTGCCTGCCTGTGGATGCAGCAGGGTCTCACCCTGCATGTTGCAGCATTGCATCCCTGCCTAAGTAGGGATTCTTTATTCAGTTCCACACCTCACCTCCACCCTTTGTCCCCACAGGTGCCACTGGCACACATTGCTGTCGGACACCGTGCTTGTTCTGTCCGTGACTCCGCGCCTGTGTACACTGGTGATGGGTGGGTTTGTTTCCCAGGTACCCATGTTACAGGGTTGGGTGTACACTGTTCACATCTCAATGCGACAGACTGTGATGGATTAGACTGTTCTCACACCTGTTCCTTGGCAGTGTGACACAATGTATGTTTGCAGCTCTAATGGTTTGAACCGTTTCAGCCTTGTCAGGTGTACGGACGGGGCCTGAAACTACCAAACTTCCTCCTGTACTACTGTAGCTCACTGCAACATCTTAGATGTAGTGGATTGGACGGGCCCTTGCGTGGTTGCCATAGAAAAGAATTACCGTATGTAAAAGGAACAAGGAGCCCCTGTATTTCACCTAGGAGTACTTCAACTTTAAACCCAATGAGCACATCACCGCTATGTAGAATCCAAGTTCAGATCCCCCACCCATACATACATGCAAATACAGAATATTCGTTGTTCAACTTGTTGAGGCCTCTCATGCTGCAAAAGTGCCAACAGAAGACTCATACACTTTTTGTCCTACCAGGCCTCATGGTGTGACACCCTATGGAATGAACGAGAATCCTAAGATGGTCTATTGGTTATGTTGTGGTGAGTCTAAAAACAAGCTAAAGACCAAGAACCTTGTGCCTTAATATTTCCCATGAACATTGTGGAACATCCCACAGTCAGAAGTATCGTGAGGCACAGATGTGAGACTAGCACAGTGTCAGTGGCTCAGATAGTACACTCGGTCCTAGCTGGGAGATCAGGGGCTGTGGGTCAGTTCTACACCTGCCAGTTGGCGATATGCCAATACTGAACTGGGTGCTGCGCTTGAGGTCAATGTTGAAGATCCTGGCACTTATCGAAGAGTAGGGATTTTTCCACAACAGTACATAAAATATTAAATAAGTGTTTGATATTCGGGGTATGGTTGCACAAGTCTGAAATTGCGCCATTCTCATATTCAGCAGGAGGCAGTTGCGTCCAAGTAAGCTGAACAACAGCTAATGCTAATAAGGCAGAACTGAAAGGGAGAAACTATCATAAAACTGGACAGCCTTATATTCATGGCTGTGCAGGAAGTCCCCCAACCTGCGCCTGTATGCTTGCTAAAAGTAGTGAGAAGTCAGGGCCACCCCAGGTGAGCTGTCGATTGCAGGCACAACAGTGCAGCTGCCATGGGTGGCTCTCAACACTCCTGTGTCTCGCAGCCCAAGGGCATATGAAATAAACCTCGACCGGGTAGAAAGAGTTCAAACCCCCAAAGAATTATCCCTGGTCCAGTGCCCCCACAGAGCCTCTGTCAGCCAGTGGCTGCATCATCTCACCTGCTCAGCTGGGGGCTGCCCCATTGGCCAGAGCAAGAGCGGTTAGGCGCAGCCCATCCTGATAAGGCCGGCTGATCTGGGGGTGAGCCACTGACCACTAGGATATGTTATGGCTCCTATTTTAGGGAAGGTTTGAGAGGCAGGCCATCCAGACATCGTCTTTGCCCTCCACCAGTTATGAGGTTGCCAGTCGGAGTTTAGATCCGCACAGCATGGAGATCACTTTAGTGAAGTTCGGAATAATTTCCAATGGTAGAGGTAGAGGAGAGGTACCATCTTTGTCCTCCTCAATCTCTCTGGCATTTTATACTGTGGACCAATCAGAAATGTCATTAACTGCTTTATGTCTTTCCTCAGATAGAGTGCAGGGTTTACAATGGGGTTAGCCTATCTAGTCCGATGCTCACACTGTGTTCCACAGGGTCACCTTGTTGTTCACAGGACATGCTGGCTGGAGGACATACACTGCCTGGAAAACCAGATGACGGCCTTGAGGTTTAACATTTGCCTGAGGAGATCCCAGAACTGGCTACAACTCAACCCGACAAGACGGAAGTACTAGTGGTGATGGGATCCAGGCCATCAATGATTGGTGGGGAGCGATCGAGATTCCACTGGCTTCCATCTGGTTAAGGATCTGTGTGTCCTTGACAATGGCTTGCACTTGATGCCAGGTGTCGCCATCACCAAAAGCTGTTCCCCCAATTATTTTTACTATAGATTTGTCCCCATCGCCTGCAACTGGCTAGGGACACACAGGTATTTACTTGATTTTCTCCTGACCCCAGCACACAGCTGTGTGAGCAATGGAGTATTTACACCACATGGTGCCAGCTGAGCCCTTCCACCTCTGTAGTTTTTGCTGCCCCTTCCATTTGTGATGCCCAGTGAGGGCTAGGAGTGCCCCCAGAGGAGAACCATCACACTCAATCTTTGCCTCCCTCCCCCAACAACCTGAGGTTGTTCCAAACCTGATCACTGGCAGTGAGGTGGCATCCAACACACCAAAAGTATTTTTACCATCTGAGGAACATTGCCTTATATGAGCCTTGATACCACTTGAGGACCTGCCACCCATCCAGGCTGGACTACTGTAAATGCCCTGGACTGTCTGAGGCAACCTTGCCATCTAGTTGGTGCAGTGGGCGGCATGACTGGCATTTTGAGATTTGAACATTGCCTTCTGTGAACTGCACTGCCAGTAAAGTGCATGATTGCTCAAGGTCTGATTAGCCCCACTGGGCATATATGACTCAGGTTCTGCCTTCTCGGCCTCTGATCTTTGAAGGTTTTGTGGATCCAGGGCACTGTGCTCTCAGTTGCTACCGACTCTGTATTCCTAAAACATCTAAGGAGGTATGTTCGTGGAAACCTTTAAAAGTTCATTTAATTAGGCATTTTATATGGGCTGAATATAAATGAACTCACTGATCAATAGATGGAATTTATATTGATCGCTGCATTGTGTTTTGAAGTGTGTTATATGCATTGTTTTAAATACTGTTGTGTACTATTAGTCTGGTAGGGGTGTTAATATGGCTACATACCTGTAACAGGAGTGGTATGGTTGTTCATCCACAGTGTTCTGTAGGTACTCTACCTTGATGTGCTGAAGGTCTGGTTGGTTCTCCCACCCACTTGTGATAAAACCCTTGGCTCTGGCCCATGATGTTAGATCTGCCCGCTGAAGCCAGGTTAGTGTTGTGCGGTTATGGGTCCTGGATGAACAGCATGTACATTCTAGAACCCCGCTACAGGTGAGTAACCTATTTAGGGATGGATATGTTTTCGATCCACACTGTGTGACAGACTCTATAGTTCTCCAGGAGGGGGAGGCGGCACACCCCTCATTAAGGAACAGGACTGAGAACTGAGGCCCCACCTTCTTTGGCTGACTCGGAGTGCATGGGAAATGAAGGTGTGGCTCAGATAGCAGCCCTGCAGATTTGAATAGGACATCCTAGAAGCAGTGGATGGTGGTGGAGTGCTCTAAACCCTATGGGAGGCTCCTTGTTCCACAACCTATAGCAGAGCTCAATGACGGATCCACCTGTCAATCGGCCCACTTGGCTGCAAGTCTGCCAGTGAGTTTCTGGACAAATAGCTGGTGCACCTCTCCTCAACATCCGCCATACGCTCTTATAGGCCAGCTTTTCCTCAGGTCCAAAGTATAGAGCCTGTACTGCCTCCCGAGATGTGATTAGGTAGAACACCAGAAGAGCTGCACCAGATTCAGGTGAACTTGACACCACCTTCGAAGAAATTTCGTGGGACGAGGACAACCATGTCTCTGTGGGAAACAGGGAGATGCTGGAAAGTGGCTGGAGTTCTCAATCAGCTGATATGGCAGCCACCACGACAGGTGAGAGCTGTCACCTCTGTGATCGGTTCGGTGGCTTGCCTAATGTCCATTAGATCCCATGAGGTGAGGTTCATGCACTGAGGGGCTTGATCTAGACCGTTAAAAAGTGCTGACCCGCTGTAAGTAGAGATGGCTAGGTGTACATTATGGCATCGACCGTCCTTGCTGGTGAGTGGGCAGGTAGTCCAGAATGTTAGCAGGACTAGGGTCCGACGAAATGGAGAATCTCTCTTCCATTTGCTGGTATAACATTTCCTGGCTGACTCTTCATGCTGAGGACCTCAAGGTAATTCCCAGGTCTGAACTCAGCTGTTAAACCAGGTTGTCAGGTGTAGGTTGAAGGTCCATGGAGTACCTTCCCTTGTTGATGAGAGTGTCCAGGTGGAGGCCACCCCTGTGAGCCTGAGTTGAGGCTGAGGAGATCTGGATAACCAGAATCACTGGCTGTTTGGGGCTGGATCATCGTGTCTTTTTCCTCCTCACCTTGGAGGACAAGGAAATGGAGTGGAGGTAAAAGAGGTCTGTTCAAGGCATCCTTGCAGTAAGTCCTGTTGAGGAGGGCAGTGGTACAGCCTGATTCATGAGGTGAACAGTCCACCTGAGGTGTGCCCAGTGGAAGAACAGACTTGTACTACCTCTGCAGGAGAGAGATTTCTGTGAGATGCACCATCTGACTGAGGGCATCGCCAGACTGGAGGCCCTGCTGCATTAATGGCTGGGAGATCCACCCCAGGTTGAGCATCGAGACCAATGGATTTGGCCCTTGGGAGAGGCAAGGAGGCCCCACCTGTCAGTTGAGGTAGGCAGTGTTGTGTTGTCCATCTGACCCAGACCACTTGACCTCTGAATGGAGCCAAGGTGTTGTACTAGACCACTCAGAGCTCAATAGGCTGTGGCATCGACCTTGAGGGACCAGAGCTGGTGGGTTTGTGCCCCAACCCATCGAGAGGTGTTGGTGTCAAGATGATTGTCTGTCAGGCAAGCAAATGATTCCTCCTGCAGATGAGCCACCAGTGCAGGCATCCCACATCTCCTGGGCCACAGAAACTGGCTGGTTTAGGTGACCAAATGCTGAGACCATGGGGGCCAGACCACTGCAGTGCATGTGCCAGCAGGCCCAGGACCATACTGGTGCAGGCCAGCGAGACCCAGAAGCACAACGTTCAAACTGAAATGATTGGGCAAAGGAGGAGATCTGTCTTGTCTGCCAGGAGCCAGGTTTGGTTCGAGAGAATCGAGTTTCACCCGATTAATGGAATCATTAGTTCTGATTTGGCCTCATTGATGAGGATCCAGTTGAGAGCAAACCCGGAGGGCTGATCTCTGAGCCATCAGCCAGGTAGGCAGACCCGGACCCCGCAGCCTGACAGGGAATGCTACCACCACTGCCATGATTTGTGAAGACCTGGGAACTGAAGAGAGGCTATATAGCTTGAACTTGTAGAGGTTCCTTGCTTGAAAAGGAGGAACTACTAATGAGATGGATGAAGAGACGGAAAGATGTCTCAATCCTGGGAGCAGAACCATATGCCCTAGGATCTTGTTCAGGTCATGCAGATCGAGATTGGGTGCTGGCCTCATCCGTTTTTTCTTTGAAGTACCTGCAAGAGGAGGATCCACCACCTTGCAAAGGGAGCAGAATTATGTTATCTCGGAGAGCCGACAGGCTATGGATCTGGTGGCCCCACGCGGGGCATGGAGGGATCTGCTTAACCCAGAGGCAGACTTCGCCTACCACTTCCATCATCCAGTCCAGGCGGGAGATATTGAGCTGGCTCCCACAGGGGGACCATGGAGTGAGACAGGTTGGGTAGCACTCACCACCCATCATCAGGCGCTTGAAAAGGAGGAACTATTCAGTAGCCACCGACGCCCCAAGCTTCCTGACTGATGAAGCAATGATTTGGCCACAGGAGTGATGGACAAACGGACTTGTCTTCATGCAGCCATAAGGAATGAGGTGAGGACCAACTCGAGAGAATCTAAGTGTATGTTTTGGAAAAAATCAATTTAGGATCCAGAGCCTACAAAACACAAGTGCACCTGAGCTTCAAGTGGTAAAAGAGATCTGGCATTGTGGTGGAACCGAGGTTTACCACCGGGTGGAAAGACCTTCAGACAGTGTGGCTCGACCATATCCACGTCCCTAGAAATGAAGTTTCTTTTTAATTCTATCTGTCCACAGTGACATGGGTGGAAACGGACCCAAACTGCTGCAAGACATTCCTGAAGTTCATAATAGCACATGCACTGGGTGTTTGCAGGAGAAATCTAACCCTCCCTCATCTGGCAGGTTTAATGGTTTTTAACATTTTTCATTAAAATAACCTGTTAGGAAGCACAAAAGCTGTTCCCATACAACACCTCAGAACTGAAAGACATGTCCTTATGGCTGGCGGTCTATAGGAGTTACAGCAAATGGAGAGAAAACAACAACATAGGCTCTCAACTAGGACATTTATTTCCCAATGGCAAGGTTGTAGAATATGAGAATCACACTGCCTGGGAAGTCCCCCCAATCATATTCTCTCCTCCTAGTAAATTAGATAGTGAGCCTCTCCCTGATACTAACACCGCCCCCAAAAAAAGAGAGAGAACAGTCCTCAGAGTCTCCCATCCAGCAAGTTAGTACACCTAGATTAAACCAAGTAGCATTGACATTGCAGATCCAGCTGGAATTCATACTTGAACTCAACTAAAATAAACAGGTTACCAGATTAAACAACAGTGAAGCCTGAAAACAAAAGCTGGTTTATAATGTCATAGTCAGTTTAGGTCATATTAATAGTTATAAGCAGAGAATCAGACGAACGGCACAACGCCAGTTATAGTTTAGTAACCAGAAAAAAACAAAACAACAGGGGAAAAAGTAGCCGGTATGTAAACGAAAGAGGCCGAAGGAGGTCTCACCAAATAAGCGGAAGCAGGAATTCTACTATCCACAGCCAGATATTTGTAACTCAAATACTGCCTTTTCTGTTCCCTCACCAGCCTCCTCCACAAGAAAGGACTATACAGGTAACTACTCACCAGGAGACTCTAGCTAACCCTTCTTCTTAGTAGGCCCAGTAATGCATACCACAGCAGATAGGTGAAATATACACAGAATATGATGGATGCTATAACACAAAGGAGTTTAAGAGGAGATAGAATAGGGAATGTCGGTAGACTATTAATAAGTACAGATTACATACATTCATGAAAATACTTAGGCCAATCGAATAAGAAAAATGACAAGCAGCTATTTGTACCTAACAAAACATTTCAATTATAATAACTGAAAAGAACACCACAGCCATTTTTATTTGTAAAATGGAATACACAGAGAGTATTAAAAAAAGTACTATATTAATCTCTAGTTCATCTACTCTTTGATACTCAGAAGGCTGTGGTACTACCTTTGGATGGCTGTTAACCACAGTCCCATCTACTTAGATTGATAGTAGATCCATGGCATTTCCCTCATTCGCTAAAAATACCAACAACTTAATCTAGTTCAGGTCGTTAGCATTCATATATATCCCCCTCCCCAGGTCATGCCTGAAAATGAGCAGAATTTGTATAGTACACCTAGTCAATAGAAACAAACAAATAAGGAATATTTATTTATCTTCTTAGGCCAAAGGGTAGCTGTTAGCTCCATCCTCCCAATGATGAATCATAGGGCAACCCCAGAAACACCCTGGACAAAGCACACATTGCTTTATTACAAAATAACAAAACCACCCACACCAACAGATAAAATACCAGACCTGCATAGGGGTAAAAGCACACCTAGATACACCACCCACAAAATACCTATACCACAGGGCATAAACCAATGCTGCAGACCTAGCCAGGTCAGCCATTCATTTGAGATCAGGGCCACGGGATATTCCCAGAGTCCAGAGCCAACAAGTATGCAGCTACATGAGGCCCCTAGTCTAAGAACTTTTCCGGGTTAAATGATCTGTATATGCCTCTTGAAAACTGGACAATTCTGCCTGGCCCGTGTAGCTGACACCAGCAACTTTGTTGACTTAATGCACTGCACACCCATCTCTTGAAGCTGATGATGAACCTCTGCAAATAAACATACTAAAATATCAGGTCTCTCAGTCTATAGAGTCTGCTCATGGGTCAGCACCTGAGCAGGGCACCGATACCATCTCCTATACCCCTCTTCTCCCCAGGGTTGACATTACGTGTCTTCTTCCACGGGTCCAGCACCCTCCCTCTTTCCTCTGAAAACCTTTGTCCAGACCCACCCCATACAACCCCTTTAGATACTGAAATACCTCTGTCACCCAGTCCCCGAATCATTTTAGTTGCCCTCCTTGAAGTGTGGCCAGCAGAACTACATGCAATATTCCAGGAGTGGTCTAACCAGGCTGTTATGCAGGGGCAGAATCACTTCCTACTCCACGGGGTAATACCGCTCAGCATCTAACAATGTATCCCCATGGCCAGGGAGGGTTCCTAGGGCCCAGATAGAGAACCCTGCTCTTCTCTGTGTTAAACCTGTGTCCAGGTACATGACTACCATCCCAGAACCTCTAGGTGCCTCTGTGGGGTTACCCTTTCCTCTCCATCCACCACCACCTGCTTTGAGTCATTGACAAACAGGTTCATTTCACTACATAAGTGTTAAACTGGAGTGGACCCAGTGGGACACCACTAATCACCTTTCTGGAAGATGAGACAACCCCCCCAAAAATGACCTGCTGGGAATGTCCAGCTATCCAGTTCCGAATCCTCCTGACCACCACCAGCAGACCCGAATGAGGTACCGACTCAAGCGCCTTGCTGCCAATTGAAAGTTACCTACCCTAAATTGTTGTGATGTAACCTTCGTAAATGAGCATTTACTGCTGAAAGGTAGGATCCAATTTATGTAAATAAATATTCATGCATAATAAAACAGCTTTACCGTACTGCATTTTGTTGAACCTCAGTAAAACATTTACTTGTATTGTCTGAAATGCAGATTTTGTTTTCATAGGCCCAGATATTCAAAATGAGCAAGCACAAATGCGCAATAGGTGCGATATTCAAACATGGAGCAGAACAAATTGCGCAAGCAACCAACATCTGAATATCGCACATACTGCACCATAGCGCAACCGGGAAGGAGAAGCTGAGCATTCCAGAGGTGTCATAGCGCAAGTAGAGCCCCCCCCAGAGCAATGGAACTGCACATCCAGGGAGGCAGGCTGGGGCCCACCGCCAGCCATGCCACACATGGGCGCAGGAACACACTGCAGAACCCACACCACACCCCAAGCACAGCATCACTGGGGGTGTGACGGATGATCTACTGGCCCATGGGGACACACCAACAAAACCACTGGCATGCTGAGAATGCCATACACAGGGGGTTGACAATCACAGTGCACAGCACACCCCCTATGTGCAGTGACTGGCACTGCAGAAAACCATGCATTCCCCCCAGTACACAAGCCAGACACATCCTGTGCACACACACACACACCCAGGACCATACCACCCCAGATGGCATGTACACCCATAGCCAGCTGCAAATCAGAGACCAACACAGTATTCATATCAAAACCAAGAGAAACTATTTACAAGGGGGGGGAATTAAAAACTTGGAGAGGGAAGGCAGGGTGGTAGGGATGGGTAATGTGGGCTATGGCCCAGCTGGCTGCTGGTGCACCATCCTGTGCCACCTTCGCCGAGCTCCATGGCGCTGGATGGCTTGCAGGATCTCCTGGTTCTCAAGTCCAACTTGGGTGAGGCGCCGAAGATCACGTACCATCCTCCTGAGAACCTCGGAAAATGGGAACACAGTCAATGGCTGTGACTGACCACAACCCAACCTGCAAGCCATATAGCCCAATGTCCCACACCTACCCACAGTGAACATGCACATGGCCATCACAAACAGGCGGCACCAGCTATGCGCACCACTGCACAAACAAGGCTGTCCAGTGACGTGGCAACGTGGTGTGATGCCTGGACCACCAGTGACGCATGTCACTTGTGTTGTGCGATAAGGGCCTATGGCCAACCTAGTCCATCCATTTGAGCTTGTAAGTTCACTTTGTTTTCCTAGACGTCTGTTGCCCCTTACCCCTGACCTCCAGAATTCCTTCATGTCTGTCCCATGCATTCTGAAATCCCATGATTGTTTCAGGCCCCACCACTTCCTCTGGCAGGGTGTTCCACTTGTCCACCACCCGCTCTGTGAAGAAATCCTTTTCCATGTGTCCTCTGAATCATTGCCCCTCCAACTTCATCCCATGCCCTCTAGTCCTGGAACATCTTTTTCACTTCAAAATAGTGTGTCCTGCACCCTGATCCCCCCTGTAAGATACCTGTATGTCTCTATCATATCCCCTCTCTCCCCCCCATCCTCCAGGGAGTACATGTTCGGTTCCTTCAACCTGTCATCATAGGACCCGTGATGCAAGCCATGCACCATCTTTGTTGCCCTCCTCTGAACCTTCCCTGCCCACTCTACGTCCTTACATAGGTATGGTCTCCAGAAATGTACACTGTACTCCAGGTGGGGCCTCACTAGTGTCTTGTATAGTGGAATTATGACCTCCCCTGTCCTGCATGGTTGTATTGTGCAGGGCTAGTGGACTCCCAGTATGCAGTAGCATCCATGAAGTCAATGATACTCACATTGCTCAAGCAGCTGTGTCTGCTGCTGTTGCATCCGGGGGGGTGACTCCTGCTGCCACCGGGGCCCTGGCACGGCCCTGCATCCTCACATCCCGGCCTGTGGGAGATGTATGTTGAGACAAACATCAGTGTGACTCAAAAGCAGAGTGCCCCCTGCCCAAGTGAGAGTGCCTGCCCACACTGACACAGCCAACCGTGTCCGAGCCGTCACCTATGCCCAGCCACCAAAGCGCACACACACACCCCTACAGAGAATACAGGTGCATAGATGGTACACTCACCTGGCCTCGGCACATGCCCGGCTCCCTCCGGCGGAGGTCATTGTACCGGTGCCATCCAATGGCCACTTGCTGCCACACCTCTGTTCTTGCTATGGTGAAGGGGGCCTCACCATAGAGTGCCTCATACTGGGGCTCTACTAGAGCCACCAACTCACAGCCCTCCTCCTAGCCATGTTAGCCAGTTTACAGCAGGAAATATGGCGCCCTGCTGCACCATAACCCCACGTGGAGATGTTGTGCAATAGACCACCATAGGCTCCAATCACGCTGTTCGAACAGCACAATAGGGACGTACACATGGGGGGCAAAGGGCATACACAAGGTCATGAGCAATGACACAAGGCTACACACAGCGCCATCTGACGTATAGGTATCCTGCGAGAAGTACCAGTGCCACAGTGGACTATTGCACAGTAATGCCACAGCGCCATATAGTGGCCATGGCCTGAATTGCCTATTGCGCTCAGCATGTCAGCAGCACCACAGACGCATGCGTAAGCTATCTGGGCATGCGCGATGCAGTGTACCACACAGGCACAGATCTGCGTCATTGGCTCAGCCGACTGTTCTGTATTGCGCAAAGCGCAGATTCGTGATATTCAGCCGACATATGCAAATCATCTGATCAGCCATTCAAGGGCACAGTGGCGTGATTTGCATGTCATTAAAGTTGCTCCACTCCTAATTTGCATGTGTTGCGCTATAAATGTGTGACAGTGGGCTGTGCTGGCCAGATTCGGTTACTGCAGGTGAGAGGTGAGTTACATGCTGTGTGATGTTCAGGACAATGCTCATGGGGAAATGCAGTAAACTGCACAGTGACAGGTGTCCACTTCCACCCATACAGATCACCATGACCGAGTAGAGCCAAGGTGGGGGTGATGACAGTGGGCATAGGAGAAGGCCCAACTTCACAGCGGCAGAGATGAAGGCCCTCTTCTAGGCCTACCTGGAAGATGAGCCACTATTGAGTGGATGGAGGGGCACCCCTCAGTCCCATGCGGCTGCATGGGAGGGGGTAGCTCGGGCCGTTAACCTGCACAGAAGCCACCAGCGCTCCATGCAGGAATGCAAGAAAAAGATGGGGACTGACCGCAGGAGGTTGAAGGAGAAGGTGGCAGCCTTCAGGGCGGCCCACCAGTGATGTTGCAGCTGACCCCACATGAGGAGACACTGGTCGCAGCCATGCAGCCGAGCACCATTGCAGGCATACCAGGCGGAGGATTCCCGACAGGTGGAAGCCCATCACTGCACGGTATGACATGGTGGTGTTGCTTGGGGGGGTGGTGGCGGTTGTTCACATGCACTCTCTTTCTGTTACAGATCCTGTTCATCTTCAGGAGATGGTGGGTCCAGACAGTGATGCGGACCTGCTGGACATGGAGGAGGGACCATCCACCATGCATGCTGGGCCAACAACTCTGGTGTCAGTGATAGGGGTGCACAGCCTGTGTCTCAGCAGTCTGGCATGCCAGCATGCTGTGGCCATGGCAGTAGCACGTACCTGCACCATTGATGATAGAAGGCCTGCAATGGGCAGTGATAGGTGTGTGTCCCATGGCAGACACACGGCAGGCCAGCACGTGCCCCTGGGCCTTTCTGGTTGAAACCTGTGTACCAGCATGCTGGCACAGTCCCAGACTGTGCAGGTGTCTGGCGCTGTAACAGGTGGACCTGGGGGCACAGCGGTGGCACATGTCCACTGCCCTTTGATCTGCCCATACCTGGTCCTGGCGAACAGCTCCCACCCTCAAGGGTTGATGTGCATCAGGACCGTCCACACCCGCCTGCTGCAGGGGCGGGTTGCAAGGTCCGTGGAGGCACTGTCTGTGTCCGTGGAGCAGCACAGCAGGGAGTGTGCTCAGGACCGAGCCGAGCTGGTCCGTATGCGGACGGATGTGACTGCCGCCATTGACAGGCTGACCTAGGCAGTGGTCTCTGTCGTGGATGCATTGGGCACACAGTCAGGTGTCCCTGTACCGCACACCCCACACAGTGCACTCTCCACTCCCCGGTGTCGTGCGACACCAGGCCTGTCGACGCCGGGTTCTGCTGTGGGCATCCCGAGCACCCCTGGTGCAGGTTTGTTTGGTGTGCTGCAGACCCCTGTGTGGGCAAGGTTGCATTCGCACAGTGGGACCCCTGGTGGTGCAACAGTGCCACCCCATGTGCCCTTGCTCAGCCTGCCTGTGCTGTTGGGTCACGGTGGGGCCACACACGCATCCGTGCTGGTCGTGGGACAGTGCTACATGACTGAGCTGTCTCCCAGTGCGGGCCCTGTCTGGTGCTGCCCTGTGTGCAATGTGTGTCATGGTGGGCAGTGCACTACTGGGTGCTCTGCTCACCACGCCGACACACGGACCACCTGCACACCCTCCCAACTGCTGTCCACAGGTGCGTGTGTATGATGATGCCTGCATTGCACTGTACACCAAGGTGCAAGGGTGCCCAGGTTCTGACACACGTACTTGGACAGTACAGGTGGTGGTCGGTGGTGCTGTGTGTTAGCAATGTTGGTTCTGCAGTGCTGTGCATCTGCCCATGTACACTCTGTGCCTGGTGTGTGTGTGTGTCCATATGAGTGCTTACTCCTCCCTGATGGTGTGTTGGTATGCCTGGACCCTTCCACTCCCCTGACCTTCATGCACCCCTGGTGTGTTCCCGTAGTTTGCACATGGACAGTGTTGGTTGCACATGTCCCCTTGACTTACCTGTGTTGGGCATAGTGCTCTTCTGCAATGGTGTCCCGGTGCAGCTGGGCCTGCTCATCACCAACATCACCGGCACCACTGGCGTACCCATTGCTGTCCCCCTCTTCGACCTGTACAGCTATCCCATGGTCTTTGGCCATGTTGTGCAGGATGCAACAGGCCTTTTGGGGGCTGTACTGTAGGGCACCGCTGGAGGTGTCTAGGCATCGGAAGCGTGCCTTGAGCATCCCAAACACCCGCTCGATGATAGTGCGTGTGGCGGCATGTGCCTCATTGAAGCATTGCTGCGCTGGGGTCGTGGGGCGCCAGTACGGTGTGAGCAGCCAGGGATGGAGTGGGTATCTGCAGTCACCTGTGTGGAGATAGTGGAGAGCAGTGTCATGTCAGGTCCATATTGCCCATCTCCCTGTGTGCCACTACCATGGCACCTGTGTCATTCCCACCCTTGCCCAGAGTTTGCATTCCATACATGTGTACTCACCCACTAGATGTCCCCACTCTCGAATCAATGGCACAGTACAGACTGATACCATATGAAGGCATCATGTGCTCCACCAGGGTGTGTGGCACAGACATTGATTATGCGCCCAGTGTCATCACACACCACCTGGCAGTTGACACTGGAAAATCCCTTTCGGTTACAATATGCGGGGCCAGGTGGCATGCGGATGGCCACATGGGTGCAGTCTATGGCCCCTAGCACACCAGGCATACGTGCTACCCTGTGGAACTCCTGCATGTTTGCTGTATGCTCTGCCGCGGTGCTGGGGAAATGGATGTACTCTGCAGCATGTGGCAGCAGTGCGCTGAGGATGCGTGACATGGCCGACTGTGTGATGCCCGTGGTGTCCCCTGTCGGCCTCTGGAAGGTGCCCGTGGCGAGCAACACATGCAGGCTGTCACCTTGGTCTCCACCAACAGAGCGTGACTCCGTCGTGAGGGTGCCTGCATCACATCACTGCACAGCTCACAGAGCCATCTCAGTATTGCCCTGTTCAGGCGGCACGCACGATCTCTACATCTGTGTGCAGCTCAAAGCTGATACGTGCAGTACCGCCTGTGGGTATACCAATGGGCCCTGCAGGATTCTCACCCCCATGTGGAAGCTGGCACTGTCCATCTCCCTGGCTTCTGCCCCCCCGGCTGCTGTTGCTGTGTTACCCCCGCTGTCCTCACTGCTACTTCCACTGCACCGGGCACCCCCCGCTGGCCTCTACAAACTATGGGAAACACTTTCCTTGCCTGCCCTTTTCAGTCTGTCTCTCTCTCCCCCACTTGACAGCCTGGTAGCGTTCTTGCGGCGCTTCCTTGAGCCTTTTTATTTTGGCTCATTTCCGCTAGTGTGCAAGTCTTTGAATATCGCACTGCGGTCTTTATGCATGGATCCGCCCCCTTTGGTTGTGCATGCCTTCATTTTCATTGCGCTATTGCTCAGCATGTTTTCAGGGGCGCAACTGCCTCCTTCTGAATATCGCGAAATGGCGCAGTTTTGGACTTGCACATGAGCAACCCTGTTGTGCATGGCGCAACCCTTTTGAATATCTGGTCCATAGTGTTTTATTGTATTTAGTTGCCCCCCCCATCCAGAATATGGACTATGTGTTGTCTTCAAAGTTAAAATGGAAGTGTATTTCAATGAAAGGTCTTAAATGTCTGACATAAACTGAATACAAATAAAATACTCCAGAATGTTCCATTACAGTGATAGAATCCCACTTCTCAGGAGTGTTCAATGGCACTTGGCTGCACTCCATGCCTAGGAACACACCTCAGGTGTGTGATTAGTGCACACCCTACCTGTCTACCGTAAGAAACGTGCTTGCATGAAACTAATACATAGTGCAATAGTATATATGCATGGGGCATCTGAGGAAATTGGCAGGACAAAATGATTTTGGTACAAGGTGTTGGCAATGTTGTTAAACAACTGATGCAGTAAAGTCTCCTTTGTATTAGGCAGATCACTCACTGGACTTAAATTTCTTTAACTCAAAAGTCCCAGTCTGAGAGTTCTGCCGTCTGTGCCTGATCTGGTAAACTATATACATTTTCCACAACCTCAGCTGGTTTAGCCTTAAGCTATGCCCCATCTGTCTTGATTTCCTATAAAAGCAGCAGGTGAGGGCCGGCCAGTATTCCATAGCTCACTGTAGCATGAGGGTTTCCAGATCAGGTCATCGGGCCTACCTAGGCTCAGGTAAGTGAAACCTGTTTGTGTTCTTATTTCCAGTGCACAGTCCTTCATGAGTTTCTCCTCTAAACATGCATATATATCTTGATACCAAGCCTGTTTTCATGTATCTGTGAGTCTGCCTTACATTTGCACTTAATCCCTCTCTGAATCAGAGATTTCTAGCTGTTATGTAGTATGTACATGGCTTTATCTGTTTAACACTACTGCTGGATTTGAACAAACTGTCTGCTAGTTTGCTCCCCTCTGCCACATGTACTGCACTTACAGCTGAGAAGAGACAGTTGAAGTCACAAGAAAGTCCTACAGCTGAAATCTTGTATATGAGTGAGAAAAGGCACCCCAAAGCAGCATGTCTGGTTCTCGTTCAATGTGATAGTGCTCATTAGGGCTAGGTGAATACCTTATTTTGAATATTTGGGCTGAAGGAAACAGTCCCCCACCCTTTGCTAGAATCCCAGTCACAACCTCCTCCCCCAGCATTCACCATTTGATATGTTGCATGAAAATACTCCCACGATGCATGGTTGGCCATCATCTTTAGTACAAGAAATATATACTCCCCAATAAGAAACCAGCTGTGATGAAGGTGGCACAACACCCCCTCCTTCGTGGTCGGGCACCTGATACTGAATGAAAGTGCTCCTGATCACACGATCAGCTGGATGTACTTTGAGCATTCAGTAGAAAGCAGCAAGCCATGGCTAGAGTGGGTTTTGTCTGTTGCGCTCAGATTCTTCTTTTAAGAAGAATTGGGTGCTGTGGGTACGTTGGGAGGGGGACATATTTTGTTTTCGGAAAATGAGCGCTAAAGACAGTGGATGGCCATGGAGCAGGGTGGGTTGTGGGAATATTTTTAAATCATGCAAAATATGACATTGTTGGTGCTGGGGTGGAAAGAGAGACAACACTGCTTTTGACTAACCTCACCCTTTAATCTTGGGTCCTAACATGTATAAATCTAGGATTACAAGACATAGTTTGTACAACAGCAGGGTTTTAAATAATCGATTAGCAGTTGTTTTCTTGGGACAATGGTAACTGTACAGAAAGTATTTATATAGGTTTTCTAAACACAGTGAGGCAGGTGCTATGCAATTGTTTTAGTCTTTGGGTAAGGCCCAAGTGCCTGTTTTCAGGGGTGATCTGGGAGCACTGGGCGGTTAAGTGACTTGCTCAGAGTCGCACAGTATGCAAGTGGAGGTTGTGAGAATAAAACTCCAGTCTAGTGTGCTGGATGTACCAAGCTCATTCACACCTCTAGGCTACACTGCCAGCCTATGCAGTATGTATGAACAATAGGATGTCCATTTTTATTGACGTAATAAAATCTGGTTCAAGTATATGCACACATTAATAAGACATGGAGGATAAAGCTAAGGGTGTCTGAAATGTAATCAGTATGATGCCATTATTTACTGAGGAATCTTGTACTGTGATGGACTTTCTTCATAGCATGAATATGAGATCATACAAGGCAATGGGAACCCCTAATTCACATGGGCTGCAGTGCCTTCTGTAGGAGAAGTTCCCAAATGCAGACAAACCTGGTTCTCTATTTGGAGGGGGTCCGGCTGTCATCAGACTCAGACCAGGGACCATGATGACAGTCGGGCCCCCTCCAAACAGGATAAGGGAGACTAACAGAGTGAGGTTGCATCTCGCAAGTACATAAATAGTTTAGTTGGATGGACTTGACTGCTACAATGCTCCCTGGGACCAATTAAAAAAATATAACATCTCACACAGTTTTTCCTGGCTGGAATGAAGCACTGAATGTTTAGTACTGCAGGCTCTGGTGGGAGACCCACTGAACAGAACATGCATCATTCCTGGACAGTAACATTTGCATAGTGAACAGAAATACCGTCCCAGATATATTTGTTGCTCATTTCCACTACATCGGGTTAGCATTTTCCGTTGAAATGTCTGTCTGCTTTGTTTACATTCCCGCCCCAGTGCTTCAATGTATAACACATTCATCACTTATATTGAACCTTTTTCTGTTCCTATAGCACCACCAGATGACTAGAGATTCAGCCGTCCATCATCCTAGTGAAGACAGGAATTTTATGCAAGGTTTTCACACCTACCTGGTATCGGAACAAGCTGCAATCCTCACAGCATACAGGGATCGTGACACCATTCCCAAGGAGCTGAATCCTCGAAACACCAACAGACATCACTGCAAAAGCTAAATATCATGCACAGGCCTTGTACAACTCTGGAAATGGGATATTAACAAATCTGAAGCTTTAGAAACATCTTCAAATAAACTATACAGATTGCTTGGGTTTGAAATACTCTATTCCAGCACCATTAATTAAGGCCAGAACTTAGGTCCCTAGTTTAAAGGTATTGTTTTTGCTAGAAAACTTAACTATTGGATCAAAATATTACATCTAAGCCCTGACAACGCTACACTTCTGCTTAAAGGAAAATTACCAATGGAACAATATGGGTTTATTGCAACCACAGAATGGCTCAGAAAGTTATATATTTATGAGCTCTATGTATTGAAAAAACACATTTGGACTTCTAAAGAACCTCCATGAGTCTAAAATATCAAATGTTTGTAACATAGAGGTTATCAGAATAGTACGTAGTACAAGATCAAAGTAATCTCTGGGCTTCATATTGTACCATGGTTGAAACAAAATGACGCCTCTATCATTATTAGTCTTACATTACCGTATACACTGTAAACAAAAGCCTTTACAGTATAAGCACTTATAATGCCCGCAGTTTAAACCAGGGCAAACTTCATTGTCACTTTCCACTGCCATAAGCTGTAATGAAAGAACAGCCATTACAACTTCTGTGCCGCCTTGTATTTTGGGCAGATGTGCCTGATCAGCTGCTCACTAGTGCACCCAAGACAGAGTCCACACTTTTCAAAGCCTCCTCTCATCCCAGAGCTGCAGCTGCACACACACCAGCCCTGGATCATCAATGCATGTCATTTCAAGGCAGGCACCATTCACCACACCCTCAGACAACTACAGCAAGACCCCACAACCAGCTTCAGAGTCTCATGCATGTCCCAGCTGTGCCACAAAGCAACAAAGTCTGCTGTGTCATAGCAGTACCACATTGCGGCTCCAGAGCATGATGCATGTTCAAGCTGTGCCACAAAGCAACAGAGTCTGCTGTCATAGGATTGCCAAGCCCCAATCATGGTACTCTGTGGCAATGTCCACCTTCCCCTCTGAAAGGAGTGCTTGAAGCTCTGCAGTTTTGTTCCCCAGGCTTCTTGCATTGAGAGACACCACCTTCCATCCATACCCTTCCTTCTCCTCCATAGCCTGTGTCCCTCCCGGTAGTCCGCACCCTTTCTCCTCTTTATTCTTAATGGGTGGTGGTACCTTCTGTATTACACTCAGACCACTCTGCCTGCCAGGGTTACTACACCTCCGCCTTTACCTATATCTAGGGGGTGAGCTCATTAGACTCCCCTGTCCGAACATGTCTACCAACCAGTGGTGTAGCCAGGAATTTTAAACTTGTACTCAAAACTGATGCACTGTTGCCCTCCATTATGTAAACATAAACCAAAATATGCGCTGCACGTCACTCCGATAGGACACCCCGGTTACTTGAACTCAGTTTCTTCCTGTATTCTGTCCTTTGTTTTTCTGCCTGCCTGGTAGTATCAGTGCCCCGTAGTGAACAGCAAAGGCAGAATGGCTCAATGTGACTCGCAATGTCTTTGCTTTCCTCTTTTTGTTGCCCCTGCCTGATTTTTTTTACTGTACTCTCTTGAGTACAGTGCGTATGCCTGCCAACACCCCTGCTACCACCCTCAGTCTTTTAACCCCCCCACTAGTTTAAATTCACCTTAGTAGAGCAACTCCCCTCCCTGCTCAAGTGTACCCTGTCCCCAGCACTGAGGTCATTATTCCCCCAGACCCTACCCCAGTTGGTCACTAACCCATAATTTTTCGTGTGGCACCAATCCCTCTGCCCCTAGTTGAACTCCTCAATCACACCCATGCTTGCACATGATACAGGGAGTAACTCCAAGAATGCCACCGACTCCGCCACCCCCACACACTGCTTGCCCAACTACGAGAACCCCCCCTCAAGTCGTTTGTACCCACATACAACAGTAAATGAGGTTTCTTCATCCCCCTTGCTGCACAATTGAGCAGTGCTTGCCCTGCCCCTCCTGCAGTCAACCTGGGATAGCGTCAACCCAAATACGGCTGTGCCTTCCTCCTTCCACCCCATCTCACCCCTTTCAGTGTACAATAGCCAAGGATGAGTACCCCCACCAGCTGCACCCTTTGTGACTTCTGTACCTGTACCCCCTACTTCTGCCTCACCCCTTTTCTCTGTCTTATTCTTCCCAGACTGACTACTTCCTACTGAGCTACCCATGTTGATGTCTCCTCCTCCCCTGCTGATTTCCAACCCTTCTCCTAGACCCTATTCTCTTCTACCCCAATAGTGATGTCCCTCCCATCCTTTAGCCTTCTACCCTAGGTGTATCCATCACTCTCTTGACCCGCTTGTCCTACCCCTCTTCAGTATGTTCCTGCTTCCCCAATAGCAGAAGCTCAAATCTATTTCTTCTCGATACCCATCCTACATCGGTGCCACCCCTGGTCCCACCCTACCACGAGCCATCTGCTCTCCCTGTGCGACTCCTTCAGGTCTCTTCCTCCCCAACAGGAGGATCCCCCACCTGCAGGCACCACCTCCCTTGTTCTCTCTTTTCTGCTAGTGCCTCTGATACTGGGGTCAGTTTCAGTCCCTAGTTATTCTTCCTCCACCCCCCCAGGCAGGATGCCTACCATACTCATCTGCCCTGCTACTTAGACTCCTCCCTAACCTCCACAGTTCCTCCCTCAAACTAGCCAGTTGTCTACAGACCCTACACCTCCCATCCTCCAAGCCCAGTCCAGGATCATGGTGGACCCACACCCTTTAAAAGACGACCACCCTATTGACATGTGGCACCTGCCCCATTTTGGCCCCCATCTTATGTTACAGGCTCTTACTCCCAGGTTCTGTACCCTACTACAACTGTTAGGCTCCTATTTACTCAAATTCCTGTTCCCCTCCACTTGTCCCCCTACTGGCCCCTTGCCAACTTGGGTAATTCAGTCCCAAATCTCATCCATTAGATACTGTATTACTGTAGTAATCCTAAAGCCTCCTTGTCCCTTTTCACCCCTCAGCTACCGTACTTTTTGTTCTCAGCTCTCATATAGTTTCACTTAGCCTAGTTAGACATCTTACTGCACTCCAAGTATTACTCAGCTCAGTTAGAGAAATAAACAAAACTAAAGCTGTATTATTACAGCAATCCTCAAAGTATCCAGTCATTGCTTGGTCTCCACCACAGAGGACATTGGGTGGGCAACTCTAAAGTCCTGGCAGAGCTTCATTGAGCTCGCTCACTCCCCCTCTCTCATTCTGTTTCTCCCGGCGCTGCAGCTGCCCTTCGTGCTGGGCTGCTGCCATTGGCACCTGTTTTCTGCCACAAAGAAATCCGCAGCAGTCCTGACAGAGCTCTGTTGAGCTCGCTCACTTGTGCTGTTTCTCCCAGCACTATAGGCTGCCATTTTGTACAGGACTCCTGCCTGCGGTGTCGCCTTTTTCTGCCCACAAAGAAATCTGCAGCAGTCCCGACAGAGCTCTGTTGAGCTCGCTCACTTCCCCTCTCTCACTCACTCCTTCTGTTTCTCCTGGTGCTGCAGGCTGACCTTTCATACTGGGCTGCTGCCTACATTGGCACCTTTTTCTGCCCACAAAGAAATCCGCAGCAGTCCTGACAGAGCTCTGTTGAGCTCGCTCACTTGTGCTGTTTCTCCCAGCGCTATAGGCTGCCATTTTGTACAGGACTCCTGTCTGCGGTGTCGCCTTTTTCTGCCCACAAAGAAATCTGCAGCAGTCCCGACAGAGCTTTGTTGAGCTTGCTCACTCCCCCTCTCTCGCTCACTCATTCTGTTTCTCCTGTTGCTGCAGGCTGCCCTTTTTTACTGGGCTCCTGCCTGCATTGATGCCTTTTTCTGCCCACAAAGAAATCTGCAGTCCCGACAGAGCTCTGTTGAGCTCGCTTACTTCCCCTCTCTCACTCACTCCTTCTATTTCTCCTGGTGCTGCAGGCTGCCCTTTGTACTGGGCTCCTGCCTGTAGTGCCTTTTCTGCCCACAAGAAATCCACAGCCATCCCGAGAGCTCAGTGGCTCACTCACTCACGCTGATTTATCCCAGTGCTGCAGGCTGCCCTGTATTGGTCTCCTGCCTTCATAGGCACCTTTTTCTGCCCACAAAGAAATCTGCAGCAGTCCCAACAGAGCTCAGTTGTGCTTGTTCACTCGCTCGATCTTAATCTGTCCCAAACACTGATTTCCCACAGCGACCGCACTGTTCTGCACCAGAAGTACAAAAACACATTTCAGCCAGGATGTGAAAAATGACAGCTGTACTGTTCACAAATTTGTAATATTTTCACACCTCCTTATGAAGTTACAAGTGTGTGTGGAAACTGCGCAATGCACACTTGTAGCAGTGTCTTTTTATGGACTTTCATCACGAGTATTTGAGGACATCTGCTTATGAAAAGAGTCACTGTCATTTTCTCACTCTGTCTTGAAAACTGATTTTCCACAGCGACCGTGCTATGAAGTGCGAAAACGCTTTTCAGCCAGGATGAGTAAAATGACAGCTGTACTGTTCATAAGGAGGTGTGGAAAAATGGCAATGTTAAAAATCTGGACTGAAAATATACAAATTCATGAAGTTCACGGCGTGCGTGGAAACTGCTACGCATGCTCTAAAGTCATTCTTGATTTTTTTCACCAAATTTGCAACATAGGTCTTTTGAGAGCCCACGTCATGAACAGTGGCACTGTGTTAATCAGTCCCAAAAGGTAATTCCACGAAATCACTGTTCGGGACTGAATAGTGAAATGACAGTGACTGAATTCATGAGTAGGAGTCCCAAGAACCCCTTGTTGAAAATTGGGTGCCAAAAATGCCCAAGATATGTACCAAAGTTGAAAAAACCCTATTAATGCCATTATACAGCTTACCTGCATTTCTTCAGTTCGCGGTCGACTTTGAAGAGTGCAGACGTGTTCCTGATCCATCAAAGACACTCACTCTGGGCTCCAGAGGTAAGTATGGGGTGAGGTGGGGTGTGCAGAGGGTTGGCACAGGTTGGGGAAGGGGCCACCGAACTCTACAAGGGACCATTTTCTGTTCTACAGGTGTAAAAAAAATTGTGGGACTGTTTTTCTTTTTTCAGGGACATTTGGCATGCTGTGGTGGTTCCCAGCATGCCACCTAATATTTTGGGGGCAGTAGCCAATGGGGATTAGGCACCCCTGGCCTAATATCAGTGTGGGAGACATTATGCTGATGGGGAGGGCTCCCCATCGGCAAACTGAACTGGGGAACAAGCTGACAGGGATTGGGGCCGCATGCTGCGAGGGCACACCTCAGCACACAATAAATAGGGAGGTGGGAGTTAATAATGCCGACGGAAGTGGGCTCCCCATTGGCAAATGTACTGGCTCAGGGTAGCATACAGACAGCAAGGTACTACCCTGCAATGAGCAGTAACAAACACTTAAAAGTATTTATATAATCTTAACTCTTGTATTAAAAGTTTACATCTTCTAAAACTAAGGACTTCCAAATATGGGGAGATGAGCCAAAAACTCCAGAACCCCAAAAGAATGTTCTCCTAGTGTATCTGAACTCTCCCTAAAGATGAAGGGAATCCCTTAACAAACATGTCAGGGGCCTTCGAGGAATCAACATTCTGTTCCCCATTAAGTAAGCATAACTGAGTTAGGGGAAAATAAAAACTCCAGAAGAAAATTGAGAGAAAGCCCCATCAGCCTGAAACATTACTCTCCTCCTCCCAGTTACACTGATAATACATTTCAACAGATTATAAATCAATAAGAAGAGGAAACTGGATTATAACCTAGAGAGTGTATCAATAATCATATTATCAGTAACTATGGCCAGACAAGTATCCTTTGGCCAGCATGTTTAATGTTCAGCTTTAATATCTGTTGTGACCAAGTTCTTTTGGTGGGTGGGATGTGGTTCCACTCACAATCAGTCTGACCACAACTCAAGGGGTAGCCCACATTTAAATACAGGACCCACCTCAGGCCTGAGTCAGATCAGCATGGAGAGAGAGACTCATGTCACTCAATCAAATGCACCCCAACAACCTGAATAAATGTCCTCAACCTTCAGAAAGATGCCTTCAGGTTTCCCATGGTCCGTCTCTCTGATACATTGCTAGAGCATTTTTAACTGCTCCTGGGTCCTGTTGTTTCCCTTCTGCCTGCCTACTGGGCATTGCTCCAAGCTTGATGTACCAGAACTTCTCTCTGGGAAATGCAGGCCCAGTTTAGTAAGTTCCTCCTAAGCAGTGAAGAATTCCTGTTTTCCTGAAGGTAAATGCACAATCAATTGTGCCGGGTAAGGGGTTGTAAATTTATGTCCTGTGGTTTTAAGGACCGGGAACGGGGAAGGTAAGCATGCTTCAGCCACATCATTTGAGGTGCATAGTCATGATCTAAATATATTCGAGTGTGGCCATAGAAAATGTTTTGGCATTTCCAAGCAGTGAGCAAGATGTGTTCTTTAGTGGCATAACTGTTGAAGTGGAGGATTACTGCCCTCGGGAGGAATAAGAGAGGAAGGCTTTGGCGCAGTAGCGATACCTCTCTCAAGCTGTGAAATTAAAATCCAGTGGTAATTCCAAGGTATGTGCAGTAAGAGCCTCACAAGAGTCCTCAATGTTAGCCCCACAGAATTTTCAGGTGGCCAATAATTCCTAATGTTCTTGCAGCCTGCTCGATTCTCAAAATCTTCTTGTCAATCTACTATTTGCTTTTAGCTTCTCTCAACTGTTATGCTGACCTGTTCTAACTCATCAACCCTATTCTCTGTGGCAGTCCCTAGTCTCTCTTCATCGCATTACATTGTTCAAGCTCGTAACATCTCTGCATACTTTATTTTTCTGCTCAAAGGTAGAAATCTTGGTAGATTACGTCTAATCTGGCCTTCTTTGTGCAAACAACTGAAAACCAAACAAAAGTTGTATCAGAGGATGGACGGTGGTCTAAAGCGACTGAGGCCTCGATTAGGATCTGTTGGCGATCTCTTCCATCCTGTCCTTTCTCGCTCTCCAATATTAGATACAGTCTGCTGATTCCACAAAACAAAATTTTATTTCAAAAGAGGCAACGTTGCAGCGGAAGGATTATCAAACTGGAGGAATCACGGTCTCTCTTATGCTGCCATTACTCGGGAGGCAGAACTGGAAATCCATTTCATATCATTTTGACTGTCCTTGGTATAATATTCCCAGAAACAAATGGCTGATACCACTCTGGGAACCTATTCAAACAAGGATCGCACTTATTAAATATTTCATTAAAAAAGGCTGGGTATTTGAGTGCTGTTTAAGAATCTGCTAAACATGAAGTAAGATCATTATTTTTTGAAAAGATTTACTTTCGATTACCTATAAAGCAATTAACTTGTGTATAGGACCCGATAAAGGTGTTATTCTTGTTTTAACGTTTATTGTTTCTACATAGTGTTTTTGTAATTTTCACTTTGTAATGGTCAAATGGCCAAAAATAAACTCTCACATAACCAACTTAAATGTAGGATTGAGAGGACTCTAAGAATAGTAACTAAAAAGAAAGGAAAGGACTTACAAAGATACCTAGAGAAATCCACACCCTGGAAAAATTCTTACCCTAACACTCCAGAAACAGAATAAAACTTAACACGCTAAGAGACAAGTGCCATTAACTCATCATAGATAACGCTGAGAGGGCCATATTTTTGGCTACTTCTTTTTTCTACTTTTTGCTGGTCACCTTCAGTCTGCTCCCCTTATCCCGGCAGCTGATCAGGGATTCTAGCCACCATCCACCTCTACCCGGTTGGTCCCAGGCACCCATTGTGCCACTCCTCAAGCAGGGCCACCCAGAAGTCCCACAGATCACGGGCCCAGCCACAGGCAAAGCTCATGGATGGCCATTTTCACCTCAGAACTGAGATGTGCAATGATGTTGCCAGAAGAGGCGCGCATGTGTCATGTGCACCCTCAGCTCCATCCCGAGTGCTACCAGCGTGCAGTCTTTCAGCCTCTGCCAGGGGTAACCACGCACCGACTGCTGGACCTCCCTACCTGGAGAGCAAAGACAGTCCTTTGGACACTCGATCCTTCTCCTCTCCAGCCAACCCGTGGCGACCTGTGCTCATTCCTGAACACAGGTCCCGGAGTGGGCGAGGTGTAGTGGCACCTCAGTGCCACCGGGCGAACACTGGAGAGGGCCATATTTCAAAGAAAGCAAATACACCAAGTATGGAGATGGAGCTAGACTAGTGCCCCACTAAAAAAAAAAAAGCAAGAAGCGAGAACCATAGTGGGGATAAAGAGACAAAAAGAACTAGAATTAATAACTGAGGGGTGCAGGACAGAGCACACTTGATAGAACCTCTGTAAAGAGCAGAAAAAACACTGACTGAGAAAACAGAGTAAGGATTTTATTAAAGTAGAAACCTACAGCTAAGTGAAGACCAACAGGGACTCCTGAAGGAACCATAGTATTTGAAGATCCTTGGATACACTCAAAATATCTAAAATCGGATAAGGCCCCGGGACAGATGATTACACTAACTACAAAATATCTGGAAAAGTTTGAAGTCCATACCTAACTATAGTCTCCTCCAACATACATGAAAAGGGATCACGAATCTATACCCGACACGACTGATATCCATATACGAAACTGGGTAAGAGGCCTGCTAGTTACTGAGGGCCATCTCCCTCGTACTCTGAATATCAAAATACTGGCAAGATATTAGCAACAGGCTGGGAAGGGTGTGGGATGACCTGATGAGAACAGCGAACAGGTCGGCTTTATGCAGGAGTAGAAATTCAGTGACCACATCAAGAAAACTAGGCACCTGATTTCTGCATCTAGTGAGCCTGGGACTCATGTAGTCCTGGTCTCATGGGACTCAGAAAGGCAATACTTGTTTATAATTCTTGACTATATATAAATGGGTCAGGTGCCTACATGAGCTACTGCATAATGGAGTGTTGCCACAAAGCTTCAGAGAGCTGGGCAGGGATGCCCCATCCCGCTCCTGATTAATCTCTAAATGGAGCCCCTGACCCAGAAACTCAATAATTCTCAATCATTCAAAATCCAGATAGAGAGACAAACTGTCCTTGTATAAGACCACATTCTCACTGCATCAGGGGACCAAAACATTAAAGTGCTAAAGGAATTTGAAGCCATATCTATATAAACTAAATATATCCAAGACTATTGTCATGTCATTAAATGCTGGAGCAGAAAAGCAGTAGCAGATTAGCTGGGTTTTCAATGGGCACCGACAATTTAAAGATACCTGGGCATCGATATAACCAGAGACAGGAAAATTCTGGATGCACTGAAAGGAAATAATAAAACTGGACTTGGATGGACAAATCTACTCTGTCACCAACAGGAGAATAAGTATTATTCCTCCAGAGTCCTATACCCTTTAAATATATGAACAGGATGTTACCCTAATATGGTTTAAAGGATACCTAAACAACATTTGACAACAAACTATTCAAAATCTGACTTCATAGAGGACTAAAGGAAAGGCTGCTGTATTCATTAATGCTAAGTACATTTATATAATGTCCCTAAATGCAGCTACAAACATTTAAAAAACAAGCATTTGTCAATGCCGAATGTTTGCTTGCTGGCATTAGCAGTGATAGTGTAAAGTTACAGAAACTGCATAATGGGAATGGCAGTAGTATTGAACTGAAGACAACCCCACCACCACGGCAAAAGTAACAGGCATTGGGGTGTGCGTTGGAGTCGTCGAGCATAGCGGACGCCATTTCACCACCCCACCCTGCAGACACTAACAAGTGTCACGGTGTTCCCAGGGTCTTTGGCATTATGCACCCATTTCATTAAGAAATATGGTGAGATGGGTGCAATATCGGAGAATGGGGCTGAAGAGTCCAAGGCATACCTCGATGCCTCTCACTGACTGCAGGGTGTGGAATGGTATGAGCATCACAGGCAAGAATCCCAAGTCACAGCCCTGATGCCTGTCATTCTCTACAGGGTTGGGCGTTATAGTTGGAAACCCTAATACCTCAGGCATCCGTTGGTATTTTCACTCCAAATCTTCAACATGTTTGTTTTGTGACCCCACCTCATGAACAGGAGGAATATCACTTTGTGCATAAGCAGCTTTCGACTAACAGTGACTACAGCATTTAGCACCACAGGTGCAAAGACAATCCGAACAGGATGTAAAAAAATGACAGCTGTACTGTTCATGGGGAGGTGTAAAAAAAAAAGCGGCAGTGTTGCAAATCTGTACTAAAAATATTTAAAAAAGTGGTGAACACGAAAGCATACTACAAACTACAGAAACGACACCGTGAATATAATTAGGTTGGGGATTTTTTTACAGCAGATTGTCAATTCAGGCATTTTGGTGCCTCCGATCATGAACAGTGAAAAATTGCAGCTGTACTGTTCATAAGGAAGTGTAATAAAATGACAATGTTGAAAATATTGAAATTTCGCGAACTTACAAGCGTGCGTAGGAACTGCGCAGCGCACGCTCATAAAACAGTCATTTTTAGGAATTTTTTCACCAAATTTTAAGACCTCTGCTCATGAACAGTGTCAGTGTGATTTTCTTAATTTGTCCCATACGTTGATTTCGCATACCGACTGCGCCATTGTGCGCTACATGGGTGAAACACATTTTGGGTGAGATTTTAAAAATGACAGCTGTATACTACTCATAGAGAGGTGTGGTAAAAATGCAATATTGAAAATATTGAAAATTTGCAAACTTACGTAGGAACTATACACTACTGCAGCTCAATTAAAACAGTCATTTTTTTCACATAGCCATTTAAGAACCTTTGCTCATGAACAGTGTCACTGTGATTTTTAAGTTATCCGCACCAACTGCGCCATTGTACACTACATGAAAGGACACGTTTTAAGGTGAGATGTGAAAAATGACAGCTGTACTACTCATAAGAAGGTGTGGTAAAATGGCAATGTTGAAAATCTGGAGTGAAAATATTGAAAATTCGCGAACTTACGAGCCTGCGTAGGAACTGCGCAACGCACGCTCGTCAGTCATTTTTTTGTAATTTTGGCACCAAATTTTCAGGACCCCTTCTCATGAGTGATGTCACTGTCATGGTGTTATTCAGGCCTGAAGGGTGATTTCGCGCAGTGACTGCGAAATCACCCTTCGGGCCCGAATAATGCCATGACAGTGACATCAATCATGAGAAGAAGTCCCAAAGCCATGTTGAAAATTTGGTGCAAAATTCCCAAAAATACCTGAGATATGCAACAAAGTTGAACCCCAATCTAGCCCATTATACAGCTTACTGGCATTTCCTCAGTTTCTTTGATTTGACTTTGAAAGTACAGACGTGTTCCCGGTCCACCGAAGATCATCGCGCGAGTCCGGAGGTAAGTATGGGGTGGGGGATGTGGGAGAGCTGGGTGACTACGTGGACCATTTTCTCTTACAGGTAAAAAAAACGGATGACATGAGACGTTTGCCACGCTGGGGTGGGCTCCCAGCATAGCACAAGGCAGTTGGAGGTGCGTTCAGTCGGCGAAGTTAGGCACCCTGTCCAGCCTAGGATTGCTTGCCACGCTGGGGTGGGCTCCCAGCGTGGCATTTCAGAAGGGTTTGGGGGGAGGTGGGGGGAACGGCAGCACAGCCGACGGGGATTGGGCACCCCGTCGGCTATACAGTGCATGTGTGCAGGAGGCGCGCACACCTGCGTGGGCTTCTGTCTGTGTGGGGGGGAGCTGCGTATGAGCAGCCTTATCTTATCGCTGCTCACTCAAGCGTAGCTCCCCCTTTCAACTGTATGCCACTGAATTTTGGGCTTGTCATGGACAGACTCCAGAATGCATTGGCTTACAGGGGCCACGCCTGCCAACACACTGACTGAATTGGAGGGGGTGACACACATCCGAAATCTCCGATGATGGCACTATGTTTCTTGCACATGCATGCAAGCAAACATAAAAATGTAAAATCTGCCGCTTAAAATGGCCGCCACATGTGCTATGTGATGACATCATAGGAGCCAAAGTCAGAGAGCTATATAGAGCTGATTTGTTCTTTTTTCCTTTGTTGCACAAAAATGGTCAAAACCATGTGCATTATTTTGATCAATAGCATAGGCTATGGTTCTGATAATTTTGTTTACTTTAACATGCTGAAACTGTGTTTTAATCGAACTGAATTTCTCTTTGGCAAACCACAGTGCAGTACAAATATTAAATAACCTGGTAGTCTATTGGTTATGGTGGATCCAGGATGTTACAATGGGGGCTGCTGGGCATACTTGATATGTACTTTTTAACATTTTTATTATCTGCTGCTATTCTTTTCTAGTACGTTTTTGACAGAACCTACAAGTGTAATCCATAGTTTAGAATATAAACAGTTGTACAATCAATAAATCATAGTTCTTCAACAAAGTGAAATGCAGCAGCAGCAAGCAAGCAAGTTGCAATGGGGGGGGGTGCAGCTGCACCCTTCACCACCACTTGTTTGTAGCCAAGTTCTTGTGTAGTCCAATGCCAGAGTTCATACTTTCTCAGAAAGCAAAAATATGCTTGTCTTGTCGTCTTTGTCCTGGGGAAAAAATAAGAATTAGCATTTATACACATTGTATCCCAAAGTGGTACAAGCAATGCTAGACTGATAGTGAGGTAACTGAGCGTGTAGTGACAACCATTTCACACATTAATACCCACATACTGTCTTGGACAATTGCATGAACTGGTTTTATGGGAATGGGAATGTTGGCCAGGTAGTGATCATGGTACTGGCAGCCCCATACCTTATATCTCACAGTGATCTGCTCATATTTCTCCCCTTCTGTCTTCCCCATTCCATGAATATAGCAGTACCTTGCAGGATTGGCCTTCTTAGTCCCCCTCTGGTATTCCTTCTTCCCACACCAAAAACTGGTGAGCTCATCACCCTTCTGAATCATGAATGCAGGTAGTACAGTCCCCTGTTTTTTTTTTGACATATCAAAAATAAACAAACCTTTCACGTAAGTCAGACAGACAGACAGATAGCAGGAACAAGGGGAATATGGGCTTCCTAGCCTTCAAAGATCTAGGCTACCTTTGATTAGGCACTATTAAATGGGTGTGTGCATCATTATGCATGTCATTTAACAGTGACTAATCATAAAGTAACTTAGATAATGCTGTAGTAGAAAGCCTGTTTCCCCCTGTGCCTATTGCTATCAACCTATTTACCAGAAGATCATGTTTTGATGTAACCCCCTGCAAATGGGGGTTCCCAAAGACTTCAGGAGCTTGCTTGAATGCTCCAAGCCTGAATGGTGTTTGGCATTTAAGCCATTTATCAGTGGTAGTTTTAGAGCCTATGGTACTGTCTCTTTAAGAGCTGTCTGCTTGCAGACATAATTAGTTGTATGGGGGACTGTGTGCTTCTCTGAGTACCACTCGAGCTGCTGCCAATTCACTTCATTTTTGCAGTCACTAGAGTGCAAAGGGAACCTATCTGAAAGATGTAACTGTTTGCCAGAAATTATTTAGAGTAATAATGAAATTACAGTTTGTCTAACCTGCTTTCTTTGCAGTCAGAACTGTGTCTGCTAGTTCCCCATTCTAGTTTTGAACTGCTGAACTGGACCAATCGGTGTGGGGTAGCTAGACTCTAAAATGATGCCTTGGACGAATCAGAACTTGGACTCATAATCTGAGCCAGCCACAAGAGGATTGTATGGGCAGTGACTCTGGGAGATGTAGTTTAGACTTCAGTGCTCTTTTGGACCAACAGCAGCAGTCTATTGTGAGTGACAGCCAATCCAGTCAAGAACTGGGAGGAACTCAAAGGAAGTGCCCGGTTTAGGTCAGTTGGAGTTCAGTTGAGCTTTGGCAGTGAAGAAGAAGGAGCCCTGTGCTTTTCAGTGTGCAGTTTTAGTCAAAAACGTGTGTGAGGCCAAGTTCGGTCTGCAGCTTGTGTAACAGCTTGTTAGGACTGAATCGGTCCTGTGAAAAGAATCAAAGATCTCTGAAGGTAGAAACCAGGCTCACCCTGTAGAAGACTGGAAGAATTGCTGAAAATTGCACTCGGTCTGTCAGGAACTGAATCTGCTGTGTGTTCTCCGGGTGTGTGCAGTAATACACCGGGATCAGATGCAGCCTGCTAGTATAGTCTTTCTTTTATATGGATGTGAAGGGTTGTGTACCTCAAGTGAGCCCTATGACATTGAAGGACCCTATATCATTTGGAGTGAGTACTAATTCAGGGCTCCCTGTTAATTATACATTAAATCAAATGGATTACTGTGCCTGACTGTTTAATTCTCCTTTTCTCTGTGAAGGGCCCCTACCGACCACGGTTTGGACTAGCCTAGGGCTTGGGTACCCAGGGACAGTAACTGATAGGGATGAGCCTGTGCACAAACATGATGAATTATTAAGTGATAGCTAATTAACACATTTCCCCTGTCAGCGACAACCCTAAATAAATCAGAGCTACTTATTCAGCAAGTTATACTGCCTGAGGTATTTGTCTATGTTAAAGTACATACTATGATTGTTGCACTCTCATTCACAGGAGTCCAGTGGAAACAGACCTGGGTAGTGTATACCATGAAGGTAATTCTGATATATTGTGTGGGCCACTAGTGGGAAGAAGGGGTTGCAATGTCCCAGGGCTGTGACCAGATGGGTTAACTATTGCAAACCCTGACCTCTGGGTGACACGTTGGATCAGGCCCCTCAACCTGTGGTAGCAAATCAGGCAGGGTGTAGCCCTGGGATAGCGCATCTGGGGTTACATCTTGGGCTACCGCTGGGATTGTGTATCCTCAGGGCCATATTCACGACACTAGTAAGAAAAAAGGTACCCGACAGAGTACTGTGCACGTGGTGGGTGGTGTACTGGGAGGAGATAAACCCCCAAATACTGCTCTTATCCTGGACATCCCTCTGGGTATCAATACGGACACTGTGAAAGTACTTTCAAAGGTGAGTTTAAACCCTGTGGTGGTGGGTAAGCATGCTAATCTGCTCACCCACTTTCTGGCCTAGTGATTTAAGGATCCTGATAGCTCAAAGTGCCACAGACCATTACCCCAGAAGCCTCACTGCCCAGAGGTGATAATAAGGACAGTAAACCCGGGGGAATCAGCCCCCACCACTATCTGAAACTTTTGAGGAGAATTTGCTGAATGGTTGCTGGGAGAGAAACTGTGGAGGACTTGAAAAACTATTCTTGCCACCTGGAGAATTCCTCCCCAACACCTCTGCTCCAGTGCCCGTGGTGGCTGAACCAATGCGACTCTATTTCACCCTGCATTAATCACGACTCTTACCCGGGGTGGGTCTCTCTGGCACCCTCCCACCCCAAGGGAGGATGACTGGGGACCTGGATAGTATGTTGCCCCAGTACTAGAATGCGTACTGGAGGTGGCGAAGGGTTAGTGAGAGCCTCGAGGTCTGCCTGACTACCATCCGTGCTAAGCAGACCCCAGTAACCTGAGCGACTGCACAGGCTATCTTGAGCCTTGGAGAAATATTATGGGGCAGATTATGAGACCTAGATGAAGTAAGATACAACAGTACCAAGGAGTTGTTGTCTGTGTATCTCGGCTGGAAAAATTGTTGCAGAATACTCAGAAAGGTAATTTGCAGAGTGAACTGGACGAACCAAGCGGACAGGATCCTTAGTCTGCCCCTTCTCAAACTGCTGTTGCTTCAGTTACCTGGAAATCACGGAATCCCACCCTCCTATGATGAGTTAATGAGAGAATTAGAGGAGAGAAAAAACGACCTGGGAGGACCTGCACCAATACGGCACCGGCCCAGTGACTGGTGACCATCAGTGAGTTCAGGGCAGAGGTTGGCAGTCAGCAGTGCTCTGACAAGGAAAAGATATGTCACAATGGGCGAACTGATAGAGATCAAGAATTCAAAACATACTTTATGAAGCCACGACTGAAAGCAAGACCCTATATCCACTCCATCTGCTATGGGGGTACCCACCATGTATCCTGCTGTACAGTCCGGGCTGATTCCTTGACCATGGAATGGAGAAATGACGAGATATCAAATGTATCACGCCGCAGACAGAGTGGCACCAAGGTTTCAGTTAAAATACCGCCTGGCTCCAGTGTAGGCGCCTCGACCAGTCAAACTCAGAAAGTATGTTTGCTATAATTGTGGGAAGATGGGCACATGAAAGAAACCCAGTCCCAAAGACACTGAAGGTGCATAGGCTACAAGGAAGCTTCAGAAAGAAATCAGTGGTTAGAGGTGCGACATGATCGATGGGCCCAAAATGCTAGTCACATCCTTTTGCAGCAGGTCAATTGCCCAGACCCCCACGCCTCCAGATAGTCCAGTGGGTCCCTCCATGGGACCACTGTAAAGGTGGCAGATGTCTAAAAACTTATTGAAGGTGTCCCAAGAGACGAATTATGTTCAAGATTGGTATCAAGCATTTGTCAGTACCTTAACCATTAGAAGGACTGCATGTATGGGGTTAAGTAGAAGCCTACTATTCGGGTATAGCCAATTTAACTGTTCCCCACCCCATTGACTGGCGAACAATGAGACCTAATGGTGTCCCCACTGGACTAAATGATGGTGTCCCTTTGTTGATTGACAAATATCACATGTTCGGAGGCTGGCACAGTTGTGTTATGAAAACAGGGTCAAGACTAGTAGAGCTTTAAAAGGTCCGGCTTTAATGAAGGCCTATGAGGCACAGAGATGCTGAAAAAACAGAACAGAGGAACATTCGATTGTATGGAAGAAGGATCCTGGGTCTGGCGCCAAATGCCAGTGTACCCCAGGAGGGTCCATATCGAAGATTTAAGAATAATATTAATGTTGGATGCAGGCGATGAAAGTACCAGAGGGACTGCTGGTCAAGCTAGTATTTTGCCACAAGACACAACTTAGAAGGGTAATGGCAGTTCACAATGTGTCTGAAGACACAGGTAAACAAGTTGCATCCTGGCTATGTACATTGCAACACTGAGCTACCCAGCAACAGTTCAAGGAAGACCACAAATACGCCTGACTTGTTTGATTCAAGCGACTCCCTGCCAGCTGAATGGAAAGTGAATCAGTGAAAGCTTACACAGAGAGACCAGGTGTTTACTTTAAAGAATGGGATGTAGGATGCGTGCAAGAGCTGAGCAACAATATCTGACTGCATGACGAAAACCATTTCGTGAGAGGTCTCGGCGCCTGGCACCTGCTGACATAGATGATGTGAGGAAGCATCTGCAGAGGATGTTAGCTGCTGGTGTAATACAAAAACAAGCCATATGCTTCCCCATTGAATGGTAGTGAGGAAAAGAATGGAACAGTAAGGATGTGTGTGGATTATCGCACCAAACCCATGGGACTATCCTGATCAGTACAATACACCGCATTCAGGATGCTTTGGACTGCCAAGAGCAAAGTGGTTCTCTGTGCTGGATCTCACGAGTGGGTGCTATCAATCGATGGCCCAGAGGACAGTGAAAAAGACAGCTATCTGTCGCTAGCTACTATAAATTCAGTGAGGATGCCTCAAGGTTTCAGGTGCCCCAGCCACTTTTCAGCGATTGATGGGCGTGCAGTAGGGGACATGAACTTACCAAGTGCCTGGTACACCTAGATGGTATTGTTGTGTTTGGCAGCTCACTGGAGAACATGAGAGCAGTTATTAAAGTGTTAGACCGACTGGAGGACTTTGGCCTTAAACTGTCCATTGATAAGTGTAATTTTTCAAACATCAGTAAGTATGTAGGACACATAGTATCCACGAGGGAATAGAGACCGACCCAAGTAAAGTTGAGGCCTTGACCACCTGACCTGACCCAAAAAATCTAAAGAACTGCAAAGATTCCTGGATTCTGTGGTTATATATGGCTTCATCAAGGACTATTCAAGAGTGATCCGCCCTTTATAACCTTACTCAAAGGGTATCCCCAACCCAAAAAATACCAAAGTCAGCATCCCTCAAGACTGAAAGAGTGTATTTTCATCCAGTGAAGTATTTGGGGCCGCTGGACTCCTGATTGTGAGACTGCTTTTCGCAGAGATCATATATCAACTTACCCATGCTCCAGTGCTGGCCTATGCGATCCAAGAAAACCTTACGTCCTGCACACTGATGCTAGCTTGCAAGGGTTGGGGGCTGTGTTGTACCAAGAGCACGAGAATGGCCTGAGACCAGTGGCCTTTGCCAGTGAAGCCTGACCCATCCGAAAGAACTATCCTGTACATAAGTTAGAGTTCCTAGCTTTGAAGTGGAGCTGTTGTTGACCAATTCCATGAGTACTTGTATGGGGCTAAAATACTAGTAAAGCTGACAATAATCCTTTGACCTATGTGCAGACCTCAATAAGTTGGATGCCACACGGCCATAGAGTGGCTTTCTGCATTATCTACATATGACTATGCTCTGAATACCGAGCAGGTCTGAACCACATAGATGCTGATGCTCTCTCCAGGGCCTGTTCCCAGAATGATTGGGTCCGACTGGCAGAACCTGACATTCCAGGCACTCTGCGGAAGTTTGACAGGGAGGAACAAATGTCACCGGGCGCAGTGGACTGCATGGTGGATTGCTTGGGAGCCTCTGAGAATTGCATACCTGCCTTATTGCCACTTTTCTGCAATAGACATGTGGTGCACTGCCTCAGCTGGACAATGACAGTATTCAGCGGGCTCAATCCACGATCCCATGATCAAAGCAGCTTTAGAAGCCCTCTATGCAGGAAAAGATGTGTCAAATTACGCTCCACTGATTTGAGAACTGCACTGTTATACAAAGAAGGTCCTAAGTTGAAACTGATCAATAAACTGTTACAGAGAAACAGTAGACAGAGGGGACAAGTAGACAAACAACAACTAGTGCTGCACTGCCTTTCGAGACTCAGTATTGAGGTCCTTGCACAACCACATGGGGCACCTTGGTATAGACAGAACACTTGACTTGGTGAGATCCAGATTCTATTGGCCTAAGATGGGGGCTGATGTGGAGCAACATTCAGAACTTGTAGTCGCTGCTTACAGAAGCTTTGCCGAGGGCTGCCCCTTGTTAACACATAACCAGCAGTGCACCCATGGAGCTGGTCTGTGATTTTCTAAGTTTGAGTCAGATCAAAGAAATATCAGTAATGTGCTGGTGGTCACTGACCATTTCACGAGATATGCCCAAGCTTTCCCACCAAAGACCAGAAAGCATCCACTGTAGCCAAAGTACTTGTAAGAAAACTTTTGTTCACTATGGGGCTCCACAAAGAATCCATTCTGATCAAGGGAGAGACTTTGAGTCGTCTGATCAAAGAGATGCTTTCTCTGTGGGGAGTGAAAGTCAGAACCACTCCTTACCACCCCAGGGACCCACAGCCTGAACGTTTCAACCACACTTTGCTAGATATGCTAGGCACCCTGCACCCAAAGGACAAGCCTAGATGGAGCCAACAAATTAGCACCTGGTACATGCTTATAACTGCACCAAAAGTGATGCCACTGGTTCTCCCCTACCGCCTGATGTTTGGAAGAGAAGCTCGACTACCAGTAGATGTGTGTTTTGGGGTCTCTCCTGATGGGGTTCAAGCTGACAACTATTTACAGTATGTGCAAAGTTAAAGGCCCAGCTAACTCATGCATACTGGCTCAAACATGGCTGCCAAAGAAATCTGGCCAACAAGAAAGGTATGATAAAAGGTGAAAGCACAGGAACTCCAGGAGGAGATCGGGTATTGCTAAGAAATCTGGGACTGCATAGCAAGCACAAGATTGCTGACAGATGGCACCATCTCCCTCACATTGTAGTGAGCAAACTAGATGATCTGCCAGTGTACAAAGTAAGGCCTGAGAATAATTCAAAGATGTAAAACAATGCATAGAAATCATTTTACTGCCCATTGGACAAATCTTAATTGAGTCTGAGCCTAGAAGATACCCCCTCTGGACCAGTGACTAGAGCTGCTGCTAAGAAAAGATCAAGAAAGTCTGCACCTACAGAAGCAAAGTTAAAGTGTTCCCCTCCACAAGTCCCAGTTGAGCATGACTGTCAGTCCATATCGGAAGAAAGTGAGAGTGACTTTGAATACTATCCTTCTTACGAACTGAGTCAATTGTTTCGGGGCAATCCCCTAGTCAATACTGGAGACAAAGCTGGGCCTTCTGGACTGTCTAAGCCCCCAGCTTCATCCCTGGAGCCAATGCTCCAGAAAGTGAAGTAAAAGCATCAGATCAGATGAAATGGAATCATTGTGCATGGTTGAACTGTTTGAGCTTTCAGGGAGGAAAATGATAGATTAGAGCAGACTGGTGATACACCCGAACAAGAAGAGTATTTTGAGGTGCCCTGACAGTCCACTGCCAGTGTCCAAAGCTCTCCATGCGGAGCCAAATGTTGTGGACTCAGAAACTGTAACTCCTGGAGCTGAAAGTGCCCCAGGTTCTAGCCTCTCTACCCCCATGGAGACTCCCCTGACAAGTGAGGACAATGCTGAAAATGAGGCTCAGAGTGCAGAGACTATAACAGTTCCCCTAGAAAGACTGGTCGAGCTGTAAAACCTGTGGTGCACCTCAGTTATGATTCACTTGGGAGGCCTGTGGACTTGCCTCTCAATGTTGTCCATAAAGAGTGTATGTGTCCCCGAGCTCATTGCCCAAACTGAGCATCAGTGCTAACTCCAAGTTACTTGTGTTGCCCTCTAAGTATGGTGCCTTGCCCCATCCAGCCCCAAGGTAACTGATAGGGAAGGGCCCCCTCTTCAGGTTTCATGTACAAGAGGTAATAACTTGAGTTATGGTTTCAATGTGTATGTAATACTGTGTAAAGTGACGTACTGCAATGTTTCAGAAATGTGTTCTTGGTAAATGATATATTGACTGATGATTACATATGCGAGCCTAATGCAAATGTATATGGTTGCAGTTGAAACTTATGGGGTACTTGCTTGGCCGAGGACGCAAGCTTTCCCAAACCAGGAAGGGTAACCCCCTGCAAATGGGGGTTCCCAAAAGACTTCCAGGAGCTTGCTTGATGCTCCAAGCCTGAATGGTGTTTGGCATTTAAGCCATTTATCAGTGAGTGTTTTTAGAGCCTCTGGTACTGTCTCTTTAAGAGCTGTCTGCTTGCAGACATAATTAGTTGAATGGGGGGACTGTGTGCTTCTCTGAGGTACCACTCGAGCTGCTGCCAATTCACTTCATTTTGCAGTCACTAGGAGTGCAAAGGAACCTATCTGAAAGATGTAACTGTTTGCCAGAATTATTTAGAGTAATAATGAAATTACAGTTTGTCTAACCTGCTTTCTTTGCAGTCAGAACTGTGTCTGCTAGTTCCCCATTCTAGTTTTGAACTGCTGAACTGGACCAATCAGTGTGGGGTAAGCTAGCTCTAAAATGATGCCTTGGACGAATCAGAACTTGGACTCATAATCTGAGCCAGCCACAAGAGGATTGTATGGGCAGTGACTCTGGAGATGTAGTTTAGACTTCAGTGCCTTTTGGACCAACAGCAGCAGTCTATTGTGTGACAGCCAATCCAGTCAAGAACTGGGAGGAACTCAAAAGTGCCGGTTTCGTCAGTTGGAGTTCAGTTGAGCTTTGGCAGTGAAGAAGGAAAGAGCCCTGTGCTTTTCAGTGTGCAGTTTTAGTCAAAAAACGTGTGTAAGGCCCAGAGTTCCGGTCTGCAGCTTGTGTAACAGCTTGTTAGGACTGAATCCGTCCTGTGAAAGAATCAAGGATCTCTGAAGGAGTAGAAACCAGGCTCACCCTGTGAAGACTGGAAGAATTGCTGAAAATTGCACTCGGTCTGTCAGGAACTGAATCTGCTGTGTGTTCTCCAGGTATTGTGCAGTAATTGCGATCGGGATACAGATGCAGCCTGCCTGTATAGTACTTTCTTTTATATGGATGTGAAAGAGGTTTGTAACCTCAAGTGAGCCCTGCTGACATTGAAGGACCCTATCTTATTTGGAGGTCGTGAGTACTAATTCAGGGTTGCTTCCTGTTGAATTGCCACATTAAATCCAAATGGAATTACTGTACTGCTGACTGTTTAATTCTCCTTTTCTCTGTGAAAAGGGCCTACCAGCTGCCACAGTTTGGACTAGCCACTAGGGCTTGGGTACCCAGGGACAGTAACTGATAAGGATAGGCCTGTGCACAGAGCCATAAGTAGATGAATTAGAGTGATAAGCTAATTAACCTGATTTCCCCTGTCCTTGTTATATCCCTCAAATAAATCAGAGCTGCTTGTTTCAGCAAAGTTATACTGCCTGAGGTATTTGTCTATGTTAAAGTACTGTACTGTGATTGTTGCACTGTATCTCATTTCACAGGAGGTCCCAGTGCGGAACCAGACCTGGGGGTAAGTGTATACCGTGAAGGTAATTCTGATATATTGTGTGGGCCACTAGTGGGAAGAAAGGGGGGTTGCAGTGTCCCAGAGGGCTGTGACCAAGTTAGTTTAACTATTGCAAACCCTGACCTCTGGGTGGAGGCGCCCGCCATTGGATCCAGGCCCCTCAACCTGTTAGTGGCAAATCAGGCAGGGGTAGTAGCCCCTGGGATAGCGCCATCTAGGGGTTACATTATTAATATGTAAAAATAACACGGGAGACTGTACTAACCGCATACATGATGCGGAAGGGTAGTGAGCTCACCAGTTTTTGGTGTGGGGAGCAGGTGAGAAGAAAGAATGCCAGAGAGGGACTGAAGAGGCCATTCCAGCAGGGTACAGCTATATTCAGGGTAGGAGAAGACAGGAAGGGGAATGTTGAGATCTGAGATGTAGGTCTGACAGCACCGTGCTCACTACCTGACTGTGGATGAAAGCAGCCAGCATTAACAAATACTCAGAGTGGCAGGGCTGCACTAAAACTGTTACTTGAATTTGGTGTCAGGAGATTACCCTCGGGTGGGAGGGATGGTGATATTTGTTCAGACAGTATCGAGGAGCTGTGTATAGCTCATTCAAGATTCAGAAGGGTGGCAGCCAGGCAACCTTCGCATTGTGGAGTAGGGGCACAGAAAAGTACTGGAGAAGAATTGCTGGGAACTGTGCTGCAGGATTCGCAGATCACAGGTAAAGGTAAACGGACACTGGAAGTCGGTGGATTCGCTCAAGGCATCAGTATGCCTTTTCTGCTAATAATATTGTTATCCACAGTAAATGCAGCCCTTATGAGGGCATGAACAACGATTTTTCTGGTGGGTCCTGATGCTTACTGCTTGTCCCTCCAGGAGGACCTAGTTGTTGTAACTGGGACTGTACATACTGCTTTCACTGTGCGCAAGGGGTGATCCACTGAATGTTTACTGTGGGAGCAGAAGTCAAACATTGAGAATGTGGACTGGCGAGTGATTTGGGAGGCATTTTTTTACGGTGCCAGCTGATGATGCATATCAGTATAGGTGCACACAACTCTCTGAGGTATGATAATTCTCTTCATGAGACTGCAAGCTCATATGCAGCCCTAGGTAATACTAAGGACAGAGTATGGATGGTGGTGTGTTCAACAGAAGGCAGGTGGGGGGGGGTTCATGTGGAAAAAGAGTACAAGATAAGCATGAGCTTTAGAATTGGACCAGACCAGTACTTTGCTACAAAATTCTGGGCATCACATAACCATTAGATCATCAGGTATTACAAGTGTTTCTCTTTGGCAAACTGCAGTACAGTGAAAGTCAGCTGGATTACAAAATGTTTCCAGCAAGTTAAACAAAACCATAGCCTAACATGTGTACTGATCGAAATAATCCATGTGTTGATCATTCTGGTGAAACAATTCAAAACAAAGAGGTGAAAGAAGAACTAGTTGGCACTGTACGGAGCCATGTGGGTCTCTGCCTCTGGCTCCAATGATGTCATCATGACTCATCACTTAACACCATGGCAGACATTTTAGGGAGCAAGCAAGGCTGTTTTTTTTTTTTTTTAAGTGAAATGCTGATGTTTACATTTTTCAAAAGCTATGAAACTGCATTTATGTTATTTACATAAATGCAGTTTTAGCATGAACATAAACAGCAGCCTTTATTTACCTCACTATAGGTTTGCAGTTTTAAAAACTGCTTTTTAGAATATCCTTTAAACTGCACTACTTTATCACATGATTCATGGGCAGAACAAAATGGCCAGGAGATCCTATGTAAAACACACAGGGTCAAAAGAAAAGGGTGGACTGAGGTCCTGTCCACACTCCAGTGTAATGTTACAGAGGGTGTAAACCGCATCAGTAATGGCATGTGTTTACACTGGTAACATTACAGCAGGCGTTTCTGAACCATTACAGAAACCTGTCAGGTGGTTTCTACAATAGTCACAGGGCTGTAATGTTACCAGTGCTCATCTAAACGCACTACCATGAAGCTCCCAGTCATCCACTAGACCAGCAGGCAGTGCTCTACAGAGGGTCACATGGGAGGCAACTGAACAAGGAAGCGCTCTGAGGGGCTAGGAAACGCCTAGGGACCATACCACAGCACAGAAGTGGAAACGGCTGAAGCATGGGACCCTGAGCCGCTGGGTCCACACACCTGAAAGAGGTGCAGACTGAAGGCACTGAGTGCCAATAGGGGGTGCTGCCTGCAGCAGCAAGACAAGGACTGCAAGGAGGGACCAGTGCTGGTGCCCACAGGGCAAACAGTGGGCACATGCCATAGGGCAGGCAGACAGCAACAGATGCCAGCACTGCATGCCAGAGGTGTGTAGGGGGCTCCAACAGCTGCCACAACACATGTCCAGCCCCCAGAGGACACCACCACTGCAGAGTGACCCCATCCCCCAAGCACTGCCTGTGAGTGGTGGAGTGTAGATAGGCCTGTACCCTGGAGCAGTGACCACAGCCGTATGCCACCCTGACTGCCAGCAGGACCATGTCAGATGAGGCCACAAAACTGCTGGTGAAGTTCTGGACCCAGGAGAAGGTGCAGGCAGAGCAAGGCACAACACGAAGGTCTACCAAAAGGTAGCAGACTACTTGTTCGAGAATGGGGTGGAGTGGACGATAAAGCAATTGAAGGTGCGGTACCATAAAGCCAAGGACAGCAACAGACGCTAGGGGTGCGCATGTGGCATGCACCTTTTACGACACGTTGGATACCATACTTGGTACACGGCCAACCACCGAACCAGCATTCATCCTGGAGAGCTCAGAGGTGGACAGCCCTGAACTGGACATGGAGGATGATGAGGACACCACCAGGAATGTGTGCCCATACCAGGGGTATGACGGTGTACAGCTGGAGTGCTCTGACACAGGTACATGCAATGTGTAGGCTGAGACATGGGGGTTGCAGCATGGTATGATGGAGGGGGTGTGGTATGGACGGGTGCCCTCGGAGGAGTTTGCCTGTGGTGTGCAGGGGCATGGGAGTGAGGTATCTGCCATTCCAGGGGAAGGGACATCTGTGGACACCGATGCAGTGAAGGCCTCCCCAGTGTCCTTGCAGGACGAGATGCCAGAAACCTCCAGTGACAGCTCCACTGCTGGAAGTGGCAGACTTGCAGAGCAGTGGAGTGACCAGTCACCCCTGGTGAACCTCAGGAACAGGAAGTCAAAGACAGCATGGATGGCAAACTTGGGGCGGTGCTGGAACCAATACGTAGAATGATGCAGGAGCACCATAGGGAGCCGATAGACCTGGAGAGGGCGTTGGAGGAACGGTTACAGAGACAGGAGGCAGAGCAGACACAGCAGTTCTTCACACAGATGGTCCAGTTACTGGCCATGCAATGCCAGCAGCCACCCCCTGAAGCAGCACCGCAATGGCCAGGCACCATCCCCATGGCACACACCACCGCAGCACCAACCCCCATGAGTGTAACACCATGCCAATGGGAACCTTAGTGGCATGGCTGACCCTGCCATTATCCACCCTTCCACCGCTAGCAGGCAGGCTGCATCCCCCAACTATGCCAGTACCTCGCAGGTGTGACACCCAACTACAGGGTGGTGCATACATGGGTGGCACCACTGCCCCGCCACCCTCATCCCAGGCAACACCAGGTGGTGCTGGCATGGCACAGCAGTACCCCACAGGTGGCAGGCCAGCAGTGCTGCTCCCCTTCCCCGGTGCATGGTGGTGCTACTCTTCACAGTGCTACCCCCATGGACCCCGCAGCAGGCATGATCAGCTTCACACAGGACCTGTTTGGTGACGGGTTCCAGTGGACCACCCTGTGATAACTCATGCAGCCTGCACACCGCTCCCCTTCCCCGGTGCATGGTGCTGCTGCTCTTCACAGTGCTACCCCCATGGACCCCGCAGCAGGCATGACCAGCTTCACACAGGACCTGTTCGGTGACAGGTTCCAGTGGACCACCCTGTGATAACTCATGCAGCCTGCACACCGCTCCCTTCCCGGTGCATGGTGCTGCTGCTCTTCATAGTGCTACCCCCATGGACCCCGCAGCAGGCATGACCAGCTTCACACAGGACCTGTTCGGTGACAGGTTCCAGTGGACCACCCTGTGATAACTCATGCAGCCTGCACACCGCTCCCCTTCCCCGGTGCATGGTGCTGCTGCTGCTCTTCACAGTGCTACCCCCATGGACCCCGCAGCAGGTATGACCAGCTTCACACAGGACCTGTTCGGTGACAGGTTCCAGTGGACCACCCTGTGATAACTCATGCAGCCTGCACACCGCTCCCCTTCCCCGGTGCATGGCGCTGCTGCTGCTCTTCATAGTGCTACCCCCATGGACCCCGCAGCAGGCATGACCAGCTTCACACAGGACCTGTTTGGTGACAGGTTCCAGTGGACCACCCTGTGATAACTCATGCAGTCTGCACACCGCTCCCCTTCCCCGGTGCATGGCGCTGCTGCTGCTGCTCTTCATAGTGCTACCCCCATGGACCCCGCAGCAGGCATGACCAGCTTCACACAGGACCTGTTTGGTGATGAGTTCCAGTGGACCACCCTGTGATAAGTCGTGCAGCCTACAGGGGTTGGTTGATACCCAGGATTCCCTTTCTGTTTTCCTTCCTACATTGGGGACGCCACTGGGGACTGCCCAGTGACAGCAGTATCTGCCGACGGTGGCACTGAATTACACAGTGCAATGCCTGAGTCGCTCAACAATGTTGTGCGGCATCTCTGTATCATGCCATGTCGGGGTTATGACACAGTATGGCCACATGGGTGCCTGGATTTCGGCATCACCTGTGTATGTTACTGTATTTCTTTGGTTCGGGTCACAGTGCAGTGACCAACATGTAGGTTCATTTATATGTTGTTGTACACTGCCACCCATGTGGTGGCCCAGCATTGCGTATCGCATGACAGTGTCAGTTGTGGGGTTATGCAGCAATGCACATGGTCCACTGCATGGCCATGCTGTCGCTGCACATGTGTTACTGCCACCAGAAGCCATGGCGGCATTGGAATAAAGACTGTCATGTGTCTATGTTGCTCATTTGCATGCATGCAAACATTGCTTTCAGGGGCACTGTGGGGCTTCTGATACCATGGGTTGCTGGCATGCACTGTGTGTGCGGGGGCATGCCATGTCCTGGTGGTGCACCGTATGCCTGCCTGTGGGATGCAGCAGGGTCCCTGTTCCTGGCACATGTTGGTGCAGCATCGCATGCCTTCTTGCCATGCGTAGGGGATTCCCCTCATTTCAGTTCCACACTTTGCCTCCTACCCTTGGTCCCCCACAGGTGCCACTGGGCACACATTGCTGTCGGACACCGTGCCTTGTTCTGCCGCACTCCACGCGCCCTGTGTACACTGGTGGATGGGTGGGTTTCTGTCTTCCCCATGTGTACTCCACGTTACAGGAGTTGGGTGCACACACTGTTCACATCTCAATGCGGACAGGCTGTGATGGATTCAGACTGTTCTCACACCTGTTCCCTGGCAGTGTGGACACAATGTAATGTTTGCAGCTTCTAACGGTTTGGAACCATTTCAGCCTTGTCAGGTGTAATGCGGACGGGGCCTGAAATTACCAAACTTCCTCCTGTACTACTTCGCAGCTCACTGCAGCAAATACCTTAGATGGTATGGAGAGTGGGACATGGCCCTTGCTGCCGGATACTCAGCAGGGTGGCTAGACATAGAAAAAGAATTACCGGTATGTAAAAAAGGAAAAAGTGAGCCCCTGTGCATTTCTCACTCAGGAAAGTACCTCCCAACTTTAAACTCCAATAGGGACATCAGTAGGAGCACATCACCAGTTATGTAGAATCCAAGTTCAGATCCCCACCAGCCAGTTCTCCATAACCCATACATACATATGCAAAGCATCACGGGCCAGTATATGCAAATCACCACAGAATATTATGCTGGTTCAACTTTAAGCTGAAAGGCCTCTCACGCATGCTGCAAAAAGTGCCAACAGAAGACTCATACACGTCTTTTGTCCTACCAGGACTCATCAGTGTGACACCCCAGTGGAATGAACCAGCGATCCTAAGATGGTCTATCTGGGTTATGTTGTGGTGAGCCCAATAAAAACATGCTAAATGACAAGAACCTCAGTGCCTTAATACTGCCCCATGAACATTGTGGAACATCCCCACAGTCAGAAGTATCGTGGGGGCAACAGATGTGACGACTAGCTCAGTAGATAGCACACTCGCCTCTGAGGCTGGGAGATCAGAGGGCTGTGGGTTCAGTTCCTACACCTGCCAGTTGGTGTAATATGCCAATACTGAACTGCAGTGCAGCATGGGGGGTGCTGCGCTTCTGAGGTGCCATCCTTTGGATGAGACTTTAAACAGAGGTCCCATCTGCCTGGACTGGTGGATGTTAAAGATCACGTGGCACTTATCGAAAAGAGTAGGGGATTTTTTTTTTTTTAATTTAAAACCAAAACCAAACATTTTTCCACAACAAGAAAAGATAACATATTAAACAAAGTGGGCTGGATATTCAAAAGGGTTGCGCCTGCACAAGTCCGAAATTGCGCCATTCTGCCATATTCAGCAGGAGGCAGTTGCGCCCCCCAAGTCAAGCTGAACAACAGCGCAATGCTAATGACGGCATGCTGAACTGTAGGGGGAGGAACCATGCATAAACTGCATAGCCCGATATTCAGCGGGCTGTGCAGGCGCAACCCCCAACCTGCGCCTGCACAGCTTTGAGCAAAAGGAAAAGGAGTAAGTCGAGGGCCACCCACAGGTGAGCTGTCGCATTGCAGGGCACAAAACAGCAGCTGCCACCTGTGGGTGGCCCTCAATGTGCTCCCTGTGCCCCCCCTGCAGCCCAATCGTGGGCATAAGTGAAAATAAAACCCCACCCCCCACTAGCCCGACCGTGGGTAGAAAAGAGTTCAAACCTCCCCCAAAGAACATATCCCTGGTGGTCCAGTGGCCCCCCACCCACAGAGCCTCCCCCATCAGCCAGTGGCCGGCATCATCCCACCTGCCTGCCCAGTAGGGCTGCACACCCATTGGTTCAGAGCAAGAGCCAATAGGCATGCAGCCCATGCCGTACAAGGCCGGCTGACTGGGGGGGGTGATCCACTGGACCACCAGGGATATGTTGATGGCTCCCATTTTTAGGGAAGGTTTGAGAGTAAGTGGTGGCCATCCAACTCAAGACACGTCTTGCCTCCTCCACCAGTTATGAGTGTTTCCAGTCAGAGTTTAGATCCGGCACAGCATGGAGATCACCCTAGTGAAGTTCGAAATAATCTCCCAATGGTGAGAGGTAGAGGAGAGTGTACCATCTTTGTCCTCCTCAATCTCTCGATGACATTTGACATGGTGGACCAACCAGAAATGTCATTAACTGGTTTATGTCTTTCCTCATGGATAGAGTGCAGAGGACGACAATGGGGTTAGCCTCATCTAGTCCGATGCCTCTACACTGTGGTTCCACAGGGGTCAGTCCTGTCACCCTTGTTGTTCACGGTGGACATGCTGCCATTATTAGGTGGTATGGACTGGGTTATCATTGTTACAATGCCTGGAAACCAGATGACGGCCTTGGTGTTTAACACTTGCCTGGAGGAGATCCCAGAACTGGCTACAACTCAACGCAGACAAGCCGGAAGTACTAGTGGTGGATAAGATCCAGGCCATCAATGTGATTGGTGGGGGGGAGTGATCTGGAGATTCCACTGGCTTCGGATCTGTGCATGTCCCTTGACAATGGCTTAGCACTTGATGCACAGGTGTCGGCCATCACCAAAAGCTGTTCCCTCCCCATTTAATTATTTTTACCACAGCTATTTGGTCCCCATCGCCTGCAACTGGCAACAGGGACACACAGGTATTTTACTTGGTTTTCTCCCCTGACCCCCAGCACACAGCTGTGTGAGCAAATGGAGGCATGTTACACACCACATGGTGCCAGCTGAGCCCCTTCCACCTCTCATAGTTTTTGCTGCCTCTCTCCACCTATGATACCCAGTGGGAGTGGAGCTACAGGGGAGTACTGTCCATCGATGCACTCAATCTTGCTCCACCTTCCCCCAACAACCTGAGGTTGTTCCCAAACCTGGATCACCAGCGCAGCGTGAGGTGTGGCATCCAGCACCACCAAAAGTATTTTTTACCATCTGAGGAACATTGCCTGAATATGAGCCCTGATACCACTTGAGGACCTGCCACCCATCCAGGCTGGACTACTGTAAAATGCCCTGTGGCTGTCTGGAGGCAACCTCTGCCATCTGCAGCTGGCGCAGAAAGCGGCGGCTAGGCTATTGACTGGCATTTTGAGATTTGACCATGTCACGCCGTTCTCTGTGAACTGCACTTGCTGCCAGTAAAGTGAAGGATTGCCTTCAAGGTCGGATTAGCCCTGCACTGGGGAGCATATATGCAAGACCTCCAGGTTCCTCATTGCCCTTCTCGGGCTCTCTGATCTTCTGAAGGTTGCCTCTTTGTGGATCCCAGGGCCAGCTTGTGGCATTCAGGGGACTGTGAGTTCTCAGTTGCCACACCGACCCTGTGGAATTCCTTACCAAAACTTCTAAGGGAGGCATGCTCGGTGGAAACCTTTAAAACTTCCCTTATTTCATCAGGCATTTTATATAAGCTGAATATATACAAATGAACTCACTGTTTTATTACTGAGCTGTTCTAGTGAGTGATAGATGGAATTTTATATTGATCGCTGCATTATGTCTTGAAGTGTGTTATATATGCATTAGTTTTAAATACTGTTATGTACTCTTAGTCTTTGGGAAGGGGCGCTATATAAATACAGGTTACATACCTGTAACAGGAGTGGTATATGTTGTTCATCCACAGTGTCTGGCAGGTACCTTGCCACTTTAAGATGGGCCGGAAAGTCTTTAAGTTGGCTCCTCCCACCCACCCAGGTGATAAAACCCTTGGCTCTGCCGCATGATGCTAGATCTAGCCTGCTGGAAGCCAGGGAGGTTGGGTGGGTCCGTGTGGATGAACAGCATGTACCACTCCTAGAACTCCCGTTACAGGTGAGTAACCTGTATTTCTAGGGATGTGGATATGTTTTTCAATCCACACTGTCTGGCAGACTCTTAGCAGTTCTCCAGGAGGAGGGAGGCAAGGTGCACACCCCCTACTTAGGGAACAGGGACTGGAGAACTGAGGCCCCCAAACCGGCATTCTGGCATGACTCGAGGTCGATGTGGCAATGGGAAATGAAGGTATGTGCTGAGTTCCAGGTAGCAGCCCTGCAGATTTCCTGAATAGGGACATCCCGAGAAGCAGTGGTATGATGGGTGGAATGTGCTCTAAACCCTATGGGAGGCTCCTTGCCTGCCAAACTATGGCAGAGATCAATGCAGGACGTGATCCACCTGTCAATCGTCCACTTGGCTGCAAGTCTGCCAGGTGGAGTTTCAGTGTAGGTGACAAACAGCTGGTGCACCTCTCCCCGAACGTCTGCCATACACTCTTTATAGTAGGCCAGCGCTTTTCTCAGGTCCAAAGTATAGAGCCTGTACTCAGCCTCCGAGATGTGATTAGGGTAGAACACCAGCAGAGTCAGCACCAGATTCAGGTGAAACTCTGACACCACCTTCGGAAGAAATTTCGGGTGGGGACGCAGGAGAACCATGTCTCTGTGGAAGAACATGTAGGGAGATGCGATGGAAAGTGGCTGGAGCTCCCCAATCCTTCAGGCTGACATGGCAGCCACCACGACAGGTGAGAGATGTCACACCTGTGCATCGGTTCGAGTGGCTTGCCCAATGTCGGCATTAGATCCCACAGAGGTGGAGGATATGTGATCTAGACCCTTAAAAAAGTGCTAAACCACCTTCTCCTGCGCTGACTGCTTGCTGACCCACGCTCAGTAAGCAGAGATGGCTACCAGGTGCACCTTAAGGGTCATCGACCGAAGCCCTTGCTGAGAAAGGGAGCACAGGTAGTCCAGAATGCTAGCCAATGGGTCCAACCCCTTGCCCTGCCCCGAAATGGAGAATCTCTTCCATTTAAAGGTATAACATTTCCTGGTCGACTCCTTCACGTTGATGACCTCGAACTCTAGCTGCTCAGAAACCAGGCTGTCAGGTGTAGGGATTGAAGGTCCAGATGGAGTACCTTCCCCTTGTTGACAGACAGCAGGTCCAGGTGGACTGAAAGCCACCTCAGGAGCCTGGAGCTGAGGCTGAGGAGATCTGGATAACCAGAACTGGCACACTGGTCTGGGGCTACCAGGATCACCTGTGTCTTGTCCCTCCTCACCTTGAGGATCAAGGGAAATGGAGGGTAGGTGTAAAAGAGGCCTTGGGTTCAAGGCCTCGAGAAGGCATCCCCCTGCAGCAAGCCCTGCATAATACAACCTCAGCTTCATGGAGGTGAACAGGTCCACCTGAGGTGTGCCCCAGTGGAAGAACAGATCTTGTACTACCTCTGGCAGGAGAGACCACTCGTGAGATGCATCGCCTATCTGACTGAGGGCATCGGCCTGACTGTTGGCGGCTCCTGCCACATTAATGGCTAGGAGATCCACCTCCAGGTTGAGCATGAGACACCAAATGTGACGAGCCTCCTTGCGCAGAGGCAAGGAGTGCATCCCACCCTGTCAGTTGAGATAGTACACGGTTGTGGTGTTGTCCATCTGGACCTAGACCACTTGACCCCGAAGAAACGGAGCGAAGGTGGTCAGGGCTAGCCAGACCATTCAGAGCTCCAACAGGTTGATGTGGCATTGGGACCCCTGAGGGGACCAGAGCCAGTGGGTTTGTGCTCCCCAACCCATCAGAGAGGTGTTGGTCGTCAAGATGACTGGTCTGCTCAGGGCAACAAATGGGATTCCCTCCTGCAGATGAGCCACCAGTGCAGGTCATCCCACATCTCCTGGGCCACAGAAACTGGCTGGTTTAGGTGACCAGAATGCTGAGACCACTGGTGGGCCAGACCCCACTGCAGGGGGCGCATATGCCAGCAGGCCCAATGGACCACACTGGTACAGGCCAGCATGAGACCCAGAAAGCACAACTGTCCAAACTGAAATGATTGGGCAAAGGAGGAAAGGATCTCTGCCCTGTCTGCCAGGAGCCAGGCTCTGGCTCGGAGAGAATCGAGCTTCACCCCGATTAACTGAATCACGAGTTCTGACTTGGCCTCATTGATGAGGAGACCCAGATCTCTGGGCCATCATCCAGGTAAGGGCAGACCCGGACCCCGCAGCCTGACAGGAATGCTACCACCACTGCCATGCATTTGGTGAAGACCCTGGAAACTGAAGAGGCTGAAGGCATAGCCTGGAACATGAGAGGTTCCCTTTGCCTGAAAAGGAGGAACCGCTCCAATGAGGCGGATGGATTAGGGCACGTCTCGAGAGGTCAGGGAGCAGAACCATATGCCCATGAGGATCTTGTTCAGGTCATACAGATCGAGAATGGGGTGCCAGCCCACATCCGTTTGGATGCGGAAGTTGCCTGGCAAGGAGGAGGATCCACCACCTTGGTGAAGGAGCAAAATTATTTTATCTCGGACACGGCAGGAAGGCTATGGATCTGGTGGCCCCAAAAAAGGCATGGAGAGGACCTGCTCAAATTTCAGAGGCAGACCCCTGCTGACCACTTCAGCACCCAGCGGTCAGGCGGAAAGAAAGTGGCTGAGCTGGCCTCCACAGAGACACCATGGGAGGTGAGACAGGGTTGGGGCAGCACCCTACCACCCATCACTGGGCATGCTTGGAAAAGGAGGAACTAGCCAAGCACCCCCCCCAAGCTTCCTGACTGATGAAGCAATGGATTTGGCTGCTGGGCAGATTTTGCCACAGGAGTGGAGGGACAAAGGCTACGCTACTGATGGCGGCCTTTGTCCTTCTGAGCAGATGCAGCCAAGTCTAAGGTGGCATTGGGCTTCTCAATGCACAGGAGGTGACCTCCACCCTGGGCCCCAGAAAGGAGACATCTGCCATAAAGGTCGAGATCCACAACCAAGCCCTGTAGCGCATGCCACAACTGGACCGGCACAAGAGTCTCCGGCGTCCAGAGAGCCATTGAGCCAGCCACACTGCCCCTTCCCTGGTCCCAAACCTGCAACAACAGGGCATGAGAGAAATGTGTCATTAGCCTAGTGAAGGCCCAAAGAGGCAGCAGCATACACTTTCCTCCCAGAATAGTCCAGCTTTTTGGACTCCTTATCTGGGGGCTAGTCCACATCCCTAGTGTTGCCTGAGCACCTAAAAACACTATTGGCCACCAACCCCTCGGCTGAAGGGTGCTCTGAGAAGCCGGTGGAGATTGGGCACTGCCAGAGCCAGACCCACAGTGACCTCGACCACAGGGAAGGCCTCCCTGGGGAAATATCCTTTGTCCAGAATCTCTGTAAGGGGATATCTGGTCCATTTTAGCACAGGTTCAAGCGGCATCCCAGTGGACTCTGAGATGAGTCGAAGAATACCCAGAAAAGAGGTGGGGCTCTCATCCACAGACAGACCACCCGAGGATTCCAGATTGACTGGACAGGAATGCAACGAGCAGTCCTCTAACTCCAAAGAGTCCACCTACAGCTGTTGACCACCTAAGCCACTCTCCACACGCCAAGGATGATCGGGAGGTGAGAGTGACTGACAACCAATGGGGCAAACCTTGAGCCGACTGAGAATCATAGTTGGTGCCCCAATGTTTGCTAATGGAGTAACACCACAATGGGCAAGCGGCTGGTGCAAAACCAGATCTCGACGAGAAACTAGAGGCGAGGATAGCCTTTGGCTATTCAAGTCACAGCCACTTAATTGTCAGTGTGGAAGCCGGTGCCAGCTTGCTGCACATCAAAACTGCTGGCGCAACACCTCTCAGCAGCCAGGAGGATGAGCGGTGGCAATACTTTCAGCAGTGTCGGGACCAGGACTGCAGCTGGCAGCAGGCCTTCCCAAAGCGGAGGAGGACTGAGATCTCGACTGTTGGCAGGAAAACCGCTGCCCTCCAGTTCAGGGTCCTTGACTGGGGAAGTCAGTTCAGCAGGCTGAGGCAAGTTCTCAGAGGGCACTGGGAGCATCAATGTTCGAGAAAGAGTTTTGTCGGGCTCGAGAAAAATATTGGCCTCATCAACAGGAGTCTCAGCTGGCTGGTCTGACGAGGGCTCCATGAAACAGCGAGGGCCGCAACCTTGACTGAAGCCCAGAGGCGACAATCCAGGAAGCGAGATCTCTCCCACTCCCAAGAACGTTGACACTGGGACTTGCCTTCCCTAGGATCCTTCTTCTTGGACCGAGAGGTATGAGACCCAGAGACCCTCTCCTGGTTGAGAGGACGAGCGACTCCTTCGGGAGCTCTAAGTAGGAAAAACCCAATTGGAGTGGGATAAATGCAGGAAGCCAAGAGGGCTACCGCCGTGGCAGGCTACCTCCCCAGGGCCGTGAGCTGTTCAAGTTGCTCCGTGGGCCCGATGCCACAGACACACCACCCAAAGGCCTCTTTTGACTTGACGGTGGCTACCTTTTCTCCGGTCACTCAGCAAGTTGAGTAGCGTGGTCCTCAGTACTGAAGAAAAAGAACAGACAGAGATGTAAGCCTGTGGTTGTGGTCATGTCTGAGGCAGTAGCTTCGTGATGTGTGGGTCAGTGTGAGACATCTTCTGCCCCAAAGGGCACTGATGGAACTCTGGAGCAGGACTGTCTTCCATTGCAACCATAGGGGGAATGAGGTGAGGACCGAACTCGGTAAGTCTAAGTGTATGTTTTGGGAAAAAAAAATCAAAAGATTTGGGATCCAGAACCTACAAAACACAGGAGGCGCACCTGAGCTTCCAAGTGGTAAGGAAGATCTGGCATTATGTGGTGGAGCTGAGGGTTTTACCACCCGGGTGGGAAGAGCCAGCTTGAAGACCTTCCAGCCCATCTTAAAGTGGCAAGGTACCTGCCAGACAGTGTGGCTCGAACCACATATCCACGTCCCTAGAAATGAAGTTTCTTTTTAATTCTATCTATCTGTCCACAGTGACATGGGCAGAAACAGACCCAAACTGCTGCAAGACATTCCTGAAGTTCATAATAGCACATGCACTGGAATTAGGGACTGGGTGTTTGCAGGAGAAATCTAACCCTCCCTCATCTGGCAGGTTTAATGGTTTTTAACACTTTTCCATTAAAATAACCTGTTGGGAAGCACAAAGAAAGCTGTTCCCCGGAGCCTTGAAAGACATGTCCTTGTGGCTGACAGCAGTCTCCCCATCACTGGAAGCCCGGACACAGTCTATAAAGGAGTTACAGCAAATGGAGAGAAAAACAGCAACACGTAGACTCTCAACTGGGACATTTATTTCCCAATGGCAAGGTTGTGAGGAATATAGGGAATCACACACTGCCTGGGAGTTCCCCCAGTCATCAGTTCTCTCCTCCTAAGTAAATTAGATAGTAGACCTCTCTCGATGTTAATACACCCCCAAAAAAGAAAGAGGGACGGTCCTCAAGGAGTCTCCCATCTCCAAGTGAAGTTAATGCCACTTGGTTTAATTCCAGGGTGTACTGACTGTTGCAGATCCCAGTTGGGTCATACTTGAACTCAACTAAAATAAACAGGTTCGCAGATCCAAAGCTGGTTTGCATAATGTCACTTGGTCAGCAGTTTGGGTCATGTTAATGGTTATAAGCAGAGAGATCAGGAGCTGAACCGGTACAACGTCAGTTATGGTTTAGTAACCATATAAAGAAGAAAAAAAACAGACGGGGGAACAGTAGCCGGTATGTAAATGAGCAGGGTGAGTGAGGGGGTCTCACCAATAAACAGAAACAGGAATTCTATAATTATCCATAGCCAGGATATTGGGAATTCTAAATGCTACCTTTTTCTGTTCCCTATTGACCTCCTGCTCCACAAGAAAGGACTGTCGGGGAACTACTCACCCAGGAGACTCAGCTAACCCTTCTACTTAGTGGGCCCAAGTACATGCCACAGCAGATGGTGGAGGTATGCACAGGATGATGCATGCTATAACACAAGGAAGACAGAGGAAATGGGTGGGAATGTTGGTAGCACTGTTAATGCGTGCAAGATGAATGTATTCATGAAAGTGTTTGGCCAGTCGAGAAGAAAAGGACCATTGGCCACATGTTCATCACCTAGTAAAACATTTTCAAATTATAATAACTGAAGAACACCACACTTTTTATTTGTAAAATGGAATACAGGTGGTGTTAAGAAAGTCCTATATTAATATATACTTCATCCTCGCTTTGATATTCAGAGGGCTGTGGTGCTGCAATACGGTCCTCTGCCAGATTGATAGCATTTCCCCTGTGTCTGGTTCCCTCTTCGCTAAAAACACCAACAGCAATCTGGTTCAAGGTCAGTTGGCATTCATGTATCCCCTCCCAGGTCGTGCCTGAAAATAGGCAGGATTTGTCTAGTGCACACAGGTCAATGAAACAAAAAATACTCCTTATCTTCTTAGGCCAAAGGGTGGCTGTTCCAGCCATCCTCCCAATGATGGAACGCCTCAGAAACTGCCTGAACAACATGTGCTTTGTTACCAAATGCAAACACCCACACCTACAGACACCACCTTCAAAATACCTATGCCACAGGGCTCGACCCATGCTGCAGACCTAGCCAGGCCATGCATTCATTTGATCAGGGCCCTGAGAAGGTAGGGGCGGGATAATTCCAGCGTCCAGGCCAACAGTATGCAACTACGAAACCCAGTCTGAACTTTCCCAGGGCGGGTTAAATGATCTGTATGCCTTTGAAAACTGGACATTCTGCTGGCCCGTAGCTGCCTAGCAATCTCCATGTTCAAACCAGCAACTTTGTTGACAATACTGCACCCATCTTGAAGAAGATGATGAACCTCTGCAAATAAACATACTAAAATGCCGGTCTCTCAGTCTATAGAGAGTCTGCTCGTGGGTCAGCACCAGGCAGGGCACAATACCATCTCCATACCCCTCTTCTCCCAGGGTTGACATACGTGTCTACACCCTCCTCTTTCCTCTGAAAACCTTTGTCAGACCACCCCATATAACCCTTTAGATACTGAAACACCTCTGTCACCCAGTCCCAATCATTTAGTTGCCTCCTTGAAGTGTGGCCAGAGAACTACATGCAATATTCCAGGGTAGTCTAAGACTGTTATAGAATCACTTCCCTACTCCGTGAGGTAATACCCTGGTGATACCTCAGCATTCTATTGCCTTTCGCCCTCTACAGTCTGGCATCAGCATCGCAATGTCCCCATGGCCAGGGAGGTCCTAGAACCCAATGAACCCTATCTTTCTGTGTTAAACCTGTGTCCAGGTACAGCTACCATCCCAAACTCTAGGTCCCTCTGTACAAGTTCCCTTTCCTCCATCCACCACCAACTGAGTCATTGACAAGTTCATTTCACTACATAAGTGTTAAACTGGGCCGGACCAACATCGATCCCAGTGGACACCGTAATCACCTTTCTGGAAGATGAGACAACCCCAAAAAATGACTGGGAATCTCAGATATCAGTTCAATCTGCTGACCACCACCAACAGACCCGAATGAAGTACCAACTCAGCGCCTTGCCGAAGTCAAATGCGGCTTGTTGCCAATTAAGTTACTACCTAAATTGTGATGTAACCTTCGTAAGCAGCATTTACTGCTGAAAAGGGGATCAATTTACGTAATAAATATTCATGCATAATAAAACAGCTTTACCGTGCACCATTTTGTTGAACCTCAGTAAAACATTTACTTATGTGTCTGAAATGCAATTTTGTTTTCATAGTGTTTATTGTGTTGAATTACCCCCCCCACGAATATGGACTATGTGTTGTCTTCAAAGTTAAAATGAATGTGTTTCAATGAAGGTCTTATTGTATTCAGTTTGTCAGACATTTAAGGTTTCTATAACACAATAAGATACTCACAATGTATCCATACAGTGATAGAATCCACTTCTCAGGAGTGTTCAATGGCATGGCTGCACTTCATGCCTAAGAACACACTTCAGGTGTAGTGGTGCACACCTACCTGTCATAATACTAATGCTGTCTACCGTAAGAAACGTGCTTGCATGAAACTAATACACAGTGCAATAGTATATATGCATGGGGGGGTCATCTGAGGAAATTGGCAGGACAAAATGATTTTGGTACAAGGTGTTGGCAATGCTGTTAAACAACTGATGCAGTAAAGTCTCCTTTGTATTTTTTTCGTTTTAGGCAGATCACTCACTGGACTTAAATTTCTTTAACTCAGTCTCAAGGCATTTCTTAATTCAAAGTCCCAGTCTAAGAGATCTGCCGTCTATGCCTGATCTGATAAACTATGTACATTTTCCACAACTCAGCTGGTTTAGCCTTAAGCTACGCCCCATCTGTCTGTCTTGATTTCCTATAAAAGCAGCAGGTGAGAGCGTAATGTCTATAAGCTACTGTAGCATGATGGTTTCCAGATCAGGTCATCGGGCCTACCAGGCTCAGGTAGTGAAACACTGTTTGTGTTCTTATTTCATTGACTTTCAGTGCACAGTCCTTCATGAGTTTCTCCTCTAAACATGCATATATATCTTACTACCAAGCCTGTTTTCTCATACCTCATTGTTTTGATGTATCTGTGAGTCTGCCTTACATTTGCACTTAATCCCCTCTCGAAATCAGAGATTTCTAGCTGTTATGTAGTATGTACATGGCTTTATCTGTTTAACACTACTGCTGGATTTGAACAAATTGTCTGCTAGTTTGCTCACCTCTGCCACATGTACTGCACTTACAACTGAAATCTTGTATATGAGCAAGAAAAGGCACCCCAAAGCAGCATGTCTGGTTCTCGTTCAATGTGATAGTGCTCATTAGGGCTAGGTGAATACCTTATTTTGAATATTTGGGCTGAAGGAAACAGTCTCCCAGTCTCAACCTCCTCCCCCAGCATTCACCATTTGATATGTTGCATGAAAATACTCCCACGATGCATGGCTGGCCATCATCTTTAGTACAAGAAATATATACTCCCCAATTCTTTCTACAATAAGAAACTAGCTGTGATGAAGGTGGCACAACACCTCCTCCTTCGTGGCCGGGCACCTGATACTGAATGAAAGTGCTCCTGATCACACGATCAGCTGGAGGTACTTTGGGCATTCAGTAGAAAGCAGCGAGCCATGGCTAGAGTGGGTTTTGTCTGTTGCCATCTCTGTCGTGCTCAGATTCTTCTTATAAGAAGAATTGTGTGCTGTGGGTAAGTTGGTAGATGGGAGGGACATACTTTCATTGGAAAATAGCGCTAAGGCAGTGGATGGCCATGGAGCAGGGTGGGTTGTGGGAATATTTTAAATCATGCAAAATATGACATCGTTGGTGCTGGTGGAAGAGAGAGAGACTTGTAGGGACAACACTGCTTTTGACTAACCTCACCCTTTAATCTTAGGTCCTAACATGTATAATGCCACACTATGTGTAACAGAACGTATGGTATATGCAGTAATCTAGGATTACAAGACAGGTAGTTCGTACAATCTCTAGTATTATAACAACATGCAGTAGAATGCTATGTATGTACAACAGCAGGGTTTTAAATAATTGATTAGCATTTTTTCTTTCTTGGGACAATGCTAACTGTACAGAAAGTATTTATATAGGTTTTGTAGAATTATGTTTCTTAAACACAGTGAGGCAGGTGCTATGCATTTTCATAGTTAAATAAAACCCTGAACAGGATGATATGCAGTAATCATCTGGGAGGTGCAATTTTTTTAGTCTTTAGGTAAGGCCAAGTGCCTGTTTTCAGGGGTGATCTCAGGGAGCACTGGGCGGTTAAGTGACTTGCTCAGTATGCAGAAGTGGGGTGTGAGAATAAAACTCCAGTCTGCTGGATGTACCAAAACTCATTCACACCTCTAGGCTACACTGCCAGCCTATGCAGTATGTATGAACAATAGGATGTCATGATCTAGAATGGCCATTTATATTGATGTAATAAAATCTGGTTCAAGTATATGCATACATTAATAAGACATGGAGGATAAAGCTAAGGGTGTCTGAAATGTAATCAATATGATGCCATTATTTACTGAGGAACCTTGTACTGTATTTGGGTTGTGATGGACACCAGTGACTGTGCCTAGGAACACCTCTCAGAGCTTCCCCTTTTGTTGGGAACCCCTAATTCACATGGGCTGCAGTGCCTTCTGTAGGAGAAGTTCCCAAATGCAGCCAGGCCCCCAAATACAGAGCCAAACCTGGTTCTCTATTTGGAGGGTCTGAATATCATCAGACACAGACCTGGGACCATGATGACAGTCAGGCCCCTCAAACAGGATAAGGGAGACTATTTATGTGCCTGCAGGATGCAACCTCACTCTGTTAGTTTGGTTGGATGGACTTAACTTTTCACCTTTGTGGATGCTACAATACTCCCTGGGACGCCCATGAAAATGAGATGCTGCATCTGCTGGGAGTAATTAAAAAATATAACATCTCACACAGTTTTTCCTGGCTGGAATGAAGCACTGCAGGCTCTGGTGGGAGTCCCACTGAACAGAAACACCTTCCCATTTTGACCAACCCAGATATATTTGTTGCTCATTTCCACTACTGCTGGTACACTATATTGGGTTAGCATTTTCCGTTGAAATGTCTGTCTGCTTTGTTTGTGCAGCTGGGTTTACATTCTCCCCGCCCAGTGCTTCAGCTTATAACACATTCGTAACTTATATTGAACCTTTTTTGTTCCTATAGCACCACCAGATGACTAGAGATTCAGCCGTCCATCATCCTAGTGAAGACAGGAATTTTGTGCAACGTTTCACACCTACCTAGCAATGCCGAACAAGCTGCAGTCCTCACAGCACACAAGAGTAGTGACACCATTCCCAAAGGCTGAATCCTCTAAACACCAGCAAGATCCATTTTGGATGTGTTCCTGTCCATGGCTGCTCTAATCCTAACTTCTCTGGACCCACGCTGTTTGTTCCCAAGGCATAAGCATAGCTACCGGGGGAGGCCCAGAAACACCTTCCCTTATGTTTTCATACTGTGCTAAATCTTGGGATTTCTTCAATGGAATCTCCCTGTCCCAAATGCTGGGTACCCCTTGCAGGGTGTTGCACCTAGGAAGCTAGCAGAACTCCTAGAGGTTGAATTGTTCTGATTATTTTGCAGGATTTAAGGAAGAGTCACAAAGGCAGAAGAAAGCCATACTTGCACAATTGCGTTACCCTGTATTTGTCAGCTGTCATTCCATCTACTAATTTGAAAACTGTTCCTAAGAGTGCTATGTTAATGCAAGTCACAACATAGCTTATTTAAATCTGAATGTGTAGGTGAATCGCCTAAACAAGATCGGAATGTGAGAGATATAGATGAGGAGGAGCGAAAGAGTGAGAGATACAGAGGAAACTAGATAGAGCTTATGGGGAGGGAGCGCAAGAGAGATAGAGGAACGAAAGATATAGGATGAGAGGGAGAGTGATAGATACAGAGGGAACGGATAGAGATGAGAGGGAGCGAGAGTGATAGCTACAGAGGAACGATAGAGATATAGCCACAGAGGGAGCAAGAGAGATAGATGAGGGGTTAGAGAGATGATGAGCAAGAGAGATAATGGAACGAGATATTGATAGATACAGAGGGAGCAAGAGAGATAGATGGAGGGAGGGGAGATGGCTTGAATGAGATATTGATAGATACAGAGGAGCGGAGATGATGGAGCAAGAGAGATCCAGATACAGAGGGAACGAGCCAGAGAGATATCTGGAACGAGATATATTGATAGATACAGAGGAGCGAGAGAGGATGGAACAGAGGAGCGAGATAGATAGGAGCAAGAGATAGACGAACGAGATATTGATAGATACAGAGGAGCGAGAGAGTGTGATAGTACAGAGGAACGAGAGATAGATTCGAACTAGATATTGATAGATACAGAGGAACGAAAGATGTAGATGAGGAGCGAGATAGGGTGGAGCAAGAGATAGATTGAACGAGAGATATTACACAGATACAGAGGAGGAGGAGCGATAGATGGTGGAGCGAGAGAGTGAGGTTAGAGATAGTAATGACAGAGATATGATAGAGGGGGAGCGAGAGTGATAGATACAGAGGAGCAAGAGATGGATGGAGAGGTAGCGAGAGAGATATAGATGGAGAGGAGGAGAGTGATGGATACAGAGGGAGCAAGAGGGAGGATGGAGATAGAGGAACGAGATATTGATAGATACTGAGGAGCAAGAGATAGATGGAGAGGGAGCAAGAGAGATAGAGGGAACGAGAGTATAGATAAGAGGAGCAAGAGATATGAGGGAACGACAGAGATATAGATACAGAGGAGCGAGAGTGTGATGAGCAGAGGGAACTAAAGAGATATAGATACAGAGGAGAAGGAGAGGAGCAAGAGGATAGAGGAACGAGAGATATTGATGATGCGGGGAACGAGAGAGTGATGACAGAGGAGCTAGATGGAGCAAGAGATAGTGATATATATAGAGAGGAGCAAGAGAGATAGATTGAACTAGAGATATTGATAGATAGATGCAGAGGAGTTTAGAGTGATAGATACAGAGGACAAGAGAGATAGAGGAACGAGAGAGGATAGATACAGGGAACGACAGAGATAGAGAGAGGAGCTAGAGAGTATGGATACAGAGGGAGTTTAGATAGATAGGGCGAGAGGTCCAGAGGAGCGAGAGAGAGGATAGATGGAGAGGGAGCAAGAGAGATAGATACAGAGGTCCAGAGAGATAGATGGAGGGAGCAGAGATATAGATACAGAGAGTGATAGGACAGAGGTAGCAAGAGAGATGGAGAGAGGATAGATACAGAGGAAACGACAGAGCTAGCAGAGGAGCGAGAGAGAGTGATAGATACAGGGGAGCAAGAGAGATAGGTGGAACGAGAGATATAGATGGAGGAGGGAGAGGAAAGAGATATGACAGGGAGTGAGAGGACATGGATACAGAGGGGAGCTAGAGAGTGATAGATACAGAGGAAACGACAGAGCAGAGGGAGCGAGAGAGAGTGATAGATAGGGGGAGCAAGAGGATGGATACAGAGATATAGATATATAGGAGCAAGAGAGATTGATGGATAGAGAGGAACGAGAGAGATATATAGACAGACGAGCAAGAGGATAGATATGAGTCAGCAAGAGAGATAGGAACGAGATATAGATGGAGCGAGATAAGGGAAACGAGATATAGAGGGAGCAAGAGATGGAGAGGAGAGATGGAGGAGAGGATGGACAGAGGGAGCGAGAGTGAGGATACAGAGGGAGCAAGAGAGATAGATGGAGAGAGAGATATGGACAGAGGGAGCAAGAGATAGAGGGAAATGAGAGATATAGATACGGAGGAGCTTGAGAAAGAGGAGATACAGGAACGGACAGAGCTATAGAGGGAGCCAAGAGAGATAGAGGAACGAAGATATAGATGAGAGGAGAGGATAGACAGAGGGAATGACAGATAGAGAGGGAGCGAGAGAGGAGGATACAGAGGGAACGAGAGATATAGCGAGGACAAGAGAGATAGATGGAGAGGGAGCGAGAGAGTGATGGACAAGAGAGATACACGGAACGAGAGAGATAGATACAGAGGAGCAAGAGAGATGGAGGAGCGGGTTTAGAGTGATGGAGCGAGATACACGGAACGAGAGATATTGATAGACAGAGGAGCAAGAGAGATAGATGGAGAGGGAGCGAGAGTGATGGAGCAAGAGATACACTGAACTAGAGATATTGATAGACAGAGGAGCAAGAGAGATGGAGAGGGATAGAGAGAGGATGGAGCAAGAGATACAGATACAGAGGAACGAGCGAGAGAGATAGACTGAAGCGAGTTATTTTTGGATACAGAGGAGCGAGAGAGTGATGGGCCAGAGTGAGCAAGAGAGATAGATGGAGCGAGAGAGTGATAGATACAGAGGGAACTAGAGAGTGAGAGAAGGAGGAGCAAGAGAGATAGAGGGAACGAGAGAGTGTTTGATAAGAGGAGGGATGGATAGGTTGGCGAGAGATAGACGAACGAGATATTGATATACAGAGAGGAGAGAGTGATAGATGAGGGAACGAAAAGAGATAGATGGAGAAGGAGCAAGAGAGATAGAGGGAGCAGAAAGAGGAGATGAGGGAGCGATAGGAGGGAGACAGATCTGTTAGAGAGTGATAGATACAGGGGAGCGAGAGGTAATTGATACAGGGTTGAGAGAGTGAGAGAGATAGAGGAAGAGAGGTTGATAGACAGAGGAACGAAAAGATATATAGAGTTGGGAGAGGAGCGAGGATATATTGAGAGGAGCAAGATAGATACAGATGGAGAGGGGGGAAGAGATATTACTAGGATGCAGAGGGTTTTAGAGAGTGGAGTTGATGAGAGTGATAGAGAGGAGATATGAGGAACGACAGATATTGATACAGAGGAACGAAAGATATAGATGGAGAGGAGCGAGAGAGGATGGATACAGAGGAGCAAGAGAGATAGATGGAGAGGAGCAAGAGATAGACTGAACGAGAGTATATTAGTTATGAGGAGCAAGAGAGATATGGAGAGGTAGCCGAGAGATATAGAGGAGTGAGAGTGATAGATGCAGAGCGGAGCGAGAGTATGGATACAGAGGAATACAGAGACATAGAGGAGCAAGAGAGACAGAGGAACACTAGTGAGATATAGATACAGAGGGAGCGAGAGAGGATGGATACAGAGAGAGAGGGGAGCAAGAGATAGATGGAGAGGTAGTCAGGGAGCGAGAGAGTGATGGATACAGAGGGAGCGAGAGAGTGATAGATACAGAGGGAGCGTGAGAGATATAGATACAGAGGGAGCAAGAGAGATAGAGGGAGCAAGAGAGATAGATGGAGATAGAGGGAACGAGAGATATTGATAGATACAGAGGGAGCGAGATAGATAGGGAGCAAGAGAGAGTGATAGATACTGAGGGAGCAAGAGAGATAGACGGAACGAGAGATATTGATAGATACAGAGGGAACGCATAGAGATACAGAGGGAAACGTATGGAGAGTGAGAGATACAGAGGAACCACAGAGATGAGAGGAGGAGAGAGTGAGAGATAGAGGAAACGAAAGACATATAGATGGAGAGGGAGCGAGAGAGAGTATAGACTACAGAGGGAGCGAGAGAGTGATAGGAGCAAGAGATATAGATACAGGGGATGCAGAGAGGGTGATGTCACAGAGGGAGCAGAGAGAGTGACAGATAGGAGAGAGGATAGAGGGAGCAAGAGAGAGGGGAGTCTGTTAGATAAATGGAGAGTGATAGCTAGGTTCTTCGCAGCACTTACCTTTTCCTTGTTCTGTCTTTTGTGTGAAGTGTGTTGTGCAATGTATGCCCTTACCTTTATGCTGCAAATGCCTCTAGCTCCACAAAAAACACAGTACAAACGAATCGTTAAATCAATCCAAATCTTTACTCATTTAGCAATCATCTAACATGTTGTTTGTTTTTGTAAATGTGACCTTGTTTGGCCAGAGCAGTGGTAGAATTTCCACTTGCTATGCCAGTGAACTGGTGTGGAGAAGGATTGAGCATTCCTAGGACTGCACCCAATGCACAGTCGTGGGACAGATGCAGGCATCGTTGGACATCTCTATGACGTCCTGGCCGTGAGCTATCCCAACCAATTGCAGTGCCCCTCCTCCAGTGGGGGGTGGAGCTCTGACGGATGGCCAGAGGACAAAAGAGTGAGATGAAAATAAAAAAGGTGATCTTGTTTAGGGCGATTCACCCATACATTCAGATTTAAATAAGCTATGTTGTGACTTGCATTAACATAGCACTCTTAGGAACAGTTTTCAAATTAGTAGATGGAATGACAGCTGACAAATACAGGGTAACGCAATTGTGCAAGTATGGCTTTCTTCTGCCTTTGTGACTCTTCCTTGAGTTCTGCTAGCTTCCTAGGTGCAACACCCTGCAAGGGGTACCCAGCATTTGGGACAGGGAGATTCCATTGAAGAAATCCCAAGATTTAGCACAGTATGAAAACATAAGGGAAGGTGTTTCTGGGCCCTCTCCCGTAGCTATGCTTATGCCTTGGGAACAAACAGCGTGGGTCCAGAGAAATTAGGATTAGAGCAGCCATGGACAGGAACACATCCAAAGTGGATCTTGCTGGTGTTTAGAGGATTCAGCTCCCTTGGGAATGGTGTCACGATCCCTGTGTGTGCTGTGAGGACTGCAGCTTGTTCCAATACCAGGTAGGTGTGAAAACCTTGCATAAAATTCCTGTCTTCACTAGGATGATGGACGGCTGAATCTCTAGTCATCTGGTGGTGCGTGGATGAGTTAGTGGTGCTATAGGAACAAAAAAGGTTCAATATAAGTTACAAATGGACGAATGTGTTATAAGCTGAAGCACTGGGGCGGCGGGAATGTAAACCCAGCTGCACAAACAAAGCAGACAGACATTTCAACGGAAAATGCTAACCCAATATAGTGTACCAGCAGTAGTGGAAATGAGCAACAAATATATCTGGGTTGGTCAAAATTGGACGGTGTTTCTGTTCAGTGGGACTCCCACCAGAGCCTGCAGTGTTTCATTCCAGCCAGGAAAAACTGTGTGAGATGTTATATTTTTTTAATTACTCCCAGCAGATGCAGCATCTCATTTTCATGGGCATCCCAGGGAGCATTGTAGCAGTCAACAAAGGTAAAAGTTAAGTCCATCCAACTAAACTAACAGAGTGAGGTTGCATCTCGCAAGTACATAAATAGTCTCCCTTATCCTGTTTGGAAGGGGCCCGACTGTCATCATGGTCCCAGGTCTGTGTCTGATGACAGCCAGACCCCCTCCAAATAGAGAACCAGGTTTGGCTCTGTATTTGGGGGGGGGCCTGGCTGCATTTGGGAACTTCTCCTACAGAAGGCACTGCAGCCCATGTGAATTAGGGGTTCCCAACAAAAGGGGAAGCTCTGAGAGGTGTTCCTAGGCACAGTCACTGGTGTCCATCACAACCCAAATACAGTACAAGGTTCCTCAGTAAATAATGGCATCATACTGATTACATTTCAGACACCCTTAGCTTTATCCTCCATGTCTTATTAATGTATGCATATACTTGAACCAGATTTTATTACGTCAATAAAAATGGCCATTCTAGACCATGACATCCTATTGTTCATACATACTGCATAGGCTGGCAGTGTAGCCTAGAGGTGTGAATGAGCTTGGTACATCCAGCACACTAGACTGGAGTTTTATTCTCACAACCTCCACTTGCATACTGTGCGACTCTGAGCAAGTCACTTAACCGCCCAGTGCTCCCAGATCACCCCTGAAAACAGGCACTTGGGCCTTACCCAAAGACTAAAAAATTGCACCTCCCAGATGATTACTGCATATCATCCTGTTCAGGGTTTTATTTAACTATGAAAATGCATAGCACCTGCCTCACTGTGTTTAAGAAACATAATTCTACAAAACCTATATAAATACTTTCTGTACAGTTAGCATTGTCCCAAGAAAAAAAATGCTAATCAATTATTTAAAACCCTGCTGTTGTACATACATAGCATTCTACTGCATGTTGTTATAATACTAGAGATTGTACGAACTATGTCTTGTAACCCTAGATTACTACATACTATACGTTCTGTTACACATAGTGTGGCATTATACATGTTAGGACCTAAGATTAAAGGGTGAGGTTAGTCAAAAGCAGTGTTGTCCCTACAAGTCTCTCTTTCCACCCCAGCACCAACGATGTCATATTTTGCATGATTTAAAAATATTCCCACAACCCACCCTGCTCCATGGCCATCCACTGTCTTTAGCGGCTCATTTTCTGAAAAATAAATATGTCCCTCCCATCTACCAACACCCTCAGCACCCAATTCTTCTTAAAAGAAGAATCTGAGCACGACAGAGATGGCAACAGACAAAACTCCACTCTTAGCCATGGTTTGCTGCTTACTGAATGCCCAAAGTACCTCCAGCTGATCGTGTGATCAGGAGCACTTTCATTCAGTATCAGGTGCCCGGCCACGAAGGAGGGGGTGTTGTGCCACCTTCATCACAGCTAGTTTCTTATTGTAGAAAGAATTGGGGAGTATATATTTCTTGTACTAAAGATGATGGCCAGCCATGCATCGTGGGAGTATTTTCATGCAACATATCAAATAGTGAATGCTGGGGGAGGAGGTTGTGACTGGGAGGCTGTTTCCTTCAGCCCAAATATTCAAAGTAAGGTATTCACCTAGCCCTAATGAGCACTATCATATTGAACGAGAACCAGACATGCTGCTTTGGGGTGCCTTTTCTTGCTCATATACAAGATTTCAGCTGTAGGACTTTCTTGTGTCTTCAGCTGTAAGTGCAGTACATGTGGCAGAGGTGAGCAAACTAGCAGACAATTTGTTCAAATCCAGCAGTAGTGTTAAACAGATAAAGCCATGTACATACTACATAACAGCTAGAAATCTCTGATTTCGAGAGGGGATTAAGTGCAAATGTAAGGCAGACTCACAGATACATCAAAACAATGAGGTATGAGAAAACAGGCTTGGTATCAAGATATATATGCATGTTTAGAGAGAAACTCATGAAGGACTGTGCACTGAAAGTAAAAGGAAATAAAGAACACAAACAGGTTTCACTTACCTGAGCCTAGGGTAGGCCTGATGACCTGATCTGGAAACCTTCATGCTACAGTGAGCTATAGAATATTGGCCGGGCTCACCTGCTGCTTTATAGGAAATCAAGACAGACAGATGGGGCATAGCTTAAGGCTAAACCAGCTGAGGTTGGAAAATGTACATAGTTTACCAGATTCAGTACAGACGGCAGAACTCTCAGACTGGGACTTTTGAATTAAGAAATGCCTTGAGATTTGAGTTAAAGAAATTAAGTCCAGTGAGTGATCTGTTAAAACAAAAATTACAAAGGAGACTTTACTGCACTCAGTTGTTTAACAGCATTGCCAACACCTTGTACCAAAAATCATTTTGTCCTGCTAATTTCTTAAGATGACCCCCCATGCATATATACTGTTGCACTATGTATTAGTTTCATGCAAGCACGTTCTTAATGTAGACAGCATTAGATTATGACAGGTAGGGTGTTTATAATCACACACCTGGAAGTGTGTTCCCTAGGCTGAAGTGCAGCCGTGCCATGGAATACTCTGGAGAAGTGGATTCTATCACTGTAATGGAACATTCTGAGTATCTTATTGTGTTATAGAAACCTTAAATGTCTGATATAAACTGAATACAAATAAGACCTTCATTGAAATATACCATTTTAATTTTGACAGACAACATAGTCCATATTCTGATGGGTGGGTAATTAAATACAATAAAACACTATGAAAACAAAATCTGCATTTGTAAAATACAAGTAAATGTTTTACTGAGGTTCGACAAAATGCAGTACGGTAAAGCTGTTTTATTATGCATGAATATTTATTTACGAATTGGATCTCTACTCTTTCAGCAGTAAATGCCTTATTACGAAGGTTACATCACAACAATTTAAGGTAGGTAACTTCAAATTGGCAACAAGCCAAGGTTTGGACTTCAGCAAGGCGCTTGAGTTGGTACCTCATTCGGGTCTGCTGGTGGTGGTCAGGAGGATTGGGAACTGGATATCTGGACATTCCCAGCAGGTCATTTGGGGGTTGTCTCATCTTCCAGAAAAGTGATTAGCGGTGTCCCACTGGGATCAATGCTGGGTCCGCTCCAGTTTAACACTTATGTAGTGAAATGAACCTCTTTGTCAATGACTCAAAGCTGGTGGTGGATGGAGAGGAAAGGGTAACCCCACAGAGGGACCTAGAGGTTCTGGGGATGGTAGTCATGTACCTGGACACAGGTTTAACACAGAGAAGAGCAGGGTTCTCTATCTGGGCCCTAGGAACCCTCCCTGGCCATGGGGATACATTGTTAGATGCTGATGCCAGAATGTAGGAGGGCGCTGGCCAAGGCAAATAGAATGCTGAGGTGCATCACCAGGGGTATTACCCCACGGAGTAGGAAGTGATTCTGCCCCTGCATAACAGCCTGGTTAGACCACTTCTGGAATATTGCATGTAGTTCTGCTGGCCACACTTCAAGGAGGGCAACTAAAATGATTCGGGGACTGGGTGACAGAGGTATTTCAGTATCTAAAGGGGTTGTATGGGGTGGGTCTGGACAAAGGTTTTCAGAGGAAAGAGGGAGGGTGCTGGACCCTGGGGAGAAGAGGGGTATAGGAGATGGTATCGGTGCCCTGCTCAGGTGCTGACCCACGAGCAGACTCTATAGACTGAGAGACCTGGCATTTTAGTATGTTTGTTTGCAGAGGTTCATCATCAGCTTCAATAGATGGGCGTGCAGTGCATTAAGTCAACAAAGTTGCCCGGTTTGAAACATGGAGTGAGATTGCTAGTGGCAGCTACATGGGCCAGGCAGAATTGTCCAGTTTTCAAGAGGCATATACAGATCATTTAACCCGGCTCCTGGGAAAAGTTCAGACTCAGGGGGCCTCATGCAGCTGCATACTGGTTGGCCGGGGCCCTGATCGCATGACCTGGCTAGGTCTGCAGCATGGGTCGAGCTCCTGGTGGCATAGGCATTTTGTAAGGTGGTGTGTGGGTGGTTTGGGCTAATCCAGTAACAAAGCAACATGCTTTGTTCAGGGCAGTTTCTGAGGCTGCCCCATGATCCATCATTGGGAGGATGGAGCTGGTAACAGCCACCCTTTTGGCCTAAGAAGATAAGGAGTATTTTTTTTAGTTTCTATTGACCAGGTAAGTGCACTAGACAAATCCTGCCCATTTTCAGGCACGACCTGGGGGAGGGGGATACATATGAATGCCAACTGACCTTGAACCAGATTAAGCTGTTGGTGGTATTTTTAGTGAATAGGGGAAATGCCATGGGATCTACCACCAATCCAAGCAGATGGGACCGTGGCTTAACAGCTCATCCAAAAGGCAGCACCACAGCCCTCTGAGTATCAGAGAGTAGATGAAGTACATATTAATACAGCACCCCTTTCTTAACACCACCTCGTGCATTCCATTTTACAAATAAAAAATGGGTGTGGTGTTCTTCAGTTATTATAATTTGAAAATGTTTTACTAGGTACGAACAGCAGGGCCAATGGTCCTTTTTCTTATTCGACTCGGGCCTAAACACTTTCGTGAATACATACGTAACCTTGTACGCATTAACAGTACTACCAACATTCCCCACCCCATCTCCTCTTAAACTCCTTTTGTGTTATAGCATGCATCATACCCTGTGTATACCTCCACCCATCTGCTGTGGCATGCATTACTTGGGCCCACTAACAAGAAGGGTTAGCCAGAGTCTCCTGGGTGAGTAGTTACCTCCCTACAGTCCTTTTCTTGTGGAGCAGGAAGCTGGCGAAGGAACACACAAGGCAGCATTTAAATTACCGATATCCTGGCTATGGATAATTACAAATTCCTGTTTCCCTAAGGCATTATTTGGTGAGATCCTCACTCACCCTGCTCGTTTACATACCGGCTACTGTTCCCCTGTCTGTTTTGTTTTTTCTTTATATGGTTACTAAACCATAACTGACGTTGTACCGGTTCAGCTCCTGATCTCTCTGCTTATAACCATTAACATGACCCAAACTGCTGACCAAGTGACATTATGCAAACCAGCTTTGCTTTAAGACGGCACTGTTGTCTTATCAGCTTTGGATCTATGAACCTGTTTATTTTACTTGAGTTCAAGTATGACCCAGCTGGGATCTGCAACAGTCAGTACACCCTGGAATTAAACCAAGTGGCATTAACTTCACTTGGAGATGGGAGACTCCTTGAGGACTGTCTCTCTCTCTCTTTTTTTTTGGGGTGGGGCGGTGGTAACATCAAGGAGGCTCACTATCTAATTTACTAGGAGGAGAGAATGATGACTGGGGGCACTTCCCCAGGCAGTGTGTGATTCCCTATATTCCTCACAACCTTGCCATTGGGAAATAAATGTCCCAGTTGAGAGCCTACGTGTTGCTGTTTTTCTCTCCATTTGCTGTAATTCCTTTATAGACTGTGTCCAGGCTTCCAGTGATGGGGAGACTGCTGTCAGCCACAAGGACATGTCTTTCAAGGCTCCGAGGCACAGTATGGGGAACAGCTTTCTTTGTGCTTCCCAACAGGTTATTTTAATGGAAAAGTGTTAAAAACCATTAAACCTGCCAGATGAGGGAGGGTTAGATTTCTCCTGCAAACACCCAGTCCCCGATTCCAGTGCATGTGCTATTATGAACTTCAGGAATGTCTTGCAGCAGTTTGGGTCCATTTCTGCCCATGTCACTGTGGACAGATAGAATTAAAAAGAAACTTCATTTCTAGGGACGTGGATATCTGGTTCGAGCCACACTGTCTGGCAGGTACCTTGCCACTTTAAGATGGGCTGGAAGGTCTTCAAGCTGGCTCTTCCCACCCGGGTGGTAAAACCCTCGGCTCCACCACATAATGCCAGATCTTCCTTACCACTTGGAAGCTCAGGTGCGCTCCTGTGTTTTGTAGGCCCTGGATCCTAAATCTTTTGATTTTTTTTCCCCAAAACATACACTTAGACTTACTCGAGTTCGGTCCTCACCTCATTCCCTTATGGCTGCAATGGAAGACAAGTCCGTTCCAGAGTTCCATCAGTGCCCTTGCGGGCAGAAGATGTCTCGCACTGACCCACACATCACGACCTTTTACTGTCTCAGACATGACCACAATCCACAGGCTTGCGATCTCTGTCTGTTCTTCTCTCCTTCAGTACTCGAGGACCACGCTACTCAACTTCTGCTGAGTGACCGGAGAAAAGGTAGCCACCTGTCAAGTCAAAAGAGGCCCTTTGGGTGGTGTCTGTGGCAGCGGGCTCCACGGAGCAACTTGAACAGCTCACAGCCCTGGAGGAGGCAGCCCAGGCCACGGCGAGCTCCTCTTCGGTTTCGGCATTTATCCCACTCCAATTGGGCTCTTCCTACTTAGAGCTCCCGAAAGGAAGCCGCCAGTCCCTCTCAACTAAAGGAGAGGGTCCTCCTGGGTCTCATACCTCTCGGTCCAAGAAGAAGGATCCTAAGAAAGGCAAGTCCCAGTGTCAACGTTCTTGGGAGTGGGAGAGATCTCGCTTCCTGGATTGTCGCCTCTCGGGTTCAGTCAAGGTTGCGGCCCTCGCCGCTGGTTTCATGGAGCCCCCGTCAGACCAGCCAGCTGAGACTCCTGTTGATGAGGCCAAGATTTTTCTCGAGCCCGACAAAACTCTTTCTCGAACACCGATGCTCCCAGTGCCCTCTGAGAACTTGCCTCAGCCTGCTGAACTGACTTCCTCAGTCAAGGACCCTGAACTGGAAGGGCAGCGGGTTTCCCCTGCCAGCAGTCGAGATCACCAGTCTCTCCGCTTTGCAGGCCGTCCTTGCGTCGGCTTGCAGTCCTGGTCCGACACCGCGGAAAGCATTGCGCCTCATCCTCTCCTTGGCTGAGGAGAGGCAAGTTGCGTCAGCAACTTCTTTTGGACGGCAGCAAGCTGGCACTGGCGTCCACACTGACAATTAAGTAGCTGTGACCTGAACAGCCAAAGCCATCCCTCGCCTCTAGTTCCTCGGTTGAGGATCTGGTTTTGGCACCAGCCGCTCCGCCCATTGTGGTGTTACCTCCACAGCCAAACATTGGGGCAGCAACCAAGGATTCTCAGTCGGCTCAAGGTTTGCCCCATCAGTTGTCAGTCACTCTCACCTCCCGATCATCCTTGGCGTGTGGAAAGTGGCTTAGGCGGTCAACAGCTGTAAGTGGACTCTTCGGAATTCGAGGACTGCTCGTTGCATTCCTGTCCAGTCAACCTGGAATCCTCGGGCTGTCTGTCTGTGGATGAGAGCCCCACCTCTTTTCTGGGTATTCTTTGACTCATCTCAGAGTCCACCGGGATGCCGCTCGAACCTGTGCAAAAATGGACCAGATATCCCGTTACAGAGATTCTGGACAAAGGAGGCCTTCCCTGTGGTCGAGGTCACTGTGGGTCTGGCTCTGGCAGTGCCCGATCTCTTCTCAGAGCACACCCTCCAGCAGCTGTGGGTTGGTGGCCAATAGTGTTTTGGGTGTTCAGGCAACACTAGGAAAGGGATGTGGACTAGCCCCAGATAAGGAGTCAAAAAGCTGGACTATATGGAAGAAAGTGTATGCTGCTGCTCTTTGGGCCTTCACCAGGCTAAGCCACATTACTCCCATGCCCTGTTGTTGCAGGTTTGGGACCAGGGAAGGCAGTGGCTAAACAACAATGGTTCTGGACATCGAGAACTCTTGTGCCTGGTCAGATTGTGGCAGCAGTAGCCATGCTCCTGAGGGCGAGATTCAGGATCTCGACCGCTATGGCAGATGTCTCCTTTCTGGGAGGGCCAGGGTGGGTCACCTCCAGTGCATTGAAGCCAATGCCTTAGACTTAGCTGCATCTGCTCAAGAGGACAATTGCCACCATCAGTATAAACACATCCCTCCACTCCTGTGTGGCCAAATCCATTAACTTCATCAGTCAAGGGGAGCTTGTGGAGGCGTCCCGGTGGCTACTTGGCTAGTTCCTCCTTTCCAAGCATGCCCAGTGATGGAGTGCCCCAACCTATCTCACCTCCCATAGGTCCTGTGGAGGCCAGCCCAACCTCACTTTCTTTCCCGCCTGGACAGCTGGGTGCTGAAGTGGTCTGCCTCTGGAAATTTGAGCAGGTCCCTCCCATGCCCTGCGCGGGGGCCGCAGATCCTGGCACCTCTCAGCTCAGCTCCAAGATAACACATAATTGCCCTTTGCAAGGTGGTGATCCTCTTCCCTTGCCCAGGCAATTCTCCCGATTCCAATGGATGGGGGCTGGCACCCCATTCCGATCTACATAGACCTGAACAAGATCCTAAGGGCATATGGTTCACTCCCTGGACCTTGAGACATCCTTTCACGTCCTACTCCATCCATCTCATTAGTGGTTCCTCCCTTTTCAGGCAAAGGGAACCCTCTACAAGTTCCAGGCTATGCCCTTTGGCCTCTCTTCAGTTCCCAGGGTTCTTCACCAAATGCATGGCAGTGGTGGTAGCATTCCTGTCAGGCTGCGGGGTCCGAGTCTGCGCTTACCTGGCTGATGGCCCTCCGGGTTTGCTCTCAACTGGGTCTCCTCATCAATGAGGCCAAGTCAGAACTCATGATTCAGTTAATCAGGGTGAAACTGAATTCTCTCAAGCCAGAGCCTGGCTCCGGAGAACAGGGCCGAGATCCTTTCCTCCTTTGCCCAAACATTTCAGTTTGGACAGTTGTGCTTTCTGGGTCTCATGCTGGCCTGCACCAGTGGTCCATTGGGCCTGCTGGCATATCAACCCCTGCAGTGGGGTCTGGCCCGCCAGTGGTCTCAGCGTCTGGTCACCCTAAACCAGCCTACTGTGGCCCAGGATGTCAGGGATGACCTGCACTGGTGGCTCATCTGCAGGAGGAATCCCATTTGCTTGCCCTGAGCAGACAATCATCTTGATGACCAACACCTCTCTGATGGGTTGGGGAGCACAGAGCCCACTGGCTCTGGTCCCCTCAGGGGTCCCGATGCCACATCACCTGTTTGGAGCTCTGGTGGTCTGGCTAGCCCTGACCACCTTCGCTCCGTCCTTTGGGGTCCGGTAGTAGAACCAGATGGACAACACCACAACCATGTACTATCTCAACTGACAGAATTGGGATAGCACTCTTACCTCTGCGCCAAAGAAGCCGTCTGACCCCAGTTGCCCTCGTGCTCAACCTGGAGGTGATCTCCTAGCCATTAATGTGGCGGGCCTTCCAACAGTCTGGCCGATGCCCTCAGTCAGATAGGCAGTGATGCATCTCTGGTGACCTCTCTGCAGCCAGAGGTAGTACAAGATCTGTTCTTCCACTGGGGCACACCTCAGGTGGACCTGTTCACCTCCATGAATCTGAGGCTGTATCATGCCTGCCCCCCTCAGCAGGGCTTGCTGCAGGGGGATGCCTTCTCGAGGCCTTGAACCCCAGGCCTCTTTTACACCTACCCTCCATTTCCCTTGATCCTCAAGGTGAGGAGGGACAAGACACAGGTGATCCTGGTAGCCCCAGACCAGCGTGCCAGTTCTGGTTATCCAGATCTCCTCAGCCTCAGCTCCAGGCTCCTGAGGTGGCTTCCAGTCCACCTGGACCTGCTCTCTGTCAACAAGGGGAAGGTACTCCATCTGGACCTTCAATCCATCTGAGCAGCCAGAGTTCCAGGCCTTGGGTCCTCAACGTGAAGGAGTCGAACAAGAAATGTTACACCTTAAATAGAAGAGATTCCATTTCGGTCAGGGCAAGGGTCGGACCCCTGTCCCACCCATTAACCAACATTCTGGACTACCCTTTCTCAGCAAGGGTCGGTCGATGACCCTAATGTGCACCTGCAACATCTCTGCCACTGAGCGTGGTCACACTTTAAGGGTCTAGATCACATTCCCATCCAATGTATGAACCTCCCTCCGTGGGATCTAATCATGACATTGGGCAAGCCACCCAACCGTGCAGGTGTGACATCTCTCACCTGTCGCGGGTGGCTACCACAGCCTGAAGGATTGGGAGCTCCAGCCACTTTCCATGCATCTCCTATGTTCTTCCACAGACATGGTTGTCCCGCGCCCCACCAGAAATTTCTTCGAAGGTGGTGTCAGAGTTTCACCTGAATCTGGTGCTGACTCTGCTGGTGTACTACCCTAATCACATCTCGAGGCCAAGTACAGGCTCTATACTTTGGACCTGAAAAACTAGCCTACCAAAGCCGCAAGCGGATGTTCGGGAGAGGTGCACAGCTGTTTGTCACCCACACTGAAAACTCCACCTGGCAGACTTGCAGCCAAGTGGACGATTGACAGGTGGATCACGGGCCCCATTGATCTCTGTTATAGTTTGGCAGGCAAGGAGCCCTAGAGTTTAGGCACATTCCACCACCACACCACTGCTTCTCGGATGTCCCTGTTCAGGAAATCTGCAGGACTGCTACCTGAAGCCAGCACACACCTTCCATTGCATCACCTCATCATGCCAGAATGCTGGTTTCTGTTGTACTGCCTGTTCTAACTCATCAACCCTGTTCTCTGTGGCAGTCCCTAGTCTCTCTTGATCGTCCATACATTGTTCAAGCGTGTGAATATCTCTCTGCATCACTTTAATTTCTGTTCAAAAGGTAAGAATCTCTTGGTAGATTACGTCTAATCTGGCCTCTTTGTGCAAACAACTGAAAACCAAACTAAAGTTGTTATCAGGAGGGCTGGCGGTGTGTCTGAAGCGGATTGAGGCCTCTCGATTCGGTTCTGTTGGCGATCTCTTCCCATCCTGTCCTTTTCTCGCCTCCAATATTAGATACAGTCTGCTGATTCCACAAAGCAAAATTTTATTTCAAAAGAGGGAATACGTCGCAGCCGGAGAGGATTATCAAACTGGAGGAGATGTGGTTCTCTTTATGCTGCCATTACCTGGAGGCAGAACTGAAGTCCGTTTATATCATTTTTGATTGTCTCTGATATAATGTTCCCAGAAACAAATGGCTGATACCACTCTGGGAACCTATTCAAACAAAGGATCTGCACTTATTAAATATTTCATTAAAAAAAAAAGGGCTGGGTATTTAGATGCTGTTTTAAGAATCTGCCCGAAACATGAGAAGTAAGATCATTATTTTTGAAAAGATTTACTTGGTTACCTATAAGTCTTATTAACTTGTGTATATTATGACCCGTACAAAGGTGTTATTAAAAAGTGAATCAGTAGTTAAAACAAGAATGTTTATTGTTTCTACATAGTGTTTTTGTAATTTTCACTTTGTAATGTGTCAAATGGCCAAAAAATAAACTCTCAGCTAACCAACTTAAATGTAGGATTGGGGAACTCCTGAGAATAGTAACTAAAAAGAAAGGGAAAAGGACTTACAAGATACCTTCAGAGAAATCCACACCCTGGAAAAATTCTTACACCCCAACACTCCAGAAACAGAATAAAACTTAACACGCTAAGAGACAAGTACCATTAACTCATCATAGATAACGCTGAGAGGGCCATATTTTTGGCTACTTCTTTTTCACCTTTTGCTGGCCACCTTCAGTCTGCTCCCCTTATCCCCGCAGCTGATCAGGGATTCTAGCCACCGTCCACCTCTACCCGGTTGGTCCCAGGCACCCATTGTACCCTCTTCAGCAGGGCCACCGGGAGCCCCACAGATCACGGGCCCAGCCACCGGGCGAAGCTCATGGATGGCCATTTTTCACCCCCTCAGAACCGAGGATGTGCAATGATGTTACCAGAAGGCGCGCGCATGTCTCCAGGCTGTGCTGCCTCAGCTCCACCCCAGTGCTACCAGCGCAGTCTTTCAGCCTCTGCCAGGAGGTAACCATGCACCGACTGCCGTGGACCCTCCTACCTGGAGAAGGAGAGCAGTCCTTCAGACACTGATCCTTCTCCTCCAGCCAACCTGTGGTGACCCTGTGCTCATTCATGAATATTGGTCCTGGAGTGAACGAGTGTGGTGGCCAGCACCTCAGTGCCACCGGGCCGAACACTGAGAAGGCCATATTTCAAGAAAAGCAAAATACATGGAGCAGGTAGACTAGTGGCCCTCGGACTCAAAAAGCAAGAAGCCATGAGAACCATAGTGGGGATAAAGAGACAAAAAGAACTAGAATTAATAACTGGGGGTGCAAGACAGAGCCCACACTTTACAGAGATTCTATCAAGAGCAGAAGAAACACCTGACTTGGAAAACAGAGTAAGGGATTTTATTAAAGGTATAAACCTACCACAGCTAAGTGAAGACCAACAGGGACTCCTGAAGGGAACCATAGTATTTGAAGAGATCCTTGGATCACTCAAATATCTAAAGTCGGATAAGGCCCCGGGACCGGATGGTTACACCCCAACTTCTACAAAATATCTGGAAAAGTTTGAAGTCCATACCTAGCTATAGTCTCCTCCAACATACATGAAAATGGGATCACGAATCTATGCCTGACACAAGCTGTGATATCCCTTATACCGAAACTGGGTAAGAGGCCTGCAATTAGTTACTGAGGGCCATCTCCCTCATTAATCTGAATATCAAAATACTGGCAAAGATCTTAGCAACCTGGCTGAGAAGGGTATGGGATGACCTGATAGGGAACGAACAGGTCGGCTTTATGCAGGGTAGAAATTCCAGTGACCACATCAGAAAACTAGAGCACCTGATTTCTGCATCTAGTGAGCCTGGGACCAGAAAGGCAATACTTAAACTTTATAGTTCTTAAACTATATAATGGTCCAGGTGCCCTACAGCCAGGCTATTACTGTATAATGGAGTGTTGCCACAAAGCTTAACATCACAGAGAGGCACAAGGCAGGGATGCCCCATCCCCGCCTCCTGATTAATCTCTAAATGGAGCCCTGACCCAGAAACTCAATAATTCTCTAATCATTCAGGAAATCCAGATAGGAGACAAACAGTACAAACTGTCCTTGTATGAAGACTACATTCTCCTGCACATCGGGAACCAGAAACATTAAGAGTGCTAAAGGAATTTGAAGCCATATCTGCCTATAAACTAAATATATCCAAGACTATTGTCATGTCATTAAATGCTGGAGCAGAAAGGCAGTAGCAGATTAGCTGGGTTTTCAATGGGCACCAACAATTTTAAGATACCTAGGCATCGATATAACCAGAGACAGGAAAATCCTGGATGCACTGATAGAAGTAATAAAACTGGACTTGGATGGACAAATCTTCCTCTGTCACTAACAGCGAGAATAAGTATTAATTCTTCCCAGAGTCCTATACCCTTTAAATATGCTGAACAGGATGTTACCCCCAATATGGTTTAAAGGATACCTAAACAACATTTTGACAACAAACTATTCAAAATCTGACTTCATAGAGGACTAAAGGAAAGGTTGTGTATTATTAATGCTAAAATTACATTTATATAATGTCCCTAAATGCAGCTCCAAAGCATTTAAAAACAAGCATTTGTCAATGCCGAATGTTTGCTTGTTGGCAGTGGTAGTGTAGAAGTTACAGAGCTGCATAATAGGAATGGCAGTGAAGTATTGAACTGAAGCCAACCCCACCACACCACCTGGCAGAGAGTAACAGGCATTGGGGTGTGCGTTTGGGTCGTCAGGCATAACGGCCACGCCATTTCACCACACCCCACCCTGCAGACACTGACAAGTGTCACGGTTCCTTGGGTCTTTTGTTTATGCGCACCCCATTTCATTCAGAAATAAGATGGGTGAAAGATATTGGAGAATGGGGTGAAGTTTAAATAAGAGTCCAAGGCATACCTCAATGCCTCACTGACTGCAGGGTGTGGAATGGTATGAGCATCACAGGCAAGAATCCCAAGTCACAGCCCTGAGGCCTGTCATTCTCTACAGGGTTGCGCGTTATAGTTGTAAACCCTAATACCTCAGGTATCCGCTGGTATTTTCACTCCAAATCTTCAACATGTTTGTTTTGTGACCCCACCTTATGAACAGGAGGAATATCACTTTGTGCATAAGCAGCTGCTAACAGTGACTTATAGCATTTAGCCACAGGTGCAAAACAATCTGAACAGGATGTAAAAAATGACAGCTGTACTGTTCATGGGGAGGTGTAAAAATGGCAGTAAGGTAAAATCTGTACTAAAATATAAAAAAATGGTGAAGTCACAAGCGTACATAGAAACTGTGAAACGCACACCCGTAATATAATTAGGTTGGGGATTTTTTTACAGCAGATTGTCAATTCAGGCATTTTGGTGCCTCCGATCATGAACAGTGAAAAATTGCAGCTGTACTGTTCATAAGGAAGTGTAATAAAATGACAATGTTGAAAATATTGAAATTTCGCGAACTTACAAGCGTGCGTGGGAACTGCGCAGCGCACGCTTATAAAACAGTCATTTTTAGGAATTTTTTCACCAAATTTTAAGACCTCTGCTCATGAACAGTGTCAGTGTGATTTTCTTAATTTGTCCCATACATTGATTTCGCATACCGACTGTGCCATTGTGCGCTACATGGGTGGAAACACATTTTGGGTGAGATTTGAAAAATGACAGCTGTACTACTCATAAGGTGGTGTGGTAAAAATGCAATGTTGAAAATTTGCAAACTTGCGTAGGAACTGTACACCGCACGCTCGTAAAGCAGTCATTTTTTCACACAACCATTTTAAGACCTTTGCTCATGAACAGTGTCACTGTGATTTTTGATTTATCCCACACCGACAGCGCGCCATTGTGCGCCATACATGGGGAAACATGTTTTGGGTGAGAGTGAAATGACAGCTGTACTACTCATAAGAAGGTGTGGTAAACTGGCAATGTTGAAAATCTGGAGTGAAAATTTGCAAACTTACGAGCCTGCGAAGGAACCGCATGCAACGCACGCCAGAAAGAGTCATTTTTGTAATTTTGGCACCAATTTAGGACCCTTTCATGAGTGATGCACTGTCATGGTGTTGTCAGGCCTGAAGGGTGATTTTGGCGCAGTGACTGTGAACTCACCCTTCGGGCCCGAATAATGCCATGACAGTGACATCACTCGCGAGAAGGGGTCCCAAAACCCCATGTTGAAAATTCCCAAAATGCCTGAGATATGCAAAAAGTTGAACCCCCCATCTAGCCCATTATACAGCTTACTGGCATTTCCTCAGTTTGCGGTCGGCTTTGAAGAGTGTAGACGTGTTCCCGGTCCATCAAGATCATGCGCGCCAGAGTCTGGAGGTAAGTATGGGTGGGGTGTGGGAGGCTGGGTGATTATCGGGGACCGCTTTTTCTACAGGTAAAAAAAAACGGATGACATGGGACGCTTGCCACGCTGGGTGGGCTCCCAGCATGGCATGGGACGGTTGGAGGGTAAGTTCAGTCGACGGGGATTGGGCACCCCGTTGGCCCTGATTGCTTGCCACGCTGGGGTGGGCTCCCAGCGTGGCATTTCAGAAGGGTTTGGGAGGTGGAGAAGCGCAGCACAGCCGACGGGGATTGGCACCCGTCGGCTATACAGTGCATGTGCAGGAGGCGCCACACCTGCGTGGGTGGGAGCTGCATATGAGCAGCCTTATCTTATCGCTGCTCACTCAAGCATAGCTCCCCCTTTCAACTGTATGCCACTGAATTTTGGAGCTTATCATAGACAACTCCAGAATGCATTGGCTTACAGGGGCCACACCTGCCAACACACATCCGAAATCTCCGATGATGGCACTATGTTTCTTGCACATGCATGCAAGCAAACATAAAAATGTAAAATCTGCCTTATCTGCTTCTTAAAATGGCCGCCACATGTGCTATGTGATGACATCATAGGAGCCAAAGTCAGAGAGCTATATAGTGCTGGGCATACTTGATATGTACTTTTTAACATTTTTATTTTATGCTATTATTCTTTTCTAGTACGTTTTTGACAGAACCTACAAGTGTAATCCATAGTTTAGAATATAAACAGTTGTACAATCAATAAATCATAGTTCTTCAACAAAGTGAAATGCAGCAGCAGCAAGTTACAATGGGGGGGTGCAGCTGCACCCTTCACCACCACTTGTTTGTAGCCAAGTTCATACTTTCTCAGAAAGCAAAAATATGCTTGTCTTGTCGTCTATGGCCATGGGAAAAATAATAAGAATTAGCATTTATACACATTGTATCCCAAAGTGGTACAAGCAATGCTAGACCGATAGTGAGGTAATTGAGCGTGTAGTGACAACCATTTCACACATTAATACCCACACACCGTCTTGGACAATTGCATGAACTGGTTTTATGGGAATGGGAATGTTGGCCAGGACAATGGGGTCAGGTAGTGATCATGGTACTGGCAGCCCCATACCTTATATCTCACAGTGATCTGCTCATATTTCTCCCCTTCTGTCTTCCCATTCCATGAATAGCAGTACCTTGCAGGATTGGCCTTCTTAGTCCCCCTCTGGTATTCCTTCTTCACTCCTTCTCCCCACACCAAAAACTGGTGAGCTCATCACCCTTCTGAATCATGAATGCAGGTAGTACAGTCCCCTGTTTTTTTTTTGACATATCAAAAATAAACAAACCTTTCCAGTAAGTCAGACAGACAGATAGCAGGGAACAAGGGGAAATATGGGCTTTCCTAGCCTTCAAAGATCTAGGCTACCTTTGATTAGGCACTATTAAATGATGGGTGTGTGCATCATTATGCATGTCATTTAATAGTGACTAATCATAGGTGGCTTAGATAGTATATGAGTAGGAAAGCCTGTTTCCCCCTTATGCCCTGTTGCTATCAGCCTGGCTTACCAGAAGATCATGTTTATTATTAATATGTAAAAATAACACGGGAGACTGTACTAACCGCATACATGATGCGAAGGGGTAGTGAGCTCACCAGTTTTTGGTGTGGGGAGCAGGTGAGAAGAAAGAATGCCAGAGAGGGACTGAAGAGGCCATTCCAGCAGGGTACAGCTATATTCAGGGTAGGAGAAGACAGGAAGGGGAATGTTGAGATCTGAGATGTAGGTCTGACAGCACCGTGCTCACTACCTGACTGTGGATGAGAGCAGCCAGCATTAACAAATACTTAGAGTGGCAGGGCTGCACTAAAACTGTTACTTGAATTTGGTGTCAGGAGATTACCCTTGGGTGGGAGGGGGATGGTGATATTTGTTCAGACAGTATCGAGGGAGCTGTGTATAGCTCATTCAAGATTCAGAAGGGTGGCAGCCAGGCAACTCGCATTGTGGAGTAGGGCACAGAAAAGTACTGGAGAAGAATTGCTGGGAACTGTGCTGCAGGATTCTGCAGATCATAGGTAAAGGAGTAAATGGACACTGGAAGTCGGGTGGATTCGCTCAAGGCATCAGTATGCCTTTTCTGCTAATAATATTGTTATCCACAGTAAATGCAGCCCTTATGAGGGCATGAACAGCAGTTTTTCTGGTGGGTCCTGATGCTTACTGCTTGTCCCTCCAGGAAGACCTAGTTGTTGCTTAACTGTGGACTGTACCTACTGCTTTCACTGTACGCAAGGGTGGTGATCCACTGAATGTTTACTGTGGGAGCAGAAGTCAAACATTGAGAATGTGGACTGGCGAGTGATTTGGGAGGCATTTTTTTACGGTGCCAGCTGATGATGCATATCAGTATAGGAGCACAAACCTCTGGAGGTAATATAATTCTCTCTTCATGAGACTGCAAGCTCATATGCAGCCCTAGGTAATACTAAGGACAGAGTATGGATGGTGGCGTGTTCAACAGAAGGCAGGCGGGATGTGGAAAAAGAATACAAGATAAGCATGAGCTTTGGAATTGGACCAGACCAGTACTTTGCTACAAAGTTCTGGGCATCACAAGTGTTTCTCTTTGGCAAACTGCAGTACAGTGAAAGTCAGCTGGATTACAAAACGTTTCGAGGAAATTAAACAAAACCATAGCCTAACATGTGTACTGATCGAAATAATCCATGTGTTGATCATTCTGATGAAACAATTCAAAACAAAGAGGTGAAAGAAGAACTAGTTAGCACTGTACGGAGCCATGTGGGTCTCTGCCTCTGGCTCCAATGATGTCATCATGACTCATCACTTAACACACATGGCAGACATTTTAGGGAGCAAGCAAGGCTGTTTTTTTTTTTTTTAAAGTGAAATGCTGATGTTTACATTTTTCAAAACCTATGAAACTGCATTTATGTCATTTACATAAATGCAGTTTTAGCATGAACGTAAACAGCAGCCTTTATTTTACCTCACTATGGAGTTTGCAGTTTAAAAAACTGCTTTTTTAGGTATCCTTTAAGAAGCTGCACTCCTTTATCATATGATTCATATGGGCAGACAAAATGGCCAGGAGATCCTATGTAAAACTCACAGGGTCAAAAGAAAAGGGTGGACTGAGGTCCTGTCCACACTCCAGCGTAATGTTACAGAGGGTGTAAACCGCATCCGTAATGGCATGTGTTTACACTGGTAACATTACAGCAGGCGTTTTTGCAACCATTACAGAAACCTGTCAGGTGGTTTCTACAACAGTCACAGGGCTGTAATGTTACCAGTGCTCATCTAAACGCACTACCATGAAGCTCCCAGTCATCCACTAGACCAGCAGGCAGCACTCTACAGAGGGTCACATGGGAGGCAACTGAACAAGGAAGCACTCTGAGGGCTGAGAGGCTCGCGAGGACCATACACACTGCACAGAGGTGGAAACGGCTGAAGAATGGGACCGTGAGCCGCTGGGTCCACACACTTGAAAGAGGTGCAGACTGAAGGCACTGAGTGCCAATAGGGGGTGCTGCCTGCAGCAGCAAGACAAGGACTGCAAGGAGGGACCAGTGCTGATGCCCAGGGCAAACAGTGGGCACATGCCATAGGGCAGGCAGACAGCAACAGATGCCACCACTGCATGCCAGAGGCGTGTAGGGGGCTCCAACAGCTGCCACAACACATGTCCAGCCCCCAGAGGACACCACCACTGCAGAGTGACCCCATCCCCCAAGCACTGCCTGTGAGTGGTGGAGTGTAGATAGGCCTGTACCCTGGAGCAGTGACCACAGCCGTATGCCACCCTGACTGCCAGCAGGACCATGTCAGATGAGGCCACAAAACTGCTGGTGGAGTTCTGGACCCAGGAGAAGGTGCAGGCAGAGCTAGCCAGTGCAAGGCACAACACTTAGGTCTACCAAAAGGTAGCGGACTACTTGTTCGAGAATGGGGTGGAGTGGATGATAAAGCAATTGAAGGTGCGGTACCATAAAGCCAAGGACAACAGACGCTTAGGTGCATGTGGTATGCACCTTTTCTGACACGTTGATACCATACTTGGTACACGGCCAACCACCGAACCAGCATTCATCCTGGAGAGCTCAGAGGTGGACAGCCCTGAACTGGACACGGAGGATGATGGGGACACCACCAGGAATGTGTGCCCACACCAGGGGTATGACAGTGTACAGCTGGAGTGCCCTGACACAGGTACATGCAGTGTGTAGGCTGAGACATGGGGGTTGCAGCATGGCATGATGGAGGGGGTGTGGTACGGGTGCCCTTGGAGGAGTTTGCCTGTGGTGTGCAGGGGCATGGGAGTGAGGTATCTGCCATTCCAGGGGAAGGGACATCTGTGGACACCGATGCAGTGAAGGCCTCCCCAGTGTCCTTGCAGGACAAGATGCCAGAAACCTCCAGTGACAGCTCCACTGCTGGAAGTGGCAGACTCGCAGAGCAGTGGGGTGACCAGTCACCCCTGGTGAACCTCAGGAACAGGAAGTTAAAGACAGCATGAATGGCAGACATACTTGGGGTGGTGCTGGAACCAACACGTAGAATGATGCAGGAGCACCATAGGGAGCCGATAGACCTGGAGAGGGCGTTGGAGGAACGGTTATGGAGACAGGAGGTAGAGCAGACACAACAGTTCTTCACACAGATGGTCCAGTTACTGGCCATGCAATGCCAGCAGCCACCCCCTGTAGCAGCACCGCAATGGCCAGGCACCATCCCCATGGCACACACCACCGCAGCACCATGCCAATGGGAACCTTAGTGGCATGGCTGACCCTGCCATTATCCACCCTTCCACCGCTAGCAGGCAGGCTGCGTGGCACAGCCAGCCACCGCCGGGATGCATCCCCCAACTATGCCAGTGCCTCGCAGGTGTGACACCCAACTACAGGATGGTGCATATATGGGTGGCGCCACTGCCCCGCCACCCTCGTCCCAGGCAACACCAGGTGGTGCTGGCATGGCACAGCAGTACCCCACAGGTGGCAGGCCAGCAGTGCCTCTCCTTCCCTGTGCATGGTGCTGCTCTTCACAGTGCTACCCCATGGATTCCTTTAGCAGGCACTGACCAGCTTCACAGACCTGTTCGTGACGGGTTCCAGTGGACCACCTGTGATAAGTCATGCAGCCTGCAGGGGTTGGTTGACACCCAGGATTCCCTTTCTGTTTTCCTTCCTACATTGGGGACGCCACTGGGGACCACCCAGTGACAGCAGTATGTGCCGACGGTGGCACTGAATTACACAGTGCAATGCCTGAGTCGCTCAACAATGTTGTGCGGCATCTATGTATCATGCCATGTCACAGTATGGCCACATGGGTGCCTGGATTTAGGCATCACCTGTGTATGTTACTGTATTTCTTTGGTTCGGGTCACAGTGCAGTGACCAACATGTAGGTTCCTTATATGGTTGTTGCACACCACCCCTATGTGGTGGCCCAGCACTATGATCGCATTGTCTGATCAAGATGACAGTGTTAGTCAGGGGGGCAATGGCCATGGTCCACTGCATGGCCATGCTGTTGCTGCACATGTGTTACTGCCACCAGCTATGGCGGCATTGGAATAAAGACTGTCATGTGTCTATGTTGCTCATTTGCTTGGGCAGTGTGCATGCATGTGAACATTACCATGGCAATGTGGGGCTTCTGATACCATGGGTTGCTGGCGGTAGCTGTGTGTGCTGGAGCATGCAGCAGGCATGGCATGCCATGTTCTGGTGGTGCACTGTACCTGCCTGTGGATGCAGCAGGGTCCCTGTTCCTGGCACATGTTGGTGGCAGCATAGCATGCCTTTGCCCTGCCGTGTAGATTCCCCTCATTTCAGTTCCACACCTTTGCCTCCTACCCTTGGTTCCCTACAGGTGCCACTCGGGCACACTTGTTGTCGGACACCGTGCCTTGTTCTGTTGCACTCCACGTGCCCTGTGTACACTGGTGGATGGGTGGGTTTCTATCTTCCCATTTGTACCATGGGATGTACCACGTTACAGGAGTTGGGTGCACGATGTTCACATCTCAATGTGGACACAGACTGGATTCAGATCTCTCACACCTGTTCCTGGAAGTGTGGACACAATGTAATGTTTGCAGCTTCTAATGGTTTGGAATCATTTCAGCCTTGTCAGGTGTAATGCGGACGGGGCCTGAAACTACCAAACTTCCTCCTGTACTACTTCGCAGCTCACTGCAGCAAATACCTTAGATGGTATGGAGAGTGGGACGGCCCTTGCTGCCAGATGGCTAGACATAGAAAAGAATTACTGTATGTAAAAAGGGAAAAAGGAGCCCCTGTGCATTTCTACTCAGGAGAGTACCTCCCAACTTTAAACCCATTAGGGACATCTGTAGGGAGCACATCACCAGCTATGGTGAATCCAAGTTCAGATCCCCACCAGCCAGTTCTCCATAACCCATACATACATATGCAAAGCATCACGGGCCGATATGCAAATCACCACAGAATATTGTACTGGTTCAACTTTATAAGCTGAAGGCCTCTCCTTATGCTGCAAAAGTGCCAACAGAAGACTCATACACGTCTTTTGTCCTACCAGGACTCATCAGTGTGACACCCCAGTGGAATGAACCAGCGATCCTAAGATGGTCTATCTGGGTTATGTTGTGGTGAGCCCAATAAAAACATGCTAAACGACAAAGAACCTCAGTGCCTTAATACTGCCCCATGAACATTATGGAACATCCCCTCAGTCAGAAGTATCGTGGGGGCAACAGATGTGAAGACTAGCTCAGTAGATAGCACACTCGCCTCTGAGTTCAGTTCCTACACCTGCCAGTTGGCGTAATATGCCAATACTTATTTGAACTGCAGTGCATGGGGTTACGCTCTGAGGTGCCATCCTTTGGATGAGACTTTAAATGGAGGTCCCATCTGCCTGGACTGGTGGATGTTAAAGATCACGTGGCACTTATCGAAAAGAGTAGGGGATTTTATTTTTTTTTTTATTTAAAGCCAAAACCAAACATTTTTCCACAACAAGAAAAGATAAAATATTAACCAAAGTGGGCTGGATATACAAAAGGGTTGCGCCTGCACAAGTCCGAAATTGCGCCATTCTGCCATATTCAGCAGGAGGCAGTTGCACCCCCCCCCCCCAAGTCAAGCTGAACAACAGCGCAGTGCTAATGACAGCATGCTGAACTGGAGGGGGAGGAACCATGCATAAACTGCACAGCCCGATATTCAGCGGGCTGTGCAGGTGCAACCCCCAACCTGCACCTGCACAGCTTTGAGCAAAAGAAAAGAGTAGGTCGAGGGCCACCCACAGGTGAGTGCTGTCGCTTGCAGGCACAACACAGCAGCTGCCACCTGTGGGTGGCCCTCAATGTGCTCCCTCAGTTCCCCTGTGTCAATCGTGGGCATAAGTGAAAATAAACCCCACCCCCCACTAGGCCCGCGTGCGGTAGAAAGAGTTCAAACCTCCCCCAAGAACATATCCCTGGTGGTCCAGTGGGCTGAAAAGAGTTCAACCCCCAAGAACATATCCTGGTGGTAGTCCAGTGGCCCCCCTTGCCAGCCAGTGGGTCGGCATCATCCTTACTCTGCTCATTGGGTAGGGCTGCACACCCATTGGTTCAGAGCAAGAGCCAATAGGCGTGCAGCCCATACCGCATAAGGTCGGGTTGACTGGGGTGAGCCTGTGACCACCAGGGATATGTTGATGGTCTCCATTTTAGGAAGGTTTGAGAGTAAGTGGCTATCCAACTCAAGACACGCCTTGCCTCCTCCACCAGTTATGAGTGTTTCCAGTCAGAGTTTAGATCCGGCACAGCATGGAGATCACCCTAGTGAAGTTCGAAATAATCTCCCAATGGTGAGAGGTAGAGAAGAGTGTACCATCTTTGTCCTCCTCAATCTCTCGATGACATTTGACACTGTGGACCAACCAGAAATGTCATTAATGGGTTTATGTCTTTCCTCATGGATAGAGTGCAGAGGACGACAATGGGGTTAGCCTCATCTAGTCTGATGCCTCTACACTGTGGTTGCACAGGGGTCAGTCCTGTCACCCTTGTTGTTCACGTTGGACATGCTGCCATTATTAGGTGGTATGGACTGGGTTATCATTGTTACACTGCCTGGAAACCAGATGATGGCCTTGGTGTTTAACACTTGCCTGGAGGAGATCCCAGAACTGGCTACAACTCAACCCAGACAAGACGGAAGTACTAGTGGTGGATAAGATCCAGGCCATCAATGATTGTGGTGGGGGGGAGGCGATCTGGAGATTCCACTGGCTTCGGATCTGTGCATGTCCCTTGACAATGGCTTAGCACTTGATGCACAGGTGTCGTCCATCACCAAAAGCTGTCTCCCCAATTTAATTATTTTTACTATTGTTATTTGTCCCATCGCTAACTGGGCTTACAGGTACACAGGTATTTTACTGGTTTTCTCTGACCCCCAGCACACAGCTGTGTGAGCAAATGGAGGCATGTTATACACAACTACATGGTGCCAGCTGAGCTCTTCCACCTCTCTTAGTTTTTGCTGCCCTTTCTCCACCTATGATACTGCAGTGGGTGTGGAGCTACAGGGAGTGCCCACCCACCCTCAGGGGAGAACTGTCCATCGGATCGCATCTCAATCTTGCTCACCCTCCCCCAACCTGAGGTTGTTCCCAAACCTGATCACCAGCGCAGTGCGGTGTGGGCATCCAGCACCACCAAGTATTTTTACCATCTGAGGAACATTGCCTGAATATGAGCCTGATACCATTTGAGGACCTGCCACCCATCCAGGCTGACTACTGTAAATGCCCTGTGGCTGTCTGGAGGCAACCTCTACCATCTGCAGCTGGCGGAGACAGCGGTTGGCTATTGACTGGCATTTTGAGATTTGAGCTGTCACGCCTTCGTGAACTGGACTTGCTGCCAGTAAAGGAAGTGATTGTCATGTCGGATTAGCCCGTACTGGGGGTATATGCAAGACCTCCAGGTTCTCTTGCTGTTCTCGGGTTTGATCTTCAGGTTGCCTCTTGTGATCCCAGGGCCAGCTTGCGGCATTGGGGACTGTGGTTCTCAGTTGCACACCGACCCTGTAATTCCTTACCAAACTTCTATGGAGGCATGTTTGGTGGAAACCTTAAAATGTTTTATTTAATCAGGCATTTTATATAAGCTGAATATGGCAATGAACTTACTGTTTTATTACTGAGTTGTTCTAGTGAGTGATAGATGGAATTTATATTGATCCTTATTATGTCTTGAAGTGTGTTATATATGCATTAGTTTTAATACTGTTATGCACCAGTCTTGGAAGGGTGTATATAAATACAGGTTACCTGTAACAGGAGTGTATGTTGTTCATCCACAGTGTCTGCAGGCAGTGCCCTTTAGGATGGGCCAGAAGGTCTTAAGCGGCTCCTCCAACCCACCTGGGGATAAAACCCTTTGTTTGCCCCATGATGTTAGATCTAGCCTGTTGGAAGCCAGGTTGTGCGCCTAAGCTGGGGAGGTTGGGGGTCCGTAGGATGAACATATGTACCACTCCTAGAACTCCCGTTGCAGTGAGTAACCTGTATTTAGGGATGTGACAGTTTTTGATCCACACTGTTGGTAGACTTAGCAGTTCTCCAGAGGAGGAGGCAGTGCAATTTCTACTTAGAACAGGACTGAGAACTGAGGCCTCAAACCAGCATTCTGCATGACCTGAGGTCGATGTGGCAATGGGAATGAAGGTATACTGAGTTCCAGGTAGCAGCCCAGATTTGAATAGACATCCCGAGAAGCAGTGGTAGGGTGGGTGGAATGCCTAAACCCATGGGAGTCTCCTTGCCTGCCAAACTATAGCAGAGATCAATGTAGGACGTGATCCACTCAGTCTTCCACTTGGTTGCAGTCTCAGGTGAGTTTCAGTGTAGGTGACAAACAGCTGGTGCACCTCTCCCGTCCGCCACACGCCTTATAGTAGGCCGGTTTCAGGTCCAGTATAGAGCTGACTGGCCTCAGCGATGTGATTAGGGTAGGAACACCAGCAGAGTCACACCAGATTCAGGTGAAACTCACACCACCTTGAAGAAATTTTGTGTGACGTGAACCCATGTCTCTGGGAAGAACAGTAGAGATGCGGTGGAAAGTGGCTGAGCCCTCAACTTCAGGCTGACATGGGAGCCACCACTACAGGTGAGAGATGTCACTCCTGTATCGTTCGGTGGCTTGCCCAATGTTGGCATTAGATCCCACAGAGGTGGAGGTTCAGTACTGAGGATATGTGATTGACCTTAAAATGTGCTAAACCACCTTCTCCTGCGCTGACTGCTGCTGACCCACACTAGTAGCAGAGATGGCCAGGCACCTAAGGGTCATCGATCAAGCCCTTGCTGAGAAAGGAGCACAGGTAGTCCAGAATGTTAGTCAATGGGCAGGACAAGGGTCCAACCTCTGCCTGAAATGAGAATCTCTTCCATTTAAAGTATAAACTTTCGGCCGACTCCTTCACGTTGGCTACCTTGGAAAGACCCAAGGCCTGAACTTAGCTGCCTGAACCAGGCTGTCAGGTGTAGGGATTGAAGGTCCGATGGAGTACCTTCCTTGTTGACAGAGAGCAGGTCCAGGTGACTGGAAGCCACCAGGAGTTTGGAGCTGAGGCGATCTGGATAACCAGAACTGCACGCTGGTCTGGGGCTACTAGATCACCATCTTGTCCTCCTCACCTTGAGGAGCACCTTGTGGATCAAGGGAAATGAGGGGGTAAAAGAGGCTGGGTTGGCCTCGAAGGCATCCCCTGCAGCAAGCCCCGCTGAGGGGCAGGCATGATACAGCCTCAGTTTCATGGAGGAACTGTCCACCTGAGGTGCCTCAGTGAAGAACAGATCTGTACTACCTCTGGCAGGAGAGACCACTCGGAGATGCATCGCCTTCGACTGAGGGCATCGCTGATTGTTGGAGGCTCCTGCCATTAATGGCTAGAGAGCCATCCAGGTTGAGCACGAGATCCAAATGTGACGGAGCCCCTCTGTGAGGCAAGGAGTGCGCCCTGTCAGTTGAGATATACACGGTTGTGGTGTCCATTGGACCTAGACTACTTGATCAAGAATGGAGTAAGGTGGTCAGGCCAGCCAGACCACTCGAGCCCAACAGGCTGAGGGTACGGGATTCTGAGGGGACCAGAGCCAGTGGGTTTGTGCTCCCCAACCCATCAGAGAGGTTGTCGTTAAGATGACTGTCTGTTCAGGGTAAAATGGGATTCCTCCTTAGATGAGCCACCAGTGCAGGTCATCCCATGTCTCCTGGGCCAGAAACTGGCTGGTTTAGGTGACCAGAATGCTGAGACCACGAGGCCAGACCACTGCAGGGGGCTTTATATGCCAGCACCAATGACCACTGGCAGGCCAGCATGAGACCCAGAAAGCACAACTGTCCGAACTGAAATGATTGGCAAAGGAGGAAAAGATCTGCCCTTGTGCCAGAGCCAGGTTTGGAGAGAATCGGTTTCACCGATTAACTGAATGATGAGTTCTGACTGGCTTCATTGATGAGGAGATCCAGTGAGAGCAAACCCGAGGGCTATCAGCCAATCATCCAGGTAAGGCAGACCCGACCCCGAGCCGACAGGAATGCTACCACCACGCCATGCATTTGTGAAGACCTGGGAACTGAAGAGAGGCTGAAGGCATAGCCTGGAACTTGTAGAGGTCTTTGCCTGAAAAGGAGGAACCAATAGGGGGAGCGATAGATAGAGGGAGCAACAGAGAGAGTGACAGATAGAGGAGGGGACAGTGATAGAGGGAGAGAGCAATAAAGTGATAGATAGAGGGGGGAGAGTGATAGATAGTTGGAGAGAGCGATAGAGTGATAGATAGAGGGAGAGCAATAGAGGGAAGGGAGAGAGTGATAGAGGGTGAGTGGTATGGAGAGAGCGATAGAGTGATAGAGTGATAGAGGGAGGGGGAGAGTGATAGATGGAGAGAGCATAGAGTGATAGAGGGAGGGGAGAGCAGAGAGTGATAGATGGAGGGAGGGAGATGATAGATAGTGAGAGTGATAGATGATAGATAGAGGAGGGGAGAGGATAGATAGATGGAGAGCTACAATAGAATGAGGGAGAGCATAGAGGAGGGGAGAGTGATAGATGATAGAGGATAGAGGGAGGGGGGAGATCGAAGTGATAGAGGAGGGAGTGGGGAGAGGGAGAGCGAGTAGAGTGATAGATAGAGGGAGGGGGGAGAGTAGATAGATGGAGAGAGCTAGAGCGACAGAGGGAGGGGAGAGGAGAGATAGATGGAGATAGATGGAGAGGAGTAGAGTGATAGATAGAGGGAGGGAGAGAGTGATAGATGGAGAGAGTGATAGGGGGGAGAGTGAGAGATAGATGGAGAGAATGATAGAATGAGGGAGAGCGATAGGGGAGAGTGAGATGATTGATAGAGTGACAGAGGGAGGGGAGAGTAATAGAGTGATAGATGGAGAGAGCGAGTGGGGAGAGTAATAGATGGAGAGAGCGATAGAGGAAAAGATAGAGGGGGGAGAGTGATAGAGGGAGGGGAGAGCAATAGAGTGATAGATAGACAGGGGAGAGTGACAGAGTGATAGATGGAGGGGGAGGGAGAGTGATAGATGGAGGAGGAGAGGGAGAGCGTTAGAGTGATGGGGAGAGCGATAGAGTGATAGAGGGAGGGCAAGAGGGAGAGCAATAGAGTGATAGATGGGGAGAGGCAGAGTGATAGAGGGAGGGGGAGAGTGATAGATGGAGAGAGCGATAGATAGAGGGAGGGAGAGAGTGATGAGAGAGGAGAGAGTGATAGGGAGAGTGATAGAGGGAGGGGGGAGCAGATAGAGAGAGGGAGGGAGAGTGATAGAGTGAGAGAGTGATAGGTGGAGAGGAAGAGGGGAGCGATGATAGAGGGAGGGAGAGGATAGAGGGAGGGGGAGAGCGACAGAGGGAGGAGAGTGATAGATGGAGATCAGAGAGAGGGGAAGAGTGATAGATGGAGGGAGAGCGACTGAAAGGATAGAGGGAAGGGAGAGTGATAGATGGAGGGAGAGCAATAGATAGAGGGAGGGAGGGGGAGAGTGACAGATGGAGGGAGTGATTGATAGAGGGATGGAGAGAGTGACAGATAGGGGGGAGAGTGATAGATGGAGGGATGGAGAGAGCGATAAAGTGATGGGGAGGGAGAGCGATAGAGTGATAGATAGAGGGAGGGAGAGTGATAGATAAATGGAGAGAGCGAGAGTGATAGAGGGAGGGGGAGAGTGATAGATAATGGAGAGAGCGATAGAGTGATAGATGAGGGAGGGGAGAGAGCAACAAAGGAGGAGGAGAGCGATAGAGGATAGATGGAGGGAGAGTGATAGGAGTGATAGATGGAGGGAGCAACAGAGTGATAGGTAGGGGGAGGGGGAGAGTGACAGATGGAGAGAGGGGGAGAGTGATAGAAAGAGGGGGAGAGTGATAGATGGAGGGAGAGAGTGATAGAGGGAGCAAAGGAGAGAGTGATAGATAAATGGAGGGAGGGGGAGAGTGATGGAGAGAGTGATAGATAGAGGGAGCGAGTGATAGAGGGAGGGAGAGAGTGATAAATAAATGGAGGGGGTTAGAGTGATAGATGGAGGGAGAGAGAGAGTGATAAATAAATGGAGGGGGTTAGAGTGATAGATGGAGGGAGAGAGAGAGTGATAGATAGATGGGGAGAGTGATAGATGGATGGGGAGAGCGATAGAGTGATAGAGGGAGGGGAGAGCGATATAGGGAATGAAAAAGAGAGAGAGTGATACATAGATGGAGAGAGTGATAGAGGGAGAGCGATAGAGTGATAGATGGAGGGAGGGGGAGAGTGACAGATAGATGGAGAGGAGCGATAGAGTGATGGAGGGAGGGGAGAGTGACAGATAGATGGAGGGGAGTGTGATAGTAAATGGAGAGAGGGGAGAGTGATAGAGGATGGAGAGCGATAGAGTGATGGGGAGGGGAGAGAGAGTGATAGATAGTGGGAGGGTGAGAGTGATAGAGGGAGCGAAAGAGAGAGAGTGATAGATAGAGGGATGGAGAGAGTGATAGATGGAGAGTGATAGAGTGAAAGAGGGAGGGGGAGAGGGATGGAAAGAGTGGTAGAGGGAGAGCGATAGAGTGAGAGGTGGAGGGGAGAGCTGTAGAGTGATGGAGAGGGAGAGTGATAGATGGCGAGAACGATAGATAGATGGAGGGAGGGGACAGATAGAGTGATAGATGGAGGGAGAGCGCTAGAGTGATAGAGGGAGAGAGCGATAGATGGAGGGGAGAGTGATAGATAGATGGAGAGAGTGATAGATAACTGGAGGGAGGGTGACAGTGACAGAGGGAGGGAGAGAGAGTGATAGAGGGAGTGATAGATAGAGAGAGCGCGGTAGAGTGATAGATAGAGGGAGGGGGAGAGTGACAGATAGATGGAGAGAGTGATAGAATAAGGGAGAGTGATAGAGTGATAGATAGAGGGAGAGCACTACAGTGATAAAGGGAGCGAATGAGAGAGTGATGGGGAGAGTGATAGATAGATGGAGGGAGGGGGAAGTGATAGAAAGAGTGAGGGCGGTGGAGAGAAAGGGTGATAGATGGAGAGAGCGAGAGATGGAGGGGAGAGTGATAGATGGAGGGAGGGGGAGAGCGATAGAGTGATAGAGGGAAGGGAAGAGTGATAGATGGAGAGAGAGAGCGAGAGATGGTGAGAGTGATAGATGGAGAGAGTGAGAGATGGAGGGGAGAGTGATAGATGGAGGGAGGGGAAGAGCGATACAGTGATAGAGGGAGAGGGAGAGTGATAGATGGAGGGAGAGTGATAGAGTGAAAGAGGGAGGAGAGTGATAGAGGGAGAGAGCGATAGAGTGATAGATGGAGGGGGAGAGTGATAGATAGAGGGAGTGAAAGAGAGAGTGATGGGGAGAGAGATAGCAGGAATGAAAGAGTGATAGAGGGAGAAGGGGAGAGTGACAGATAGATGGAGGGAGAGCGATAGAGTGATAGGGAGGGGAGGAAGGATAGATGAGGGGAGAGCGAGTGGAGGATAGATAGGACGGAGGGGGAGAATGATAGATGGAGAGAGCGAGATGGAGGGGAGAGGATAGATGGAGGGAGGGAGAGCATAGGAGGATAGAGGGAGGGGGAGAGTGATAGTTGGAGGGAGAGCGATAGAGTGAAAGAGGGGAGAGTGATAGAGGGAAAGAGCGATAGAGTGATAGATGGAGGGGAGAGTGATAGATAGAGGGAGTGAAAGAGAGAGTGATGGGGAGAGTGATAGATAGCAGGAACGAAAGAGAGTGATAGAGAGAGAAGGGGAGAGTGGCAGATAGAGGGAGAGTGATAGAGTGATAGATAGACGGAGGGGGAGAGTGATAGATAGATGGAGAGAGCGAGAGAGTGATAGATGGAGAGAGGGATAGGGAGGGGAGAGTGATAGAGTGTTAGAGGGAGGGGGAGAGTGATAGAGGGAGAGCGATAGAGTGATAGATAGACAGAGGGGGAGAGTGATAGATAGATGGAGGGAGGGAGAGAGTGATTGAGGGAGGGCCATAGAGTGATAGATAGAGGGAAGGGAGAGCGATAGATAGAGGGAGGGAGAGAGCGATAGGGAGGGAAAGAGTGATAGATGGAGAGAGCAATAGATAGAGGGAGGAGAAGAGTGATAGACAGAGCGAAAGAGATTGATAGATAAATGGAGAGAGTGATGGAGGGAGGGGGAGAGAGAGAGTGATAGATGGGGAGAGTGTGATAGATAAAGAGAATGATAGAGGGAGGCAGAGAGTGATAGAGAGATAGATAGGGTCCTTGCCTAGACTTGTACAGTTACTGTGTTCTTTCGTGTGCACTTACCTTTTCCTTGTTCTGTCTTTTGTGTATTTTGCAATGTCTGCACTTACCTTTATGCTGCAAGTGCCTCTAGCTCCACAAAAAACACACTACAAACGAATCATTAAATCAATCCAAATCTTTACTCATTTAGCAATGATCTAACATGTTGTTTTTTTAAATGTGACCTTGTTTGGCCAGAGCAGTGGTAGAATTTCCACTTGCGATGCCAGTAAACTGGGGAGGAGAAGGATTGAGCATTCCTAAGACTGCGCTCAGTGCATCACCCAATGCACAGTCTAGAGGCACTGGGGTGGGGCAGATGCAGACATCATTGCACATCTCCCTCCTCGTTGGACATTTCTATGACATCTTGCCTCTGGGCTTCAGTTAGCCACCTGGCTGAGAGCTATCCCAACCAGTTGCAGTTACATGACACCGATACTTGGTGGAGCTCTGACAGATGGCCAGAGGACAAAAGAGTGAGATGAAAATAAAAAAGGTGATCTTGTTTAGGGCGATTCACCCATACATTCAGATTTAAATAAGCTATGTTTTGACTTGCATTAACATAGCACTCTTAGGAACAGATTTCAAATTAGTAGATAGAATGACAGCTGACAAGTACAGGGTAACGCAATTGTGCAACTATGGCTTTCTTCTTCCTTTGTGACTCTTCCTTGAGTTCTGCTAGCTTCCTAGGTGCAACATCCTCAAGGGGTACCCAGCATTTGGGACAGGGAGATTCCATTGAAGAAATCCCAAGATTTAGCACAGTATGAAAACATAAGAGAATGTGTTTCTGGCCTCCAGAACCCCCGTAGCTATGCTTATGCCTTGGGAACAAACAGCGTGGGTCCAGAGAAGTTAGGATTAGAGCAGCCATGGACAGGAACACATCCAAAATGGATCTTGCTGGTGTTTAGAGGATTCAGATCCCTTGGGAATGGTGTCACGATCCCTGTGTGTGCTGTGAGGACTGCAGCTTGTTCCGATACCAGGTAGGTGTGAAAACCTTGCATAAAATTCCTGTCTTCACTAGGATGATGGATGGCTGAATCTCTAGTCATCTGGTGGTGCTATAGGAACAAAAAAGGTTCAATATAAGTTACAAATGGATGAATGTGTTATACGCTGAAGCACTGGGGCGGCGGGAATGTAAACCCAGCTGCACAAACAAAGCAGACAGACATTTCAACGGAAAATGCTAACCTAATATAGTGTACCTGCAGTAGTGGAAATGAGCAACAAATATATCTGGGTTGGTCAAAATGGGACACAACTGAGTTGGGATGGTATTTCTGTTCACTGATGCATGTTCTGTTCAGTGGGTCTCCCACCAGAGCCTGCGGTACTAAACATTCTGTGCTTCATTCCAGTCAGGAAAAACTGTGTGAGATGTTATATTTTTTAATTACTCCCAGCAGATGCAGCATCTCATTTTCATGGGGGTCCCATGGAGCATTGTAGCAGTCAACAAAGGTAAAAGTTAAGTCCATCCAACTAAACTAACAGAGTGAGGTTGCATCTCACAAGTACATAAATAGTCTCCCTTATCCTGTTTGGAAGGGGCCCGACTGTCGTCATAGACCCAGGTCTGAGTCTAATGACAGCCGGACCCCCTCCAAATAGAGAACCAGGTTTGGCTCTGTTTTTGGGGGGGCCTGGCTGCATTTGGGAACTTCTCCTACAGAAGGCACTGTAGCCCATGTGAATTAGGGGTTCCCAACAAAAGGGGAAGCTCTGAGAGGTGTTCCTAGGCACAGTCACTGGTGTCCATCACAACCCAAATACAGTACAAGGTTCCTCAGTAAATAATGGCATCATACTGATTACATTTCAGTCACCCTTAGCTTTATCCTCCATGTCTTATTAATGTATGCATATACTTGAACCAGATTTTATTACGTCAATAAAAATGGCCATTCTAGACTATGACATCCTATTGTTCATACATACTGCATAGGCTGGCAGTGTAGCCTAGAGGTGTGAATGAGCTTGGTACATCCAGCACACTAGACTGGAGTTTTATTCTCACAACCTCCACTTGCATACTGTGCGACTCTAAGCAAGTCACTTAACCACCCAGTGCTCCCAGGTCACCCCTGAAAACAGTCACTTGGGCCTTACCCAAAGACTAAAAAAATTGCACCTCCCAGATGATTACTGCATATCATCCTGTTCAGGGTTTTATTTAACTCTAAAAATTGATTAGCATTTTGCTCATGAAAATGCATAGCACCTGCCTCACTGTGTTTAAGAAACATACTTCTTGAAAACCTATATAAATACTTTCTGTACAGTTAGCATTGTCCCAAGAAAAAAACTGCTAATCAATTATTTAAAACCCTGCTGTTGTACAAACGTACTACATATTGCAACCCTAGATTACTGCATCGTATTTTACATACATAGCATTCTACTACATATTGTAATCCTTGAGTACTGCATGTTGTTATACATACTAGAGATTGTACGAACTATGTCTTGTAATCCTAGATTACTACATACTATACTTTCTGTTACACATAGTGTGGCATTATACATGTTAGGACCTAAGATTAAAGGGTGAGGTTAGACAAAAGCAGTGTTGTCCCTACAAGTCTCTCTTTCCACCCCAGCACCAACGATGTCATATTTTGCATGATTTAAAAATATTCCCACAACCCACCCTGCTCCATGGCCATCCACTGTCTTAAGCACTCATTTTCCGAAAACAAAATATGTCCCCCTCCCATCTACCAACTTACCCACAACACCCAATTCTTCTTAAAAGAAGAATCTGAGCACGACAGAGATGGCAACAGACAAAACCCACTCTACCCATGGCTCGCTGCTTTCTACTAAATGCCCAAAGTACATCCAGCTGATCGTGTGATCAGGAGCACTTTCATTTGGTATCAGGTGCCTGGCCATGAAGGAGAGTGTGTTGTGCCACCTTCATCACAGCTAGTTTCTTATTTGAGAAAGAATTGAGGAGTATATATTTCTTGTACTAAAGATACATAGATACATAGACAGTGTCAGCAGATAAGGGCCTATGGCCCACCCAGTCTGCCCATTTAAGTTTGTAAGTTCAGTTTATGTTTTCCAGGAAGTCTGTTGCCCCTTACCCCTGACCTCCAGAATTCCTTTATGTCTATCCCATGCATTCTTAAATCCCGTGATTGTTTCCAGCCCCACCACTTCTCTGGCAGGGTGTTCCACTTGTCCACCACCCGGCTCTGTGAAGAAATTCTTCCTCACGCTTTCTTCTGAATCGCCCTCCTCCAACTTCATCCCATGCCCCCTAGTCCTGGAACATCTTTTCGCTTAAAAATAGTGCATTCCTGCACCCTGTTCCTCCCTGTAAGATACTTGTATGTCTCTATCATATCCCTCTCCTCCTCTCTCCTCCAGGGAGTACATGTTCAGTAAATTCAACCTGTCCTCACAGGACTTGTGATGCAATCCATGCACCATCTTTGTCGCCCTCCTCTGAACCTTCTCTACCCTGTCTATGTCCTTACGTAGGTAAGGTCTACAGAACTGCACAGTGTACTCCAGGTGCGGCCTCACTAGTGTCTTGTCTAGTGGAATTATGACCTCCCTTTTCCTGTTGGTGATGCCCCTGCCTATGCATCCCAGCATCCTATTTGCTTTACCTGCTGTCTTGTCACACTGTTTCCCTGCCTTGAGGTCATCAGAGATGATAACTCCAAGATCCCTTTCCTGCTTGGTGCAAGCTATATCTCACCCCCCTAACTGATATATTGTGCAAGGGTTTTTGTGCCCCATATGCATTATCTTGCACTTCCTTGCATTGAATTTCAACTGCCAAACCCCTGACCATTCTTCAAGTTTCTACAGGTCCCTCTCATTCTGTCTCACCCTCTGGTGTGCTACTCTGTTACAGAGCTTGTGTCATCAGCTAACAGTGAAATTCTGCCTTCTAGGTCCTGTGCAATGTCACTGATGAAGATATTGAATAGTACTGGTCCCAGCACTGATCCCTGTGGTACCCCACTTGTCACTCTTCCCTCTGTGGAGTGACAGCCATTTACCACCACCCTCTGTGTCCTGCTGCCCAGCCAGTTACCTACCCACTACACTACTGTCCTGCCCACACCCATATTCCCCAGTTTGTGTAATAGTCTTCTATGTGGCACAGTGTCAAAGGCCTTGCTGAAGTCCAGCTAGGCCATGTCCACTGCCCTCTCCTGATCCACCTCCCTAGTCACCCAGTCAAAAAATTCAATGAGGTTGGTCTGACATGACTCCCCTGGTGAAACCATGCTGCCTTGGGTCCTGTAGTCCATTGACAACCAGATGTTCCACCAATCTCTCCTTCAGTAGTGCTTCCATGATCTTCCCCACTACTGAGGTGAGGCTGACTGGTCTGTAGTTCCCCACTTCCTCTCTGTTCCCACTTTTGTATAAGGGGACTACATCTGCTATCCTCCAGTCTTTGGGTACCTCCCCTGTTTCCAGTGATCGACTAAACAGGATAGGCAGAGGTTACGCCACCACCTCTCTTAGTTCTTTAAGGACCCTGGGGTGCACCCCATCTGGCTCCATTGCTTTATCAACTCTGGGTAGACTAGGTGGGCCATAGGCCCTTATCTGACGACACTGTCTATGTATGTATTTATGTATCTTATTACTTCCAGTTCCTTCAGGATCCTTTCTCATGTAAAGGGACCTGTGTCCATTTCTGTGCCATTCTCACCCCTTGTACTCCATTCAGACCCATTACCTTCCTCTTCCTCAGTAAAGACTGAGCAGAAATACCTGTTCAATATGTCAGCTTTACTGTTGTCATCCTCCACACAGCCCCCATCCTCCCCCTTCAGTCTCACTATCCCTCCCTTTGTCTTTCTTTTTTCACTTATGTACCTGTAAAAGGTTTTGTCCCCTCTACCCACTGATTTTGCAATGTGTTCTTCTGTCTGAGCTTTGGCTTCCCTTACTGACCTGTCTGCCTCCCTTTGCTTCTCCTGGTACTTCTCCCATCCCTTCTGCCTGTGTCTTTTGTATGCCTGAATGCAATCTTTTTGGCTTTTGCTTTGCTACCTCTTGGAAACCATAATGGTCTCCTCTTCCTTTTCCTCTTGCTAACCTGCTTAATACATATTCTGTTGCTCTTGTAATCCCCATTTTAAATACTTCCCACTGTTCCTTAACCCTGATTCCTGTCCCATTCCCTTAATGCCTCTTTCAAGTATCTCCCCATTTTCTCAAAGTTTGTCCCCTAAAATCCAGGATACTTGTTTTTGTGTGGTTTGGTTCTGCTCTTTCTGTGATTTCAAACCACAGTGACTGGTGGTCACTGTTCCCCAGGTGCTCCCCCACTCTTACCCCCATCACACTGTCCCTGTTTGTGAGCACAAGGTCCAGTATTGCCTTCTGCTGAGTTGGTTCCATGACCAGTTGCTTGAGGAAGGCACCCTGAAGGGAGTCCAGGATAAATCTGCTCCTAGTTGATGCTGCTGGGATGCTCCAGTCCAAGTCTGGAATATTGAAGTTCCAACCAGTACTACTCACTTTGTCTGCCATCCTCTGGATGGCTAGCATCAGCTCTATCTGTTTCTTCCTCCTGGGCTGGTGGTCTATAGACCATACCTGTGTGGATGGCTGGCCCCATTTTCCTTTCCAGCTTAACCCACAGTATCTCTCCCCCATTTTGTTCCTCCTGGATCTCTGTGGCCTTATGTCATTTTTCACATACAGTGCCACTCCTCCTCCCTTCAGTGTTTGCTCTGTCTCTTCTGAATATGTTGTAGCCAGGTATGGCCATCTCCCAGTCATGGTTATCATTACACCAGGTTTCAGTGATGGCCACAATGTCCAGGTCTGACTGCACCATGACAGCCTCCAGATCTTCCATCTTGTTGCTAAGGCTCCTGGCATTTGCACACATGACTTTCCATGATTTGACCTCCCTAGACTGTTTTGCTGTTCTACTCCAGACCCTTCCTTGGTTGTCCTTTATCCCTGGTTCACCTTGCTGTCTGCCCTTCTGCTGAATTTTGCCCCTGTTATGCCTATCCACCTCCTGGGTGCTAATCTCCATCTTTTGCACTTGGCTAACCTCCACATCCTTTCCTTCCATTTCTCTGGGTACCTCTATTTGGTTGTCCCTGTTTGGCAGTGTGGCATATGAGTTCTTGAGTGGAATAGGATCTGGGATGTGCCTCTGCCTGACTGGTCTAACCCTCCCTGAGCCATGCAGCATGGGAGTATTTTCATGCAACATATCAAATGGTGAATGCTGGGGGAGGAGGTTGTGACTGGGATTCTAGCAAAGGGGTGGGGGACTGTTTCCTTCAGTCCAAATCTTCAAAATAAGGTATTCACCTAGCTCTAATGAGCACTATCACATTGAACGAGAACCAGACATGCTGCTTTGGGGTGCCTTTTCTCACTTATATACAAGATTTCAGCTGTAGGACTTTCTTGTGACTTCAGCTGTAAGTGCAGTACATGTGGCAGAGGGAAGCAAACTAGCTGACAATTTGTTCAGATCCAGCAGTAGTGTTAAACAGATAAAGCCATGTACATACTATATAACAGCTAGAAATCTCTGATTTAGAGAGGGATTAAGTGCAAATGTAAGGCAGACTCACAGATACATCAAAACAATGAGGTATGAGAAAACAGGCTTGGTATCAAGATATATATGCATGTTTAGAGGAGAAACTCATGAAGGACTGTGCACTGAAAGTAAAAGGAAATAAGAACACAAACAGGTTTCACTTACCTGAGCCTAGGTAGGCCCGATGACCTGATCTGGAAACCTTCATGCTACAGTGAGCTATAGAATACTGGCTGGCCCTCACCTGCTGCTTTTATAGGAAATCAAGACAGACAGATGGGGCATAGCTTAAGGCTAAACCAGCTGAGGTTGTGGAAAATGTACATAGTTTACCAGATCAGGCACAGACGGCAGAACTCTCAGACTGGGACTTTTGAATTAAGAAATGCCTTGAGACTGAGTTAAAGAAATTTAAGTCCAGTGAGTGATCTGCCTAAAACAAAAAAAATACAAAGGATACTTTACTGCATCAGTTGTTTAACAGCATTGCCAACACCTTGTACCAAAATCATTTTGTCCTGCCAATTTTCTCAGATGACCCCCATGCATATATACTATTGCACTATGTATTAGTTTCATGCAAGCACGTTTCTTACGGTAGACAGCATTAGACATGACAGGTAGGGTGTGCACTAATCACACACCTGAAGGGTGTTCCTAGGCATGAAGTGCAGCCAAGCGCCATTGAACACTCCTGAGAAGTGGGATTCTATCACTGTAATGGAACATTCTGGAGTATCTTATTGTGTTATAGAAATTCTTAAATGTCTGACATAAACTGAATACAAATAAGACCTTTCATTGAAATACACTTCCATTTTAACTTTGAAGACAACATATAGTCCATATTCTGGATGGGGTGGGGGTAACTAAATACAATAAAACAATATGAAAACAAAATCTGCATTTCAGACAATACAAGTAAATGTTTTACTGAGGTTCAACAAAATGCAGTATGGTAAAGCTGTTTTATTATGCATGAATATTTATTTACGTAAATTGGGATCCTACCTTTCAGCAGTAAATGCTCATTTACGAAGGTTACATCACAACAATTTAGGGTAGGTAACTTTCAATTGGCAACAAGCCAAGGTTTGGACTTCAGCAAGGCGCTTGAGTTGGTACCTCATTCGGGTCTGCTGGTGGTGGTCAGGAGGATTGGGAACTGGATATCTGGACATTCCCAGCAGGTCATTTTGGGGGGGTTGTTTCATCTTCCAGAAAGGTGATTAGCGATGTCCCACTGGGATCAGTGCTGGGTCCACTCTAGTTTAACACTTATGTAGTGAAATGAACCTCTTTGTCAATGACTCAAAGCTGGTGGTGGTGGATGGAGAGGACAGGATAACCCCACAGAGGGACCTAGAGGTTCTGGGATGGTAGTCATGTACCTGGACACAGGTTTAACACAGAGAAGAGCAGGGTTCTCTATCTGGGCCCTAGGAACCCTCCCTGGCCATGGGGATACATTGTTAGATTCCGATGGGGGGTGGTAGCTGATGCCAGAATGTAGGAGGATGCTGGCCAAGGCAAATAGAATGCTGAGGTGCATCACCAGGGGTATTACCCCACGGAGTAGGAAGTGATTCTGCCCCTGCATAACAGCCTGGTTAGACCACTCCTGGAATATTGCATGTAATTCTGCTGGCCACACTTCAAGGAGGGCAACTAAAATGATTTGGGGACTGGGTGACAGAGGTATTTCAGTATCTAAAGGGGTTGTATGGGGTGGGTCTGGACAAAGGTTTTCAGAGGAAAGAGGGAGGGTGACTCGAGGGTGCTGGACCCATGGAATGCTCTTCCAGAGGAGCTGGTGGAAGCTGACACAATGGAGGAGTTCAAGAGAGGCTGGGACAGGTATAGGAGGAGGAGGAAGACACGTAATGTCAACCCTGGGGGAGGGTACTTGGTGGGGAGAAGAGGGATACAGGAGATGGTATCGGTGCCCTGCTCAGGTGCTGACCCACAAGCAGACCCTATAAACTGAGAGACCTGGCATTTTAGTATGTTTATTTGCAGAGGTTCATCATTAGTTTCAAGAGATGGGCGTGCAGTGCATTAAGTCAACAAAGTTGCTGGTTTGAAACATGGAGTGAGATTGCTAGTGGCAGCTACATGGGCCAGGCAGAATTGTCCAGTTTTCGAGAGGCATATACAGATCATTTAACCCAGGTCCTGGGAAAGGTTCAGACTCAGGGGGCCTCATGCAGCTGCATACCAGTTGGCCTGGACCCTGGAAATCATCCCCAGCTCCCCTACCTTCTCAGAGGGCCCTGATCGCAAATGAATGCATGACCTGGCTAGGTCTGCAGCATGGGTCGCGCTCCTGGTGGCGTATTCAGGTGTGCTTTTACTCCCTCTGTGCAGGTCTGGTATTTTATCCTGCTAGTAAGGGGTAACCAGTCTGTGAGGGAATAATGTGTGCAGGTGTGGGGTGGTTTGGGTTACTCCAGTAACAAAGCAACATGCTTTGTTCAGGGCAGATTCTGAGGCTGCCCCATAGTCCAGATACCATGATCCTTCATTGGGAGTATGGAGCTGGTAACAGCCACCCTTTTGGCCTAAGAAGATAAGGAATATGTATTTGTTTAGTTTCTATTGACCAGGTAAGTGCACTAGACAAATCCTGCCCATTTTCAGGCATGACCTGGGGGAAGGGGATACATATGAATGCCAACTGACCTTGAACCAGATTAAGCTGTTGGTGGTATTTTTAGCGAATTAGGGAAATGCCATGGGATCTACCACCAATCCAAGCAGATGGGACCGTGGCTTAACAGCTCATCCGAAAGGCAGCACCACAGCCCTCTGAGTATCAAAGAGTAGATGAACTACAGATTAATACAGCACCCCTTTCTTAACACCACCTCGTGCATTCAATTGTACAAATAAAAAATGGGTGTGGTGTTCTTCAGTTATTATAATTTGAAAATGTTTTACTAGGTACAAACAGCTGGGCCAATGGTCCTTTTTCTTATTCGACTAGGGCCTAAACACTTTCATGAATACATACGTAACCTTGTACGCATTAACAGTGCTACCAACATTCCCCACCCCATCTCCTCTTAAACTCCCTTTGTGTTATAGCATGCATCATACCCTGTGTATACCTCTACTCATCTGCTGTGGCATGCATTACTTGGGCCCACTAAGAAGAAGGGTTAGCCAGAGTCTCCTGGGTGAGTAGTTACCTCCCGTACAGTCCTTTTCTTGTGGAGCAGGAGGCTGGCGAGGGAACAGAAAAATGGCAGCATTTAGAATTACCAAATATCCTGAGTATGGATAATTATAGAATTCCTGTTTCCCTAAGCATATTTGGTGAGACCCCCTCACTCACCCTGCTCGTTTACATACTGGCTACTGTTCCCTCATCTGTTTTGTTTTGTCTTTATATGGTTACTAAACCATAACTGACGTTGTACCGGTTCAGCTCCTGATATCTCTGCTTACAACCGTTAAACATGACCCAAACTGCTGACCAAGTGACATTATGCAAACCAGCTTTGCTTTAAGATGGCACTGTTGTCTTATCAGCTTTGGATCTGCTAACCTGTTTATTTTAGTTGAGTTCAAGTATGACCCAGCTGGGATCTGTAACAGTCAGTACACCCTGGAATTAAACCAAGTGGCATTAACTTCACTTACATAAGGAAAAGAGAGGAGATGGGAGACTCCTTGAGGACTGTCTCTCTCTCTTTTTTTGAGGGGGCGGTATTAACATCGAGGGAGAGCATCACTATCTAATTTACTAGGAGGAGAGAACCATGACTGGGGGCACTTCCCCAGGCAGTGTGTGATTCCCTATATTCCTCACAACCATGCCATTGGGAAATAAATGTCCCAGTTGAGAGCTTACGTGTTGCTGTTTTTCTCTCTGTAACCCCCCTGCAAATGGGGGTTCCCAAAAGACTTCCAGGAGCTTGCTTGAATGCTCCAAGCCTGAATGGTGTTTGGCGTTTAAGCCATTTATCAGTGAGTGTTTTTAGAGCCTCTGGTACTGTCTCTTTAAGAGCTGTCTGCTTGCAGACATAATTAGTTTATATTGGGGGACTGTGTGTTTCTCTGTTTGAGTACCACTGGAACTGCTGCCAATTCACTCCATTTTGCAGTCACTAGGAGTACAAAGGAACCTATCTGAAAGATGTAACTGTTTGCCAGAAATAATTTAGAGTAATAATGAAAATACAGTTTGTCTAACCTGCTTTCTTTGCAGTCAGAACTGTGTTTGCCTAGTTCCCCATTCTAGTTTTGAACTGCTGAACTGGACCAATCAGTGTGGGGTAAGCTAGCTCTAAAGTGGTGCCTTGGACGAATCAGAACTTGGACTCATAATCTGAGCCAGCCACAAGAGGATTGTATGGGCAGTGACTCTGGGAGATGTAGTTTAGGCCTCGGCACCTTTTTGGACCAACAGCAGCAGTCTATTGTGAGTGGCAGCCAATCCAGTCAAGAACTGGGAGGAACTCAAAGGAAGTGCCCGGTTTTGTCTGTTGGAGTTTCAGTTTAGTTCTGGCAGTGAAGGGGAAAGGAACCCTGTGCTCCTTCAGTGCACAGTTTTAGTTAAAAAACATGTGCAAGGTCCAGAGTTCCGGTCTGCAGCTTGTGTAACTGCTTGTTAGGACTGAATCCATCCTGTGAAGAGAATCAAAGGATATCTGAAGAGTAGAAACCAGACTCACCCTGTAGAAGACTGGAGAAATTGTTGAATTGCACTTGGTCTGTCAGGAACTGAATCTGCTGTGTGTTCTCCCGGGTATTGTGCAGTAATTGCGATCAGGATAGAGAAGCAGCCTGCCTGGTATAGTACTTTCTTTTTGCCATATAAATGTGTGAGGAGTCTCGTGGAGCTCAAGAGTAGCCCTGCTGACATTGAAGGACCCTATCTTGTTTGCAGGTCATGAGTACTAATTCAGGATCGCTCCCTGTTGAATTGCCACATTAAATCCAAATGGAATCACTGTACTGCTGACTGTTTAAACTAATTTTTCTTTTCACTGTGAAAGGACCCCTACCAGCTGCCACGGTTTGGACTAGCCACTAGGGCTTGGGTACCCAGGGACAGTAACTGGTAGGGATAGGCCTGTGCACAGAGCCATAGGTAGATAGTAGAGTGATAAGCTAATTAACCTGATTTCCCCTGTCCTTGTTATATCCCCAAATAAATCAGAGCTGCTTGTTTCAGCAAAGTTATATTGCCTGAGGTATTTGTCTATGTTAAAGTACTGTACTGTGATTGTTGCACTGTATCTTATTTCACAGGAGGTCCCAGTGCCGAACCAGTCCTGGGGGTAAGGTGTATACTGTGAAGGTAATTCTGATATATTGTGTGGGCCACTAGTGGGAAGAAAGGGTTGCAGTGTCCCAGAGGGCTGTGACCAAGTAAGTTTAACTATTGCAAACCCTGACCTCTAGGTGGAGGCACCCGCCATTGATCCAGGCCTCTCAAACTGTTAGTGGCAAATCAGGCAGGTAGTAGCCCCTGGGATAGCGCCATCTAGGGTTACATCTTGAGGCTCACCGCTGATTGTGTGTCCTCTAGTGCCCATATTTACGAACCACTGTTAAGAAAAAATGGGTACCCCAACAGAAGTGGCTGTGCACCGCTGGTGGAGTGGTGTACTGGGAGGAGATTGACCCCAAAATGCTATGCTTATCCTGACATCCCCTGGGTATCAATACGGACACTGTACAGGAGTACTTTCCAAGGTGGAAGGTTTACAAACCCTGTGGTGGTGGGTCGCATGCTAATCTGCTCACCCACACTTTCCTGGCCCTAGTAGAGTTTAAGGATCCCATAGATAGCTCCAAAGTGCCACAGACCATTACCCCAGAGGGAGCCCTCACTGCCTGGAGAGTGATAACTAAGTACAGTAAAGACCCGGGGGAATGAGCCCCCACCACTGTCTGAAACTTTTGAGGAGAAATTTGCTAAATGGTTGCTGGGGAAGGGAAAACTGTGGAGGACTTGAAGAAACTATTCTTGCCACCTGGGGTGTTCCTCCCCAACACCTCTCCGGCCCAGTACCCGTAATGGTGGCTGGAATCAATGCAGACTCCTATTTCTGCACCTGCCATTAGTCACGACTCTTACCAAGGTTGAGGATCTCTCTGGCACCTCCCCACCCCCAAGGGAGGATGACTGGGAGACCTGGATAGACTATGTTGCCCCCCAAATGCTAGAATGGCAATGCTCGGAAGCTGAAAAGTGAAAGAGGGTTAGTGAGAGCCTCCGAGGTCCTGCCCTGGCTACCATCCATGCTAAATGGGCCAGTATCCCTGAAGTGACTGCACAGGCCTATCTTGAGGCCTTGGAGAATGTATATGGGAGCCCAGATTCTGATGAGGATCTATGGTGGAGAGTAAGAAATGCACAACAGTACCAAGGAGAGTTGTCTGTGTATGTATCTCGCTGGAAAAATTGTTGCAAGAATGCCTCAGAAAGGGTAGTTTGCCAGCCACTGAACTGGACCGAACCAGGCTGACAGGATCCTTAAGTCTGCCCCTTCTCAGAACTGCTGTTGCTTCAGTTACACCTGGCAAATTGACTGGAATCCCCACCCTTCTATGATGAGTTAATGAGAGAAATTGAGGAGTTGAGAAAAGGCGACTTGAAGGGACCTGCACCAATAGCTGTGGCTATGACCCGAGTGACTGAGGGTGGCCCATCAAGTGAAGTTCAGGGGCAGAGGTTGGCAGTCAATGAGTCCTGATAAGGAAAAGATATGCCACAATGGGGCTAACTGTTGAGAGAGATTAGGAATTCAAAAACAGTCCTTTACGAAGGCCACGCCTGCAAGCACGGTCCCCGACCTATATCCGACTGTATCTGCTATGGGGTGGGGGTACCAACTCATGTATTTCCTGCTGATAACAGCTCCAAACTCAATTCCTTGACCATGGAAGTGGAGAAACGATGAGATGTCTCCAAATGCTTATCACGCTGCAGACAGAGATGGCACCAAGGTTTCCAGTTAGTAATACCCCGCCTGGCTCCCAGTGTGGTGCCTCGCCAGCTCAAACTCCAGAAAATATGTTTTGCTATAATTGTGGGAAGGATGGGCACATGAAAAGAGAACGTCGGTCCCCAAAAGACACTGACAAAGTTGCATATAGGCTACAAGGAGAGCTGAGAACAAATCAGTGGTTAAGAGGTGCACGAAATTATCTCGTGAGGGCACCAAAATTAGCACCACGCCCTTTGTGTGCAAGGTCAGTTGCCCAGGCCCCACTCACCGCCTCTCCAGACTGGTCCAGAATAGTGGGTCTCTCCATGGAGACCACTGTAAAGGCGAATGGAGTGTCTACAAGAGCTGTATTAGACAGTGGATCCCAAGTGACAAATTATGTTCCAGGATTGGTATCAGAAGCATTTGTCAGATGTACCCTACAACCATTAGAAGGACTGCATGTGGGGTTAAGGAGAAGGCTCACCCTATTCCGGTATATCCAATTTGGCTGTCTTTCCCACCTCCGTGGCTGGAGTGGCTGAACAAGTAGAGACCCTAGCCTTAGTGTGTCCCCCACTGGACTGTATGATGGTGTCCTTTGTTGATTGGAACAAATGCTCATATGTTCGGAAGGCTGGCACAGTTGTGTTATGAAAGACAGGGGTCAAAGACTAGTAGAGCTTTAAGAGTTCTGGCTTTAATTAAGAAGGCCTATGAGGCACAGAGATGCTGAAAAATAGAACCAGAGGAACCGTCGGAATTGTATGGAAGAAGGATCCTGAGTCTCTGATCCTGGCGCCAAATGCCCAGTGTACCTTACAGGAGAGGTCCATATCAGAAAGGATGTTAAGAATAAAATATTAATGTTGGATGCACCAGGTGATGGAAAATTGCCAGAGGGACTGCTGGTCAGTTTAGTATTTTGCCCGCTAGAGCCCATGCTTATGCCAGAAGGGTAATGGTCCAAGTTCATAATGTGTCTGAAAGAGACATTCGAGTAAATAGAGGTTGCATCCTGGCTAATGTGCATTGTGCAGACACTGCAGTGCTACCCAGCAGCAAGAGTTTGAGGAAGAATGACAGAGTAACGCCTGACTTGTTTGATTTCGTGACTTCTATTGCCAGCTGAATGGAAAGTGCGGATCAGTGAAAAGCTTGCCCAGAGAGACCAGGTGTTTTTAAAGGAATGGGGATTAGGATGCGCAAAGGAGCTGAGCACAATATCCGCTGCATGACGTAAAGACCATTTCGAGAGGGTCTCGTGCCTGGCACCTGCTGATATAGATGATGTGAGACGGCATCTGCAAGAGATGTTAGCTGCTGGTGTATACAAGAATCCAGAAGCCCTTATGCTTCCCCATTGTGGTAGTGAGGAAAAGAATGGGACAGGCGATGTGTGTGGATTATCGCACCTTAAACCGCGGACTATCCCCGATCAGTACACACAATGCCCGCATTCAGGATGCTTTGGACTGCCTAAACGGGAGCATGTGGTTCTCTGTGCTGGATCTCCGCAGTGGGAACTACCAGATCCCGATGGCCCCAGAGGACCGTGAGAAGACAGCTTTTATCTGTCCTCTTGGCTTCTATGAATTCATGAGGATGCCTCAAGGGATTTCAGGTGCCCCAGCCACTTTTCAATGATTGATGGAGTGTGCAGTGGGGGACATGAACTTACTAGAGTGCCTGGTATACCTAGATGATGTTATTGTGTTTGGCAGCTCACTGAGGAACATGAGAGCAGATTATTTAAGGTATTGAACCGACTGGAGGACTTTGGCCTAAACTGTCCATTGATAAGGTCAATTCTTTCAAACATCAGTAAAGTATGTGGGACACATAGTATCCACCGAGGAATAGAGACCACCCAAGTAAAGTTGAGGCCTTGACCACCTGGCCACAGCCCAAAAATCTAAAAGAACTGCAAAGATTCCTGGATTCTGTGGTTATTATCGGCTTCATCAAGGACTATTCAAGAGTGATCCGCCTTACTTAACTCACTAAGGGTATCCCAAACCCACAAAAAATTAAAAGTCAGCGCCCTCAAGACTGGAAAGAGTGTATTTTCATCCGAGTGAAGTATTTGGGGTCCGCTGGACCCCTGATTGTGAGACTGCTTTCATGAGATCATATATCAGCTTACCCATGCTCCAGTGCTGGCCTATGCCGATCCAAGAAAATCTTACGTCCTGCACACTGATGCTAGCTTGCAAGGTTGGGGCTGTGTACACAAGAGCATGAGAATGGCCTGAGACCAGTGGCCTTTGCCAGTAGAAGCCTGACCCCATCCGAAAAGAACTATCCTGTACATAAGTTAGAGTTCCTAGCTTTGAAGTGGCTATTGTTGACCAATTCATGAGTACTTGTATGGGGCTAAAATACTAGTAAAACTGACAATAATCCTTTGACCTATGTGCAGACCTCAGCTAGTTGGATGCCACCGCTATAGGTGGCTTTCTGCATTATCTACATATGACTATGCTCTCAAATACCGAGCAGGTCTGAACCACATAGATGCTGATGCTCTCCCGGAGGCCAGTTCCCCAGAATGATTGGGTCCGATTGGCAGAACCTGGACATTCGGCACTCTGCCGAAGTTTGACAGGGAGGAACAAATGTCCACGGACGCAGTGGACTGCATGGTGGATTGCTTGGGACCCTCTGAGAATTGCATACCTGTCTGCTTATTGCCACTTTCTGCAATAGACATTGGTGCACTCGCCTCAGCTGGACAATGACAGTATTCGCGGGCTCAATCCGCGATCCCATGATCAAAGCAGCTTTAGAAGCCCCTATGCAGGAAAAGATGTGTCCAAATTACGCCCACTGATTTGAGAACTGCACTGTTATACAAAGAAGGTCCTAAGTTGAAACTTATCAATAAACTGTTATACAGAGAAACAGTAGACAGAGGGGGACAGTAGACAAACAACAACTAGTGCTGCCTACTGCCTTCGAGACTCAGTACTGATGTCCTTGCACAACCACATGGGGCACCTTGGTATAGACAGAACACTTGACTTGGTGAGATCCAGATTCTATTGGCCTAAGATGGGGGCTGATGTGGAGCAACACATTCAAACTTGTAGTCGCTGCTCACAGAGGAAAGCTTTGCCCCAGAGGGCTGCCCCCCTTGTTAACATCACCACCAGTGCACCCATGGAGCTGGTCTCTATTGCTTTTCTGAGTTTGGAGTCAGACCAAAGAAATATCAGTAATGTGCTGGTGGTCACTGACCATTTCACGAGATATGCCCAAGCTTTCCCCACCAAAGACCAGAAAGCATCCACTGTACAAAGTACTTGTAGAAAACTTTTGTTCACTATGGGGCTCCACAAAGAATCCATTCTGAACAAGGAGAGACTTTGAGAGTCGCCTGATCAAAGAGATGCTTTCTGTGGGGAGTGCGAAAGTCCAGAACCACCTTACCACCCCCAGGGGATCCACAGCCTGAACGCTTCAACCGCGACTTTGCTAGATATGCTAGGCACCCTGCACCCAAATGACAAGCCTAGATGGAGCCAAAAATTAGCACCCTGGTACATGCTTATAACTGCACCAAAAGTGATGCCACTGGTTCTCCCTACCGCCTGATGTTTGGAAGAGAAGTCTGACTACCGGTAGATGTGTGTTTTGGGTCTCTCCTGATGGGGTTCAAGTCGACAACTATTTACAGTATGTACAAAAGTTAAAGGCCCAGCTAACTCATGCATACCAACTGGTTAAACCATGGCTGCCAAAATAAATCTGGCCAACAAAGAAAGGTATGATAAAAAGGTGAAAGCACAGGAACTCCAGGAGGAGTTCGGTATTGCTAAGAAATCTGGGACTGCATGGCAAACAGAAGATTGCTGACAGATGGCACCATCTTCTCTCATTGTAGTGGGCAAACTAGATGATCTGCCAGTGTACAAAGTAAGGCCTGAGAATAATTCAAAAGATGTAAAACAATGCATAGAAATCATTTACTGCCCATTGGACAAATCTTGATTGAGTCTGAGCCCCCAGAAGATGCCCCTCTGACCAGTGACTAGAGCTGCTGCAAGAAAAGATCAAGAAAGCCTGCACCACAGAAGCAAAGTTAAAGTGTTCCCTCCACAAGTCCCAGTTGAGCATGACTGTCAGTCCATATCAGAAGAAAGTGAGAGTGACTTTGAATACTATCCTTCTACGAACTGAGTCAATTGTTTCAGGCAATCCCCTAGTCAATACTGGAGATGAAGCTGGACCTTCTGACTGTCTAAGCCCCCAGTCTGTCCCTGGAGCCAATGTTCTAGAAAGTGAAGAGCAAAGCATCAGATCAGATGAAATGGAATCATTGTGCATGGTTGAACTGTTTGAGCTTCAGGGAGGAAAATGATGGATTGGGGCAGACTGGATACCAGAAACCAGAAGAGCATTTTGAGTGCCCTGACTGTCCACTGCCAGTGTCTGAAAGCTCCACACGAGCCAAAATGTTGTGGACTCAGAAACTGTAACCCCTGGAGCTGAAAGTGCCCAAGTTCTAGCCTCTCTACCCCATGGAGACTCCCTGACAAGTGAGGACAATGCTGAAAATGAGGCTCAGAGTGCAGAGACTGTAACAGTTCCCCTAGAAAGACTGGGTCGAGCTGTAAAGCCTGTGGTGCAACTCACTTATGATTCACTTGGGAGGCCTGTGGACTTGCCTCTCAATGTTGTCCATAAAGGAGTGTATGTGTCCCCAAGCTCATTGCCCAAACTGAGGCCGCCAGTGCTAACTCCAAGTTACTTGTGTTGCCTTCTATCATGGTGCCCTTGCCCCATCCAGCCCCAAGGTAACTGATAGGAAGGCCCCTCTTCAGGTTTCATGTACAAGAGGTAATAACTTGAGTTATGCAACAATGTGTGTAATACTATGTAAAGAGGACGACTGCAATGTTTCAGAAATGTGTTCTTGGTAAAATGATATAGTGACTGATGATTACATGTGTGAGCCTAATGCAAATGTATATGGTTGCAGTTAAAACTTATAGGTACTTGCTTGACGCGGACGCCAAGCTTCCTAGGCCAGGAAGGTGTAACCCCTGCAAATGGGGGTTCCAAAAGACTTCCAGGAGCTTGCTTGAATGCTCCAAGCCTGAATGGTGTTTCATGCTAAGCCATTTATCAGTGAGTGTTTTAGAGCCTCTGTACTGTCTTTAAGAGCTGTCTGCTTGCAGACATAATTAGTTTATATGGGGACTGTGTGTTTCTCTGTTTGAGTACCACTGAACTGCTGCCAATTCACTCCATTTTGCAGTCACTAGGAGTACAAAGGAACCTATCTGAAAGATGTAACTGTTTGCCAGAAATAATTTAGAGTAATAATGAAAATACAGTTTGTCTAACCTGTTCTTTGCAGTCAGAACTGTGTCTGCCTAGTTCTCCATTCTAGTTTTGAACTGCTGAACTGGACCAATCAGTGTGGGGTAAGCTAGCTCTAAAATGGTGCCTTGACCTAATCAGAACTTGGACTCATAATCTGAGCCAGCCACAAGAGGATTGTAAGGGCAGTGACTCTGGGAGATGTAGTTTAGGCCTCGGCGCCTTTTTGGACCAACAGCAGCAGTCTATTGTGAGTGACAGCCAATCCAGTCAAAAACTGGGAGGAACTCAAAGGAAGTGCCCGGTTTTGTCTGTTGGAGTTTCAGTTTAGTTCTGGCAGTGAAGGGGAAAGGAACCATGTGGTCCTTCAGTGCACAGTTTTAGTCAAAAAACATGTGTAAGGTCCAGAGTTCCAGTCTGCAGCTTGTGTAACTGCTTGTTAGGACTGAATCCATCCTGTGAAGAGAATCAAAGGATATCTGAAGAGTAGAAACCAGGCTCACCCTGTAGAAGACTGGAGAAATTGCTGAATTGCACTTGGTCTGTCAGGAACTGAATCTGCTGTGTGTTCTCCGGTATTGTGCAGTAATTCGATCGATAGAGAAGCAGCCTGCCTGGTATAGTACTTTCCTTTTGCCATATAAATGTGTGAAGAGTCTCGTGGAGCTCAAGAGTAGCCCTGCTGACATTGAAGGACCCTATCTTGTTTGCAGGTCGTGAGTACTAATTCAGGGTTGCTCCCTGCTGAATTGCCACATTAAATCCAAATGGAATCACTGTACTGCTGACTGTTTAAACTAATTTTTCTTTCACTGTGCTGAAGGGCCCTACCAGCTGCCACGGTTTGTACTAGCTTACTAGGCTTGGGTACCCAGGACAGTAAATCGGTAGATAGACCTGTACAGAGCCATAGGTAGATAGTAGAGTGATAAGCTAATTAACCTGATTTCCCTCGTCCTTGTTATACCCCCTAAATAAATCAGAGTTGCTTGTTTCAGCAAAGTTATACTGCCTGAGGTATTTGTCTATGTTAAAGTACTGTACTGTGATTGTTGCACTGTATCTTATTTCACAGGAGGTCCCAGTGCCGAACTAGTCCTGGGGTAAGTGTATACTGTGAAGGTAATTTGATATATTGTGGGCCACTAGTGGAAGAAAGGGGGGTTGCAGTGTCCCAGAGGGCTGTGACCAAGTTAGTTTAACTATTGCAAACCCTGACCTCTGGGTGGAGGCACCCGCCATTGGATCCAGGCCCCTCAACCTGTTAGTGGCAAATCAGGCAGGGGTAGTAGCCCCTGGGATAGCGCCATCTAGGGGTTACATCTCCATTTGCTGTAACTCCTTTATAGACTGTGTCCAGACTTCCAGTGATGGGGAGACTACTGTCAGCTACAAGGACATGTCTTTCAAGGCTCTGAGGCACAGTATGGGGAATAGCTTTCTTTGTGCTTCCCAACAGGTTATTTTAATGGAAAAGTGTTAAAAACCATTACACCTGCCAGATGAGGGAGGGTTAGATTTCTCCTGCAAACACCCAGCCCCCGATTCCAGTGCATGTGCTATTATGAACTTCAGGAATGTCTTGCAGCAGTTTGGGTCCATTTCTGCCCATGTCACTGTGGACAGATAGATAGAAGTAAAAAGAAACTTCATTTCTAGGGACGTGGATATGTGGTTTGAGTCACACTGTCTGGCAGGTACCTTGCCACTTTAAGATGGGCTGGAAGGTCTTCAAGCTGGCTCTTCCCACCCACCTGGGTGGTAAAACCCTCAGCTCCACCACATAATGCCAGATCTTCCTTACCATTTGGAAGCTCAGGTGCACTCCTGTGTTTTGTAGGCCCTGGATCCTAAATCTTTTGATTTTGTTTCCCCAAAACATACACTTAGACTTACTCGAGTTTGGTCCTCACCTCATTACCTTATGGCTGCAATGGAAGACAAGCCCATTCCAGAGTTCCATCAGTGCCCTTGCGAGCAGAAGGTGTCTCGCACTGACCCACACATCACAAGCTTTTACCGTCTCAGACATGACCACAATCCACAGGCTTGCGATCTCCGTCTGTTCTTCTCTCCTTCAGTAATCAAGAACCACGCTACTCAACTTCTGCTGAGTGACTGGAGAAAAGGTAGCCACCTGTCAAGTCACAAGAGGCCCTTTTGGTGGTGTCTGTGGCAGCGGGCTCCACGGAGCAACTTGAAACGCTCACGGCCCTGGAGGAGGCGGTGAGCTCCTCTTCGGTTTCCGCATTTATCCCATTCCAATTGGGATCTTCCTACTTGGCTTCCTTTCGAGAGCTCTGCCAGTCCCTCTCAACTAAAGGAGAGGGTCCTCCTGGGTCTCATACCTCTCTGTCCAAGAAGAAGGATCCTAAGAAAGGCAAGTCCCAGTGTCAACGTTCTTGGGAGTGGGAGAGATCTCGCTTCCTGGATCATCACCTCTCAGCTTCAGTCGAGGTTGCGGCCCTTGCCGCTGGTTTCATGGAGCCCCCGTCAGATCAGCCAGCTGAGACTTCTGTTGATGAGGCCAAGATTTTTCTTGAGCCCGACAAAACTCTTTCTCGAACACCGATGCTCCCAGTGCCCTCTGAGAACTTGCCTCAGCCTGCTGAACTGACTTTCCCAGTCAAGGACCCTGAACTGGAGGGGCAGCAGGTTTCCCCTGCCAACAGTCGAGATTTCAGTCCTCCTCCACTTTGGACAGGTCATGCCGTCGGCTGCAGTCCTGGTCCCGACACCGCGGAAAGCATTGTCGCTGCTCATCCTCCTTGGCTGAGGAGAGGCAAGTTGCGTCAGCAACTTCTTTTGGACGGCAGCAAGCTGGCACCGGCTTCCACACCGACAATTAAGTAGCTGTGACCTGAACAGCCAAAGCCATCCCTCTTCTCTAGTTCCTCGGTTGAGGATCTGGTTTTGGCACCCGCCGCTCCGCCCATTGTGGTATTACCTCCACAGCCAAACATTGGGGCACCAACCAAGGATTCTCAGTCGGCTTAAGGTTTGCCCCATCGGTTGTCAGTCACTGTCACCTCCCAATCATTCTTGGTGTGTGGAGAGTGGCTTAGGTGGTCAACAGCTGTAGGTGGACTCTTCGGAGTTCGAGGACTGCTCGTTGCATTCCTGTCCAGTCAACCTGGAATCCTCAGGTGGTCTGTCTGTGGATGAGAGCCCCACCTCTTTTCTGGGTATTCTTCCACTCATCTCAGAGTCCACTGGGATGCCGCTCGAACCTGTGCTAAAATGGACCAGATATCCCCTTACAGAGATTCTGGACAAAGGGTATTTCCTCACAGAGGCCTTCCCTGTGGTCGAGGTCACTGTGGGCCTGGCTCTGACAGTGCCCGATCTCCACCAGCTTCTCGGAGCACCCCTCAGCCGAGAGGTTGGTGGTCAATAGTGTTTTTAGGTGCTCAGACAACACTAGGGATGTGGACTAGCCCCCAGATAAGGAGTCCAAAAAGCTGGACTATTCTGGGAGGAAAGTGTATGCTGCTGCCTCTTTGGGCCTTCACCAGGCTAATGACACATTTCTCTCATGCCCTGTTGTTGCAGGTTTGGGACCAGGGAAGGGCAGTGGCTAAACAATGGCTCTGGACATCAGAGACTCTTGTGCCCGGTCAGTTGTGGCAGCAGTGGCCATGCACAACATGGCTTAGTTGCAGATCTCAACCTTTATGGCAGATACCCAACACAAGCTAGCAGATGTCTCCTTTTTGGGGCCCAGGATGGAGGTCACCTCCAGTGCATTGAGAAGCCCAATGCCACCTTAGACTCAGCTGCATCTGCTCAGAAGGACAAAGGCCACCATCAGTAGCGTAAGCCCTTTTGTCCCTCCACTCCTGTGGCAAAATCTGCCCAGCAGCCAAATCCATTGCTCCATCAGTCAGGAAGCTTGGGGGGGAGGGCCCCAGTGGCTACTTGGCTAGTTCCTCCTTTTCCAAGCATGCCCAGTGATGGGTGGTAGGGTGCTGCCCCAACCCTGTCTCACCTCCCATGGGTCCCCCTGTGGGAGGTCAGCTCAGCCACTTTCTTTCTGCCTGGACCGCTGGGTGCTGGAAGTGGTCGTCAGGGGCCTGCCTCTGGAAATTTGAGCAGGTCCCTCCCATGCCCTGCGTGGGGGCCACCAGATCCATAGCCTTCCTGTCAGCTCTCCGAGATAACATAATTCTGCTCCTTTGCAAGGTGGTGGATCCTCCTCCTTGCCCAGGTACTTCCCGATTCCAAAACAGATGGGGGGCTGGCACCCCATTCTCGATCTGCATGACCTGAACAAGATCCTAAGGGCATGTGGTTCTGCTCCCTGGACCTTCGAGACACATCCTTTCACATCCTAATCCATCCATCTCATTAGTGGTTCCTCCCTTTTCAGGCAAAGGGAACCCTCTACAAGTTCAAGGCTATGCCCTTCGGCCTCTCTTCAGTTCCCAGGGTCTTCACCAAATGCATGGCAGTGGTGGTAGCATTCCTGTCAGGCTGCAGTGTCCAGGTCTGCCCTTACCTGGCTGATGACCCAGAGATCTGGCCCTCCGGGTTTGCTCTCAACTGAGTCTCCTCATCAATGAGGCCAAGTCAGAACTCATGATTCAGTTAATCGGGGTGAAGCTCGATTCTCTCCGAGCCAGAACCTGGCTTATGGCAGACAGGGCTGAGATCCTTTCCTCCTTTGCCCAATCATTTCAGTTTGGACAGTTGTGCTTTCTGGGTCTCATGCTGGCCTGCACCAGTGTGGTCCATTGGGCCTGCTGGCAGATGCGCCCCCTGCAGTGGGGTCTGGCCCACCAGTGGTCTCAGCATTCTGGTCACCTAAACCAGCCAGTTTCTGTGGCCCAGGAGATGTGGGATGACCTGCACTGGTGGCTCATCTGCAGGAGGGAATCCCATTTGTTTGCCCTGAGCAGACAGTCATCTTGACGACCAACACCTCTCTGATGGGTTGGGGAGCACAGAGCCCACTGGCTCTGGTCCCCTCAGGGGTCCCGATGCCACATCAACCTGTTGGAGCTCTGAGTGGTCTGGCTAGCCCTGACCACCTTCACTCCATTCCTTCGGGGTCAAGTGGTCTAGGTCCAGATGGACAACACCACAACTGTGTACTATCTCAACTGACAGTGTGGGATGCACTCCTTGCCTCTGCACAAGGAGGCTCATCACATTTGGTCTCTCATGCTCAACCTGAAGGTGGATCTCCTAGCCATTAATGTGGCAGGAGCCTCCAACAGTCTGGTCGATGCCCTCAGTCAGATAGGCGATGCATCTCACGAGTGGTCTCTCCTGCCAGAGGTAGTACAAGATCTGTTCTTCCACTGGGGCACACCTCAGGTGGACCTGTTCACCTCCGTGAAGCTGAAGCTGTATCATGCCTGCCCCCCTCAGAAGGGCTTGCTGCAGGGGGATGCCTTCTCGAGGCCTTGAACCTCAGGCCTCTTTTACACCTACCCTCCATTTCCCTTGATCCAAAAGGTGCCCCTCAAGGTGAGGAGGGACAAGACACAGGTGATCCTGGTAGCCCCAGACCAGTCTGCCAGTTCTGGTTATCCAGATTTCCTTAGCCTCAGCTCCAGGCTCCTGATGTGGCTTCCAGTCCACCTGGACCTGCTCTCTGTCAACAAGGGGAAGGTACTCCATCTGGACCTTCAATCCCTACACCTGACAGCCTAGTTTCTGAGCAGCTAGAGTTCCAGGCCTTGGGTCTTTCCAATGAGTTCCTCAACATGAAGGAGTCGACCAGGAAATGTTATACCTTTAAATGGAAGAGATTCTCCATTTGGGGTCAGGGCAAGGGGTTGGACCCCTTGTCCTGCCCATTGGCTAGCATTCTGGACTAGCTGTGCTCCCTTTCTCAGCAAGGGCTGGTCGATGACCCTTAAGGTGCACCTGGCAGCCATCTCTGCTTACTGAGCATGGGTCGGCAAGCAGTCAGCACAGGAGAAGGTGGATTAGCACTTTTTTTAAGGGTCTAGAACACATATCCCCTCCAGTGCATGAACCTCCACCTCTGTGGGATCTAATGCCAACATTGGACAAGCCACTTGAACCGATGCACAGGTGTGACATCTCTCACCTGTCATGGTGGCTGCCATGTCAGCCTGAAGGATTGGGGAGCTCCAGCCACTTTCCATCGCATCTCCCTACCTGTTCTTCCACAGAGACATGGTTGTCCTGCGTCCCCACCCGAAATTTCTTCCGAAGGTGGTGTCAGAGTTTCACCTGAATCTGGTGCTGACTCTGCTGGTGTTCTACCCTAATCACATCTCAGAGGCCGAGTACAGGCTCTATACTTTGGACCTGAGAAAAGCGCTGGCCTCCTATAAAGAGCATATGGCGGACGTTCGGGGAGAGGTGCACCAGCTGTTTGTCACCTACACTGAAACTCCACCTGGCAGACTTGCAGCCAAGTGGATGATTGACAGGTAGATCACATCCTGCATTGATCTCTGCTATAGTTTGGCAGGCAAGGAGCCTCCTATAGGGTTTAGAGCACATTCCACCCACCATACCACTGCTTCTCGGGATGTCCCTATTCAGGAAATCTGCAGGGCTGCTACCTGGAAGTCAGCACACACCTTCATTTCCCATTGCCACATCGACCTTGAGTCATGCCAGAATGCTGGTTTGGGGGCCTTAGTTCTCCAGTCCCTGTTCCCTAAGTAGGGGGTGTGCACCTTGCCTCCCTCCTCCTGGAGAACTGCTAAGAGTCTGCCAGACAGTGTTGATCGAAAAACATATCCACCTCCCTAGAAATACAGGTTACTCACCTGTAACAGGAGTTCTAGGAGTGGTACATGCTGTTCATACACACGGACCCACCCAACCTCCCCAGCTTCGGTGCACAACCTGGCTTCCAGCAGGCTAGATCTAACATCATGGGGCAGAGCCAAGGGTTTTATCACCCGGGTGGGTGGGAAGAGCCAACTTAAAGACCTTCTGGCCCATCTTAAAGTGGCAAGGTACCTGCCAGACACTGTGGATGAACAACATATACCACTCCTGTTACAGGTATGTAACCTGTATTTATATAGCGCCCCTTCCAAAAGACTAAGAGTGCATAACAGTATTTAAAACTAATGCATATATAACACACTTCAAGACATAATGCAGCGATCAATATAAAATTCCATCTATCATTCACTAGAACAGCTCAGTAATAAAACAGTGAGTTCATTTGTATATATTCAGCTTATATAAAATGCCTGATTAAATAAGATCATTTTTAAACCTTTTTTTAAAGGTTTCCACTGAGCATGCCTCCCTTAGATGTTTTGGTAAGGAATTCCACAGGGTTGGTGTGGCAACTGAACTCACAGTCCCCTGAATGCCGCAAGCTGGCCCTGGGATCCACAAAGAGGCAACCTTGAGAAGGGCAATGAGGAACCTGGAGGTCTTGCATATATGCTGCCCCCCAGTGCAGGGCTAATCCAACCTTGAAGGCAATCCTTCACTTTACTGGCAGCAAGTGAAGTTCACAGAGAACGGCGTGACATGGTCAAATCTCAAAATGCCAGTCAATAGCCTAGCCGCCGCTTTCTGTGCCAGCTGCAGATGGCAGAGGTTGCCTCCAGACAGCCATAGGGCATTTTACAGTAGTCCAGCCTGGATGGGTGGCAGGTCCTCAAGTGGTATCAGGGCTCATATTCAGGCAATGTTCCTCAGATGGTAAACAATACTTTTGGTGGTGCTGGATGCCACACCTCATGCTGCGCTGGTGATCCAGGTTTGGGAACAACCTCAGGTTGTTGGGGGAGGGAGGGTGGAGCAAGATTGAGTGTGTCGATGGACAGTTCTCCCCTGAGGGTGGGTGGGCACTCCCCTGTAGCTCCACTCCCACTGGGTATCATAGGTGGAGAGGGCAGTTCTCCCCTGAGGGTGGGTGGGCACTCCCCTGTAGCTCCACTCCCACTGGGTATCATAGGTGGAGAGGGGACAGTTCTCTTCTGAGGGTGGGTGGGAACTCCCCTGTAGCTCCACTCCCACTGGGTATCATAGGTGGAGAGGGACAGTTCTCTCCTGAGGGTGGGTGGGCACTCCCCTGTAGCTCCACTCCCACTGGGTATCATAGGTGGAGAGGGGCAGCAAAAACTATGAGAGGTGGAAGGGGCTCAGCTGGCACCATGTGGTGTGTAACATGCCTCCATTTGCTCACACAGCTGTGTGCTGGGGGTCAGGGGAGAAAACCAAGTAAAATACCTGTGTGTCCCTGTCACCAGTTGCAGGCGATGGGGACCAAATAGCTATAGTAAAACTAATTAAATGGGGAACAGCTTTTGGTGATGGCCGACACCTGCACATCAAGTGCTAAGCCATTGTCAAGGGACATGCACAGATCCTTAACCAGACTGGAGGAAGCCAGTGGAATCTCCAGATCGCACCCCCCCACCAATCACATTGATCGCTTGGATCTTATCCACCACTAGTACTTCCGTCTTGTCTAGGTTGAGTTGTAGCCAGTTCTGAGATCTCCTCCAGGCAAGTGTCAAACACCAAGGCCGTCATCTGGTTTCCAGGCAGTGTAACAATGATAACCCAGTCCATACCACCTAATAATGGCAGCATGTCCACCAGGAACAACAAGGGTGACAGGACTGACCCTTGTGGAACCACATTGTAGAGGCATCAGACTAGATGAGGCTAACCACATTGTCGTCCTCTGCACTCTATCCATGAGGAAAGACATAAACCGGTTAATGACATTTCTGGTTAGTCCACACCAGTTCTGCAGTCAGTCCAGCAGCATCATGGTCCACAGTGTCAAATGTCATCGAGAGATTGAGGAGGACAAAGATGGTACACTCTCCTCTACCTCTCACCATTGGGAGATTATTTCAAACTTCACTAGGGTGATCTCCATGCTGTGCCGGATCTAAACTCTGACTGGAAACACTCATAACTGGTGGAGGAGGCAAGATGTGTCTTAAGTTGGATGGCCACCACTTAATCTCAAACCTTCCCTAAAAATGGGAGCCATCAACATATCCCTGGTGGTCCAGTGGCTCACCCCCCCGGTCAGCTGGCCTTGTACGGTATGGGCTGCATGCCTATTGGCTCTTGCTCTGAACCAGTGGGTGTGCAGCCCTACTGGGCAGGCAGGTGGGATGATGCCAGCCACTGGCTGACGGGGGGGAGGTTCCGTAGGTGGGGGGCCACTGGACCACCAGGGATATGTTCTTGGGGGGGTTGAACTCTTTTCAGCCCACGATCGGGCATCACAGTCCACTGGACCACCAGGGATATGTTCTTTGGGGGAGGTTTGAACTCTTTTCTACCTGCAGTCGGGCTAGTGGGGGGTGGGGTTTTATTTTCACTTATGCCCACGATTGGGCTGCAGGAGGGGCGCAGGGAGTACGTTGAGGGCCACCCACAGGTGGCAGCTGCTGTGTTGTGCCCTGCAATGTGACAGCTCACCTGTGGGTGACCCTCGACTTACTCCTTTTCTTTTTGCTCAAAGCTGTGCAGGCACAGGTTGGGGGTTGCACCTGCACAACTCTGCACAGCCCGTTGAATATCAGGCTGTGCAGTTTATGCATGGTTCCTCCCCCTCCAGTTTAGCATTGCGCTGTTGCTCAGCTTGACTTGGGGGGGCGCAACTGCCTTCTGGCGAATATGTCAGAATGGCGCATTTTTGGACTTGTGCAGGCGCAACCCTTTTGAATATCCAGCCCACTTTGTTTACTATTTTATCTTTTCTTGTTGTGGAAAAATGTTTGGTTTTGGTTTTAAATTAAAAAAAAATCCCCTACTCTTTTCGATAAGTGCCATGGGATCTTTAACATCCACCTGAATTACCACCAGTCCAGGCAGATGGGACCTCCGTTTAAAGTCTCATCCAAAGGATGGCACCTCAGAAGCGCAGCACCCCCCATGCTGCACTGCAGTTCAGTATTGGCATATTAAGCCAACTGGCAGGTATAGGAACTGAACCCACAACCCTCTGATCTCCCAGCCTCAGAGGTGAGTGTGCTACCTACTGAGCCACTGACACTGTGCTAGACTTCACACCTGTTGCCCCCATGATACTTCTGACTGTGGGGATGTTCCACAATGTTCATGGGGCAGTATTAAGGCACTGAAGTTCTTTGTCTTTTAGCTTGTTTTTATTGGGCTCACCACAATATAACCCAGATAGACCATCTTGGGATTGGTTGTTCATTCCACTGGGGTGTCACACTGATGAGTCCTGGTAGGACAAAAGACGTGTATGAGTCTTCTGTTGGCACTTTTTGCAGCATGCGTGAGAGGCCTTTCAGCTTAAAGTTGAACCAGCATAATATTCTGTGGTGATTTGTATATACAGCCCATGATGCTTTGCATGATGGGGATATGTGTGATTTTGTATTTCTTTAATACATTTGTTCCCTATACGTATATTAGGGTTATGGAGAACCTGCTGGTGGGGATCTGAACTTGGATTCTACATAGCTGGTGATGTGCTCCTACTGAAGTTCCTATTGCAGTTTAAGGTTGGGAGGTACTTTCCTGAGTGAGAAATGCACAGGGGCTCACTTTTTCCTTTTTTACATACCGGTAATTCTTTTTCTATGTCTAGCCATCCAGCAGCAAGGGCCGTGTCCCACTCTCCATACCATCTAAGGTATTTGCTGCAGTGAGCTGCGAAGTAGTACAGGAGGAAGTTTGATAGTTTCAGGCCCTGTCTGCATTACACCTGACAAGGCTGAAATGGTTTCAAACCGTTAGAAGTTGCAAACATTACATTGTGTCCACACTGCCAGGGAACAGGTGTGAGAACAGTCTGAATCCATCACAGCCTGTTCGCATTGAGATGTGAACAGTGTGTGCATCCAACTCCTGTAACGTGAAGTACACCTGGGGAAGACAGAAACCCGCCCATCCACCAGTGTACACAGGGCGCGTGGAGTGTGGCAGAACAAGGCACGGTGTCCGACAGCAATGTGTGCCCAGTGGCACCTGTGGGGGACCAAGGGTAGGAGGCGAAGGTGTGGAACTGAAATGAGGGGAATCCCCTATGCATGGCAAGAAGGCATGCAATGCTGCACCAACATGTGCCGGGAACAGGGACCCTGCTGCATCCCACAGGCAGGCATACGGTGCACCACCAGGACATGGCATGCCATGCCCTGCTGCATGCCCCAGCACACACAGTGCACGCCAGCAATCCATGGTATCAGAAGCCCCACAGTGCCCCTGAAAGCAATGTTCGCATGCATGCACACTGCCCAAGCAAATGAGCAACATAGACACATGACAGTCTTTATTCCAATGCCGCCATGGCTTCTGGTGGCAGTAACACATGTGCAACGACAGCATGACCATGCAGTGGACCATGTGCATTGCTGCATAACCCCACAACTGACACTGTCATGCAATCAAACAATGCGATACACAATGCTGGGCCACCACATGGGTGGCAGTGTACAACAACATATAAAGGAACCTACATGTTGGTCACTGCACTGTGACCCGAACCAAAGAAATACAGTAACATACACAGGTGATGCCTAAATCCAGGCACCCATGAGGCCATACTGTGTCATAACCCTGACATGGCATGATACAGAGATGCCGCACAACATTGTTGAGCGACTCAGGCATTGCACTGTGTAATTCAATGCCACCGTCAGCACATACTACTGTCACTGGGCGGTCCCTAGTGGCGTCCCCAATGTAAGAAGGAAAACAGAAAGGGAATCCTGGGTGTCAACCAACCCCTGCAGGCTGCACGACTTATCACAGGGTGGTCCACTGGAACCCATCACCGAACAGGTCCTGTGTGAAGCTGATCATGCCTGCTGCGGGGTCCATGGGGGTAGCACTGTGAAGAGCAGCAGCAGCACCATGCGCTGGGGAAAGGGAGCGGTGTGCAGGCTGCATGAGTTATCACAGGGTGGTCCTGTGTGAAGCTGATCATGCCTGCTGCGGGGTCCATGGGGGTAGCACTGTGAAGAGCAGCAGCAGCGCCATGCACAGGGGAAAGGGAGCAGTGTGCAGGCTGCATGAGTTATCACAGGGTGGGCCACTGGAATCTGTCACTGAACAGGTCCTGTGTGAAGCTGATCATGCCTGCTGCGGAGTCCATGGGGGTAGCACTGTGAAGAGCAGCAGCACTATGCACCGGGGAAGGGGAGCGGCACTGCTGGCCTGCCACCTGTGGGGTACTGCTGTGCCATGCCAGCACCACACGGTGTTGCCTGGGATGAGAGTGGTGGGGCAGTGGCACCACCCATGTATGCACCACCCTGTAGTAGGGTGTCACACCTGCGAGGCACTGGCATAGTTGGGGGATGCATCCCGGCAGTGGCTGGCTGTGCCACATAGCCTGCCTGCTAGCGGTGGAAGGGTGGATGATGGCAGGGTCAGCCATGCCACTAAGGTTCCCATTGGCATGGTGTTACACTCATGGGGGTTGGCGCTGCGGTGGTGTGTGCCATGGGGATGGTGCCTGGCCATTGCGGTGCTGCTACAGGGGGTGGCTGCTGGCATTGCATGGCCAGTAACTGGACCATCTGTGTGAAGAACTGTTGTGTCTGCTCTGCCTCCTTTCTCCATAACCGTTCCTCCAATGCACTCTCCAGGTCTATCGGCTCCCTATGGTGCTCCTGCATCATTCTATGTGTTGGTTCCAGCACTGCCCCAAGTACGTCTGCCATCCATGCTGTCTTTGACTTCCTGTTCCTGAGGTTCACCAGGGGTAACTGGTCACCCCACTGCTTTGCAAGTCTGCCACTTCCAGCAGTGGAGCCGTCACTGGAGGTTTCTGGCATCTTGTCCTGCAAGGACACTGGGGAGGCCTTCACTGCATCGGTGTCCACAGATGTCCCTTCCCCTGGAATGGCAGAACACACATGCAGATACCTCACCCCCACTCCCCACAGCCATCCCATGCCCCTGCACACCACAGGCAAACTCCTCCAAGGGCACCCATGCCACCACCCATACCACACCCATCACCACTTGCCACGTGCCCAGGCAATATCTCCTCCATCATGCCATGCTGCAACCCCCATGTCCCAGCCTACACATTGCATGTACCTGTGTCAGGGCACTCCAGCTGCACACCATCATCACCTTCATACCCCTGGTGTGGCACACATTCCTGGTGGTGTCCCCATCATCCTCTGTGTCCAGTTCAGGGCTGTCCACCTCTGAGCTCTCCAGGATGAATGCTGGTTCGGTGGTTGGCCGTGTACCAAGTATGGTATCCAACGTGTTGTAAAAGGTGCATGCCACATGTGCACCCCGAGTGTCTGCTGCTGTCCTTGGTTTTATGGTACTGCACCTTCAATTGCTTTATCATCCACTCCACCCCATTCTCGAACAAGTAGTCCGCTACCTTTTGGTAGACCTTCATGTTGTGCCTTGCACTGGCTAGCTCTGCCTGCACCTTCTCCTGGGTCCAGAACTCCACCAGCAGTTTTGTGGCCTCATCTGACCAGATAGCACCGTGATCTGACATGGTCAGAGTGGCATACGGCTGTGGTCAGTGCTCCAGGGTACAGGCCTATCTACACTCCACCACTCACAGGCAGTGCTTGGGGAATGGGGTCACTCTGCAGTGGTGGTGTCCTCTGAGGGCTGGACATGTGTTGTGGCAGCTGTTGGAGCACCCTTCATACCTCTGGCATGCAGTGCTGACATCTGTTGCTGTCTGCCTGCCTTATGGCATGTGCCCATTGTTTGCCCTGGGCACCAGCACTGGTCCCTCCTTGCAGTCCTTGTCTTGCTGCTGCAGGCAGCACCCCCTATTGGCACTCAGTGCCTTCAGTCTGCACCTCTTTCAGGTGTGTGGACCCAGCGGCTCAGGGTCCCATGCTTCAGCCGTTTCCACCTCTGTGCAGTGTGTATGGTCCTCGTGTGCCTCTCAGCCCTCAGAGCGCTTCCTTGTTCAGTTGCCTCCCATGTGACCCTCTGTAGAGCGCTGCCTGCTGGTCTAGTGGATGACTGGGAGCTTCATGGTAGTGCGTTTAGATGAGCACTGGTAACATTACAGCCCTGTGACTGTTGTAGAAACCACCTGACAGGTTTCTGTAATGGTTGCGAAAATCGCCTGCTGTAACGTTACCAGTGTAAACACATGCCATTACGGATGCGGTTTACACCCTCTGCAACATTACGCTGGAATGTGGACAGGACCTCAGTCCACCCTTTTCTTTTGACCCTGTGAGTTTTACATAGGATCTCCTGGCCATTTTGTCTGCCCATATGAATCATGTGATAAAGGAGTGCAGCTTCTTAAAGGATACCTAAAAAAGCAGTGTTTTAAAACTGCAAACTCCATAGTGAGGTAAAATAAAGGCTGCTGTTTACATTCATGCTAAAACTGCATTTATGTAAATAACATAAATGCAGTTTCATAGCTTCTGAAAAATGTAAACATCAGCATTTCACTTTAAAAAAAGCAGCTTTGCTTGCTCCATAAAATGTCTGCCATGTGTGTTAAGTGATGTCATGATGACATCATTGGAGCCAGAGGCAGAGACCCACGTGGCTCTGTACAGTGCCAACTAGTTCTTTCACCAGAATGATCAACACATGGATTATTTCAATCAGTACACATGTTAGGCTATGGTTGTGTTCATTTTGTTTAACTTGCTGGAAATGTTTTTTAATCCAGCTGACTTTTTCTTTGGCAAACTGCAGTACAGTGAAACACTTGTAATACCCGATGATCTAGTGGTTATGTGATGCCCAGAATTTTGTAGCAAAGTACTGGTCTGGTCCAATTCCAAAGCTCATGCTTACCTTGTATTCTTTTTCCACATGACCCAACCCAACCCCCCCCCCGCCTGCCTTCTGTTGAACACGCCACCATCCATACTCTGCCCTTAGTATTACCTAGGGCTGCATATGAGCTTGCAGTCTCATGAAGAGAATTATCGTACCTCAGAGAGTTGTGTGCACCTATACTGATATGCATCATCAGCTGGCACCGTAAAAAAATGCCTCCCAAATCACTCGCCAGTCCACATTCTCAATGTTTGACTTCTGCTCCCACAGTAAACATTCAGTGGATCACCACCCTTGCGTACAGTGAAAGCAGTAGGTACAGTCCACAGTTAAGCAACAACTAGGTCTTCCTGGAGGGACAAGCAGTAAGCATCAGGACCCACCAGAAAAACTGCTGTTCATGCCCTCATAAGGGCTGCATTTACTGTGGATAACAATATTATTAGCAGAAAAGGCATACTGATGCCTTGAGCGAATCAACCCGACTTCCAGTGTCCGTTTACTCCTTTACCTGTGATCTGCAGAATCCTGCAGCACAGTTCCCAGCAATTCTTCTCCAGTACTTTTCTGTGCCCTACTCCACAATGCGGGTTGCCTGGCTGCCACCCTTCTGAATCTTGAATGAGCTATACACAGCTCCCCTCGATACTGTCTGAACAAATATCACCATCCCCTCCCACCCGAGGGTAATCTCCTGACACCAAATTCAAGTAACAGTTTTAGTGCAGCCCTGCCACTCTGAGTATTTGTTAATGCTGGCTGCTCTCATCCACAGTCAGGTAGTGAGCACGGTGCTGTCAGACCTACATCTCAGATCTCAACATTCCCCTTCCTGTCTTCTCCTACCCTGAATATAGCTGTACCCTGCTGAAATGGCCTCTTCAGTCCCTCTCTGGCATTCTTTCTTCTCACCTGCTCCCCACACCAAAAACTGGTGAGTTCACTACCCTTCTGCATCATGTATGCAGTTAGTACAGTCTCTCGTGTTATTTTTACACATTAATAATAAACATGTTCTTCTGGTAAGCCAGGCTGATAGCAACAGGGCATAAGGGGGAAACAGGCTTTCCTACTCATATACTATCTAAGCCACCTATGATTAGTCACTGTTAAATGACATGCATAATGATGCACACACCCATCATTTAATAGTGCCTAATCAAAGGTAGCCTAGATCTTTGAAGGCTAGGAAAGCCCATATTCCCCTTGTTCCCTGCTATCTATCTGTCTGACTTACTGGAAAGGTTTGTTTATTTTTGGTATGTCAAAAAACAGGGGACTGTACTACCTGCATTCATGTTTCAGAAGGGTGATGAGCTCACCAGTTTTTGGTGTGGGGAGAAGGAATGAAGAAGGAATACCAGAGGGGGACTAAGAAAGCCAATCCTGCAAGGTACTGCTATATTCATGGAATGGGGAAGACAGAAGGGGAGAAATATGAGCAGATCACTGTGAGAAATAAGGTATGGGGCTGCCAGTACCATGATCATTGTGAGATATAAGGTATGGGGCTGCCAGTACCATAATCACTGTGAGATATAAGGTGTGGGGCTGCCAGTACCATAATCACTGTGAGATACAAGGTATGGGGCTGCCAGCACCATGATCACTGTGAGATACAAGGTATGGGGCTGCTAGTACCATGATCACTGCGAGATACAAGGTATGGGGCTGCCAGCACCATGATCACTGCGAGATACAAGGTATGGGGCTGCCAGCACCATGATCACTGCGAGATACAAGGTATGGGGCTGCCAGCACCATGATCACTGCGAGATACAAGGTATGGGGCTGCCAGCACCATGATCACTGTGAGATACAAGGTATGGGGCTGCCAGCACCATGATCACTGTGAGATACAAGGTATGGGGCTGCCAGCACCATGATCACTGTGAGATACAAGGTATGGGGCTGCCAGCACCATGATCACTGTGAGGTACAAGGTATGGGGCTGCCAGCACCATGATCACTACCTGACCCCATTGTCCTGGCCTACATTCCCATTCCCATAACACCAGTTCATGCAATTGTCCAAGACAGTATGTGGGTATTAATGTGTGAAATGGTTGTCACTACATGCTTAGTTACCTCACTATCGGTCTAGCATTGCTTGTACCACTTTGGGATACAATGTGTATGAAAAGCACTGTATAAATGCTAATTCTTATTATTTTTTCCCATGGACAAAGACGACAAGACAAGCATATTTTTGATTTCCGAGAAAGTATGAACTCTGGCACTGGACTACAAAAGAACTTGGCTACAAACAAGAGGTGGATTTAGGGGGTGGTGAAGGGTGCAGCTGCACCCCCCCCATTGTAACTTGCTTGCTGCTGCATTTCACTTTGTTGAAGAACTATGATTTATTGATTGTACAATTGTTTATATTCTAAACTATGGATTACACTTGTAGGTTCTATCAAAAATGTACTAGAAAAGAATAATAGCAGAAAATATAAAGGTTTAATAAAAATGTTAAAAAGCACATATCAAGAATGCCCAGCAGCCCCCAATGTAACATCCTGGATCCACCATAACCAACAGACTACCAGGTTATTTAATATTTGTACTGCACTGTGGTTTGCCAAAGAGAAATTCAGTTGGATTAAAACACAGTTTCAGAATGTTAAAGTAAACAAAATTATCAGAACCATAGCCTATGCTATTGATCAAAATAATGCACATGGTTTTGACCATTTTTGTGCAACAAAGGAAAAAAGAACAAATCAGCTGTCTGACTTTGGCTCCTATGATGTCATCACATAGCACATGTGGCGGCCATTTTAAGAAGCAGATAAGGCAGATTTTACATTTTTATGTTTGCTTGCATGCATGTGCAAGAAACATGGTGCCATCATCGGAGATTTTTGGAGGTGTGTCACCCCCTCCTCCAATTCAGTCAGTGTGTTGGCAGGCATGGCCCCTGTAAGCCAATGCATTCTAGAGCTGTCTATGACAAGCTCCAAAATGCAGTGGCATACAGTTGAAAGGGGGAGCTATGCTTGAGTGAGCAGCGATAAGATAAGGCTGCTCATACGCAGCCCCCCCCACAGACAGAAGCCCACGCAGGTGTGCGCGCCTCCTGCACACATCACTGTATAGCCGATGGGGTGCCCAATCCCCGTCGGCTGTGCTGCGTTCCCCCCAAACCCTTCTGAAATGCCACACTGGGTGCCCACCCCAGCATGGCAATAATGATATAGCCGATGGTCAGTGGCACTGTCCTAACCCCCCCAGTAGTAAGTGCCACACTGGGAGCCCATCCCAGCGTGGCAAGCAATCCTTAGGCTGATGGGGGTGCCCAATCCCCCGTCAACTGAACGCAGCCCCCCAACCATCTGTGGGCCATGCTGGGAGCCCACCCCAGCGTGGCAAATGTCCCATGACATCTGTTTTTGTTTTACCTGTAAAGAAAAAATGGTCCCACCTAGTCACCCAGCCTCCCCACATCCCCCCACCCCACACTTACCTCTGGACTACGGCACATTGATTTTCGGTGGACTGGGAACATGTCTGCACTCTTCAAAGCCAACCACAAACTGAGGAAATGCCAGTAAGCTGTATAATGGGCTAGATGGGGGGGGGTCAACTTTGTTGCATATCTCAGGCATTTTTGGGAATTTTTGCACCAAATTTTCAACATAGGGTTTTTGGGACCCCTTCTCATGATTGATGTCACTGTCATGGCATTATTCAGGCCCAAAAGGTGATTTTGCAGTCACTGTGTGAAATCACCCTTCAGGCCTGAATAACACCATGACAGTGACACCACTCATGAGAAGGGGTCGCAAAAACCCTATGTTGAAAATTTGGTGCCAAAATTCAAAAAAAATGACTCTTTTATGAGCGTGCGTTGCGCAGTTCCTATGCAGGCTCATAAGTTTGCAAATTTTCAATATTTTCACTCCAGATTTTCAACATTGCCATTTTACCACACTTTCTTATGAGTAGTACAGCTGTCATTTTTCACATCTCACCCAAAACGTGTTTCCGACCATGTAGTGCACAATGGCACAGTCGGTATGCGAAATCAATGTATGGGACAAATCTAGAAAATCACACTGACACTGTTCATGAGCAGAGGTCTTTAAATTTGGTGAAAAAATTCCTTAAAATGACTGTTTCACGAGAGTGAGCTGTGCAGTTCCTACGCACGCTTGTAAGTTCGTGAAATTTCAATATTTTCACTCCAGATTTTCAACATTGTCATTTTATTACACTTCCTTATGAACAGTACAACTGCAATTTTTCACTGTTCATGATCAGAGGCACCAAAATGCCGGAATTGACAATCTGCTGTAAAAAAATCCCCAACCTAATTATATTATGGGTGTGCGTTTCACAGTTTCTATGTACGCTCGTGACTTCAATTTTTTAAATATTTTTAGTACAGATTTGCAACACTGCCATTTTTTACACCTTCCCATGAACAGTACAGCTGTCATATTTTCACGTCCTGTTCGGAATGTTTTTGCACCTGTGGTGCTAAATGCTGTAGTCACTGTTAGCCGAAAGCTGCTTATGCACAAAGTGATATTCCTCCTGTTCATGAGGTGGGGTCACAAAACAAACATGTTGAAGATTTGGAGTGAAAATACCAACGGATGCCTGAGGTATTAGGGTTTCCAACTATAACGCCCAACCCTGTAGAGAATGACAGGCATCAGGGCTGTGACTTGGGATTCTTGCCTGTGATGCTCATACCATTCCACACCCTGCAGTCAGTGAGAGGCATCGAGGTATGCCTTGGACTCTTCGGCCCCAAACTTCACCCCATTCTCTGATATCACACCCATCTCACCATATTTCCGAATGAAATGGGGTGCGCATAAGGGCCAAAGACCCCAAGGGACACCGTGACACTTGTCAGTGTCTGCAGGGTGGGGTGTGGTGAAATGGCGTGGCCATTATGCCTGATGACCCAAACGCACACCCCAATGCCTGTTACTCTCTGCCGGGTGGTGGTGGGGTTGGCTTCAGTTCAGTACTTCACTGCCATTCCTATTATGCAGCTCTGTAACTTCTACACTACCACTGCCAATGCCAGCAAGCAAACATTTGGCATTGACAAATGCTTTGGAGCCGCATTTAGGGACATTATATAAATGTAATTTTAGCATTAATGAATACAGCAGCCTTTCCTTTAGTCCTCTATGAATAGTTCGTTGTCAAAATGTTGTTTAGATATCCTTTAAACCATATTAGGGGTAACATCCTGTTCAGCATATTTAAAGGGTATAGGACTCTGGGAAGAAATAATACTTATTCTCCCTGTTAGTGACAGAGGAAGATTTGTCCATCCAAGTCCAGTTTTATTACTTCTATCAGTGCATCCAGAATTTTCCTGTCTCTGGTTATATCGATGCCTAAGTATCTTAAAATTGTCGGTGCCCATTGAAAACCCAGCTAATCTGCTCCAGCATTTAATGACATGTCAATAGTCTTGGATATGTTTAGTTTATAGGCAGATATGGCTTCAAATTCCTTTAGCACTCTTAATGTTTCTGGTTCCCCGATGTGCAGGATAATGTAGTCTCTATACAAGGACAGTTTGTACTGTGTGTCTCCTGAATGATTGGAGAATTATTGAGTTTCTGGGTCAGGGGCTCCATTGAGAGATTAATCAGGAGCGGGGATGGGGCATCCCTGCCTTGTGCCTCTCTGTAGTGTTAAGCTTTGTGGCAAAACTCCATTATGCAGTAGCCTGGCTGTAGGGCAACTGGACCCATTTATATAGTTTAAGAATTATAAATAAGTATTGCCTTTCTGAGTCCCATGAGACCAGGACTACATGGGTCCCAGGCTCACTTGATGCAGAAATCAAGAGCTCTAGTTTTCTGATGTGGTCACTGGAATTTCTACCCTGCATAAAGCCGACCTGTTTGTTCCCTATCTGGTCATCCCATGCCCTTCCCAGCCAGGTTGCTAAGATCTTTGCCAGTATTTTGATATTCAGATTAATGAGGGAGATGGCCCTCAGTAACTAATTACAGGCCTCTTACCCAGTTTCGGTATAAGGGATATCACAGCTTGTGTCGGGCATAGATTTGTGATCCCCTTTTCATGTATGTTGGAGGAGACTATAGCTAGGTATGGACTTCAAACTTTTCCAGATATTTTGTAGAAGTTAGGGGTGTAACCATCCGGTCCCAGGGCCTTATCAGACTTTAGATATTTGAGTGATCCAAGGATCTCTTCAAATACTATGGTTCCCTTCAGGAGTCCCTGTTGGTCTTCACTTAGCTGTGGTAGGTTTATACCTTTAATAAAATCCCTTACTCTGTTTTCCAAGTCAGGTGTTTCTTCTGCTCTTGATAGAACCTCTGTAAAGTGTGGGCTCTGTCTTGCACCCCAGTTATTAATTCTAGTTCTTTTTGTCTCTTTATCCCCAATATGGTTCTCATGGCTTCTTGCTTTTTTAAGTCCGAGGGCCACTAGTCTACCTGCTCCATCTCCATGTATTTTGCTTTTCTTTGAAATATGGCCCTCTCCAGTGTTCGGCCCGGTGGCACTGAGGTGCTGGCCACCACACCTCGCTCCACTCCGGGGACCGATGTTCAGGAATGAGCACAGGTCACCACAGGTTGGCTGGAGAGGAGAAGGATCGAGTGTCCGAAGGACTGCTCTCCTTCTCCAGGTAGGGAGGTCCACGGCAGTCGGTGCGTGGTTACCTCCTGGCAGAGGCTGAAAGACTGCATGCTGGTAGCACTCAGGGGTGGAGCTGAGGGCAGCACATGCAGACACATGCGCGCCCCCTTCTGGTAACATCATTGCACATCCTCAGTTCTGAGGGGGTGAAACATGGCCATCCATGAGCTTCGCCCGGTGGCTGGGCCCGTGATCTGTGGGGCTCCATGTGGCCCTGCTGAGGAGGGTACAATGGATGCCTGGGACCAACCGGGTAGAGGTGGATGGTGGCTAGAATCCCTGATCAGATGTGAGGATAAGGGGAGCAGACTGAAGGTGGCCAGCAAAAAGTAAAAAAAAGAAGTAGCCAAAAATATGGTACTTGTCTCTTAGCTTGTTAAGTTTTATTCTGTTTCTGGAGTGTTGGGGTGTAAGAATTTTTCCAGGGTGTGGATTTCTCTGAAGGTATCTTGTAAGTCCTTTTCCCTTTCTTTTTAGTTACTATTCTAAGGAGTTCCCCCCATCCTACATTTAAATTGGTTAGTTGAGAGTTTATTTTTTGGCCATTTGACCATTACAAAGTGAAAAATTACAAAAACACTATGTAGAAACAATAAACATTAAAAAGTGAATCAGTAGTTAAAAAGAAGAATAACACCTTTGTACGGGTCCTGTGTATACACAAGTTAATGAAGCTTATAGGTGACCGAGTAAATCTTTTTCAAAAATAATGATCTTACTTCTCATGTTTGGGGCAGATTCTTAAAACAGCATCTAAATACCCATCCTTTTTTTTTAATGATAAATTCTTCATTTGTTGTGAATGAAATATTTAATAAGTGCTGATAATTTGTTTGAATAAGTTCCCAGAGTGGTATCAGCCATTTGTTTCTGGGAATATTATACCAAGGGCAGTCAAAAATGATATGAAATGGACTTCCAGTTCTGCCTCCCAAGTAATGGCAGCATAAAGAGAGACTGCATCTCCTCCAGTTTGATAATCCTCTCCAGCTGCAACGTATTGCCTCTTTTGAAATAACATTTTGCTTTGTGGAATCAGCAGACTGTATCTAATATTGGAGAGCGAGAAAGGACAGGATGGAAGAGATCTTCAACAGATCTGAATCGGAGGCCTCAGTCGCTTCAGACCACCGCCATCCCTCTGATACAACTTTGGTTTGGTTTTCAGTTGTTTGCACAAAGAAGGCCAGATTAGACGTAATCTACCAAGAGATTCTTACCTTTTGAGCAGAAATTAAAGTGATGCAGAGATGTTACGCAGCTTGAACAATGTGTGGATGATCAAGAGAGACTGCGGATTGCCACAGAGAACAGGGTCAATGAGTTAGAACAGGCCGTGCAACAGCTGAGAGAAGCATAAGAGCAAATAGTAGATCGATAAGAAGATTTTGAGAATCGAGCATGCCGCAAGAACATTAGGAATTATTGCCTACCTGAAAATTCTGTGGGGGCTAACATTAAGGACTTTATGGAGGCCTTACTGCACATACCTTTGGAATTACCACTGGATTTTAATTTACAGCTTGAGACAGTGCATCGCACCTTGACGCCAAAGCCTTCCTCTCTTAATATTCCTCCGAGGGCAGTAATCCTCCACTTCAACAGTTATGCCACTAAAGAACATATCTTGGTCACTGCTTGGAAACGCCAAAACATTTTCTATGGCCAAACTTGAATATATTTAGATCATGACTATGCACCTAAAATGATGTAGCTGAAGCATGCTTACCTTCCCCTGTTTCTGGTCCTTAAAACCACGGGACATAAATTTACAACCCCTTACCCGGCACAATTGATTGTGCATTTACCTTCAGGAAAACAGGAATTCTTCACTGCTTTGGAGGAACTTACTAAACTGGGCCTGCATTTCCCAGAGAGAAGTTCTGGTACATCAAGCTTGGAGCAATGCCCAGTGGGCAGGCAGAAAGGGAAACAACAGGACCCAGGAGCAGTTAAAAATGCCTTAGCAATGTATCAGAGAGATTTGGACCATGAGAAAACCTGAAGGCATCTTTCTGGAAGGTTGAAGATATTTATTTAGGTTGGTAGGGGTGCACTTCTGATTGGAGTGACATGAGTCTTTCTCCATGCTGATCTGACTCTAGGCCTGAGGTGAGTTCTATATTTAAATGGGCTACCCCGAGCTGTGGTCAGACTGATTGTGGAGTGGAATGACATCCCCACCCACCAAAAGAACTTGTTCAGAACAGATATTAAATGCTGGCCAAAGGATACTTGTCTGGCCATAGTTACTGATAATATGATTATTGATACACCCTCCAGGGTTATAATCCAGTTTCCCCTTCTTATTGATTTATAATCTGTTGAAATGTATTATCGGTGTAACTGTGGAGGAGGGGAGAAGTAATGTTTTTGGCTGATGGGGAGCTTTCCCTCTAATTTTCTTCTGGAGTTTTTTAATTTTACCCCTAACTCAGTTATGTTTACTTAATGGGGAACAGAATGTTGATTCCTCGAAGGCCCCTGCCATGTTTGTTAAGGGAATTCCTTCATCTTTAGGGAGAGTTCAGATACACCAGGAGAACATTCTTTTGGGGTTCTGGAGCTTTTGGTTTATCTCCCCATATTTGGAAGTCCTTAGTTTTAGAAGATGTAAACTTTTAATACAAGAGTTAAGATTATATAAATATTTTTAAGTGTTTGTTACTGTCATTGCAGGGTAGTACCTTGCTGTCTGTATGCCACCCTGACCCAGTACATTTGCCAATGGGGGAGCCCACTCGCCGTCAGCACACTGTAACCCCACCTCCCCTATTTATTGTGTGCCAAGGGTGTGCCCCTCAGCAGCATGCGGCCCCAATCCCTGTCGGCTTCAGTTCCCCCAGTTCAGTTTGCTGATGGGGAGCCCACGCCCCATCAGCATAATGTCTTCCCCCCACACTGATATGTGCTGTCGGGGGTGCCCAATCCCCCATTGGCTACTGCTCCCCCAAAACACTCAGGTGGCATGCTGGGAGACCACCACAGCATGCCAAATGTCCCTGAACAAAGAAAAACAGTCCCACAATTTTTTTAACACATGTAGAACAGAAAATGGTCCCTTGTAGAGTTCAGTGGCCCCTTCCCCAACCTGTGCCAACCCTCTGCACACCCCACCTCACCCCATACTTACCTCTGGAGCCCAGAGTGAGTGTCTTTGATGGATCAGGGACACGTCTGCACTCTTCAAAGCCAACCGTGAACTGAAGAAATGCAGGTAAGCTGTATAATGGCATTAATAGGGTTTTTTCAACTTTGGTACATATCTTGGGCATTTTTGGCACCCAGTTTTCATCAAGGGGTTCTTGGGACTCCTACTCATGAATTCAGTCACTGTCATTGTGCTATTCAGTCCCGAACGGTGATTTTGTGGTCACTGTGTGGAATTACCTTTTGGGACTGATTAACACAGTGCCACTGTTCATGACGTGGGCTCTCAAAAGACCTACGTTGCAAATTTGGTGAAAAATCCAAAGAATGACTTTTACGAGCATGCGTTGCGCAGTTTCCACGCACGCTCGTAACTTTATGAATTTGTAATATTTTCAGTCCAGATTTTCAACATTGCCATTTTTCCACACCTCCTTATGAACAGTACAGCTGTCATTTTACACATCCTGGCCGAAATGTGTTTTCGCACTTCATAGCACGGTCGCTGAGGAAAATCAGTTTTCAAGACAGAGTGAGAAAATGACAGTGACTCTTTTCATAAGCAGAGGTCCTCAAATACTCATACTGAAAATTTAGTGATGAAGGTCCATAAAAAGACACTGTTACAAGTGTGCATTGCACAGTTTCCACACACACTTGTAACTTCATAAGGAGGTGTGAAAATAGTACAAATTTGCGAACAGTACAGCTGTCATTTTTCACATCCTGGCTGAAATGTGTTTTTGTACTTCTGGTGCAGAATAGTGCGGTCGCTGTGGGAAATCAGTGTTTGGGACAGATTAAAATAGAGCGAGTGAACAAACACAACTGCGCTCTGTTGGGACTGCTGCAGATTTCTTTGTGGGCAGAAAAAGGTGCCTATGAAGGCAGGAGACCAATACAAAAGGGCAGCCTGCAGCACTGGGATAAACAGCATGAGTGAGTGAGCTCAATGGAGCTCTGTCGGGATGGCTGTGGATTTCTTTGTGAGCAGAAAAAGGCACCAATCCAGGCAGGAGCCCAGTACAAAAGGGCAGCCTGCAGCACCAGGAGAAATAGAAGGAGTGAATGAGAGAGGGGAAGTAAGCAAGCTCAACAGAACTCTGTCGGGACTGCAGATTTTTTTGTGGGCAGAAAAAGGTGCCAGTGCAGGCAGGAGCCCAGTGAAAAAGGGCAGCCTGCAGCAACAGGAGAAACAGAATGAATGAGTGAGAGAGGGGGGGTGAGCAAGCTCAACAAAGCTCTGTCGGGACTTCTACAGATTTCTTTGTGGGCAGAAAAAGGCGACACTGCAGGCAGGAGTCCTGTAAAAAATGGCAGCCTATAGCGCTGGGAGAAACAGCACAAGCAAGTGAGAGAGGGGAAGTGAGCGAGCTCAACAGAGCTCTGTCGGGACTGCTGTGGATTTCTTTGTGGGCAGAAAAAAGGTGCCAATGTAGGCAGCAGCCCAGTATGAAAGGGCAGCATGCAGCGCCGGGAGAAACAAAACAAGCAAGTGAGAGATGGGGGGTGAGCGAGCTCAATGAAGCTCTGCCAGGACTTCAGAGTTGCCCACCCTCCCACCCAATGTCCTCTGTGGTGGAGACCAAGCAATGACTGGATACTTTGAGGATTGCTGTAATAATACAGCTTTAGTTCTGTTTATTTCTCTAACTGAGCTGAGTAATACTTGGAGTGCAGTAGGATGTCTAACTAGGCTAAGTGAAACTATATGAGAGCTGAGAACAAAAAGTATGGTAGCTGAGGGGTGAAAAAAGGACAAGGAGGCTTTAGGATTGCTACAGTAATACAGTATCTAATGGATGAGATTTGGGACTGAATTACCCCAGTTGGCAAGGGGCCAGTAGGGGGACAAGTGGAGGGGAACAGGAATTTGAGTAAATAGGAGCCTAACAGTTGTAGTAGGGTACAGAACCTGGGAGTAAGAGCCTGTAACATAAGATGGGAGCCAAAATGAGGCAGGTGCCACATGTCAATAGGGTGGTCATCTTTTAAAGGGTGTGGGTCCACCATGATCCTGGACTGGGCTTGGAGGATGGGAGGTGTAGGGTCTGTAGACAACTGGCTAGTTTGAGGGAGGAACTGTGGAGGTTAGGGAGGCGTCTAAGTAGCAGGGCAGATGAGTATGGTAGGCATCCTGGCTGGGGGGGTGGAGGAAGAATAACTAGGGACTGAAACTGACCCCAGTATCAGAGGCACTAGCAGAAAAGAGAGAACAAGGGAGGGTGGTGCCGAAGGTGAGGGGATACTCCTGTTGGGGGAGGAAGAGACCTGAAGGAGTACCAAGGGAGAGAGCAGATGGCTGCGGGTAGGGCGGGCCCGGGGCTGGCACGAGGGGACCGATGTAGGATGGGTATCAAGAAGAAATAGATTTGAGCTTCTGCTATTGGGGAGAGAGAGGGGAAGCAGGAACATACTGAAGAGGGGTAGGACAAGTGGGGCAAGAGAGTGATGGCTACACCTAGGGGAAGAGATAGCAAGGGTAGAAGGCTAAAGGATGGGAGGGACATCACTATTGGGGTAGAAGAGAATAGGGTCTAGGAGAGGGGTTGGAAATTGGCAGGGGAAGGGGGGACGTCAACATGGGTAGCCCAGTAGGAAGTAGTCAGTCTGGGAAGAATAAGAAAGAGAAAAGGGGTGAGGCAGAAGTAGGGGGTACAGGTACAGAAGTCACAAAGGGTGCAGTTGGTGGGGGTAAGAGGCATTAGAAAGGTAAGGAATTGGGGTACTCATCCTTGGTTATTGTACACTGAAAGGGGAAGGCATAGTCATATTTGGGTTGACGCTATCCCAGGTTGACTGCAGGAGGGGCAGAGCAAGCACTGCTCAATTGTGCAGCAAGGGGGATGAAGAAACCTCATTTACTGTTGTATGTGGGTACAAATGACTTGACGGGGGAGACTGTGGAAGTAGCGAGGGGGGTTCTCGTAGTTGGGCAAGCAGTGTGGGGGTGGGGGAGTCTGTGGCATTCTTGGAGTTACTCCCTGTACCATGTGCAAGCATGGGTGTGATTGAGGAGTTCAACTAGGGGCAGAGGTATTGATGCCACATGAAAAATTATGGGTTAGTGACCAACTGGGGTAGGGTCTGGGGGAATAATGACCTCAATGCGGGGGACAGGGTACACTTGAGCAGGGAAGGGAGTATTAGAGGGGTATATCTCTACTAAGGTGAATTTAAACTAGTGGGGGGGCAAAAGACTGAGGGTGGTAGCAGGGGTGTTGGCAGGCATACGCACTGTACTCAAGAGAGTACAGTAAAAAAAAATCAGGCAGGGGCAACAAAAAGAGGAAAGCAAAGACATTGCGAGTCACATTGAGCCATTCTGCCTTTACTGTTCATTATGGGGCACTGATACCACCAGTCAAATACACAAATAAGAACAAGTTACCAGGCAGGCAGAAAAACAAAGGACAGAATACAGGAAGAAACTGAGTTCAAGTAAATCGGGGTGTCCTATCGGAGGACGGCAGCTGATATTTTGGTTTATGTTTACATAATGGAGGGCAACAGTGCATCAGTTTTGAGTACAAGTTTAAAATTCCTGGCTACACCACTGGTTGGTAGACATGTTCGGACAGGGGAGTCTAATGAGCTCACCCCCTAGATATAGGTAAAGGCGGAGGTGTAGTAACCCTGGCAGGCAGAGTGGTCTGAGTGTAATACAGAAGGTACCACCACCCATTAAGAATAAAGAGGAGAAAGGGTGCGGACTACCGGGAGGGACACAGGCCATGGAGGAGAAGGAAGGGTATGGATGGAAGGTGGTGTCTCTCAATGCAACAAGCCTGGGGAACAAAACTGCAGAGCTTCAAGCACTCCTTTCAGAGGGGAAGGTGGACATTGCCACAGAGTACCATGATTGGGGCTTGGCAATCCTATGACAGCAGACTCTGTTGCTTTGTGGCACAGCTGGGACATGCATCGATGCTCTGGAGCCGGCTGTGGTATGTACTGTGACAGCAGACTTTGTTGCTTTGTGGCACAGCTGGGACATGCATCGAGACTCTGAAGCTGGTTGTGGGTCTTGCTGTAGTTGTCTGAGGGTGCGGTGAATGGTGCCGGCTCTTGAAATGGACATGCATTGATGATCCAGGGCTGGTTGTGGGTCAGCTGCAGCTCTGGGATGAGAGGAGGCTTTGAAAAGTGTGGACTCTGTCTTGTGGTGCACTAGTGAGCAGCTGATCAGGCAAATCTGCCCAAAATACAAGGCGGGCACAGAACGTTGTAATGGCTGTTTTTACCATTACAGCTTATGACAGTGGAAAGTGGTAAATGAAGTTTGCCCATTTAAACTGCGGGCACTATAAGTGGCTTATACTGTAAAGGCTTTTGTTTACAGTGTATACGGTAATGTAAGACTAATAATGATAGAGTGCGTCATTTTGTTTCAACCATGGTACAATATGAAGCCCAGAGATTACTTCTAGATCTTGTACTACGTACTATTCTATTAACCTCTATGTTACAAACATTTGATATTTTAGACTAATGGAGGTTTCTTAGGAAATCCAAATGTGTTTCTTTCAATACATATACCTATAAATATATACCTTCTTGAGCCATTCTGGTTGCAATAAACCTATATTGTTCCATTGGTAATTTTCCTTTAAGCAGAAGTGTGGCAGCCTGTCAGGGCTTAGATGTAATATTTTGATCCAATAGTTAAGTTTTCTAGCAAAAAACAATACCTTTAAACTATGGACCCCAAGTTCTGTCCTAATTAATGGTGCCAGAATAGAGTAGCTCAAACCCAGGCAAACTCTGTATAGTTTATTTGAAGATGTTTCTAAAGCTTCAGATTTGTTAATATCCCAAATTTCAGAGTTGTACAAGGCCTGTGCATGATATTTAGCTTTTGCAGCAGTGATGAGAGGTTTGATAGTATTACCTCCACATTTCCTGTCAAATAGAGATAATGAACTAGCAGTCTGTTTAAGTTTGATTTTCAGGCAGCTAATGTGCTTGGTCTGGCTACCATTGTTAAGCTGACTCAATGTTTTGTTGTAGGGATTCTTCTAAATATTTCTTTACTCAAAGATAAAGATACCCAAGAATGACTAATCTATTGTTGAGCTGCCATATTCAATCTTGGTCTGAAGTCAAGTTATAACTGGGCTATGGTCGGAGATTACTCGTGCCTCTATCTCACACTGATTCAGCCCTTGTAGCCATTCGCATGAACCCCAGAAATAATTTAGTCTAGATTCTGTATCATGCACTTGCGATCTAGAAGTGTGTAGTCCCTTTCTTGAGGGTGTGTTATTCTCCACAAATCATGTAGACCCAGATGATCCATCAGATCCCTTAGTCCTCCTTGTGCTGGAGAAAGCCCCCAACCCGTGGTTTTCCTGACCTATCTAAATCTGCTGTTCTCTTTCCTAAGCTGGTCTCCGTGCTTCCTCACACCTGGGCTGTACCTCCTGATGCTGGTGGTAGGCAGGACTAAAGCTCTGAAGCGGGGGGGTAGGAAGCCCTCCACATCTTGTTGTCTCCAGTTTTCTTCCTGGTACTCTGCAAGCAGAGCTCTGCCACATGGCAGAGCTGAAGTCAAACAGTTTTGGCTTCTGGGGATATTAGACACCTCAGCTGTTTTTAAGAACTCCAGTGTGGGTGCCAGTCTCAGCCTTGCAAGCAGCACAGTCTGGCCCCATTTCACCATGTTGTTTTTTTTCCCACACATTCTGCACTCGGTCTGGAATGCTCCTTCAGTGCATTGAAAGTGTGTGTGTTTGGGGAATCAAAACGGGCACCTAAGTGCTTAGAAAGAATGACTGACCCCTTTCCATCGGGTTGACTTTCTCCCGCAAAGGCTATCGCAGGGAATCAAAACTGTACTGGAGTACTCCTATAGGATGACTTGCCCCATTTCCATTGTGGTGCTTTTCTCCCACAATTCTATACGGTTCAGGTCAGAATAGGCAACAGCCACCATTTTCACTGCAGTGAAGGTCTGGGCTCGGGGAGTTAAAACAGCACTGGAGAGCTAAATGGCACTAGAGGGCTTAGGGAGAATATATCACCCCTCAGACAGCAGCCCCATATTTTTTTCCATCAGTGACCGGCGTCTCTTTATCAGCCATTCATCGATGGTGGGCTGGCAGCATGACAGTGGGAGCTCTCGTCGACGAACGTTGCAGGGTATGAGGTGCCCTAATTGGAGCAAGAGAACTCCTCGATGAGAACACTAAGTACAATGAGATGGGGGTCAGTTACAAGAGTTAATGGGCAGCCAGCCCGGTGGCACTGAGGGTTGAGACACTGGATGCCACACCTTGCACCACGCTGGCAACCCAGGATAGGCTGCCAGGGGAGCGGAAGGATTAAGCATCCCACGAGTGCTCTGCTTCCTCTGGGGTGGGCCAGCACACTGTACTGATAGCTGCTGGAGGCCAGCGGTGCAGCAATGGGCAGCAGAAACAAGGGGGAGCGAGTGGAAGTCGGCACATAGTGCCCTGATGCCACTGCACGTCCAGCTCTCGGGAAACAAAAAATCAGGTGGAAAATGGCGGAGCATGATCTTTGCAGTTGATGGCCACACCCAGCGTCGCCCCCATACCCGAGAGGATCCTGCACACAGGGTGCGTGAGCGATTAAAGGCCAGCTCTGTGGGGGTGTGGGTGTCAGCAGCCGGAGATCATGAGGGATCAACTCCGCAGGAAGGTGCATAAATAGAGCTGTGATAAAAAAAGAAGAGTTAAGTGGCATAAACATTCGAAATCAGAGGCAACCCATTGATGGCTGGCAATCCGATCACCTCAGCTGCTCATCGATGGTGGACCTGCAGCTTGGCTTTAGCATCTCATAGATAGCAAGTACTACTGCGCAAGAGGAGTGCTAGTCAGGAGCCTTTTCCCAGCGTTCTGTGCCCCCCCCAAAAAAAAACATCAAGAAGTGCTGCCCAGAGAGTTATCCAGATCCCTGCATAGTATAGGAGTAAAATAAAAGTATGGGTTACACAGGACAGGACAGCTCAGTATTTAGCCCTTATAGAACCAGTACAATTCTTAAAGGGCCAGCACATTTAATCTCTGCTTCAGCAGCATGGCATCAGGAAGCTACGGGAAGAAGTACACTGAATTGAAGGGAAGGAGGGCCTTTGTGGTGTCATGGCCTCACACAAGCCTTCCAGGGGCAGAAAAGACCAGCGCTGCTAGTCCTCCACTGCTAATTCACCTTGGCTGGGTCGTTCACCTAAAATGTCCACAGGGCAGCATCTGCAAATGAGCAAGACCCACCTCAGCTCAGTCTGATAGCCCACAGGTCAGAATAAACAGCCACAGTCCACAGCCCCCTTTGACACCAGACAAAATTAAACAGTTAAACAGGGCCTCACTCTGGATCCAGTACACTTCGACGGACAACCTGAGATCACCAAATATGAGACCTCACTAGAAGGTACAAGAAATAGGACCATCCATATTCTCACTCCTGAGAGGCAGTTGTCCAAGGAGGATCAACATTCCCCACATCACAGGAGAAAGACAAGGTATAGAAGGAAATCTAAAGTGTTGCAGGGTGTGTTTCTTGGACTCCTAAGACTCCAGTTTATCTTCTTCTGGAGGGGGAGCTAGTGGAGCGAAATCTTGACCAAAAAGGGGTCACAGTCGAGATTTCCCTTGGATCTCACCGGCAGGCTCCCATCCAACAGAAACTGGTTTCTCTCCTGACATCTACTTCCAAACCAGCAACAGCCTTTCCTGTTCCTCCTACCATAAGGGGAGCGGCAGATCTCTAAGCTTTCTCCCTATCCAGTGTCCCAGCAGATCTTAAGTTTTTCAGGATTGGAAAGAAGCAGTCAGAAACATGGCTAAACTGCACCAGAAGTTAACCTCTGATTTTAAACTGAACAAACAGATGGCATTGGACAGGAATGTGGATGCCTTGTGAGGCTGTCCAGGGTGATACTCAAATCTTGGCTCGCCTCAACCACTGGCCTTGGCCCAAGCAGGCAGGGATCTCTTCAAAGACAGGTTTGGTAATGCATGCCACAGTCAAGGGCTGGGGCAATTCAGGGTTCTGAGACCCCAGTTGCAAAGTTTCATGACCGAGCTTATAACTAGGATCAAACTCTTAACTTCTCAAAAAGAGAGGAAAAAAGTATGGTTTCCTTACATAGTTAATATAACCACAGACACAGAGAAAAACAACAAGTAGTCACAAGCTATCTGAGCCCATCCTCAAATAAGGGGTAGACCTTCATATTTCTCGAGGAATGGGTCCAAACCAACTTGGTCAGATGGGTCCTACACATCACCAGCAAGCCCCCGCTACCTCATGTCATGCCCTCCTCTGTCTCCGGTAACCCATCCAAAAGACACAAACCTTCTATAGACAGGGAATACTGAGCAAGGTTCCCCCACAGAGATCAACTAGGGGGTTACTCCCTATTCTTCATGGTGCAGAAACGCATAGGAGGTTTCAGGCTCCTCTTACATCTCAAAGTCCTTAATTTTCCTACTCTGCAGATCCCACAAGGCAGAAATATGGTCATCAAACACTGAGGAACTGCAAAAAAGGGACTCTTTATGGTGTCCATCAATTTACAAGATGCCCATCGGCAGATTCCTATTCAGGAACTACACAAGCACTAGCTCAAATTCAAGGTGGGGGAGCAGTTCAATTCAAAACTCAGCCATTTGGGGATCCCTCAGACTCACTGATATTATTAAAGTTGCCAGTAGTGGACATAGTCCACATAAAGCCCCACAGCTCAACCAAAACAGTACATGCAGGGGCAGAGGTAGTTGCGGGTACGTTGGCACATGGATTCTCATTTATTGGAGAAATAGTTCTCCAACTTCATGCCAGACCAAAGTCCTCCAGGATTAAGTAGAGAAAGAGTTCCCTAACCCCACACCAGACCAAAAATCCTCCTGGGGCAAGACATCAGGTTACCAAAAGGATCGACTAAATCCCATTAAGCACTTTCACACAACCCCTCAGCTGCCTGCTTATGTTTTCACGTAGCTAACTGGGTCAGATTAAACCCTCACTCTGGTGACCATCTCAGAAGACAATGGTTATGATTGGTCATAAGTTGGGCCATCCTCACCAAGCCTGAATCACTTCCAATGCACACCTCAGGAGCTGGGGAACTCACCTGCATCAGCTGTCTGCAAAGGGCAGGTGGTCACTGTTAAATACAGGTACAGCATTAACATTCTCATGGTAAGCGCAGTATGACTTGCCCACAAAGCACTCTGAACAGCAATTCCTCAATCAGGATAGACTGATTTCAATGGACAATAGGCCAAGGTTAGCATACATCACCCATTGGGGGGGTACAGGAAGAGCATAGATGCTAAGGAATTCCCTCCACCTCTTTCAGTGGACTGAGCACTACGCAACATCGGACTGGCTTAGGTGCAAGGTTGTTCTACCAGGGGATTGGGAGATGAAGGACAGTGCCTCCCACATCCCAATAGAGCAGTAGGTCATTCCTCAGATCTTTTTGCTGGATGGTGGACCTACAGGGTACAGCAATTCTGCTCCCTGGCAAAGGACGAACCAGCGGTGGCTCAGGACAACCTTTCCCCAAGATGAGGGTCGGTTCGGTCTCCTGTGTGCCTTATCTCCATTGCCGCTTCTATCAAAAGCCCTCCACAAAGCAGCACTGATCAGGGCAGACATGATGGTAGTCTGTCCCTCACGGCTTTTCCACATATGGTCCCCGCTCATCATTCATATGTTAAGGTGACCATGTCTTAACCTTCAAGTTCAGCATGGACCTTAGCCATCAAGGTCTGGTTTGGCATCACAATTGGACAACCTGTCACTCTAGCCTGGGGACAGAGCTAGAAAACCCTAGGAGCTAGGCTACACAGCTCTTGTTATGGAAATGATGGGGAACTCAAGCAGCCTTTTTTATCTAAGGGGTATAGTAGAATCTGGAGAAAATTCCAGTTCGCGCCTCGTTCCATGCGAATACAGAACCATCCAGTATAATCACCTGTACTACTGCAGATCCTTTAAGAATGGTTGGAAAAAGAACGACACCACCTTAACAGTGCATGTTTTTGCACAAGAGGCACTCTTGTTGGTTTCAGGAAAACGTTAGGCTTACATCTCCATGTGTGGAAGTTTCTAGAGGAAGCGACATTAAAACACTCCATCTCAGAGCCTTAGTCTACTAGGCTGTGGCCAAATCTCCTTACGGCCTCTCCAGCAGGCATCTCAGAAGGAAGGTTGCTTTTTTTCTGACACAGGTTACTTTGGCCAGGAGAGTCAATGACCTAGGAGCATTATTCACCCAAGGCCCTTGCACTGTCTTTTATCATGCTCTGTTATACTCAGAACAGATCCTGATCTTTTCTTTTTTAACCACAAGTTAGAGCTACCTTCCATTATAATTAAAAGTTCATATGTTCTTCCTTCTGCCCACTTCCAAAAACCTATACGAAAAGGAAATTTTCATTCACTAGACCTGAGATGAGTGTTGAGAAAGTAGATTAAGAGGAAGGAGGCTTTTGGAGTCACATGATGCAGGAAGCGGAGTAGCAGGATCTCCGTGAGCTCCGTCTGTCACCCACACTAATATCGTGACTTAATACCATAACAGGCATCAAATCTTTATATTGGTCACAGTAATAGGCTGAATAAGTGCCAGAGAGCTAATTGTATGGAGGCTGAGATGCGAAAACCCCCTCCCAGACATACCCCACCAGCGACCCCAGAGAAGGCCGCGAAGAAATCCAAGACCTCGGGATCTGCAGCATCACAAGAGGCAAGTAGTGACCTAAGCACAGAGGAGCCTCCCAATGCTATCCCATTTTCTAGAAGAGATTGGCCGACTTAAGGATACGATTTTGGGCATGGCTGGAGAGCTTAAAGATATCAAGGGGGCGATCGCGGATGTAAACCGCAAGGTTATGGACAATGAAACATGCATTAAATCATTGGAGGGCACTAAAGAAAGAACTGATACAGTGATAACCAAAATCTCTCACAGGATCCAAAAGCTAGAGGATAAAATCGAGGACCTGGAAGGTCGGAGCCGACGCAACAACGTGGTCTTTATTGGCTTGCCTGAAAAGCTGAGGGCCAGGAGCCGATTAAATTCGCTCAGAAAATTGCGGAGAAAATCGTTGGGCCCTCGCCTTTTGGGTCCAAATTCATGGTGGAGAGAGCCCATCGCTCGCTGCGTCCTATGCCTTTACCAAATCACCCTCCTAGACCATTCATTGTACAGTTCCTTAATTTTCAGGAAAGGCAACTACTTATAGACAAAGCCAGAGAAGACAAAGAGGTGTACTGGGAAGGAGTTCGGGTTAGAGTTGCACAGGATCTCCCGCTCTCTGTTCGACAGAAAAGGGCGTATTCCATCCCCTAGTCAAGCGGCTGATAGCCGCAGAGCTTAAGTTTAGAATGGGCTACCCTGCTCGTTTGCAGGTTTTTATCAACAAGGAATGGAAATCTTTCGAATCTTTGGACCTGGCATCGACTGCTCTTCGGGAGGCCTTCCCTGCACTTTTCAAGGAGCCATGAACTGAGCTGAGTGATATCCAGATGGCTATGTTCAGATCCTCAAATGCAGAAGCTGCATGTCTTTTTTTTTTTTTTGTTCTGTTAGACGTTATTTCATCTGGGACTGATTTGGGATCCAATTGAACTCTGGTTACATTCCCTTTTGGACTGGGGAATTTTATGATATTACCACCGTAATTTAGTTCTGAACATGGCTTAAGTTTGTTAGTGGCGGGGGGGTAGAGTCTTTTACTATATTGTATTAACCAGGCAATAAGGGGGCCTGTATTAGACTGATGGGTCTCTAATGGGAGGTATCCTGTGAAGTAATACTCGATGCCTTTACTTTCTTTTTTTTTATTTTCTGTGTGGATGGCAAGATGGGGCGCAGAGGGATGTGCAGGGCGTCCTGGTGTCATGGGCCACAATGCGGAATGCTTAGGAAAGGGGAGGGAAGGGAGGCAATGGAGAGAAGGGGAAGGCATCTAATGGGAGGGTGATAATAATGGAGAGGTGAATAGAGAGGGAGGAGTTGGGGTTGGGGGAGGGAAACCGCAAGGCAATCCTAAAGTTGTTTGTTTGTTTAACTGGGAGGAACAACTTATATACTGCTTTTTAGTGTGCTTCAATGGGGACTGACCTGCTCATTAAACTATGTACTTGGAATGTTAAAGGGGCACGACATAAACTGAAACAATATAAAATATTGAAATACATTGAGGCGATGAAGATAAAGGTGGCCTTCTTGCAAGAAACACATTTGTTGCAAAGTGAAGCGAATTGTATGAGGAGAAGGCAGTTTGGGGAAGTGTTTTCTTCTGAGGGTAGCACGAAAAGCAGAGGGGTCATGATCCTAATTCACAGATCAGTGCCCTTTAGCCCTATGAAAGTTATCCAAGACAAAGAGGGTAGATTTGTGCTAGTTAAGGGGAGGCTTTACAATTTGGAAATTTTGCTAGCGGTAGTCTACGGGCCTAACTCGGATAGCCAGGACTTTTTGGCAGTACTGCTAAAGGCCTTGTTGCCATTCTCTCATATTCCAATGATAATTGGGGGGGATTTTAATCTGGTTCTTGATCCTATGTTAGACAGATCCACTAAAAATCAGGTCCCTGTCACACCGGCCAGTTTGGCTTTTAGTGATTTGCTGGACCGTTTGGGCCTGTCAGATGTCTGGAGGGTGTTACATCCACAGATTAAAGAATATACTTTTTTCTCTCAAGTTCATGGGTCAGGATCTTGAATTGATTACATACTTATTTCCCGGGTATTACTAAAAGGGATTTTGGAGTCCAGGATAGTGGCAGCACCCCTGTCAGATCATTCTGCGGTGGAGATAATTTCTCTCCCATCTGTTGCTCGCAAGGGCAATAGATGGAAGGTAAATAATCAGTTATTGAGGGTTCCTAAGATAGTTAATGACTTATCTTCGAAGATAGCGGAGTTCATTGAGATCAATACGAGGGGGGATGTAAGGCCAGACATTCTTTGGTCAACCTTGAAGGCATTTATTAGAGGATTATTGATCTGTCAAGCGTCCAGAAGGAAAAAGAGGTGAATGCTACTATGGCAGACTTGCTGGTCCAAATTAAGACCTTACAGGAGGCCTTGGTTGCTGATCCCAGGAGGAGACTGAAAACAGGTTAATCAAAGTAAAAATAATTACCTTAAGCTGTTGGGTGACCAAGCTGAGCTGGCTATTATCAAAACAAAGGCCAACTACATCGACCAGGAGACAAACTGGCAGGTTCCTAGCTAGATGGCTAGCTCAGCTGGAAGCATCTCGACTAGTTTTGGGGTATGGTCAGACCAGGATAGATGTGTCAAGACAAACCCAGAGGACATAACCCAGGTCTTCAGGAGTTATTATGAGACCCTATATGGACCTATGCATACCCCTCTGAGGGAAAGATTATTTTTATTTAGATGGATATCCTTCCGAGTTTAGACAAATGGATCAGGATGCTCTGATAGTGGATATTACCCAGGAGAGATTGAGAAGGCAATTAAGAGCTTACCGAATGATAAAACACCCGGCCCAGATGGTTTTTCACCCAATTTTATAAGGTTTTCTATCTTCCTTAATCCCTGTATTGTCCAACTTATTCCATCATATCCTTTCGGCAGGGATACAGATAGATATATTTTGAGGCCCTTATTGTAGTATTGTTGAAACCTAATAGGCCTCTCGGAGAAGCCCGATAGTTATCGGCCTATCTCTGTTAAATTATGATATCAAAATCCTGGCCAAAATACTGGCTGGAGAGAATTGGAAGAGTGGTGTCAAAATTAATTGGGGCTGAACAGGTGGGTTTTATGAAAGGAAGGTCTTCCGAGGACCATTTTAGAACACCTTCGCATGTCTTCTCGGCGTCCGAGGAGGCAAACATGTCTTGGGCGTTGGTCTCCTTGGACTCCGAGAGGGCATTTGATAAGGTTCACTGGTCATTCCTTTTTCAGGTGATGGGAAAATTTGTTTTTCCAGAGCAGTTTATCAGTTGGATTAGGGCTCTTTACTCAAATCCATCAGCCAGAGTTGTATGTAATGGGGTTATATCCTCATCCTTTAGGTTACAAGTTGGGACAAGGCAGGGATGTCCTTTATCGCTTCTTCTTTTAATCTCTACTTAGAACCACTAATAAGCATGATAGTCACGCTTAATAGGATCAAGAGGATTAAAATCAGGAACAGGTAATAAAGGTCACCGTGCTTATGGATGATCTGTTAATTTATGTTGCTAATCCGAGCACTTCAATCCCGCTCTTTGGAGGTTATAACTGAATTTAGTGCACTAGCTAATTATAAGTTAAATCAAGAGAAAACTGTCGTATCCCTAAACAACAGGGTATTTAAAAGGATGTTATTAATCTTGGTCTGGGGTGGAGCCCCAAATCCTTGAAATATTTGGGCCTTAATTTGACCACTAATCCTGAGAGGCTCGCAATCTCAATTTAGATAACCTAGTTCTGTACTATAGAATTGGATATGAAGAGATGGGCCCAATTGCCTTTGTCATTGTGGGGGAGGATAAATGTGGTGAAAATGAACATATTCCCTAGGCTTTTCTACCCTTTGAGTAATCTCAATGTCTGGCTCCCATTGTCATGGTTCAGAAAGCTTCACAGGATGATAGCTGATTTCATCTGGAATTACAAAAGAGCGAGGATGGCTTATGTCAAGTTGGCGGCACCCAAAGAACAGGGTGGGCTGAGATTACCACATCTAGCTCTTTACTTTTGCCTCATATGAACAAATATGGCAGATGGGTTTTCCATCCCGCCTAACTCCAATGGAGAATATCTCCCACTATGGGTTAACTTGGAGACTACCCTTATTAAGAGCTCAGGATTTAACCTCAAGCTTTACTTTATAATACCCCCAAGATGTTTACTATGTTTAAGAATACACTATTGAAGTGTCCCTTAAGGTCCACAATCAGTATGTAACTTCCTGAGGTATAATTATATCTTGGATGGCTACCAACCAATAGTAGGAAATCCACAATGCATGATACAACCGGATGATTGCGCGTAAGTGATGCCGGAGCTGGAAGGTGTAGGTGGCTGGACTTTCTGAATGAGGAGGGGATCCTTACCCTGTGCTGCAGATTATGCAAAATCTTAATTTGTCAGGTAAAGAGGTATTTAGAATCTATCAACTAAGACATCTCATTATCCAAAAACTGGGGGTAAATAGGCCTATTATACCCCATTTAGCCTTATGGTCAGAGCTGAAGCCCTTAATAGGTTCCCCACATGCTGTTTCAAAAGTTTACCAGATTTTGTTTCAGTGGGCCTTTAAGGATAATTTAACTCCTGCACCATATTGGGCCAGAGTTTTTCCCAATGTTAACTTGGATTGGAACCATATTTGGGGGAACTGCCATAAATATATGAGGCAAGACTATCTAAGACTAACTCAATTTAAGATTTTGCATAACATGTACTATACGCCCCAAAAACTAGAGGATTTGAAGGTGCTACAGGAGCCTAGATGTTTCAGATGTGGCTCAGAGGTGGCTGATTTACTACAAATTTTTTGGTACTGTCCAAAAGTGGATCAGTTGTGGAATCAGATTAGAACTAAAGTGAACTCAATGTTAGGTATAGGTGAAATGTTTACTCCAGAGGTTTGCATATTAGGGGATTTGTCTGATTTTCCGGTTAAGGTGAGAAAATATCATATAACACTGATATCTATCACCGTGAAAAGGCTGGTCCTCAAACATTGGAAAGACTCAACCGTAATTACTTATGCGGAATGGTTAAGAGAATTGTTAGCGAGCCTCAGGATAGAAAGAATGATAGCGATCCTACACAACCAAATGCCTCTTTTTGATAAAATCTGGTCCCAGTTAGAAATTGCTTTTTCCTAATCATGCTGGTACTGAGTCTCATGCCACTCAATCTCATATAAAATGCCTTGTGGGGGTGGGGATAGGGGTGTTAAACGGGATAGGAGGGGAGGGATAAAAGGGCTTATGATATGGTCAAGATTATTTTCCATAATTTGCATTCGTCGTTGTTTGGATTTGCTGTACAGCGATGGGTACTATAAGTATCTGTGTCATATGTCTGCTTAAAACTCATAACATATAATGCTTACTGAGAATAGTGGGTAAGGGGAGGGGTTTGGGGTGGGGGTCAGGGCCTTGGATATTTGTACGGTTATTTTTCACAATGCTCACTTGTTTTGTTTTAATTACAGTGTAAAGCGACTGGAATGATAAGTTTCTGTACCCCAATTTTGTTTAAAACTCAATAAAAAAGTAAATGGCAAAAAAAAAAAAAAGAGGAAGGAGGCTTTCACAAAACTTCAAGTTGTCCATTTCAACTACTGGCCAGAATTAAGAGTAACATGGTTTCAAAGGCTGTATAGCCAGATGGATTCTATCAGTCACCTCCCAAGGCTTATAATCAGACCGGAATAACCTTGCTTGGAGCAGTGACAGCACATGCCATCTGAGCTCCTCCTGGGCTCCTCCATGGGGGTACTTCACATAATCATCTTCAGCAGTCTTAAAGAGAGCAGCTGACTGTTCATTAATTCCCATGATTACAACATTTCATAAGCTGGATGCAATGGTCTCAGTGGAGGCATCCTTGTGCTACAGTCAGTGGAGGATACTTGGGGTCACTCGACATTCTTCCCACCCAGGACATTTGAGGATGCACTGCTCTTGCATATCTCAGGCATAAGGAAGCCCAGAGACCAGCTTAGAAGAGAGAAATTGAAATTTAAATACCTTTAAATTTTATTTCTCCAACGGCTGGTCTCTGGGCTTCGGATTCCCTCCCAGAAGATATATTTATGTAGAGTTGGCTGGCCTAATGGCACATTATACCTTAACTTTATTGCGTTTTTTGTTTCCAAGTTCTCATTGCATTGCTTCAGGAATGACTGGAGACAACAGGATGTGGAGAGCTTCCTACCCCCCCGGTTGCAGAGCTTTAGTCCTGCCTACCACCAGCAACAGGAGGTACAGCCCAGGCATAAGGAAGCCCCGAGACCAGCTGTCAGAGAAAGAAAATGTACAGGTATTTAAACTTCAATATAACATTAGATTCCAGTCTCCCCCTATCAGTATTGGGGGTCCCACTAACTGGGTAAGGGTGCTCAGCATGTCCGCAAAATATTGTGGTGAATCAGCATTAGGCCCATATATATTTTTCCTCATACCACTTTTTTTTTATTACCCAGAAGACCTTGTAGCAACACTTATCTACCTTCCGGATCTTTTATTTATTTTTCTACTACAAACTTCACAGATTTGGCTATTAGGATGATTACTCCTTTTTGTTTGCATCTCTCCCCACTCCATATACTTGTCCCACCCTACTGAAATGGCTAATTCCATTCTCTGGTAAATGAGTCTGTTGTAGAATAATAATACTAATCCTTATTTACATAGCGCTGTGCAACTAACCACAATTAAAACTGTGAAATGCATTTCCAGTATATAGAAACCATTCAATAAAAGTCCAGTTACAGGATGACACTAAAAGCACATTCAGATAAATAAGTTCATAATGCAGTCTTAAAGCTCTCCAGTGTCAGGCACTCATGTATCCAGCGAGGCAGAGAATTCCACAGGGCTGGGGCTACAAATGAAAATGCAAGTGAGCCAGATGTTTTTAGTCGTACTCTGGGAATCTCCAGCAATCCCATGGATGAGCGGAGCAGTCAGAGGGGGCAATAAGGATGCAGGAGCTTTTGCTGGTAGCTCAGTTCCCGTTCATGCAGGGCTTTAAAGGTCCGTAAACTGATCTTGAAGGTGATCCGCCACTAAACTGGCAGCCAGTGAAGTTCGCACAGCTCAGGCGAAATACGACTGGAACCAGCTGCAAGTGGCAGAAATCAATCGCTGGAAGTTCTAGGTAAAGAAAATTACAGTAGTCGAGGCACAAAGTCACAAAAGCATTGATCAGAGCTGAAAGGTCACCAGACAGAACTAGGTGTTTAATCCAGGTGATATTCCTCAGATGGTAAAAGGAACACTTGACCACAGCTGACACTTGGGAACTAAGTGTCAGACTGTTGTTAAGAAATATCCCCAGATTTCGCAGCTGTCCAGAAGTCAGTAATTGGGACCCTCCTAGCCAAGGCCCTGAGGAACAACCTGACCCCTCTATCCAATGACCAGGATCGACCACCAATACCTTGATCTTATCAGAATTCATCTTCAACCAGCTGATGTTCATCCAGACCTGGATTTCTGCCAGGCAGTTAAATACCATGAGTGCACTATCCTGGTTGAGAGTGAAGGACAGGTAGAGCTGTGTATCATCTGCATAACAATGAAACCTCAGACCACACTGCTTCACAATGTCTCCCAACAGCAACACGTACACCGTGAGCAACATAGGAGACAGCACAGAGCCCTGCAGCACCTCACATGGCAGACAGAATGCCTCAGAGGAATAAATCCCTGAGACCACTCTCTGTGATCTGCTGGTGAGGAAGGAATGGAATCATCTGAAGGCCATGCCAGACAGGCATTTCAGCAGCACTCCATGGTGTCAAAAGTTGAGGAGAGATCCAGAAATACCAAGATGGTGAGAGATTTCTGGTCTCTCACAATCAGGAGATCGCTGGGCATCGAACCGGTGTGGTCTTGGTGCTGTGCCTCGTAAAAATAAATGGACTGGAGAGGATCATGGATGGTGAGATGGTTTCCAATGGTATCGCCACGACCTTCGCAGTAACCTTCCCCACAAAGGGAAGATTAAAGATCAGTCGCTAGTTAGTGGGACAGTCTGGGTGAAGTGAAGATTTCTTGAGAAGGGGAGTTAACACTGCTTCCTTCAGAGAGCAAGGAAACTCACCCATCTCCAGTGAACACCAGACTATCTCCATGAGGACTGAGCTGATGACATCAATTCAGTCTAATAAAAGGTGAGTAGGACTGGGATCCAAACAGTGGCAGGTGAGGTGTATATCCCTGAGAATCCACATTACATCCTCAATCCCCAGCCAGCCAAACCAAGGTGTAGCAACATTCCACTGACCACAGTACCCCAATAGAATGAGCTGACATGATCCCAGACCTGATGTCGGCAACCTTATTGGCAAAGAAGTGAGCAAACTCCTCACACTTTTCATGAAAAAATGCTCTCCGAACCTGCAGACAGGCTGGATTGCATAGTCTGTCCACAGTTCGAAAAAGCTGAGCTGCAGCAATCTCCCTGGACAGGAATTATGCCCTTCTTATGGGAGCTTGCTGACTGGTAGTCTCTAAAATGTTCCATCAGTGTAAGTCTGTCGGCATCCAGGCCGGTTCTCCGCCAGATGCGTTCTAACCTTCGTCCATCTCGCCTAAACTTCCTTTAAGGCCCCATCAAACTAGGGGGACAGAGGATGAGAGGACAAACCAGGAGAGGAGCCAAGGCATCCAGAGCCCCATCACAGCCTGATTATAGGTTTGTAGAAGGTTCTTGGGACCCTCTCTTGCACCCAGTGATCCCGATATATCCAGTTCCTCCAAAAGACCAGCTGGTGTCACACCCCGCAAAGGGCGGTACTGAACCATCTCCACAGAAGCAGATCTATAAAGGGGCAGCAAAGGAGCTGAACCTTATGATGTGATGATCAGGCCATCCAATCAGTTCCACCACCAAGTCGGAGGTTTCTATCCCCGTGTGACTTGGATGAGATACTGGGACCGGCCGAGCTACCAGCCCACTTAATGTGGAGCCCTTGGGTATGGGCACCAGACAAGGTGAACCTCAATCAGGATTCCATATTTCCCCAAGGCATCTCCTGGTCCTCACTATCCCAATCTGACCACCCCAGTCCAGGGCCACCACCCTTCTGCTTCCTACCAACTATCCCCAATGCCCTGCAGTGTCCATACACTGCCACAGACAGTGGGGGGGGGCAGCAAAAAGGACAGAGGTCCCAGAACTCAAAAAGGGGGTAGCAGGGAGAGCAAGCTGCAACACATGCCAAAACGAGACTAAACTCCAGCCAGCTATTACGTGCCCAACTGTCAAACCCCACCCTAAATAACATGACACAACCTCAATATACTTAAATCACAGAGCTATATATAATAATGAACATTTTTGGATGAAAAGTCCAGACCAAAAAGTTCTTATAATAAAATTAGACCATAGGGCTCTCGCCATCTAGGACCAATTAATGTCCCACTCCAGGCCTTCAAACTCCCACTTCCAAGGTCAAGAGATTCAGAAATTTAAATGAAATCGAACAAACACATCCAGGAGCGCCCACCTCCTAGAAACCAGAGTGTCATAAAATAAGTTCACCTGTGGGCTCTCACTACTATAAAGAACCAGAAATATTCATTGACACTGTTCCATTGTTTGAAGAATAGTCTAAAGTCTCAATGCTGCAGTTTAACAAGAATATGGAAACTCTCACACAGTGGGTTCATAGCATTTTCTACCAGACAGTTATCTCAAAGCAGGGCTGTTCTCTTCTCTCAGTCAGGATAACCAGATGAAACCTGTCCCACTTGTCCCACTGCACATCCCTGCTTCCAGAAAAACACAGAAAAATAATGCCAATCACTCTGGATGACACTGCTCCCGGTGCCTGGCCTCCGTGACTCTTGACCGCTATGCCCAGTAACCCAGTTACAGCTCCACTGGTGACACTGAAGGCCCTGAACCCCACCCTGGGGGGAGCCAGGGAGGCAAAGTCAGCTTTGCCAACACATTTCCTGTCGTAGATGGGCAAGTAGTGGTGCAGTGGCCTGGTCTTGCGGGGGGAGTAAGCCAGGGAGTATCAGTGGTGGAAGATGGTCATTGGGGAGCGAGGAAGGTGTACAGAGTAAGGTTAAAGGTAGGAGTGACTGAGGGGAAAAGAGTACTGAATAAAAAAGAAAACTGTCCCATTCAAACCAGGGACACCAGGAACACTGGGGACAATTTTCCACTTCAGACTAAGGCTGGAAATATCAGACACCTATTCAGTCCTTGTTATCCAAAGCCAGAGGAACCCCACCTGAACCACTAACCTCTCCCTGGACCCTACCACTACCCACCATCCACCGTGCAGCAGAACAGAAGCATTCCAAGTGTAGCCACACTTTGGCAACATCACCCCGGCACTCACCAGGCAAAGGCCAGGAACCAAGACGGGCTCCTGACACTCCATCCACAAATCACAGTAAGATCATCTCAGTGCTTTTCCTCTTTATGACTCCTTCAGATACTTCCCTAGGTTCCGGTTTCAAAACCTCTGCTTCACTGACTGCAAGGATTCTCGCACCACTCTCCTAAGCCACCAACACTGGACCGATACAGGTAGTCCTCAGACTCCACAGCAGATTATGAGTTGAGACAGTCACACAGTAAGACGATAAAACAGTCGATAAATAATTTAGGAGACAAAGATGTTAGAAGGCACTGGTATTATTCAGCATGTCTCCGTCTCTATTTTGGTTTCCGGACTATTAACTAAAAATCCAAGATAAACAGAACCGACAGAGCACACTATGAAATAAAACAAAATAAATCCTAACTGCTGCTCTCTCACTGCAACACTAGATAGTCAGCCCAACACAGCCGCCATATTCTAGTCAGGTACCCCACCCAGTTGCTTCAGATGTCTCAGCACCTGGTACCTCTTAGGTGCAGTCTGATCACCTTTAATGTTCCAAGAAAAATATTTAACTTCCACAGCCATTCCCTTTTGTGGTAGTTTTGTAGCCTAGTTGTTGTGATTTCCCAGATTTGTTATCCAGCAGCTGGTGCATCTTTCCAGTTTTCTTTTGCAAATGCATCCTGTTTGTGCCCCCCCATCATAGAAACATAGACTTTTATGGCAGATAAGGACCGCTTGGCCCATCTAGTCTGCCTATTTCCTTACCTACAGGATAGGCAGCAGATCCTAGTTAACCAACAGCCTATTTCTTCCTACCCCCCACAAGAATTGCCTTATGTCTGTCCCATGCATTCTTGAATTCTTCCACAGTTTTAGACCCCACAACCTCCTCAGGAAGGCTGTTCCATGCATCCACTACCCTATCTGTGAAATAATACTTCCTCACATTGCCTCTGAACCGCCCTCCTTCTATCTTTAAATTGTGTCCCTTGTTCTTGCAAGTCTCTTTTTCTGAAAGATGCTACCCTCTTAGACTTTGTTGATTCCACTGAGGTACTTAAAAGTTTCTATCATGTCCCCCCTCTCCCTTCTTTCCTCAGTGGTATACATATTAAGCTCCTTTAGTCTCTCCTCATACAGCTTCTCTTGCAGACCCTGCACCATTTTAGTTGCCCTCCTCTGGACGACCTCTATCCTGTCTATGTCCTTGCGGAGATGGAGTCTCCAGAACTGGACACAGTACTCCAGATAGGGTCTCACCAACTGTCTGTACAGAGGGATAACAACTTCCTGTTTTCTGCTGGTGATGCCTGTCCCTATACATCCCAGTATACCCTAGCCCTACATACTGCCTTCTCACATTGATTACCCCCAGGTCCCTTTCCTTTTTTGCTGTTGTTACTACCTCCCCACCCATTGTGTATTCTTCCCCAGGGTTCTTGTTTCCCAGGTGCATTATTTTGCACTTCTTTGCATTGAATCCTAGCTGCCATACTTCTGACCATTCCTCCAATCTTGCCAAGTTCCTTTTGATCCTTCCACACCCCCTTGTGTATCAACCCTGTTGCAGATCTTTGTGACATCTGCAAAAAGGCATACTTTTCCTTCCAGTCCCTCTGCAATGTCATTGATGAAGACATTAAAAAGGACTGAACCCTGTGGTACCCCACTAGTAACCCCTCTTTTGTCAGAGTGGAATCCATTTACAATTACCTTCTGTGTCCTGTTGTGCAGCCAATGTTTTACCCAGGCTACCACCCTGGGACCCACTCCCAGGCTGGTTAATTTGGCTATTAATCTTTGGTGTGGGACTGTGTCAAATGCCTTGCTAAAGTCTATGTAGGCCATGTCCACAGCCCCTCCCTGATCTACTACTTTGGTCACCCAGTCAAAGAAATCTATTAGATTCATCTGACATGACCTTCCCGCTGTGAACCATGCTGACTTGGGTCCTGTGCATCACTGGCCTCTAGGTACTCAACTGTTCTTTCCTTCAGAAGTGACTCCATCACTTTCCCTACCACAGAGGTCAGACTGACAGATCTGTATTTTCCGGTCTCTGACTTGGTCCCACTTTTGTGAAGGGGAATCACATCCGCCTTCCTCCAGTCCTCGGGTACCACACCATCCTCTCATGATTCATTAAAAAGAGTAGCCAGTGGTTTCACTAGTTCCTCCCTTAATTCTTTTAGAATTCTGGGGTGAATTCCATCAGGACCCATTGCTTTGTCCACCTTCAGTTTTAGGAGTTCTTGCAGAACCCTTTCTTCTGTGATTGACTCCCCTATCAAGAGTGCTTCTGTTAATTGGATTAGGCACTTCCCCTCCTCTTTTGTGAATACTGAGCAGAAACATTCGTTCAGTATTCCTGCTTTTTCTCTGTCCCCCTCTCCCCACCCACCGTTCATTCTATTCAGCCTCACTATCCCTCCCTTTGTCTTTCTACGCTTGCTGATGTACCTATAAAAGGTTTTATCCCCTTCTTAACTGAGTTGGCTATCTTTTCCTCAGTTTGGGCCTTTCCTATTCTGACTTCCCTCCCTGCTTCCTTCTGCCTTAACCGGTAAAGCTCTCTGTCCTGCTCCTTCTGCATTTTCTTATACTTCCAGAATGCTATCTTTTCCTTCCTGACTTTCACAGCCACCTCTTTTGAGAACCATAGTGGCTTTTTCTTTCATTTTGATTTGTTTATTTGCTTCACACAAAGGCTTGTTGCCTCTGTGATGGCAGTTTGATACTTCCCATTGTTGCTCCACACCTCCTTCTAGCCTGTTTGCTAGTGCTTTTCTGAGGCACTCTCCCATCTTGCCAAAGTCAGCCCTCCTAAAGTCCAGTACCCTCACTTTTGTATGGCTTGACTCTGTAGCTAGGTTTAACATGAACCACACTGTTTGATGGTCACGTGTCCCCAGATGGCAACCCACTTCTAGATCTGAGATCTTCTCACTGCCCCCATTTGAGAGTATGAGGTCTAAGATTGCTCCCTCATGAGTGGGTTCTGAAACTAGCTGTCTAAGGCCTGCCACCTGTAGGACATCAAGAATGGCCCTGCTCTTGGATGTGGCTGCAGCAGATGTGCTCCAGTTAACATCTGGCATATTCAGGTCTCCCATCAATGGTATCTCCCCTTTCTCTGCCATTCTAATGCCTTCTATTATATCCTTGTCCATTCCCTTCCCCGACATGGGGGTCTGTACACAACCCCTGTGTGGATTGTGGTGCCCTTTCCAGTCTCCAAGGTGACCCACAGTGCCTCCTCTCCTCCCTGTTTACTCTTCTGTTCAGTTGCTTTTATCCCTTCCTTTACACAGAGACCTACTCCTCCCCCTCTTCTCCCCTGTAGGTTATGTACCCTGGTATGTTAACATCCCAGTCATGGTTCTCTGTGTACCATGTTTCTGTGACTGCTATGATATCCAGGCATCCCTCTTCATCAAGGCCACCAGCTCAGGGAGCTTGTTGCCAAGACTATGGGCATTGGTACTCATTACTCTTCATTTTCTGATGGCCTTACTCCCTTTTGCCCCATCCCTGTCCTTTTTGTCTTTGTCACTTTCTCCATTTACCCCTGCCCTTCTCCCTATCGACACTTCTACATTGGTGTTTGCTGCACTTACTACCATGATTATTTTGGGGGAGCTAGGATTTCCCTGCTCCTTTCCAGTGCCTCCCCCCTTGGCTAGTTTAAAAGCTTGCCAATGAAGTATTTAAACCAATCACCCAGGATCCTGGTTCCCCTCCCAGACAGATGCAGCCCATCATGCCAATAAAGGCTTGCATCACTCCAGGTGGACCCCCAGTCCCCAATGAAGCCAAATCCCTGGGATCCACACCAGTTTTTCAACCACTGATTGAATCGCATGGTGCGGAACACCCTAGCCTCTCCTATGCCATAGATGGGCAGCACCTCTGAGAAGGTTACCGTGCATGCTACTTGACTAAGGCCCCTTCCCAATTCCACAAACTCTTCCTGCACTTCTCTAATCCTTTTGTTAGCCAGGTCATTTGTCCCTAGGTGGACAATGACATCCAGTTCCCTCCCTTGTGCAGCTGCTCCAGCAATCCTGAGGATTCGCTCCCTGTCCCTCCATGCCATGGTGCCAGGCAGGCACCTTACCTCCCTCTCCCCTTCCTCCCCCAGTTCTACCTTCCTAACAATGGAGTTCCCCACCAGGAGTTGTTTCCTTCCCCTGCAGGGTCCCCTGCCACCCTCCTGTGGGTCTCCACTGCAGGTGCCTCCATAGAGGAACCACAATTTGCCAGAATGGCATAGGAATTGTGGAGAGGTACAACTGGAGGGATGTGCTTCTGTTCCACCACCCTCACCCTCCCTCAGCCCACTGTGGTCCAACTGCTCTTCTTTCTTGGTAACCTCTGAGGCAATGGCAGTGGCACTGGTGGTCCCTGGATGGAAGAGGAGGTCCCACAAATCCTGGCCAACTCAGCCTGGAGATGAGCAACCTCCTCCCTCAGCCCAGAGAGGTGCCTGCAGATGGAACAACACTGCATCCTCCAGAACATCTCCCGGAAGATTGCTGCTCCACAGCCACTGCACTGCAGCACTCCAATCATGTCTTATTTGTGGCCCCTTAACTGTTTGCAATCCTTACTCTTTCCTCTGTTTTTTTCTCTCTCTCTCCTTACTTTCTGCCTGTGTGCCCTTTAAGCTCCTGATTGTCCTGTTCTGAGGCAAGAATATCCTTTATTTCTCATTAGACCACTTACTTGCTCAGAGGCAGACCTCCAGCAGCTAGAGGAAGGTGGAGAGCTACTCTTGCCCTTCTAGGATTGTGGGTCTATGATCACTCACTTCCTGCTCCCAAACAGGAAGTTCCTGTTGTCAGTCAAATCCTGTGCCTATAAAAATAGAACTAGCTTTGGGTGGGGGGAAGGAGGCAAAATATAGTCCTAGTACAGAAGTTCAGTCACACAACAGTCCTTTCTCCTGGTGTCTTCTGCCAAGCTATTAGCAGAATCTTTCTAAGGCAGTCTTTAAATGTAGCTTCCTTCTAGCTAAGCCACTCCCCCACTTACTAGATCTTTCTACAAGTGATTTAAATCTCACAGCTAATAAGTCCTTTCAATCACCTGAGATTTACACCTAGATAACTGTTCAGTTAACCCAGACAAACACACACTTTTTTTTTTACCCTAAATTAAAGGTCCAAGTACAAAAGTTGTTTTTCTTTAGTCCCAGCAGAGAAGTCCAGTCACACAGCAGTCCTTTTTCCTGGTGTCTTCTGCCAAGCTATTGCTTCCTTACATACTACGTATAAATCATAGATAAATATTTGTTTTAACTTTTGAAACTTGCATTTATTGTTTCTAGTATGGGCCTACTACCCCTTTAATGTCAAACTTGTCTCCGAAAACTTTAACTAAGGTGAGCAAGATTTCGATGCTACTAGCACTCTGGGTCAAACTTTGGTTTCCTTCTTCCATCTTCATTGTTTTGGGCAGATTTTTATATCCTTGTGTGCTGCAGAGTTTTATCTTTGTTTTGATGTTTTTATCCATAAGTTCCAAGTTTTTAGTTTAAACCGATGCTTTACAAGTTTGGGTTGATCAGAACTCTCCCTTCCCACTGCTCCCAGTCAGAAGGCATCACATGACTATAGGCGCAGATTAATTCACTTGTAGCATGGGGAAGGAAAAGGGTTCAACTCTCCCCCCAAGTTACAGATTTAAAACGGTAACTTTCCCAGTAATGTCTAGCATTCATAAACTTCCTGTTTGAGTTTCTGTGAAAGGGACATTTGTAGGTGGATTAGTTGATTGTACAACATGATAATATCTACAGACACAATATTTTGATTTTTACCTGACGTTTGTTTATGTGGTGAATTAATCCATGCTGGTCTACTCTTGCAGGTTGATCTTTTTGGGAACATTGGTCATATTTTCATAGTTCCATTAATTTCTCGTAGAACATGTTGCAATTGCAAAATGGGGTGTGGCTACATATAAGGAAAAGATACCTGGGCGTGCATGGGGGGGGATTACATTAGCAAAGGTGATGTTACCTGTGCAAATCATCTTTTTTAAATCTTCAAGGTGAATAACACTAGTTCTGTTATGCTACGTTTCCTGCTCGCTTCTGTAATTTTTTTAGTTATTACTAAATGCCACTGAATATGTCATTGTGGTGTGTGTAGGGTCATAGTCTTAGTGCTTGCTCCTTATGAGATTCTGGGGAATAGTGAATGGAGATGTGGCGGGACAACAATGGTAATTGCAGAAAATGCGGTTTCTTTCTACTGCAACGTATGTATTGTGGAACATTTTACCAACACACAGGGAAGATGAAATGGCTGTTGGAGGGGTTACATTGCAGAGTATTGCCTTGTACATATTTTGGAACATTTTAACAAGATACAGGGATGCAGAAACATGGGGGGGGGGATTTGCAGAATATTGTCTTTACCTAGATAAAGAACTAAGACATGTCTAAAGCTTGGATATAACTAGTTTCACCCAGGTAGTAGATCAAGAAGTAAGTAACCATTAACCCGCACGTAACTACTATCAGCTAGGTACTGTGTTGCTAGCAAATAGACCCGGGAGTCAGTTGAAAAACCAATTATGAGTGACGGACCACACACTGTGACCGACTTTTCCAGCTAGTTTGAAATTTGTGACTTCAACTAAGGAAAATCCAACCAATAAGCGGGGTGGGTCAGAAGTTGATCTATGGGCAGAAAACAGAGAGTGGTGGTAAACGGTATACAGTCAGAAGTGATAAAAGTCACAAGTGGGGTACCTCAGGGATCAGTCCTGGGGCCAGTCCTCTTCAATATCTTCATTAGTGACCTCGCAGATGGACTAGAGGGTAAGGCTTGTCTGTTTGCAGATGACACCAAGATCTGCAACAGAGTAGATGATCCAGATGGGGTGGGCAGAATGAGAAGAGATCTGGATAAACTAGCAAAATGGTCAGAAGATTGGCAACTGGGGTTTAATGCAAAGAAGTGCAAGATCATGCACATAAGAAAGAGAAACCCTGAAGCCACCTATAGGCTAGGAGGGGAGTTGCTGGCAGTCACAAGGGAAGAAAGAGACTTGGGCATCATAATCACCGATGACCTGAAATCATCCAAGCAGACAACTAAGGCTAGGGGGATGTTAAGGTGTATTAGTAGGGGTATCAGAAGTCAGAAGAGGGAGGTGGTAATCCCTGCTTACAAGACACTAGTTAGGCCCCATCTGGAGTACTGCATGCAGTACTGGAGGCCGCACCTTCACTAGGTCATTAACCAAATTGAGGCAGTCCAGAGAAAGGCAACCAAAATAGTGCAGGGACTGCATCAGAAAACATATGAGGACAGATTAATGGAGCTCAATATGTAAACCATAGAGCAAAGGAGGGAGAGAGGTGACATGATCAAAACATTCAAACACCTTAAGGGTATTAACAAGGTGAAGGAGTCTAACATGTTTCAGTATAAGAAAAATGGCAGGACAAGAGGACAGCATGAGATTAGAGGGAGGCTGATTAAGGGGTAATGTGAGGAAGTTCTTTTTCACAGAAAGAGTGGTGGATACATGGAACGACCTACCTCAGGCAGTGGTAGATATGAATACAGAGCAGGGATTCACAACAGGCATAAGGGAACAATATAGATGAGTATGAATAGATTAAAGATTGACAGAGCAAAGGCCAACAGCACATTTATAAGGCAGAAAAACAAATGGGCAGACTGGATGGGCCTTGGGGTCTTTATCTGCCGTCAACTTCTAGGTTTCAATTTTGTTCAACTTTCACCATCGTTGAATTTTATTATTCAATAGTTTGTCATACTTTAACCTTTTATCTTTAAATAAATGATTACGCAGATTTGGCATATGCTGCATAATAGAGAGATATTGACATAAGAGGCAGGCTAAGAGAACCTGCAATCACCTCACCAGCAAAATCTATAGAAACATAGTAGTAATAATGAGAGGTTCCAAAGACAGTGTCCTGTTAATGATACAGTGAAGTCCCACCACATTAGCAACAGCATATACATACTGTATATAAGCCTGCAAGAAATAAGTTTACGTTCTTTAAAGATTTATTAAAGGTGAACTGTCAGCAATAAAATACATCAATGTACAGTGCACAAACTGCACATGCCCACCCCCCACACCACATTAGCAAACCATTGCTCTTAATTATAAGGTGTATGATCTAGGTAGCTAGCTTTTAAGAAGCCAATTGACACTGGCCAACTTCCAAGAAGGCAGCATATCTACAGGAACCTCGCAGGTTGTGGTCTAACCAGAGTAGTAACAGGTAAGCACTACTGAAGGAGAGATTGGTAGAACATCTGGTTGTCAATGGACTACAGGACCCAAGGCAGCATGGTTTCACCACGGGGAGGTCATGTCAGACCAACCTCATTGAATTTTTTGACTGGGTGACTAGGGAGGTGGATCAGAGGGAGGGCAGTGGACATGGCCTATCTGGACTTCAGCAAGGCCTTTGACACTGTGCCACATAGAAGACTATTACACAAACTGGGGAATATGGGTGTGGGCAGGACAGAAGTGTGGTGGGTAGGTAACTGGCTGGGTGGCAGGACACAGAGGTAGTGGTAAATGGCTGTCACTCCACAGAGGGAAGAGTGACCAGTGGGGTACCACAGGGATCAGTGCTGGGACCGGTCCTATTCAACATCTTCATCAGTGACATGGTGCAGGACCTAGAAGGCAGAATTTCACTGTTCACTGATGACACAAAACCCTGTAACAGACTAGACACACCAGAGGCATACCTCTCAACCTCCTGCCTCATAAATCAAGGACACATCTTCAGAATCGATGATATACACTCAGGAAGCTGGTAGAATAAGGGGCTTAGTGTAAAATGCATTTTCTAAGGAAAAACAAGTTGGTAACTTCAATGTTTGACATTATTTTGTGCTTACAACCCCCACTGTTAGGTCAAAAAAAAACAGAATTTTTAGGAGGGACTGAGTAAAATTTTGAGGCAAAATCAGAGACGTCCCTGAAAATCAGGGATAGTTGAGAGGTATGACCAGAGGGTGTAGACAGAATGAGAAGTGACCTGCAGAAACTTGAATGGTCAGGGGTTTGGCAGTTGAAACTGAATGCAAAGAAGTGCAAGATAATGCATATGGGGCACAAAAACCCTGGCACAATATATCAGTTGGGGGTGAGGATATAGCATGCACCAAGCAGGAAAGGGATCTTGGGGTTATCATCTCTGATGACCTCAATGTAGGGAAACAGTGTGACAAGGCAGCAGGTAAAGCAAATAGAATGCTGGGATGTATAGGCAGGGGCATTACCAGCAGGAAAAGAGAGGTCATAATTCCGCTATACAAGACACTAGTGAGGCCCCACCTGGAGTACAGTGTACAGTTCTGGAGACCATACCTACGTAAGGACATAGACAGGGTAGAGAAGGTTCAGAGGAGGGCAACAAGATGGTGCATGGATTGCATCACAAGTCCTATGAAGACAGGTTGAAGGAACTGAACACGTACTCTCTGGAGGAGAGGAGGGAGAGAGGGATATGATAGAGACATACAAATATCTTACAGGGAGGAACAGGGTGCAGGAAAACACTATTTTTAAGCAAAAAAGATGTTCCAGGACTAGAGGGCATGGGATGAAGTTGGAGGGAGGACGATTCAGAGGAAACATGAGAAATAATTTCTTCACAGAACGGGTGGTGGACAAGTGGAACACCCTGCCAGAGGAAGTGGTGGGGGCTGAAACAATCATGGGATTTAAGAATGAATGGGATTGACATAAAGGAATTCCGGAGGTCAGGGGTAAGGTGCAACAGACTTCTAGGAAAACAAACTGAACTTACAAGCTCAAATGGGAGACTGGGTGAGCCATAGGCCCTTATCTGCCGACACTGTCTATGTATCTATGTAGGTATAGTGTTTTTACCGGGGCATGGTGGGTGCAGGTGGTGACCAGTGTTCAAGCGTAAGACAAGTAGTTGATGAGAGACTATTGGCAGCAGCTAGAATAACTTTTGTAGAGTCTTACTGGAGCAGACGGGTCACTCCTCCTCCCCAAAAAGAGCATCTGATGAGCTTAGGTTTTTTTATTAGGCAATGGGAAAAAGAGTGGATAGTCATCATGAATGAATGACATATAGTTCAGATGGTATAACATACTAACATATTAAAAGCCAGCAGAATAGGCCTAATGGTCTGTTATGTCTGCTCGGTAGCCAGCCACCCAGTGGGTGCTCACTATTCCGCCCCCCAGACCCCAAGAGGGTCTTTATTGGCTTTAGAATCCCCTTGTACATGTCCCACCCCTTCTTGAAGCCCTCCACTGTGCCTTCCTCCACCAACCACTTGGGCAGTGCATTCCATGGATTCACCACCCTCTCAGTGAAATAATGCCTCCTACATTCCTCCCTCAAGTTTCCACTCATGGGGCAATGCTCGATCATTTACCATTAAGCAATAACCCGGTGATCGAGAACTCTAATTCCACTGGTACACTGGATGCTGTAATGCCAAGGCAAATGTTTGCAAGCTGAGCCAGAGTAGAGTGTCTATGTTCATTATTCTTCCAAAATTTAAGTGGGAAATCTTCTTCCTCACTTGTAGGAGTCACTGTCAAATATCAGTTGATTTCGTCTTCCACAGCTGAGCAGTGTTTGCCAAGTTGCAAACATTGTTTCAGCTTCTAAAGCATTTTGCTTCTCTTACTCATAGGAAGGCATCTATCATCATCCTCATGTAATTTGGATTGTCTTCTGCCTCTTCATCACTGACAGATTCTTGCAACTGACTTCGTCATTGATGGTGTGCTGCTGGCTCTTGAACTTGCTAAAAAAGCCGTTGACATAGTTTCAAACTCCATCAGTTCTTGAACTGCATGTTTCAGTACTGCTACTTGTTCCTCCCTAGACAGCTGCAAAGCTTCTTTTGTGGATGGATCCACTGAGCATGCCAGTTTGGCTGTGTCACTGTCTGGAAAGCACTTTTCTACATTGTTCAGCACAAGCCGTTTCACCTGCTGCACAGGTGGATGATCTCTTTTACTGATCTGTGACTTTTCCATAATCTCATTTTTTATGAGTGGTATTAGTGCCAGGTGCAGTTGATTGCTGCTGACCAGTTCAGTGAGCACCTTATATGGGAGAAGAAAATGTTTGAATTCTTCAACAATATCAAACTCCTCAGTTGTGAGGCATAGCTCGTTGTGTTCTGAGTGTTTCAAAGCTTGCTCAGCCTCCTGGTGACTGACTATGATGCTTTCAAACATAACAAGCACTGAATTCCATCGTGTTATGATCTGTTTTTTTAAAGTTAGGTGAGAATGCATTTTTGTGTTGCACAACTCTGGAAGATGTTGCTCCTTGACCATTTCTTTCCTGTGTGACTCTGATGGCATTGAGAATGGTCTCTGGTGTTGCATCATCATCATCACTGAGAAAGAGACCAAACTCTGAATGCATATCTTCCTCATCTGTTCCACTTCCACCATCTTCAATTGGGTAATCAGAATCCAGCGCCAGAATGTTTTGCACATTTGCAATCTTTTCCAGTAGGCTGTCCATCTCTGTTGACAACTTCCTTTTCAATGAGGTACCCTTTGAAATATAATCTTGTCAGTACTGATTTGCATTTCTCCATCACTGACACGATTCATGGAGTCAGTCCTCAGCAACAGGTGCAACGCATGTGCATCACAGTGATTACATTGTTTCACCCGTAACATGCGGATGGCCTTTTTCATGTTCTCCACTCCCTCGTGTGTCGAGAAAAGTTTCACTGTTATGTTGATGGCAAAATACTCAAGTTCTCTGTGGCTATGCTGTGTCACAGCTTCCCCAGTGTGGTTAGGCAACACTTTAAATGACAACGTAACAATGCAACAGCCCCAACCTGCGTACATGTAGACTAGGCATGTACCAAAGTAAGGACGACATTTGTATTTGTCAGTCCATCCGTCAAACATAATGCAAATGGAACGCAGTGCACTGAGGTCATCCTTCACTTTGTTTAATAAGCTGTATACATCATGCAGAGCTTTACCATGTAAACTTCTCTCACTAGGTATCTTTATGCTCTGGAAATTTTTGGAGAAGAATAGTTGGAAACCATTTTTGTTGACTGACCCGAAAGGCATCATATCCAAAGAAAACCAGACCAAGACATCGCAAACAAGTTCAAAATCGGATGCAGCTGGCTGAACCCTACCACTGGCACCACCAAGCACATTCATATTAATTGTATGTTGCTTAAGTTTCTGTACTTTGTTACTCTCATGTACATCTATGTTATGAATGTAGATTAAATGTTCCTTAAAGGATGTAGTAGCTGTTTGCGGGGCATAACATTTAACTCTGTTAATGTGTGCAGAAGACTACCCTTTTGCATACAGTGCTTGCTGTGCATCTAAGCAAAGGCAACAGAAATATCTACCATCATCAAGCAAAAAACTGAACCTGGGTCACCTGAAGAGGTACCTGGGACCTGCGTTTTAACATACAGTGATCCAAAGTATTTCCAAACAATGGATTTACTATTACCATGAGACTGCAATTTGGGGACAACAAACAGGTTGCATATTTCAGAGTTTTCACTTCATGACAGTAGTGATGTACTTACATACTTGTTAGTTTTACAACAGGGACCTGCACCAGCCATGCTGACAATCACAATACTACCTTTCTACTACTAAGTATTGGCTTTTATGTATATGCTGGTAAGAAATTAATATGGAAGACGCAAAGTCAAGTCAAGACTTGGATGCAATGTCCCACACAGACAAGAAGAAAACAAATATGGATTAGTTCTGAAAAAGTCTATTTTTTAATGTTGTAGACTCCTGGCCCATCTTTGTCCTTCCTCACTATAAAGTGTCTGACCTCACTTCAAGTGTCTGTCCAATTCAAGAAGATGAGTCTTGCTTGCTTCCGCTCCATTAGTTCTCAGGCGATCTACCTTATCCTACAATACAAAAAGTTATTTCAAGTGCCAGGTATGGCTACTGTACATTGCTATACTACATTAGCAAATTTAATAGCTAGAAACAAATGCTGTATTTGCATTGAAATGTGACTGACAACTGCAACACACATTTAGTCCGATCACTAAGGTACAGAAACTGGTATAAGTCAAGCGGTGTAACTGCTCATCTCCCATAATTTGGGGCTGTGCCCATCTATGGAAGACTGCATTTTTATCCCATAAGCAAGCAATAAGACACATCAGGGTGTGCATTAGACATTTTAACACATGGCTAGGAGGCATAGTGAGGCACGAGGCAACTGGCCGAGTGCGTCCAACCTCCTAGCTGTGTGTTAAAGTGTTTGTGCTTATGAAATAGTTATCTAAAATACAGATGTATATAACTAAAATGCATAATATTAAAAAAATTGACATGTTTGTCCTAATTTTTAATAAAATAGTACCTCCACCTGTTTTTTTTTTTCCTTTAGGACTTTTGAGCTGTTAAGGCATCCTTACTTGTATTTCTGTAGTTATGGCACCCCCCACTTTAGCAGTAGTCATACTTCATTTAGTTTGTACAAGAAATTCTGTTGTCTCTTTTTATATATATTTTGTATGTTATGGTAACGGTTGGCGCTAGGGAGAACAAGCTGCTTTTGTTTAGAGCACACAGGAGAAAGTCGTTACATGATGCAGAAGCCAAGTATGAAACTGGAAGAGTTCTGTAACGGATGCATTAAGCTGTCATCTTACGTACAGGTTATGTTGGTTTTATTTTTATTTTCTGTGGTGCTAAGGGAGTGAAGTACAGAGTGCCGGCTTGCTTATTTACTTAGAGACAGAGACCGCAGGCAGGGGAGTTGTGAGAAAGCCGTTGAGCCCTACAGTGAGGATGTACAGTGATTGTTATCCTGGCACTTTTTAATTTTAAATGATGCAGGTCTTGCATTTCATTTACAGCTACGCTGACAGATTGAAAATACAGCCTGGTATTTCATGTGCAGTTGGTGAAAACAAGATGGCTGGTTTTCAATGTGCCAACATTCTAACTGGCATCTTTACTAGGATCAGTGCCCAGAGGGCACTGCTGGTCCTTTTTCCTGTGCGTAAGAAGGAATATCACACAGGTATGGACCAATCAGGATGCCTAAATTCTGATGCCCATTTCATAAGTACCATTAAAAATATGGTCTCATAAATACTGTTATCTGAAACACACAATCCACAGATGAACCATACCCATCGCTACTGCTGATTCACTTGGAACCAAAAATACAGTGCTGAGAGTAATGGTGAAAGCTAAGATAGTAAAACAGATCAATATAATATATGGTCTTTGGCTAACAACCACACCGCAAGTGGTTCAAGAGGATGCCGTGACATCGTTGTAAACCTCAAGAGCGTAGCTAAAGAGGTTTACAGTTGGCATGGCAACCTCACGTGTTCTCAAAGCAGCTATTAATGTAACCACATACATTAGACTTCATAGTGTACGGGCTAGCAACAAAAAATTAATCACAGACTGATTTACTTTTCTGATTGCTTCTTATGTAAAGCATTCTTAAAACAAACAGGAAGACTGATTCATAAATAATGTTTGAGTCAGTTTTCTTAGCTTCACATTCTTTTATTTATTTATTTATTTAAGAGATTTACCAGATATGCATTCTGAGCGGGGACCGCTCGTTTCCAGATGTGACCTGGGGTTACATAGGTCAGACGACAGATACAGTATCAGTAAAACACAGCGCATAGATACAATAAAGCAGTAAAGTACAGTACATCAGTGTTACAAAGGTATAGAGTGGCTAGCAGTAGTCATGTCATAGTTAAAAGTGCCCAGCGTGGGGAGTCAACAGACTGCGGTTCAGAGGCGAATTATTTGGCAGCTAGGTCTTCGGGTAGCAATTACAAACCACAGAGTAGTAGGACCTCAGGAGTGGTTTGAGAGCCCAGTGGGAGTCTGAATGCCTGATGTCTGCAGGTAGCTCATTCCATAGTTTTGGCAGATGGTGCATGAATGCCATTTGGCCCTTAGAGGTACACATGAAAGGTACATGGAGCTTTTTCTAATCATAAGCTCTGAGCGGGTAGGCCGGGGGAGGTTGGGCAGATAGAGCACTGCTGAGGTAGGTGGGGAGGGTATGTGACCAGTACTTATAGATAAGGTTAGTGCGATGTAGTTTACGCCTAGACTCTAAGGATGAGAAGGTCAGGGCTCTGTACAGGTCACAGTGATGGGTGGTGGGAGGGAGGTCAAGAGCGTAATGGCAGAATGAGTGATAGAGGGGGTCCAGGCAGGCCAGTGTGGATGGGGGTGCTCCACTGTAGACCACGTCCCCATAGTCAAAGATGGGAAGGATCATTTTGAGGACTATCTCCTGTCTAACATAGGTGGGAAGGGAGCCTTTGTGACGGTGCAGAGCCCCTAACCTAGGGTGGAGTTTTCTCTGTAGTGATTCGATGTGGGCGTGAAAATTGAGGTGTTGATCTAGCCAAATCCCTAGGTACCTGAAGGAGGTGCAGGCGTCTAGGTTTGAGCCATCCAGGGTGTGGAAGACTGGGGGGGCTGCTTAAATAGGAAGATTGATTCATCAATGTTTATCAAGTTTGTCTACTGTAGAGCATTTATACATCAAACAGGAAGATTGATTCAACAATGTTTATTAAGTTCATCTTATCTTAAAGAGCAGGTGTACACTGTAATTTTCCCAGCCCCTCACAAACATACAGGGTAGCTGACCTGCTCCAATGTTGAGGGATATTAAAAAAAATACCATGTGCTTCAGTCCAGTAAAAGAGTTACAGGACTGCTGATGTGTACTCCAGGAAAAACAGAGCTGCTTCCTGAACCATCTGACATGCCCCAGGCAGTCACTGGAACACATACACAGCCCTCATTTTCTGACATCACAAAAGGGGGCTGTGGGTATATCAGCAGGTTCAGGAAGTGGCCTGTATTTCCTGGGGTACACATTAGGGTCCTGTACCTTTTTTTACTGGATTGAAGCACATGGTATTTTTTAATACCTCTCAACACTGGAGCAGGTAACCTACTCTGTATGTTTGTGAGGGGCTGGGGAAATTATAGTGCACAGCTGACACCTTCAGGAGAGATTTAACTAAACACAATATTTAGAAGTTCAGCATGTATTTCACATTCATTTTATGTTTCCCCCTATTATTAATTACTAAGGTCATTTGCATGAAACAGGATCCTTGCTCCTGAAGAGCACATCTATTTCTATTGCCTTCTCCCTACCAGAGGTCATAATGCACTGCTTGTGATTGTGACAGATACCACCTTAGCAACAGACTGGTGCCACAAATCACAATCAGGGTTCATTTTTGTGGTGGAGGATTGGAATTTGACCATATCATGTATTCATACAAATTTACTCATTATTAAATAATGGAGAAGAAAAATATACATAGAATACAAGCTGAACTGTACCTAATTATGTTTTTCCAAAGTTTTCGCTGAGGTGTCAGTAGCTCTTTAGACATTATTAAACAGGAAGATTGATTCATCAGCAGTGTTTGAGTTCATCTTCTTATATTAAGCATTCTGAAATCAAGCAGGAAGATTGATTCATCAGCAGTGTTTGAGCTCGTCTTATAGTAAGCATTCTGAAATCAAACAGGAAGATTGATTCATCAGCAGTGTTTGAGCTTGTCTTCTTATATTAAGCATTCTGAAATCACACAGGAAGATTGATTCATCAGCAGTGTTTGAGCTTGTCTTCTTATATTAAGCATTCTGAAATCAAGCAGGATGATTGATTCATCAAGAGCGCAGTAAGAAACGACGGGACATGCACTAGAGAGTTCTAACACATGGCTAGGGGGCATGTTAAGGAATGAGGGGGTTGAACCCTCTAGCCATGCATTAGAACTGTCCAACACACATTCCCAAAGTGGTTTATTGCACTTATAAAATGGGCAGAGTTGTTCAAATCAAGAAACTCATTACTTAACCAGCCATGATTTTAGATGAAATCTCACTTGCCCCCTATTCATTACAATGACATTAGCTCTGTTTTGGTTCTTGACCCGGACGGGTGGCAATGGGAATTTGCACACCACTGAAAATAGAGCTGTATTTTAAATGAGGCCTCAGGTTAACAGCCAAATCTTTAGCCCATTTTATAACAATGTATATCAAGTTCCTCGCCACACTATTCATACAGCTTGGTGCAAATCAATTTAATACCAACACATTAAACATTTTTCACAAAGCTGTGAGCATTCTGTTTTGTTATACCATTGATATGACATACTAAGAGTTAACAGAGTAATGTCATATCGATTGCATAACAAGGTTGGAAGGAAACTGCTGGATTTTGCTCAGTAAGGGCCACCCATACATTCTCATTCTTATACAGCTAATGGGTTAAGCTGACTTTGCGTTGAAGCTGCTGCCAAAATACTACTCCACAGTAGTGTGCATAGAAATAAAATGCTTAACTTCATTGTGGTCTTACTTTCTAGTGTGGATGTGTTAGACGACTACCATGACTCCCCCCCGAGACTGAGAAAGGGATGATTAAGACATTCATTTAACTGTTGATGACTCTATCGAGGTCCAGAAGGAGGCAGGTCACTGTAGTTCAGCTGCTGTCCAGCCTCTCTTCGCTCCAACTGTAATAAATATGATATTATGTTTGATATTGGTGTCTTTTTTCAGATACCTCACTTTCCATTTCATCATTTTTTCATGAGTCCTAAACTCTAAAGTCACAATTAAATTGCTAACAATACACGTTAAACACATTACAATGGGCAAGAAAATACTGGCTCCTTAGTAATGCACCTGGGTACAGGAAACCCTGGGGAGAGCTAAGGTTGGGGGATGGGGAGAGGGTCCAGTGTCACCAAGGAGGAAAGGGACTGAGGAGTTCTCTCTGATCTTATCAAAGCAGTGCAGAAAGGCAATATTGAAGATGGCAATCAAGAGAAAAAATGTAACACTGGCTTCATGGTGGGGGACTGTTGGTGCATTGCATTTCATTTACATAGAGGAGTGACAGAGGGCAGAGCAGCATCAAAACCTTTAGACCTGGTCAACCACAACATGCAGCAGACAAACTGGCAATATTTATTTGTATTTAAACAGTGCCCAGAGGGGAAGGCTTTGATGCAACAACACTGTTTTTCACCAACGCTCCCCTACCCCAACGTTTACAGGGGTGGGCCTGACTCCTGAGTGAGAGTTTCTTCCTCTACGCTAGGTAGACATATTACATCTAAAAAGAGATGCTGTACTGCAGAGTTGCGAACATACAAAAATTGCCAGCAAAAAAGGCCCACAGGTCTATCAAGTCTGCCTGATTGTGCAGCTCTTACTTTCAAATCACTACTGCTGCTCCATCACCACCCAAACCTCTTTCTTCCTCCTCTTTTCTGGAGTTATCATTAGGCTTAAGGAAAGATTGCGTGTACACACACACTATTTCTTTAAGCCAGATAACTCTGCAGGTACAGCATCTTGTTTTAGATGCAATATATGGAAATATTTACAAATTGTTTAAAATATACACAGTGGCAATGCCACTATATTAAAATGGAATGGCTGCATTAATTAAATTATCCCCTTCAAATGTGGTTGCTTATCCTACTATGAACAGGAAAAGTCTTTGGATTACACTATTACAAAACCTCTCATTAAGTTCAAGGAAACGTAAATCTGAGGCTTAGGCCATAAACAGGCTGTTCTATAACATCATGTGTGGCAGTGTCTTGGGGGCAACAAAAACTTTCATCGGTCACATCTGCATAGAATTATACAATGGCAAAAAAAAATTATAGGAAGCTGATTGGCTGCTGATGCCTAGACACAGTGATGTTATTAAACAATGACATCCATGTATCTAGGGCAGGCATGGAGATGACCACAAAACATGAATGAAATCCCTTCCTCCCTGTTAAGCCACCACTGACCCGACATGGCTTCACATACTACCTAAACCGTCAGGGCACTCCTCCTCCCATAACGCTAGTCTCATCCCTCACTCCTCCAGTGAAGCACAACAGCATATGTAAAAACTCCAGAACACAAAATTCTAATTGAAGAAACCACCGCTGTGTGTGAGTGGCTTCATTGTCCCTGCCTGCAGCTCATGCTCTTACAAGCAAAATGGCAATCCCCACTAGCCACAAAGATCAGGGAAGTCCTCAGAGATTCACCTCCTCCTCAGACTCCCTCGGTCCTGCAATAAAGGGAATAGCCACATTTTGTGTAATTAAAGCAAAAAAATGAAACATTTTTCTCCTGAGCACCACTGCTTGTGGCTATAGGCTTTCACTAACAGCACGTGCCCCATCGGTCGTTTCACCGAAAAGCTACAGGCAATGGCTGTAAGTAAACTAAAAGAAAATTCATTTTTTTCTGTCTCCTACAAGTAATCATCTGCAATACAACTCACTTCTGCAGGGTAATATCCTCTGTTTCCACTGCACTGCTCCACACTGTGATAATGTTAGGGGGTGCACATGCCACACACTGCCCATCCCCTACAAAGTAACGGCTGCGGTATCCAAAATGAAAACACTAGTTTCTCCTGGTACTCAATGGACCCAGCTGATATGGGGATGGAGGGCCAGACAGAAAGACAGAGCGACAGAACTCAACCATGACCAGAAAATTCCATTGCTAAGATGGGGAAAGACAATATTAGTACAGTTACATAAGGGTTTACACAGGTCACAGCTCCACCTACTGGACAAACACAAAAATGATTTTTTTGTGTTAAATACACATCCACACATAAAATATACATAAAAGTTGTTTTAAAAGTGAATTTATTTTTTATTATAATATAAATGAGCCATTGTATAATAGCAATAAGGCACTCCAGGGATGTGGGTTATTGTGTAATAATGTCACTCCTGGGGTAGCAGAACACTCGACTTCACCTCATTCTTCAGCCCACCCCAGAGTGATGTTATTTAAGCAATAAGGCATGACCAGGGGTTATGTTAATGGTCTATTAATCATCTTCTAGGGGCATAATGTGGCACGAGGCATTGCCGAGTGCCACATGCCCCTGGAGGTTATTAACTGACCCCTAACATAACCCCAGGAGTGCCTTATTGCTGTTGTAATAAAAACATTTTTTTTAAACAGTGTTAAACCTTGTTCAATATATGGGTAAGCTGTACAATTATGTTAATAAAAGATAAACATAAGGCTGTTAGAATGTTTACAGCCAATCATAAAGCTTCATTTCTCAGACCATTGTTATAATACACAACACACACCCTGCCGTGCCTTATTGCCTAAACATTAACCTAAAGAAATTCTACAATTGCTGTGCTTGCTGCAGTTCAGAATGGAAGTTTAAGCTGTGTGGAACATTTGTGCCAAACATTCTGAAATGCAAGCACATGGTTCTTCTCAAATGTAAATTGATGCAATTCTACATGTCAGCAGAAAAGGACCTTCCTGGGACATCGAGTCTGCCCATCTCCCCCTTTCCAGTCATTCCCACCACCCCTTCCTCCATGGTTCCCACCTCCCTTGACAGCCCCTTGTAAATGTCTCAGGCCCTCTTGAAACCCTCACCACCTCCTCTGACAGCCAGTTCCAGGGCTTGATCACTCTCTGTGAAGTAATACTTCCTGACGTTTCCCCTAAACCTTCCTCCCCTTCAATTTCAAGTCATGCCCTCTAGTTCTTGTAGCACCCTTCCATGATAAGTTCTTCCCTGCTCTACTGAGCCCCTATACATATTCAAATTTCTATCATAGCCCTTCTCTCCCTCCTTGTCTCCAGAGGGTAAATATTCACCTCCTCTAGCCTCTCCTCATATGACATCCCCCAGCCCCTACACCATTTTAGTGGCCGAGGCTGTATGTAGTATGCAAATAAAGCACAGAACTTCACTCCAAGAAGAAATGTTATCACCCTGACAGTATTATTTACTAATGTTAGTAAATACTGCCCTTCAGTGACAATGCTATTCTTGCAGTGATTTTCGGTGCTTTTATTTGGTTTGCATACTACATACAGCCTCGACCCTCAAGTGGATATTTGTGTCTGGGAGTGCAGCAGTAAGAGACAGAGTCATACTCAGAGGGGGGTGGTTGGGGGACTAGCCTCATCCCCAAGGTGGGGTACTAGTGGAGCACCCCAGGGGTCAGTGCTGGGGCCACTCCTGTTCAACGCCTGTGTCTCAGACGTAAGGAAGGGGGTCAGGAGTGAAATGAGTCTCTCTGCAGATGACTCAAGGCTGGGTGCAGTGGTGGATGAGGAGGAGGGGAGGATGGCCTTGCAGGGGGATCTGGAGGTGCTGCAAAGGTGGTCAGGAAAATGGCAATTGAAATTCAATGTAGGGAAGTGCAAGGTTCTGCACCTGGGAGTCAGAAATCCAGGCCAGGGGTATACCCTGGGAGGAGACAAAATTCAGGTCACGGAAGGTGAGAGGGAGTTGGGGGTAGAGGTAGATGTTGAAATGAACAACTCAGGGACCTGTAGGAGGGCAGCACCAAGAACAAATAGGATGCTGGGATGCATTGCCAGGGGGATTACCTCCAGAAAGGCAGAAGTGATTCTACCCCCTGTACAACTGCTTGGTTAGGCCATGTCTCAAATATTGTGTGCAGTTTTGGAGACCACATCTAAAGAAGGATGTTACACTCAGAGATGGTCCAAAGGAGGGCAACCAAAATGATCCAGGACCTGGGGGAGAGGGCCTATGAGGAGAGGCTCAGGGAGCTTGACATGTACACCCTGAGGAGAGGAGGGACAGAAGAGACATGATAGAGGTCTTTAAGTACATAACGGGGATCAATAAGGGGGGTCCAGTCAGGGCTCTCCAAAGAAAGGAGGCGGGGACACTGAGAAGAAATAGATGTAAGCTGGAAGGGGGCAGGCTCAGAGGGGAGAGGACGAGGTGTAATTTCACTGAAAGGGTAGCGGAGCCATGGAATGCACTGCCCAGGGATCTTGTAGAGATGGAGACTGTGGACGGATTTAAGAGGAGATGAGACAGGTGCAGAGAGAAGGTAAATCTCACCAGGTCCAATGCAGGTGGCACATCTGGGACTGGGGACAGTATAACCCAAGGGGGAAGGGACGAAACCAAAATCAGTCCTCGGTGCAGGTGCTGAAAATCTATTCTGCTGGCATTTTAGTATGTTAGAGTTAATGCTGTGACTGTTCCAAATTTAGTTTATTTTCTACTGCCTTGCAGAGTCTGTATCTAAAAGAATTTAAAATGCACTTGTGAAACTGAAGCTTGAGCAGAACAACATAGACAAGACAATAGAAAAGAAACTGGATTTGGAACACACACACACACACACACACACACACACACACACACACACACAGTAATGCTTTTACTGCTGCACTATCAAACAATGGAATACTATCATCTTGTGCCAAACTCACATATTCATAAAAGAATATAAGGTTCATTGTACAAGACCTTCCTTTAGTGAAGCCATGCTGCTATTTTCTGTTATACCCACATCAGAAGTTTGATGACAGATCAAGTCTGTACTACACAACAAACCGTCCATTACTTTACCAGGCATACTAATTAACAATTAACATTGTTAGCATTACACAGGATGACAGAACAAGTGCTGTCCATAGCTGGACAGGTCCCTCTCTAATACACACACGTCATTCTCACTCAGGCACTCCTAGGAATTTTAATTATATTTTACCAATTTGCAAATGCATATCACAGACTGACAGGGTGGATGTGACTGTTCGCAACTGAACAGGCCGCCCTCCCCACACTGATATATACAGACATTTTATGCAATGGTCAAAGAAGGATTGTGCTGCCGATGGATCTTTCTCAGTGCTGGATCCGGCAGTACACAGATTGAGTTGTATACCTAGAGTCTCCCAATTGAATCTGATAAGACAATTATACATTACCATGATGACATCTCCAAAATGAAATCCATGTAAAATAAAAACAATATATAAAAGGACGCTAACTGACTGAATGCACAATGATGTTAACCCAGCACAGGTTAAACACAATAAGATGCACTATAGTAAGCAGGTTTAATTATTTAGGGATGTCTCCTCTGCAGCTGAATACACTGAGTATCTGAAATCATTTCAGATAAAAGTAATGCTTGCACCGATGTTTTCAGAATTGTGTGTAACAAGCATTTGTCAATGCTGAATGTTTGCTTGATGGCATTGGCAGTGGTAGTGTCAAAGTTACAGAGCTGTGTAATAGGAACGGCAGTGAAGTATTGAACTGAAGTCAACCCCACCACCACCCTGCAGAGAGTGACAGGCATTGGGGTGTGGCTTTGGGTCATCAGGCATAACGGCCATGCCATTTCAGAACACCCCACTCTGCAGACACTGGCAAGTGTCACGGTGTTCCTCGGGGTCTTTGGTCCTTATGTGCACCCCATTCCATTAGGAAATACAGTGGGATGGGTGCGATATAGGAGAATGGGGTGAAGTTTGGGGCTGAAGAGTCCAAGGCATACCTCAATGCTTCTCACTGGGTGCAGGGTGTGGAATGGTATGAGCACCACAGGCAAGAATCCCAAGTCACACCCCTGATGCCTGTCATTCTCTACAGTGTTGGGCGTTATGGTTGGAAACCCTAATACCTCAGGCATTCATTGGTATTTTCACTCCAAATGTTCAACATATTTTTTTTGTGACTCCACCTCATGAACAGGGGAAATATCAGTTTCTTAGCCAAAAGCTGCTTATGTACAGTGACTACGGCATTTAGCACCACAGGTGCAAAAACATTCCGAACAGGATGTAAAAAATGACAGCTGTACTGTTCATGGGGAGGTGTAAAAATGGCAATGTTGTAAATCTGCAGTAAAAATATTTAAAAAAATGGTGAAGTCATGAGCGTACATAGAAACTGTGCAACATCACGCCTGCATTATGATTAGGTGGGGATTTTTTTAGCAGATTGTCAACTCAGGCATTTTGGTGCCTCCAATCATGAACAGTGTCACTGTGATTTTCTTTATCTGTCCTGAACAATCATTTCCCACAGCAACCACGCATCTCTGCGCTGAAAGTGTGAAAACACACTTCGGCCATGTTGTGAAAAATGACAGCTGTACTGTAAATAAGACAGTGTGGAAAAATGCCACTGGTGAAAATCTGGACTGAAAATATTACAAAGTCATGAACTTACGAGGGTGCGTGGAAACAGCGCAATGCTCACTCGTAACACAGTCATTTTATGGACTTTTGTCACCAAATTTTCAACATAGCCATTTTAAGACCTCTGCTCATGAACAGTGTCACTGTGATTTTCTTAATTTGTCCCGTACATTGATTTAGCACACTGACTGCGCCATTGAGCGCTACATGAGCAGAAACACGTTTTGGGTGAGATGTGAAAAATGGCAGCTGCACTGTTTATAAGAGGGTGTGGTAAAATGGCAATGTTGAAAATCTGGAGTGAAAATATTGAAAATTTGCAGACTTACGAGCATGCGTAGGAACTGCGCAACACACACTCGTAAAACAGTCATTGATTGAAATTTTTCCACCAAATCTTCAAAATAGGCTTCTTGAGAGCCCACCTTATGAACACTGGCAGTGTCATTTCATTAACCAGTTCCGAAAGGTGATTTTGTGCAGTGACTGCGCGAAATCACCCTTCGGGCTCGAATAATGCCACGACAGTGACATCAATCATGAGAAGGGGTCCCAAAAACCCCATGTTGAAAATTTGGTGCAAAAATTGCCTAAAATATGCAACAAAGTTGAAACCCCCCTATCTAGCCCATTATACAGCTTACCGGCATTTCCTCTGTTCATGGTTGGCTTTGAAGAGTGCAGATGTGTTCCCGGTCCACTGAAGATCATCGCACTGAGGTGCAGAGGTAAGTATGGGGTGGGGGGTGTGTGGGGAGGCAGGGTGCGCAGTGGGTGGAGTGCGGGTTGTGGGAGGGGGCCAGGGAGACTATGTGGGACCATTTTTCTTTGCAGTATTCTTTGTTTCCAATGACTAGCGGGACATCATTTGCCATGCTGGGGTGGGCTCAGCGTGCATAAGAGATGTTGGGGGCATTCAGCCGATGGGGATTAGGCACCCTGTCACCCAAAACATCAATTGCCATGCTAGGGGGGGTTCCCAGCGTGGCACCCAGTACTGGGGGGTGAGGACAGTGGAGCCGATGGGGGATTGGGCACCCCTGTATCATGAGTTGCCACGCTGGGGTGGGCACCCAGCATGGCATTTGGAAGGCTTTGGGGGGCGGGGAAGCACAGCACAGCATACGGGGATTGGGCATCCCTTTTGGCTATACAGTGTGTGTGTGTGTGTGTGTGGGGGGAGCTTTGCATGAGCAAGCAATATCTTATTGCTGCTCACTGAAGCGTAGCTCCCCCTTTGAACTGTATGCCACTGCATTTTGGAGCTTGTCATAGACAGCTCCATCATGCATTGGCTTACAGGGGCTGCGCCTGCCAACACACTGATTGAATTGGAAGAGCGGGTGACACACCTCGAAATCTCGGATGATGGTACTAAGTTTCTTGCACATGCGTGGAAGAAAACATAATAAATGTATCTTAATTTTTGAAGACCGTTTTTTGTTTGAGCGTGCATATGTGACACATGAATGAGGGATCCACTCACTGTAGATCAAGGGAGGATGTGAAATGGTGCAGGTACATGGGGATGAACAAAGTGGTAGACAGTAAGCCCTACCTGAGCTTCAGGCTGATGTTGCACAGCTGGACTAAGGCACAAGCACCCACGGCATGTTCTTATAGTCCCCATTTATATGTCCATTTATGTTCTTACAGTGCTGATTGCCTAACTGAGCCAAGATGTAAAACAGATGCTAAAATGTCAGGTTTATTTCGGGTGACCATGTTGTTATAGTCCCCATTTATATGTCCATTTATGTTCTTACAGCGCTGATTGCCTAACAGAGCCAAGATGTAAAACAGATACTAAAATGTCAGGTTTATTTCGGGTGATCATGTTGTTATAGTCCCCATTTATATGTGCATTTATGTTCTTACAGTGCTGATTGCCTAACTGAGCCAAGATGTAAAACAGATACTAAAACGTCAGGTTTATTTCAGGTGACCAGGATCGCAGTGGGGGAAGGGCAAGTAACACAATGTTCTGAGAATGTGCTTAAACTTATCAACCGTTGCTGTGCCACGGAGTGATACACTGCTCTAGAATCCCTATACGTTCAAATTATGTTTTGCAGCCTAAAGGTGCATAGGTGGATAGGCATTTACATTACTCAGCGGCAAATCTTTTTCATACTTTTTCTGATCATCAGTTAAGATATAACCACTAACTGATGAGACACTTGGGGGTATTTTTTTTTCTGGAGGATTAGAACCCATGGCGTCCATGAAAGTGTGCTTTGGAGAGCTGGCGTGTGTAAGGACTGTTAGGCACCCACACATTGTGGTGGTCCTGCTTTGGCAGGGAACAATTTATTAAAGTAATGATGTGTGGCTTGTCTATTTAAGCTAGACAAGACTACACCATCCTATCAGGCAACTGACACAGTTGATCTGTGTGTGGGAGGACTGCTCACTGAAGCGTAGCTCCCTCTTTCAACTGTATGCCACTGCATTTTCAACTGCCGTCATAGACAGCTTCAGCAGTGATTGGAGAACTGTGGCCACGCCTGCAAACACACTGACTGAATTGGAAGATGCTGACACACCTCTGAAAAACTCAGATGATGGCACTATGTTTCTTGCACATATGTGCAAGCAAACATAAAAAGTACATGACATCAAATTGTCAAAATAGAAACCTACATAATTAAAAAAATACACTCTCAATAACCACATTATTTTCATCTTTAACACTTGATTAGGAACAGCAACCAACCTGTATTTCCAGAAATATAAATTTGATTCTAAATGCATTAAATAATAACCCATTATTACTCAGTCATGCACAACTTTGAGCTTTCCCTTTGTCCCAACATTATCCTGTACAGAACGTGGGTTTGTCAGAACATTGCCAGACAGTAAGAGCAGCATCAAAATTTACTGCCTCCTTGTGCGAGCCCTGTTCAGATGAATCCAGTCACCATACAAAACAGCAGCAGACTTCACTGAATGTACCCCACCCTCACAGTGTCTATGTATCCCTTCCATAATGCATTTAGGACCGCTCTCACTATACCAGTACTCTTTAAAAAAACAAACATTCATTTTGCAGAGATATTCTGAATGAACTGCACATCTCCCAGTTCTCATATTAACATCTTACTACCTTCCCCAGAGCATTATCAGCTACCCCCAGACAAAACCCAGTGCACATTAAAATCTCACACACATTATTTTTAATACATCAGAAAGGCAAAACAAAAATACTAAAATAACCCCCAAAAAGCAACCATTAAATAGACATGTGGAGTCTGCCACCCATCACTCTTCTGAACTAAAGGTGAACTCTCCAGCACGTTTAACAGCAGAGTGCCAGGAGGAAGACACTGCAGGAAGATTGGTCCCAAACCAGTCATCACAGGGAACAATCCTTCTCCACAGAGGGAAAACCTCTTACATCTCTGCACAGTGCCACCCTGTCTTGGCAAACTAAAGCATAAACACCAGAATGTGTAATAGTGTAGTACTGGAAGGGAGACCTCCTCCATCCCTTGGACAGTGGGTGCAGCCCCCATACTAACTAATGGCATAATCACCTCTACATGCAACAGCAGAGTACCAGAGGGAAGACCCTCTGCATCTCTACACATGCAGCCTACTTTGTCAAACTAGGGCAGAAACACGAGAACCTATAATAGCAGAAATCCAAGAGGGGCCTCTTCCATCCCTGTATAGTACTGCCCCAGAATCAAAGGTGGACTAACATGTACATGTCAAGCATAATACCAGAGAGGAGACCTCCCACTTCCCTTTAGACTGCAGCTACAATCCAAACTAAAGGTGGACAGTACATTACCAAAGAGGTGAAACCACTGAAAATAAAATCAGTCTCAAGTATCTGTTCTAATTTTGGGACTCTGTCCCTTTCAACCCTCAGTAAACCCCCCATCCTCCCTGCCCAAGACTGTCCAATTTTTTAACTCTGTCTCTGTCAGCCCTCCATGCCTCCCCCTGTCTGCTCATCCATATTGCTCAAGGCTGTTAAATTGTGGGACTCTGTCTGTGTCAGCCCTCCGCACATCCCCGTCTGCCCATTTATGTACTTTTCCCAATTGCCTATCCCTCTCAGTCTCCTCTACTCCTCCTGTGTGCCACTATATGCCTATTCTGAGAGGCCTGTCCCTGTCAGTTCTCCCTACTCCACCATTTGCCCCTTAGCACTATCTCTAGGTGCCTGTCCCTGTTAGTACTCCCTCCCATCTGCCCCTTTACACACTATTCTCTGGTGTAGGTCCCTTCCTCTGTAGTCCTTCCATCTGCCCCTTTACACACTATTCTCTGGTGTAGGTCCCTGCCTCTGTAGTCCTTCCATCTGCCTCTTTGCACACTATTCCCTGGTGTAGGTCCCTGTCTCTGTAATCCTTCCATCTGCCTCTTTGCACACTATTCCCTGATGTAGGTCCCTGTCTCTGTACTCCTTCCATCTGCCCCTTTACACACTATTCCCTGGTGTTTGTCTCTGTCTCTGTACTCCTTCCATCTGCCCCTTTACACACTATTCCCTGGTGTAGGTCCCTGTCTCTATACTCCTTCCATCTGCCCCTTTACACACTGTTTCCTGGTGTAGGTCCCTGTCTCTGTAATCCTTCCATCTGCCTCTTTGCACACTATTCCCTGATGTAGGTCCCTGTCTCTGTACTCCTTCCATCTGCCCCTTTACACACTATTCCCTGGTGTAGGTCCCTGTCTCTGTACTCCCTGCCCCTTTACACACTATTCCCTGGTGTAGGTTCCTGTCTCTGTACTCCTTCCATCTTCCCCTTTACGCACTATTCCCTGGTGTAGGTCCCTGTCTCTGTACTCCCTGCCCCTTTACACACTGTTCCCTGGTGTAGGTCCCTGTCTCTGTACTCCCTTCCATCTGCCCCTTTATGCACTGTTCCCTGGTGTATGTCCCCATCTCTGTACTCCTTCCATCTGCCCCTTTACACACTGTTCCCTGGTGTATGTCCCCATCTCTGTACTCCTTCCATCTGCCCCTTTACACACTGTTCCCTGCTGTAGGTCCCTGTCTCTGTACTCCTTCCATCTGCCCCTTTACACACTATTCCCTGGTGTAGGTCCCTGTCTCTATACTCCTTCCATCTGCCCCTTTGTACACTATTCCCTGGTGTAGGTCCCTGTACTCCCTTCCATCTGCCCCTTTATGCACTATTCCCTGGTGTAGGTCCCTGTCAGCTTGAGGAGCACCTTGTGACCTCTGACCTTTACGAGCCCCTCCAGTTGGGGTTTTGGGTGAGGCATAGCACAGAAACCACATTAGTTTGGATGCAAAATGACCTCCTCAGGTCTGGAGATCAAGAAGCAAGGACAATTCTTGTTTTCCTCGACCTCTCTTCAGCATTTTCCATGTCAGACCATTGTGTGTTGCTCAACCACCTGAGGGAATTATTTGGACTTGCCAGCACTGTCATCTGCTGGTTTGAGTCCTATCTCATGAATAGGAGGCAATGGGTAGTGATGGGGAATTTCTCCTTCTCCTCCCCTAGCCTCCTGTTGTGTAGAATACCTCAGGGTTCAATCTGATATCAATGTTGTTTGCTGTGTACATACTGCCCCTGGGAGGCTCATTAGAAAATACAGTTTGGGTTCTCATTGCTGTGCTGATGATACCCAACTGTATTTTTCCCTTGCCTCTGGGACATCCAATGTGGTGGAAGTGCTGAACAGCTGCCTTGTGAGATCAAGGACTGGATGGCCTCCAGCTGCTTGTGACCAAACCCTTATAAGATGGAGGTACTGATAGTGGAGTCAAACAGAGGATGTGCTAGGATGGTCTTTGGCACAGCAACAGGGTTGTTCCTGGGATCTGTGCCATTGAAGGCCTCCCCTAGGGTGTGTGACCTTTGACAGTGGGTTGACATTTGAGGATCAGGTGTCATCTGTTGTCCAGACCAGCTTTTACCATCTTAGAAATATTACCAGGATCAAGCCCCTAGTTCCACCCATGGACCTCCACACCTTGGTACATGCCTTCATAACATCTAGGCTTGATTACTTTAATGTGCTCTACCTCAGGGTTTTGGGAGGTACCCTCTGCTGGCTGCAGCTAGTGGAAAACACAGCTGCCAGTTTGTTGATGGGGCAATCTAAACAATGCCATATCCCTCCAGTGCTGCGTAAACTGCACTGGCTGCCAGTCAGGTGGAGAATCTTCTTCAAGGTGGGCTTGCTCACCTTTAAGGCCCTACTACATGGGCTGGGCCCTAGATACTTTTCTGTCCTTTTGACACCCGCTATCTCGGTCTGCTCCTTCCATTCTTCCTCTTGGGGCCTCCTTGCGATTCCCAGGACAAGGCTAAAAACTGCCAGCGAGTGAGCATTTAGTGGTGCTGGCCCCATCCTGTGGAATTCCCTTCTTCCATCTGTAAGGGAGAAGCCCCTTCAGTTGAAGTGTTCAAGGCTCACCTCAAGACTCTCCTGTTCAGTCAGGCCTTTCCCAGGCACTGCCTACTAGCATAAAGTAAAATGTCATTGTTTAGGGCCTTAGGGCAAAGGTTACTAAAGGGATGTAGTTTTAATATGAGGACTGCTTGTTGTATACTATACTTCAAAATACTGATTTAAATAGATGTGGATAACTCGATTCCATGTGATGTCCTGTTTCGACTATGTTCATTTCATTCATTTAGCCCAAAGTGTATGTTTGTTGTAATCATTATTTCACATTGTGCAGTTTAAAATACTTCACATTTTGCACATACATCACTTTTGATACCTATACTAGAAATGTGATAACAATTAAGTAATTAGCTAAATGTGTTTGGCAGTGTTTTTTTAAAGGTTTGCTAAGCGTTGTTACCATTTTTATGTTGTCTTGCACATGCTCAACAGCATATTGTGGTAGCTTTGAATAGCAAGTTTTGGAGGTGTAGTAGTGTCTGGCCACTGCTGTTTTGGGCTGGACTCTGGCATGAATTAGATCACACGTTGTCTACAACAGCAGTTGAAAAGCGTTCCACCAACTTAAAACAGTTTTGCCACTGCAACGAGGGAGCGATCCATCATTGCAGGGCAGCCTCGCCTGGTGTAACATTTCAATAAAACATGGCAGTGGCTGTTGCCATCCACCTGTTACAGTCCCCAGGAAGCTGTCATTGGGGGTTCCCAATCCCCCTGTCAGCATGCACCATCCCCAGTTTATTTGCTGACGGGGGGAGCCCAATCCCCATTGGCATAATGTCCCCCATATTCTTGTTTGTCTGCTGAGGGCATTATGTGCCAAACTCAAACACAAACACATTTTCTGTGCCAGTGGGGGATGCAATCCCTGTTGGCTTTAGTCCCCCTCCCCAAAAAATGCAGGTGGCACACAGGGAGCCCACCCCAGTGTGCAAAAACAGTCCTGATGTGTAAAAGAAAAAATTACCCTCTTTGTCTCCGGTGCTCTGTCCCCAATCTGCACCCACCCTCTGTGCACCCCACCTCCCCATACTTACCTCTGGAGTCTGATGCAATGATCTTCGGTGGAGTGAGAACATGTCTGCACTCTTCAAAGCCGACCATGAACTGAAGAAATGCCGGTAAGCTGTATAATGGCATTAATGGGGGATTTTCAACTTAGGTGGATATCTTGCCAATTTTTGCAACTTTTGGCGTCAGATTTTCAACATGGGTTCATGGGACCCCACCTCATGAATTAAGTGACTGTCATATCATTATTCAGCCTGAAAAGGTAGTCTGAGTAACAAGCTTCCTGAACTAGTGGCCTTAATGGAAGAGGAACATCTGGATATCATGGCAGTCACAGAAACATGGTACACACAAAACCATGACTGGGACATAAACATACCAGGAAACACTATCTACAAGAGGGACAGGGAGGGTAAAAGAGGAGGAGGAGGAGGAGGAGTAGCTCTTTACATAAGGGAAGGAATCAAAGCAACAGAACAAAAGGGTAAACAGGGAGGAGGAGAAGAAGCACTGTGGGTAAATTTGAAGACCGGCAATGGCACCACAATCCACATAGGGGTTGTATACAGACCCCCTTCTCAAGGGGAGGAAATGGACAAGGAAATGATAGAAAGCATACTTAGAATGGCAGAAAAAGGGGAGATATTGCTGATCGGTGATCTGAATATGCCAGATGTTAAGTGGAGTGCAGTTGTAACTACCACTTCGAAGAGTGGGATTATTCTAGATGCCCTACAGGGGGCATGCCTTAGACAACTTGTATTGGAGCCGACTCGAGAGGGAACAATCTTAGACCTGGTTCTCTCAAATGGAGATGAAGAGAGGATCACAAATGTAGAAGTGGGTAGCAATCTGGGAACTAGCAACCATCGAACAGTATGGTTCACAATAAACACAGCAATAGAGTCAAGCCATACAGGCAAAAAGTACTGGACTTTAGGAGGCTGACTTTGCCAAAATGGTGAGTGCCTAAGGAATGCACTAGCAAATGGGCAGGAAGGAGGTTGGAAGAACAATGGGAATAATAAAACTGCCATCACAGAGGTAATGAGCCTTTGTGTGCCTTAAATAAACAAAACAAAATGATGTAGAAACCACTATGGTTCTCAAAGGTAGCGTGAGAGGTTCAAGGAAAAAAAAGCATTCAGGAAGTACAAGGGAATCACAGAAGGAGCAGGACAGAGAACTGTATCAGTTAAAGCAAAGGAAGCTGGGAAGGCAGTCAGAACAGCAAAGGCTCAAACCGAGGTAAAGATAGCCAACTCAGTTAAGAAGGGGTAAAACCCTTTATAGGTGCATCAGGGAGCAAAGGAAGACCAAGGGAGGGTAGTGAGACTTAATAAAGGAGTGAGGGTGGGCAGAAGTTGACTGTGAAAAGACAGAGATACTAAACAAATATTTTTGCTCCAGTATTTACAAAAGGAAGGGGGTACCCTAAAACAAACAGTAGAAACACTCTGGATACAGAAGTTGATACCAGCCCATTTACAGAAGAAAAGGGTTTGAAAGAACTCTTTAAAACTGGAGTGTGGACCAAGCAATGAGGCCTGATGAGTTCCTCCCAAATTCTAAAGAACTGAGGTCAGACAGTGACACCACTGACTACCCTCTTTAACAAATCATGGGAGGATGGGGTGGTACCCGAGGACTGGAGGAGGGCAGATGTGATTCCCTCCACAAAGTGCGAGCAAGGCAAGAAGCAGGAAGCTACAGACCTGTTAGTTTAACCTCAGTGGTAGGGAAAATGATGAAATCACTTCTGAAGGAAAGAATTGTCAGTATCTAGAGGCCAGAGGGCGCAGGACCCAAGGCAGCATGGATTCACAGCAGGAAGGTCATGCCAGACAAATCTGATGGATTTATTTGACTGGGTGACCAAAGTAGTAGAACGAGGAGGGCTGTGGACATGGCCTACCTAGACTTTTAGAGGCATTTGACACAGTCCCACACAAAAGATTAATATACAAGTTAGCGGCCTGGGGTGGGTCCCAAGATGACAGCCTGGGTAAAGAATTAGCTGGAGAATAGGACACAGAAAGTAATAGTAAATGGGTCCACTCTGAAGAAAGGGGTTACTGGTGGGGTACATGAGGTTCAGTATTAGGACTGGTCCTCTTCAATGTCTTTATAAGTGACACTGCAGAGGGACTGGAGGAAAAATATGTCTCTTTGCAGATGACACAAAGATCTGCAATAGAGTTGATACACAAGTGGGTGGAAAGGATGAGAAGGACTTGTCGAGTTAGCGGAATGGTCGAATGTATGACAGCCTAGAGTCCAATGCTAAAGTGCAAGGTAATACCATGAAACAAAACCTGAGGGTAAGAGTACACAATGGGGGTGAGATACTAACAACAACAAAATGGAAAGAGACCTAGGGTAGTCATATCAGAAGACCTAAAGGTGGGCAAGCAATGTGAGAGGGCAGCAAGGAGGGGGGGATACTGGGATGCATAGGGAGAGGCATCACCAGTAGAAAACAGGAAGTTATTATCCTCTGTACAGACAGCTGGTGAGACCCCATCTGGAGTACTGCATGCAGTTCTGGAGACCCAGTCTCCATAAAGATATAGACAGGATGGAAGCTGTCCAGATGAGGGCAACTAAAATGGTGCAGGGTCTGCACGGAAGACGTATGAAGAGAGACTTGGGAGCTTAACATGTAGCCTCGAGGAAAGGATGGAGGGGGGCCATGATAGAAACTTTCAAGTACCTCAAGGGAATCAACAAGTCCAAGAGGTAGCATCTTTAAAAAAGAGGTGCGCAAGAACAAGGAGGCACAATTTGAAGATAAGTGGGAGTAGCTCAGAGGTAATTTAAGGAAGTATTTTTTCACAGAGAGGGTTGTGGATGCATGGAACGGCCTTCCAGAGGAGGTTGTGGAGTCAAAAACAGTGGTGGAATTCAAGCATGCATGGGACAATCATAAGGCAATTCTAGGGGGTGGGGATAGGAAGAAGTAAGCTGCTGGTTAACTAGGATCTGCAGCTTATCAATTATGTAGGGAAATGGGCAGACTGGGTGGGCCTCATCTGCCATCAAATTCTATGTTTCTATGTTAAGGTGATTCTGCGGTCACTGCGCGGAATCACCTTTTGGGACCAATTAACAAAACAACGGTATCACTGTTCATGAGCTGGGCTCCCAAAAAGCCTATATTGCAGATTTGGTGAAAAAATTTAAAAAATGACTGTGTTACGAGCATGTGTTGCTCAGTTTCCATGCATGCTCGTAAGTTCGAGAATATTTAATATTTTTAACTCCAGATTTTCATCATTGCCATTTTTTCACACTTCCTTATGAACAGTAGAGCTGTCATTTTCCAAATCCTGCAAACACAATGGCGCAGTTGCTGTGGGAAATCAGTGTTCAGGACAGATTAAGAAAATCACAGTGACACTGTCCATGAGCGGAGATCCCAAAATGCTTATGTTATGAGCATAAATTGTGCAGTTTCCATGCACACTCATAACTTCAAGAATTGTTAATATTTTTAATATTTTCTCGCCAGATTTTCAACATTGTCATTTTTTCACACCTCCTTATGAACAGTACAGCTATCATTTTCCACATCCTACCCAAAATGCGGTTTCACACATCTGGCGCACAATGGCACAGTCGCTATGGAACATCAACGTTTTGATACAGAGTAACAAAATTATGGTGGCACTGTTCATTAGCAGAGGTCCCAAAATGCCTATGTTGAAAATATGGAGAAAGAATTCCACAAAGTGAGTGTTACAGGCATGCATTGCGCAGTTTCCATGTGCACACACGCTCGTAACTTTGATAATTTTTAATATTTTCACTCTAGATTTTTAACATTAGCAAATCTTCACATATGTCACAGCTGACATTTTTCACATCCAGCCCGTACTGCGTTTTCACAGATGTGGCTCAGAATGGCGTGGCCAATCAATGTTCGGGACAGATTAACAAAATCACAGTGCCACTGCTCATAAGCTGAGGTCCCAAATGCTTTCATGACGTGGGGTCAGAAAAGGCTACATTGAAAATATGGAGTGCAAATACCAACAAACACCCGGAGCGTTAGGGTTTCTAACCATAACGTCCCACCCTGTACACACTGACAGGCATAAGGGGTGTGCTTTTGGATTGTCAGTTGTAATGCTCAAGCTATTCCACCTGCGGTCACAGACTGGCATCAAGGTGGGCCTTGGACTCTTCGGCCTGAAAGTTCACCCCATTCTCCTGTACTGCACCCATATCAACATACTTCCTATGGAATGGGGTGAGCTGAAGGCCTGATGACACCAAGGCACAATATGACACATGTTGGAGTCTGCAGGGTAGGGTGAGGTGAAATAACATGAGCGTTATGGCCGACGACCCAAAGGCACACCTCAGTGCCTGTCAGTCTCTGCAGGGTGGGGTCGGGTTGACGTCACTTCCACTCCTATTATGCATCTCCTAACTCCTGCACTACCAATGCCAGGAAGACAACATTCAACATTGACAAATGCTTGTTTCCTTATGTAACCATCTGCTTATATAGGACAACTTTGTAAAAGAGGGCTTTGCAGTCCTAAAAATGTATTTCCTTTTAAAAAATAAACATTGTGCTGGCCCGGGGGCACTGAGGCACTGGACCCTTTACTTCCCACTGTGCTGGCAACCCATGTTCAAGAATGAGCACAGGTTGTTGGGGATAGGCATGGGAGGAGAAGGATCGAACATCCGTTGGACAGCTCTCCTTCTCCGGGGGGGGTCCCTAAGAGTTGGCATCTGTTCACCCCTTGTGACACCTGGAGGAAGTGTGTTTGTACTCAGTCCCCTCCGCCTGGTATCATTGCACACCCCTAGCATCCTGCATCAACTCCTGTATCAAAAAAAACAAAAATCACATCCATCACAACTATTTCTTCTACTATTACGTGCTGAAATTCACCCAGAAGTACCCATTGCACAGCAGTGCACTCACATCATGCAGATTTAAAGAGCCTGAGATTACTAACATGATGCGGCGCTGACTTTAAGAGCCACCGGTTAGTTGCAATCTACATATTAAAAAGAAAAGAAAAAGCACAACCTCAAGACTCCCAGGCTTGGCTGTATTTGTAGCACCATGGGTGTGTGTGTGTGTGTGTGTGTGTGTGTGTGTGTGTACACATGTGGGTCTCTGTAGAGTTCTGCACCAGCTACCAGGTATAAATGGAGGACTATTTCTTCTAGCACAGCAATCAATTCAAGAACAAAATTAAAACATGAAACAAAAAACACTTTTGTCTTTATTTTTTTTCCTCAGATAAAGTGACCCATTGTATAATTTATTTTATTTTTTATTTAGCTTTTGTTGACCGGGTAAGTGCACTAGACAAATCCTGCCTATTTTCAGGCATGACCCGGGGGAGGGGGATACAGATGAATGCCAACTGACCTTGAACCAGATTAAGCTGTTGGTATTTTTAGTGAATGAGGGAAATTTGGCCAGGACACCGGGGAAATTCCCCTACTCTTTTCGATAAGTGCCATGGATCTTTAACATCCATCTGAACTACCACATATCAGGCAGATGGGACCTCAGTTTAACATCTCATACAAAAGAAAGACCCTCAGAAGTGCAGCACCCCTCTCATGCTGCACTGCAGTGCAGTGTCAGTACTGGGATATTAACCCAAGTGCCAGGTGTGGGAACTAAACCCACAGCCCTCTGTTCTCCCGACCTCAGAGCGAGTGCTGCTACCTACTGAGCCACTGATAAGAATAATATTTATACAATGGGGTGATGGATATGCTATGAAGTAAATTATATTATTTTCACAGCCATTGTATAATCACTGTGATGACATCACCACTGTGGATTTATTTCCTGATAAACCCACAGGCCCAGATATTCAAACTGCGCTCAAAACTAGTGCAACAGCAGGAGCAAGCACAAACCAGTTGCGCAAATGCACAACAGGTGCGATATTCAAACATGGAGCAGAGCAAATTGCTCAAGCAACCAACATCTGAATATCACACATACTGCGCCATCGCTAAACCAGGAAGGAGAAGCTGAGTTAAATGTTGCGCTATGGAGCAACCAGGAAGCTCCAGCTGGAGCGGTCCAGAGCTGCCATAGCACAAACACAGCCCCCAGGGCAATGGAACTGCACATCCAGGGAGGCAGGCTGGGGCCCACTGCCAGCCATGCCACATGGGCACAGGAACACACTGCAGAACCCACACACACCTGCACACCCCAAGAACAGCATCACTGGGGCAGGACAGATGATCTACCTGCCCATGGGGACAAGCCAACAAAGCATGTGAGCCATGACACCCCAGCACAACCACTGGCAGGCTGAGAGTGCTACACAGGGTTGACAACCACAGTGCACATCAGCCCCCCATCACACAGCACATCCTGCACTGTGACCCCAGACACCACCCATGTGCAGGACTGGCACTGCAGAAACCATGCAGTCCTCCCAGTCCTCAGGCAGCCCCATGCAACACAGAAGCTTCATAAGCCAGACTACCCTGTGCACCCAGCAGTGGTGCAGCAGATGGCAAGACCAACAGAAAGTCACTGCCATGCTGGAGATGCCTTCCCATACACACATACCCAGGACCATATCACCCCAGATGGCATGTACACTACTGCAACTGAACAACCATAGCCAGCTGCAAAACAGAGACCAACACAGTATTCATATCAAAATATAAATGTATTATCAAAATGTGTAAAACAATCAACTATAATTATTTACAAGGAGAAGGGGGATACTGCACAGGTAGGGGTGGGCAAGGGTAGGGATGAACAACTTGGAAGGAAGGCAGGGTGGTAGGGATGGGTGAAGTGGAAGGGTATCTGGCCTAAGGACCAGCAGGCTGGTCCTCCTCCACCTGGTGCTGCTGTTCCTGGCGATGCCTCCTTCACAGGCCATGTTGCTGGATGTCCCTGAGGATGGCCTGGTTGTCCAGGGACACTTAAGTCAGCCCATGTAGCTCCGCTGTATCCTCCTGAGAACAGTGAGGCCTGGGAAAATGGGAACACAGTCAATGGCTGTGACTGACCACAACCCTGAACACCACCCAACCTGCAAGCCACATAGCCCAATGTCCCACACCTTGATGGCATGCACCCACCCAGTGAACATGCACATGGCCATCACAAACAGGCGGCACCAGCCATGTGCACCACATGGCACACACACTGCCCACATCAATCACAGTACAAACAAGGCTGGCAAGTGATGTAGGCATCGCGTGCATGACAGTTACACAGCTATGTGCCCAGTGCATGCCTGGACACCAGTGGCGATACACAGACATGCTGTGATACTGCACAGGATGCATGTCACCTGTGTCATGCCTACTACATGGATACATAGACAGTGTCGGCAGATAAGGGCCTATGGCCCACCCAGTCTGCCCATTTGAGCTGGTAAGTTCACTCTGTTTTCCTATAAGTCTGTTGCACCTTACCCCTGACCTCCAGAAGTCTGTATGTCTATCCCATGCATTCTTAAATCCCGTGACTAAGTCAGCCCCACCACTTCCTCTGGCAGGGTGTTCCACTTGTCCACCACCCGCTCCGCGGAAGAAATTCTTTTCTCATGTTTCCTTCTGAAACTGCTCCTCCAACTGCATCCCATGCCCTCTAGTCCTGGAACATCTTTTACGCTTAAAAATAGTGTTTTCCTGCACTCTGTTCCTCCCTGTAGATACTTTTATGTCCCCATCATATCCCCTCTCCCTCCCTCCTCCAGGGAGACATGTTCAGTTCCATCAACCTGTCTTCATAGGACTTGTGATGCAATCCATGCACCATCCGTGTTGCCCTCCTCCTGTACTCTTCTCTACCCAGTCCATGTCCTTACGTAGGGTATGGTCTCCCAGAACTGTACACTGTACTCAGGTGGGGCCTCACTAGTGTCTTGTATAGTGGAATTATGACCTCCCTTTCCTGCATGGTTGTGTTGTGCATAGGCTGGTGGTCTTGCCCCCCAGCATGCAATAGCATCCATGAAGTAATGATACTCACACTCCTCAAGCAGCTGGGTCTGCTGCTGCTGAGGCAGAACATCCACCGGCACTGGGGCCCTGGCACGGCCCACCTCACCCTTGCCCTGCGTCCTCAGATTCCGGCCTGTGGGAGACATATGTTGAGACAAACATCAGTGTGACTCAAAAGCAGAGTGCCCCCTGCCCCAGTGAGAGTGCCTGCCCACGTAGCCATAACCATCCATTGCACAGCTGCACACACTGACACAGCCAACCGTGTCTGAGCTGGCACCTATGCATAGCCACCCATGCACACACACACCCCTACAGAGAATATAGGTGCATAGATGGTACACTCACCTGGCCTAGGCACCATGCCCCACCTGGCATGTGACCGCAGCTGTGTCAAAAGGTCTGGCTCCCTCCAGTGGAGATCAGTGGCCACTTGCTGCCACATGTGCATCCTAGGCATGGTGAGGGGGGCCTCACCATACAGTGCCTCACAGTGGGGCTCCACTAGGGCCACCAGGTTGGCCACCTCCAGTGGGCTCCAAGTCACTGCCCTCCTCCTAGCCATCTCAGCCAGTTTACAGCAGGCAATATGGTGCTCCGGCTGCACTGTAACCCCACGTGGAGATGCTAAATAGACTACCACAGGTTTCTAATCGCTGGTTGTTCGAATAGCGTCATTACTTCGCATGGCACTGTCACCAGACAGCACAATAGGGACGTGACATGATGGTATGCTAATCACCAGGGGTAGAGGGCATACACAAGGTCACGGGTAATGATGCAAGGCTATGCACAGCACCATCAGATGTATAGGCATCCTGCGCGACTGCCAAGCTGCATACCCAGTGCCACAGTGGACCATGTGCGTAGTGCCACAGCGCCATATAGTGCCCAGTGCTGTAGCACCATGGCAACAATGGTGGCCATGGCCTGAATTACCGATCGCGCTCAGCAGGTCTGCAGCATGACAGACGCATGCGTAAGCTGTCTGGGCATGCGAGTGCAGTGCGTAGCACGCAGGCACAAACCTGTGCCATTGGTCAGCCGGACCTTCCAGATGGCGTGAAAGTGCAATTGCTGACATTCAGCCAACATATGCAAATCATTCGATCAGGCCATTCAAAGGCGAGTGGCACGCATTAGTACAAGTCATTAAAGTTGCACCACTTTGGTTTGTCTGTGTTATGCGCTATAAAAATGCGACAGTGGGTTGTGCTGGCCAGATTCAAGTTACTGCAGGTGAGATGTGAGTTACATGCTGTGTGATGCTCAGGACAATGCTCATGGGCAGGTGCGCTGAGGATGATAAAGGCTGAGGGGGCTGAGAATCAAAACGGCACTTAGAAAGGGACAAAGGGCACTTTTTCTATTAGTATCTGCCATACGGAGAAGAAATGTGGGGGCTTCCACCCCCCGGGCTGGCACCTATGCTCATGGGGAAATGCTGTAGACTGCACAGTGACAGGTGTTCACTTCCACCCATACAGATCACCATGACTGACCAGAGACAAGGTGAGGGTGAGGACGGCGGGTGTAGGAGGAGGCCGAACTTCACAGCTGCAGAGACAGAGGCCCTCTTCCAGGCCTACCTGGAGGATGAGCCATTATTGAGTGGACGGAGGGGCACCCCTCAGGAACGTGCAGCTGTATGGGAGGGGGTAGCTCGGGCCATCAACCTGCACAGAAGCCACTATCACTCCGTGCAGGAATGCAAGAAGAAGATGGGGACTGACCGCAGGAGGCTGAAGGAGAAGGTCGCAGCCTTCAGGGCAGCACGTGCTGGCACTGGTGGGGGCCCGCCAGTGGTGCTGCAGCTGGACCCTCAACAGAGGGAGGTGCATTCGGTCACGCCATGCTGGAGTGCCATTGTGGGTGTACCAGGCGGAGGATTCCAGACAGGTGGAAGCCCATCACTGCACGGCATGACATGGTGGTGGTGTTGGGGGGGAGGCTCACATGCACTCACATCTACTTCTTTCTGTTACAGATCCTGTCTGCCTTCAGGAGACGGTGGTGGTGGTGGTCCAGACAGTGATGGTAGACCTGCTGGATGTGGAGGAGGACCATCCACCTCCGCCACCAGCCAGCAGGCACTGCAGCAGCATGCATGCTGGGCCAACAACTCTGGTGTCAGTGTGTGATACGGTGCGGGGGTGCACAGCCTGTGTCTCAGCAGTTCTGGCATGCAGGTATGCCAGCATGTTGTGTCTATGGCAGTGGCACATACCTGCACCACTGATGATAGCAGGCCTGCAATGGGCAGTGATGGGTGTGTGTCCCATGACGGATACATGGCAGGCCAGCATGCCCCTGGGCCTTCCTGTCTGGCGCTAAACCTGTACTCAGCATGCTGGCACAGTCCCAGGGTTGTGCCTGTCAGCACCGGGTGAGGCAGCACCAGTGGTTGTGCAGGTGTCTGCACTGTTGCCAGCATGGAGGTGGAAACAGGTGGACCTGGGGCTCAGCAGTTGGAGGGGCGGCAGCAGCAGTCGCACACCAGGTCTGGGGGTACAGTGTCAAGCAGTGGCACATGTCCACCACCTTTTGATCTGCCCATACCTGGTCCTGGCGAACAGCGCCCACCTTCAAGGGGTGCTGTGCACCAGGACTGTCCACACCCTGGGGGTCACGATGCCACTGGGGCACAGTACCCATTGGACGCGCACACCTACCTGCTGCAGGAATCAGTACAGCTAGTAGGCGGGCCGGTAAGGTCCGTGGAGGCACTGTCTATGTCCATGGAGCGGTATAGTAGGGAGTGTGCTCGACCGCTTTAGCTGGTCCTTATGCGACGGATGTGACCGCCACCATTGACAGGCTGACCCAGGAAGTGGTCTCTGTCACGGACGCAGTGGGCACACTGTCAGGTGCCCCTGTATCACACACCCCACACAGTGCGCCTCCAATCCTCATTCCAGCATCATCATGACACCAGGCCTGTCGACACCGGTTCTGCTGTGGGCATCCCAAGCACCCTGGTGCACGCTTGTTTGACAGAATGCAGACCCTGTGCAGGCACATGCCTGTGTGGGACCCCTGGTGGTGCACGCGCCACCATGTGACCCCTGCTCACCTGCCAGTGCTGCTGGCTACAGCGGGCCACCCATGCATCCGTGGTGGCTGTGGGACAGTTACCTGACTGAGCTGTCTCCCAGTGTGGGCCCTGTCTGGTGCTGCCCTGTGTGCAATGTGTGTCATGGTGGGCAGTGCACTGCTGGGTGCTCTGCTCACCACGCTGACACACAGACCACCTGCACACACTCCCAACTACTGTACACAGGTTCATGTGCATGATGATGCCTGCATTGCACTGTACACCAAGGTGCAAGGGTGCCCAGGTCCTGACACACGTACGTGGACAGTACAGGTGGTGGGGGTGGTCGATGGTGCTGTGTGTTGGCAATGTTGTTTCCTCAGTGCTGTGCTTCTGCCCATGTATGCTGCCTGGTGTGTGTGTGTGTGTGTGTGTGTGTGTGTGTGTCCATATGAGTGCTCGCCCCTCCCTGATGGTGTGTTGGTATGCCTGGAACCTTCTACTCCCCTGACCTTCATGCATGGTGTGTTCCCCTGTGTGCCTGTGGTTTATGCATGGACAGTGTTGCCTGCACATGTCCCTTGACTTACCTGTGTTGGGCATAGTGCTCTTCTGCGATGGTGTCCGGTGCAGCTGGGCCTGCCAGGTCAGTCGGGGTTCCTCCGTCCTAGGGGGCTGCTCATCACCAACATCACTGCACCACTACGCCTCCCCATCGCTGTCCCCTCTTCGACCTGTACAGCTATCCGATGGTCTTTGGCCATGTTGTGCAGGATGCAACAGGCCAGGAATATCCCACAGGCCTTTGGGGACTGTACTGTAGGGCACCACCGGAGGTGTCTAGGCATCGGAAGCGTGCCTTTGAGCATCCTAAACACCCACTCTATAATGTTACGTGTTGTGGCATGTGCCTCATTGAAGCATTATTAGCGCCTGGAGTCATGGGTGCCAGTAGTGTGTGAGCAGCCAGGGATTGGAGTGGGTATCCGCAGTCACCTGTGTGGGATGAGTAGAGATCAGTGTCATGTCGGGTCCATATTGCCCATATCCTTGTGTGCCACTACCATGGCACCTGTGTCATTCCCACCCTTGCCCAGAGTTTGCATTTCCATTACGTGTACTCACCCACTAGATGTCCTGTGGGGATGTCCCCACTTCGAATCGATGGCACAGTGCAGACTGGTGCCATGAAGGCATCATGTGCTCCACCAGGGTGTGTGGCACAGACATTGATAATGCACCCAGTGGCATCACACACCACCTGGCAGTTGACACTGGAAAACCCCTTTCGGTTCTTGATATGCCTGGCGGGGCCAGGTGGCATGGTAAATAGCCAGCTGGTGCAGTCTATGGTCCCTAGCACGCCAGGCATATGTGCTACCCTGTGGAACTCCTGCATGTTTGCTGTACGCTCTGCCGTGGGCTGGAGAAAATGGATGTACTCCGAGCATGAGGCAGCAGTGCGCTGAGGAATTGGGTGAGGATGCGCACGGGCTGACTGTGTAATGCCTGTGGTGTCCCTTGTCGGCTCTGGAAGGTGTCCGTGGTGAGCAGGCACATGCAGGCTGTCACCTGGTCTCCACAGACAGAGCGTGACTCCGGCTGTGAGGGTGCCTGCATCACATCACTGCACAGCTCGTGCAGAGCAGTCTCAGTATTGCCCTGTTCAGGCGGTACTGGCCCTGATCTCAATATCTGTGTGCTTCCGAAGCGGTGTAGGGCGCGATACCTGCCTGTTGGGGTATACCACTGACGGCCCCTCCACAGCCACGTCCCCCTGCAGCATGCGTTCACCCCCATTATAGCTTCCATGTGAAGCTGGCACTGTCCATCTCCCTGGCTTCTGCCCCCGGCTGCTGTTCCTGTGTTACCTCGCTGCCCCACTGCTGCTTTCCACTGCACGGCACCCCCTGCTGGCCTTCTCTGTCCTCCTGGACCCACTGTCCCTGTCTGCCCTTCCAGCTTCTGTCTCTCTCTCTCTCTGTCTCTCTCTCTCCCCAGTTTGTGGCTCTCAGTTCTTGCGCTCTCCTTGAGCCTTTTTATTTTGGCTCAATTCCGCTATCTGCGCAACTTCCTGTTGAGCCACTCTTGGCGCATTTCATGCAAGTGTTCAAATATCGTGATTATGCACTTTATGCATGGACCCACCCCTTCGGGTTATGGCATGCCTTCATTTCCATTGCACCATGCTCAGCATGTTTTTGGTGGCGCAACTGGCCCTCTGAATATCGCGAGAATGGCGTGATTTTTTGAGGTTATGACGCTGCTAACCCCTGCTGGCGCAGATGGTGCAACCCTTTTGAATATCTGGGCCCCAGTGTCTATATCACAAGCAAATATACAACAATGGTGATGCTGTGCAGAGTGAGACTATAGTGTGTCCGCTGCCTGCACTTAATAGCTTCACAGTTTCTCTTCTCACTGAATCCTCAAACTAACTCAGTTAGCACTGTAAAAGACAATCACGTGTCTCATAGTTATTCTGACAATCCTAGTCCATTACTGTGCTGCTCTAATCTTCAAACCAGCCTCCTTCATAAACCATTTTCTCTTTCTGAGTGCTGACTGCAACAGTTTCTCTGTCTTAGTGAAGCCTGCAACTTACTGAATTAACAGTCTGTTTCTTCCAGCTGCAGGTAAATACAATTATCATTACAAATCACATGCACTCGTTTCTCATAGTGTCTAACAGGTCTCAGTCCATTTAGAAACACTTACACACACCCAGACCACACACAAAAGTGCTGTCAGTATAGCCTAGAGTTTAGAGTAACAAGCAATGAACAAAATTCCTACATCCGTGCAACCCAGTCCAGTGTTTGATTCCTCACAACTTCCATTTCAATACTGTGTGACTCGGAACAACCACTTAACTGCCCAATGCTCCCAGGTCCCCCAAAAAAAACTTACCCAGTTACCAAAATAAAAAAAACACAGAGTAAACAGGAGAAAAACACAGACAAAAATGTTCCCCAGTGGATAGTAGCCCCTATTATAAAAACGCACACTTGATGATGTGGAATATGGATAAACATTTGCACTCATGCAGAGTGAACTGCAATAATATCACTCTGCACTCATGCAAATATTTTCCATATTCCACACTCGCCCATCATGTATCCCCTATATATAATTAATGATGATAATAGCAATATCCCACTCCAGGGAGTGGGAATACTGGTGGATTTACCACTTTTGGTGTGGCTGAGTCACCTGGCTGCCCCTCGTCACCAAACCACACCAGGCGCGATATGTTGCTTTATATATCTGGGCTAGCCCTTGTTAATGACTGATTTTAAATTGTGTTCTATATGGTCTGGTTAATTTATTAGTGTTTCTATCTACATATTCATTTTATTTTAATAAATAGTTTGTATTTATGAGTATGGCACCCAGAGCTTCTGGGATTGGGTGACTTGAAAAGTAAAACTTGCTGTGCTCCTTGTATGCTGTTATCTTGTACTTATTGTAAATTCTTTGTTCTATTCAGTTATGTAACTATTATCCCTCCAGGACCTCCTTGCAAATGAGTGCCACAATGGTGATATCCTGGTAAAATAAAATTAATTGAACCTGTGCTAGGACCCCAAACTAGAGAGCAGCCCTCAGTACATGTTAACAGCGAGTACCAGAGGGAGACCTTCACATCATCATACAGTGCAGCCCTCTGACTAAAGGTGATTCCTCAGTACATCAAACAGCAGCATACCATAGGAAGCCCCTCCAGAACTAAAGATGGAATGTCCTGTACCTATAACAGCAGAGTACCAGAGGTGAGAAAACCTCCATCCCTGTACAGCACAGCCCCCTACTGAACAACGGGTTGATCCCGCTTCTGGATTGGGTCTCCGTGGGGGAGATGTGGCGTGCAGCCTTCCTGTCCCCCATTGCAGGGGGGAATACCAGGGTCAGTGAGTGCAGGTGTGGGCGGGTCCAAAGAGATTCCCTCCATCAGGAGGCCTGAAGCTGCCTGCCAGGGCTCTTGGAGGGATAAAATATGTACAGAAAAAAAATCATTAATGCTGATTTAAAGTTAGCATGCCAATGGACTTAAACTTTTCAAATCTTGGTGCCATCCTCTGTTACAGCCAATCAGGCTGTGGGAAAGACATCACCCATCCTCTCACCTGTTAGGGTTATTTGACTCCAGTGACCCCCCCAGAAGCAGGCCAGTGCTGAGTGGCTCGAGCTGTGAGGGGAGTCTGCTGAGTCAGGTGTGGCAGGCGGTGCTAGGGCAGGACTCCCTGCCAGTCAGCCCCTGAGGGGAGTCAGCTGTGGCAGACAGTGCTAGGGCAGGACTCTCTGCCAGTCAGCCCTGCAGCACTTGGTGAGTGCAGAGGCAATCAACAGATCTCTGCTTTACTGACTAATCACTGCTCAGAGCCATCACTCCACAGTGACGGAGGTCAGGAACTGGACTGTACTCACTGCAATGTTCAGTCTCTCTGCAACATTATCTAATGGTTAAATGCTTTTTCCCACACTGTCTCGGGTCAGGATCTGAACTGTACACCAAGACTGTGCTGTACTTTGTCCTGCCAGCAACCCATTCTCCCCCAGCACCCAAGTCCTTCTAAAAGAAGCAGCAGCTGAGTGCATCTGAGAAGGCGACCAACAAACCCCCCTCCCCTCCTCCAGGGCTGGCCCACCTTGTACTGAATAAAAGTGCTGCCATGCCCGATTGCATATTAAAACCAGCGGCTCATGTCATCAGCTTGTTTTACTGTGCACAAGCATGGGAGCACTTTCATTCAGTAGAAGACAGCGAGCCAAGGAGGAGGGTGGTTTGTGTCAGTCACCTTCTACAATGTGCCTGGCTTCTTCTTTTAATAAGTTGTGTCAGGGTACTGCCAGGTTGGGGGGCAGATTTATTTTACAGAATATGAATGCTAAAGATGACAGCCAGCCGTGGAGGTCGGCAGGTTGGTTGCCCATCATGGGAATTATTTTTAAATATCAAATTGTAGGTGCTGGGCGAGGAGGTTGGGGCTGAGATTCTAGCACAGGGTGGGTGCATGTGGGGTTGTGCATTGTAATGGACTGGATCAAGTGCTGACCCACTGGTGCTGTGGTACCACTACTGCTTGTGACACTGATGTTTGGGTTCAGAAGCGAGCCCGAGGTGTCAGAGGGCTACCCATGGGGGGGATGAGCATCCATGGGACAGCTCTCCTCCTTTGGGGGTGTGTGGAAGAGCTTGATGTTTGAGGGCCCCTGGCAGATGCCAGGGGAGAGGCAGCCTGAGATGAAAGGGGTGGGGGAGACGTGAAAGATGTCAATGTGTGCACATTGATGTCAGTGCATGCCACGTACCCCACATGGAGAAAAAACAGAAAATGCCTGGCAGCAGGATGAAGAGGAGTGATCACAGGCCCCAGACCTGACCAGCTGAGCACAGATGCTCAAACAGGATCCCTGCTTTGGTAGGACTTGGGGGAACCCTGCTCGGGGGCAAGCCCTTGGGGAAGATGGATTGATAAAGTAATTCCTGGCAGATGTTGGGGTGACTGGGCTGGTGTACATTTCTGAAGGAGGGCTGCTGGGGGGGGGAAGAGAGGGAAAAAGGACTGGACTAGGAAAAGGGTGGCGGAGCAGTTCCTTTTTTGTTTGGTAATCAATCACACAACTACTGAACATGCAAATATATTATATAATATTCATCCCAGTTAGTCAAAATAAGGCATTCACCTAGCTCTAATAAGCACCATCATTTTAACAGGATTAGAAGGAGACCTGCTTTTTGCTGCCTTCCCCTGCACTTTGATGCCTTTCCTTGCTCAGCTGTAAGCCAAAGTTTGTGTTATAGCCCATTTCACACACATACCCCAAGTTTCAGCCCAGAGCGAGACTTTCTTGTGACTTCCTGTATTTCAACCATCCCTCCTCAGTTGTAAGTGCAGCAAGAGGAGCAAACTAACAATTTGTTCAAATCTAGCAGCAGTGTTAAATAAAAGCCATGTACATACAATACAGCAGTGCCTTTTATCAGCCAGAAATCCTGACTTGGAGAAGAAGGGAGGGATTAAGTGCAAATGTAAGGCAAACTCACAGCTATCTAAATACAAAACAATGAGTTAGAGAAGAAAACAGGCTTGGTATCAAGATATACGCATGTTTAAAGCGAATGAACAAAGGAGAAACCCAAAGGATATTTTGAGCAGTGACTGATAAAAGGAAGTAAGAATCCAAACTGGTTTCACTTAACCTGAGCCTAGAGTAGGCCCAATGACTGATCTGGAAACCCTCATGTGCAGTGAGCTATAGAGACTGGCCGGCCCTCACCTGCTGCTTTTATAGGAAATCAAGGCAGACAGGTGGGGCTGTGCTAATCTGGAAGGGGAGGAGCTGAAGGCTAAACCAAGTGAGGCTGTGGAAAATGTACATAGCTTACCAGATCAGGCACAGAAGTCTGAGACTGGGACTTCTGATTTAAGAAATGCCTTGAAACTGAGACTGGGGGTTAAAGAAATTGAGGCCCTGTGAACAGGTGATCTGCCTACAAAAAAAAAAAAAAATACCAAAGGCTCTGTACAAGCCACAATCCAGTTTTCTGCATCAGTTGTTTTGACTTAATTTCTTTGTTTATTGGTTTAAAATACAGCAATGCTGCCAAGCGCCTTCTAGCAAAATCATTTTGTCCTGCTTGTTTCTCAGATGACCCACCACCCTCGCACACCTATATACTGCATACTGTACATAGTATTGCACTGTGTATTACATTACTACTGTGCAGACATTAGTTTTGTGCAAACACATGTTTCTGATAGTAGAAGGCATTAGAGAGACAGGTAGAGTGTGCAGTACGGTGAGCTAATCGCACACCTCAGGTGTGTTCTTATGCAAAGATTGTATCTGTACTACACAACAAACTGTCCATTACTTTACCAAGCATACTAGTTAGCATTACACAGGGTGACAGGACAAGGGCTGTCCATGTCCCTCTCTAACACACACAGTCGCTCACACACGTCATTCTCACTCAGGCAATCCTAGGTATTTTAATTATATTTTACAAACTTGCAAACACATATCTCAGAATGACAAGACAGACACGACAGGGTGGATGTGACTGTTCGCAACTGGACAGACCCTCCTCCCCACATTGATATATACAGACGTGCCTCTCTTGTCAAACAGACTGATGGAATTTTAACAAACTTGTACATTTTTAGCACTCACCCCCAAAAAAAACAAAATAGGAAAGGGCACAACCAGAAGTGGGCCACAATGGAGGTAGACAAAGGAGGAGGTAACTCATTTTCATCTGGATTTTAACAAGCTAAGTAATGGAATTAACCTTTATTACAGACAAATATGTAGTGTTGTAATACAAAAAACATAGTACACTGCCTGCATAGCTTGTGAACAATTGTAAAATCCTAAAGCATTACATAATCAGAAGGAGACAGTTCAAATTACACAGAATCTAGTGCGGAGTCTCCATTCAAGATCACATTCATTTAGACTGAGAAATGGTTAAAAAGTCAGATTACTTAATTTCAAGCCAAGAAACATTTTTGTGAGTCAAAGCAGATCCTGTGTCATTTGCACACCTAAGTCAGTCTCTTTCTGATTTTGTAAAGCTTGTGTTTATGTGACTTAAAAGTGTGGATTATAAGCATTTTAAAGATTGTGAAACAGTAAACATTTTACACTACAGCCCCTATCAGTTTCCCGAGTGGATATTGCCAAATGTAAAAAAAAGTGTCCCCAATTATTTTTAAACCTTGTCCCTGCAGGTGACCGAGAGGTATGAATTCCAGCCCGGAGTGCAGTCATATACAGCAAAAATTAATTTTCCTCAAATTCGGCAATAAAACCCCATGATGAACAGTAAATCATGATGATTAAATGAGTATTTTACATATCAGTAGAAAGAATGAGCTAAGGCACTCAGCGTTCTGGCTGAACAGCATGGAATCCCATGGATGGGCCCGAACTGGGTCCTTTCTGGGACAAGACAAGACTGCTCCACTCCAGTGCTCACGTCTTCCCAAAAATGAATGCTGCTGCAGCCACCACTGCTGCTTAGCTCTTTTATATTTTAATAAAATGAATTACAGTTTTTAGCAGCAGCTGGCTGGCAGTGGCAAGTGAGAGGACTGCTGCTGGACTGTCTCTGCGGCAGTCAAACTCAAGTGAGTCGGGACTGATGTGGCAGCATGCCGCGGCACTGTCTTCTTCTCACTGCAACTCTAGATGTCACTCTCTGCCTTGGGCGACTGTTAATGGCAATTTTTCTCTGGTGCTCTGGAACTCATAAAAACATAGAATTTAATGGCAGATAATGACAGCGTTGCCTACCTGGTCTGCCCATTTCTCTACCTAAAGAATAAGCTGCAGATCCTAGTTAACCAACAACCTACTTCCTCCCACTAGAACTGCCTAATGTCTGTCCCATACATTCTGGAATTCCCCCACTGTTTTTGACTCTACAACCTCCTCAGGAAGGCTGTTCTATGCATCTACAACCCTCTCTGTGAAGAAATACTTCCTCACATTACCTCTGAGTCTTCTCCCCATCTTCAAATTGTGCCCTCTTGTTTTGCACATCTCTTTTTCTGAAAGATGCTACCCTCTTGGACTTTGTTGATTCTCTTGAGGTATTTGGAAGTTTCTATCATGTCCCTCCTTTCCTCAAGGCTATACATCTGAAGCTCCTTTAGTCTTTCTTGATGTGTCTTCTGGTGCAGACCCTGCCCCATTTTGGTTGTCCTCTTCTGGACAGCCTCCACCCTGTCTATGTGTTTGCAGAGATGGGGTCTCCAGATCTGTACACAGTAGTCCAGATGTGGTCTTACCAACTGTCTGTACAGAGGGCCAACAAGTTCCTCTTTTCTACTGGTGATACCTCTCCCTATGCATTCCAGTATCCCCCCAGCCCTCCTTACTGCTTTCTCACATTGCTGGCCCACTTTTAAGTCTTCTGATACGACTACCCCCAGGTCCCTTTCCATTTTTGTTGCTGTTGTCAGTATCTCACCCACCATTGTCTACTCTTGCCCTGGGTTTTTGTTTCCCAGGTGCATTACTTTGCACTTCTTTGCATTGAATCTAAGCTGCCATACATTTGACCATTCCTCCAACCTTGCCAAGTCCCATTTCATCCTTTCCACCCCACCTTCTGTATCAACCATGTTGCAGATCTTTGTGTCATCTGCAAAGAAACAAACTTTTCCTTCCAGTCCCTCTGCAATGTCACTTATAAAGACATTGAAATGGACCAGCCCCAGTACTGAACCCTGTGGTACCCTCACTAGTAACTCCCTTTCTTCACTGTGGACTCCATTTACTATTAACTCCTGTGTCCTGTTGTCCAGCCAGTGTTTTACCCAGGCTACCACCCTGGGACCCACTCCCAGGCTGGTTAATTTGTGTATTAATCTTTTGTGCGGGACTGTGTCAAATGCCTTGCTAAAGTCTAGGTAGGCCATGTCCACAGCCCCTCCCTGGTCTGCTACTTTGGTCACCCAGTCAAATAAATCAATTAGATTTGTCTAACATGACCTTCCTGCTGTGAATCCATGCTGCTTGGGTCCTGTGCCCCACTGGCTTCTAGGTACTCAATAATTCTTTCCTTCAGAAGTGATTCCATCATTTTCCTTATCACTGAGGTCAAACTGACATGTTTGTAGTTTCCTGCCTCTGTCTTGCTCCCACTTTTGTGAAGGGGAATCACATCCTCTCTCCTCCAGTCCTCAGGTACCATACCATCCTCCCATGATTTATTAAAAAGGGTAGTCAGTGGTGTTACTAGTTCTTCCCTTAGTTCTTTTAGAATTCTGGGGTGAGTCCCATCAGGCCCCATTGCTTTATCCACCTTCAATTTTAAGAATTCTTTCAAGACCCTTTCTTCTGTGATAGGACTAATATCTATAGGGACGCTGCCTTGCTCTCCCTCACCCCCTGAAGTGAGCCCACAATTGATGAAGGGACACTGCCTTTGTTGGAGGGATCACCCAGTCATGAGGGTAGCCACTGTTGTTCTCCCCCACTCCCCGAAGCGAGCCCACAGCCGATGAAGGGATGCTGCCTTTGTTGGAGGGACCACCCGGTCATGAGGGTAGCCGCTGCTGTTCTCCCCCACCCCCTGAAGCAAGTCCACAGCCAACAAAGGGACACTGCCTTTGTTGGAGGGACCACTCAGTCATGAGGGTAGCCGCTGCTGGTCTCCCCACCCCCGAAGCAAGCCCACAGCCGACGAAAGTCAATTCTGCAAATACTGCTCCTCCTCTTACTCCAGTGCATTTTTCCACCCTATGGAGAGGAGTCGCGGCTTACTGGAGCATTCCTGTGCCTCTGTGTTCACCCTTGCACCTGCCGTTGTTTGGAGCCATGTGGAGAATGCCACTGCCTTCCTTTGCCGCCACTGACTAGGCCATCTTTTGAACTTTAAAGTCACGATCGGCATATGTGCTTGATAAGTTTCTTTTTTAGCCATTTTGTGCCTTTTGCCTGCATTTTGTAGCATTTTCATCTGTTACCTTAATTTGGGCTACCATACCTTGTGCTGATAGGTTAATTTCTAGCCAGTTTTGTGCCCTTTGCCTGCATTTTGCTTCATCCTCACCTGTTACCTAAATTGTGGGCTAGCGTACCTTCCTGTAGCATTGCCAAACAACTGGGTTGCCGTAATGAACTATACTGTTGCCTTAATATAACTTGTTGCCTTAACTGTTGACTGCTGACCTAAACGCTCTTGTTTTAAGCATAGCTGTTGATTCATTATCCAAATGTTGCAGGGATCCTAACCTGTTTGCTGTTCATTCGTTAGCCAAATGTTGCAGGGATCCTAACCTGTTGGCTGTTCATTCGTTAGCCAAATGTTGCAGGGATCCTAACCTGTTTGCTGTTCATTCGTTAGCCAAATGTTGCAGGGATCCTAACCTGTTGGCTGTTCATTCGTTAGCCAAATGTTGCAGGGATCCTAACCTGTTGCCTGCTGTCCAATATGCTCATGTTTACAATTTTGATGAATATTAGTGCCTGACTCACTTATTTCACTCAACCTCCATAGCAGTGTGAAACCTCTCAGCCCCCCGCCTCACCCTGCCTGCCTCTCCGTAGTCCCCCTCAGCACTCCTTGGTGTATATAAGTGGGCTCACCCTGATTGCTTGTCTCTCTCTACAGGGACGCTGCCTTTGTTGGAGGGACCACCCGGTCACGAGGGTAGCCACTGCTGCTCTCCCCACCCCGAAACAAGCCCACAGCTGATGAAGGTAAATACTGCAAATACTGCTCCTCCTCTTACTCCAGTGCATTTTTTCACCCTACGGAGAGGAGTCGCGGCTTGGAGCATTCCTGTGCCTCTGTGTTCACCCTTGCACCTGCTGTTGTTTGGAGCCATGCGGAGAATGCCACGCTGCCTTTCCTCTGCCACCGCTGACTAGAACTAGCCCTGCCGGCTTCCCCACCACCCCCACCACCACCCATGGTCGACACTGAGCTTTATAGCTCTCATCATGTGGGCTGATTTATCCTATCAGCCCACTTTACCATCTGCAGGTTGTAGCAGTTTACCACTAAAGGGCTGCTGGCATTTTCTCTATGTGTGTACCTGGCTGACTGCTTTATGTGCATCTCCTAGGCACATTATTTTGTGACTCTGGCTTTCTGTGCTCTTTTTAAGGCACTATACCATAGGTGACGAGCTGTCCCTTGACCCCTCTCCTTGCTTTAACCACTGCCCCAGTCTCAGCCCCACCTTTGACACCTTTTTACTCTTGCAGTTGCCCCTGGGGCTCTGTTAGGTTTACTCCTATTGTGAACTGGATCTCTGGACACTGCACCTAAAGCCCAGGGTTACCTCACAGCCCAGTTAGACCAGGCTTTGGATCCTCTCATGCAGTCGGTCAACACACCCTCCTATCCTGGTCCCCCAGCAACTCCATACCCCCCAAGCTGCCCCCAGCCTGGCTGTCTAAAAAGGCCTAAAATAGCTCATCTAAACATATGCAGTATCCTACACAACAAAGCGCAACTGACAGCTTGGGCAACCTTGTATGGGCCTGACATCATGGGTATCATGGAAACATGGCTGAAGCCTGGTATTCCTGACACTGCATGTGCCATTCCGGGTTACAACCTCAACAGGTGGGATAGGACTGGTAGTAAACGTGGGGGTGTACTCCTATACTTTAGGGGGCACCTACACGTATCCGTTGTGTCACTGTCTGCGCCTGACTCTACAGGTTGTGAATTCATTCACTCCCTCCTACTGCTCGGTAACACAAAAAAGTTGCACCTGGTCTGTGCCTACAATCCTCCTAAGGGAGGCTTACCAGGACTCTCCTCTCTACTTGACCACCTTAAAGGCAAGGTTGGGTGTAACTCTCCTGATGTTATATCTGATCACTCACCCATTCACTGCATCTGGGGATCCACCACCCCCAAAGTTCCTAGTAGAGTGATTCAGATGAGGGATTACTCCAAGCTTATTCTCCATGACTACTTGGATGACCTACGTTGTACTGACTGGTCTAGGGTTCTCAGCACTAATGACCCTACCATAGGACTGGACCACTTCCTTGCGATTCTCATCCCCCTGTGGAACAGGCACGCTCCCCTCACAAAAAGAAGGGTGAGGGGTACTGTCACTAAGTGGCTCCATGGTGGACTACTCACTCTCATGAAGCAGAGAGACAAGAGTCGGATCAACTACAAAATTTCCAGCAAAACACAAGACCTCCTTGAATATCGATGGCTCAAAAATTCTTTCAAGGCCGCAATACATGCCGCCAAAAGTGAGCTCTGCAAATCAGCCATGCTCAAATCGGCCTACAACCCCCGATGCTTCTGGCAAAACATCAAAAATATGGTCGGTGTGTCCGCCAAGCACTCAGTCATCGACATGAATGTTGGGGGGACAAACTGTAACAACCCCCAGACCATAACCTCAGTGTTCAACTGTTTGTTCTCCAAACTGCCTGCCTCCCCTCCCCTCCCAACCTCCACCCCTGAACCTCAGCACCCCCCCCCCGGCCTCCTTTTTACCTGAAACAAATCTCTTCTAGAGAGACTCAAACTCTCCTAGCTGGTCTCTCACACCACTCAGGGGCCTGGTATGATAACCTTGAGCCTAAGTTTCTTAGTCTGGGAGTGCCCCCCGCCTGGCCGATTACCCATATTTTTAACTCTTCCATTACCTCTGGAATCTTACCTGACATGTGGAAGGTGGCCAAGGTTGTCCCAGTGTTTAAGCACGGTGACCCCAAGGAGATGAACAACTACCACCCCATTGCCATACTCTCTGCTATCAGCAAGCTTCTTGAAAAGGCTATAGCTGGACAAATCTCCCATCACCTACAGGAGTATGCAGTTCTCGCCCCTGCTCAGCATGGGTTCAGGAAGGGCAGGTAGTACGGCCACTGCTATAGCCATGGTCACCTCCGAGGTCAGATCCACTACAGACATTGGCAAATTTACTGGGGCCATCTTAGTCGACCTCTCTAAGGCCTTTGATCGGGTCGACCACAATCTCCTTCACTCCACTCTACTCAGGCAAGGCTTCTCCCCCCAAGCCCTTGATTGGTTCTCCAACTACCTTGGGGGGAGACAACAATACACCTGTTTTAACCATGCCCTTTTGGACCTCTCCCCAGTCAGATGCGGAGTACCCAAAGGGTCCATTCTCGGTCCCATTCTGTTCTCCCTTTATATAAATGAACTCCCCTCTGTTACAACCTCCGGGTCTTCCACACTCTATGCAGATGTCCTGGTACTGTTATCTAGGTCCCAGGACATCTCTACCATCAACTCCCAACTCAACTCTGTCTTTGGGTGTATCCTTAACTGGCTCATGGGACACAAGCTCATGGTTAATCTAAACAAAACCCACGCCATGCTATTCGGTCGGTGGCCAAAACTGCATCTTGCCCCTCCCCCTTGTCATTAATGGGGGGGAATGGCTCCCTCCTGCCTGTCCTGAAATCCGCAGGTACCTAGGAGTGACCCTAGATCCTCAGCTTGATCTCACAGTGCACCTCCGCAACATCTGTAAAGCATCGAACCGTAAGCGCAGCTTGGTCTACAGGGCCAAGGACTGCCTCACCCCAGCTGCTCAGCTCGCCATAGCCAGGGGGATCCTCCTACCCACGCTCTGCTATGGGCTTGTTGCCTCTGTGCCAGTCCCAAATGCCTATCTAGCTAAATGGGATATGGCCTATAACAACATATGTTGTTTTGCCCTCTCCACTTTTCATCTTACACATCGGTGTGCCCTCTATGCCCATCTGGAGTGGCTTTCCCTGAAAAACACTGAGCCTTTGTCCTTGGTAATATGGTGGATAATATAGTCCATACTGCTTGCCCCCCTGCCCTTGTCCTTCCCTTCAAATACTGCACCACGGGCGATCAACGAAGGTCCAGCTCAACTTTGGTTTGCAAGGTCCCTAGGACCCGCTCCCTCACTGGTGATTGGGCCTTCTCCGCCTACGCCCTGAGACTCTGGAACTCCCTGCCTACCCCAGTCCAAGCCGCCCCTTCCCACTCCAGCTTCAAAACGTCCCTCTGGAAGTTCCTCAAAGCTGCCTCCGCCTGTCTTTGTGCCAAGTAGCTGCTGGCACTAGCGGCTGCCCGACTCCCCTCCCATAAGCATGATTTGGCCTCTGCCTCTCTTCTCTATAGCACTTCTCACGCTCGTGGCTGTCCGACACCTCTCCCACAAGCTGAATTCAGCCTCTACCTCTCCCCACTATAGCACTTCCCACTCTCCTCTGACAGGCATTCCCTACCCATTAGCTCCCTCCCCTGTAACATCTTGAAGTCCCCACACTATTTTTTGACCTGCCCCCGGGCATGCAACTGGATTGAACAGTTTTCTCCCTGCAGTTCGAGCCTTACTCTGCTGGGGTTGTCCCCTGGGTTGTGTTCCTCCCCCTCTCCTCACCCACTAGTTCCATGCTGCCCTACTGCACTGTTTACTCTCCTCCCTGCCTGTTTCCTGACACACACCTGGATTGTTTACTGATCCTGCTCCCCCCTTAGTTACCTGTAGTCTCCTACCTCCTTGTTACCTTATTGGGTTTAACGTATCTGAGTTGTAGTTGTACTCATGTTTGCTAGCTCTGCCTCTTTACTATGTCTATATACTGCACTTCTGGCCCCACCTGTGTGTGGGTGAGTATGTCACTCTGTCTATGCACCATGTTCCCTGTGCTGAATTTATTTATTTATTTATTTGTTTATTTTAACATCAGTTTAAAACCTTTGAGCCAGAGGCTCATTTACAAAGGTACCTCGTCATAAGGAAGACAAAACATACATACATGAGACAATCAGAAATACAGTACAGCAATAAGGCACAGGCAAGTTGCAGGCAATGCGAGACAATCAGCAACACAGTTTAACAATAGGCACAGTCATGTTACAGGTGATGAGTGTCATAACACCATTATCTGCCAAAAGAATTAGGAAGGCGGTCCCTTTTTTTTTCTCTGGCCCACCTGTATTGCGGGCTTGTATGCTACCTTGACAATGTACCATGTTTTTCTGTATTGTAACCTCCCGGGTCACACCTGAAAATAGGCACTTGTTGTCTAGTGTGCTTACCTGGTTAACAAAAACAAACAAACAAATAAATAAATAAATAACCCCCCCATCCACAGTGCTTCTATTGACTGGATTAGACATCTCCCCCTGCTTTTCCATTGTGAATACTGAGCAGAAGTATTCATTCAGTATCCCTGATTTTTCACTGTTGCTTACTGCCCAACCATCTTCCTCTTTATTCAGCCTCAGACTGGGTTTTAAATGATCTCCTAATTGTGAGAGATCGAAAGGTTTGTACTGTCCTAGTCCTTCTCGCTCTCATGATAGCATTTGACACTGTGGACCATTGTGTGATTTTGGTGTGCCTGCAGCTTCTCTTTGGACTGTCTGGCACAGTCTTACACTGGTATTGATCTTTCCTTACAGGCAGGACACAGAGGGTCATCACTGGAATTTATTCCTCTAATACTCTCTCCCTGTCTTGTGGGGTGCTGCAGGGCTCCATATTGGCACCCATGTTGTTCGCAGTGTATATGCTGGCCATTGGGATCATTAGGTGATGCAGTTTGGGTTTTCACTGCTATGCAGATGATACCCAACTGCATATGTCCTTTATGAGTGGACATGATGATGCAACCTCCATGCTTAACAAATGTCTAGTCGAAATCAGAGATTGGATGAGCACTAGCTGACTGAGGTTAAATCTGGATAAGACCGAGGTGTTGGTTGTGGACCCGGGTCACCCTGAGGCGGGTCATAGGGCTGGGCATCCCTCAGGCTTATGGCTCAATGATGTCCAGCTCATGACCTCAGACTGTATGCGTAACCTGGGTGTTATTTTTGATGACAGCTTGACCCTGAAATTGCAGGTGTCTGCCATTGTCAAATCTTCCTTTTATCATCTTAGGAATATCGCTCAGGTGTAACACCTGGTTCCTCTGGCTGACCTTCCTACATTGGTCCATGCCTTCATAACCACCTACCTTGATTACTGCACCTAGGGCTTCCAGGGGTTCACATCCATTGCTGGCAACTAGTGCAGAATGCAGCAGCCAGGCTTTTGACTGGTACATCCAGGACTAGTCATATCACACCTGTGCTGTGCAAACTGTACTGGCTGCTGGTACAGTGGTGGATCACCTTTAAGGTCGGGTTACTGACCTTTACAGCTGTACATGAACAGGGACCCCAGTATCTGCAAGATCTCCTTACTTCCTACTGCCCCCCGCTCACTCTGATCCGTCGACGAGGGATTGCTGGAGATTCCCAGGGTTCGGTTAAAAACATCTGGGGCACATGCATTTTTTTATGCTGCCCCTTCCCTGTGGAATTCTCTACCTCATCAGATAAGAGAATGCCTGACCATCCCGAGTTTTAAAGTGAGCTCGAGACTTATTTGTTTTCTAAGGCTTTTTTCTGAAGGCGTTTAAAAAAATTTCAGTGTATGTTTATTCTGATTGTACTGTTTTATTATTTTGTTGTAAAGCCCCTTGGTATCTGAAAGGCACTTAAAAAAAAGTTTACTTACTAATAGCACAATACCAGACAAGAAACCTCCTCTTTCCTTTTGGACTGCAACTACTATCCAGTCTAAAGGCACACAGTGCATTACAGTCTATTATCATACTGGAGACATCGTTACACAGTGAAGTCCCCAAAATAAAGGCAGACAGTACATTACCCAAGAGGGTACATACTTACACAGTGAAGTCCCTGAAAAAAACAGTCTCCAATAACTGTAACAGCATAGTACCAGAGGGAAGATCTCCCCATCCTTTCACAGTGCAGCCCACCTTCTTGCAAACTTTAGTGCCTGTTAACGATAATTTCAGGAAGAAGATTGCTCCCATCCCTACACAGTGCCAGCTTCCTAGAATCTCCTTGCCCCACCAGAATTAAAGGTGGGTGCTCCTGTTCATAAAGGCCAAGACTGTGCTTGGAAAGGGAAGTGATTGCTCTGTATAACTGAGTTGCACTGGCAAAAAAAATTGATATAATCAAGCGAGATGCACAATCGCACATCCTGTCTGAATATAGCAAAAGAAGAGGGTGGCTCAAATGGGGGCCACCGACGATGCACCGGTGCATCCCCCTGTGTGATCAGAGTAGCTGGAATGGGGATTTGCAGAGCATGTTGGGGATACACTGGGTGCACATTCTAGATATTCAGACTACAATATGCAAATGGGGCCATTAGGCATGCAAAGCATGAATGGGAAGGGGGAGTAACCCTTTATGTCAATGAAAATATCAAAGCTACAGAAATTCAGAATACGCATACATAAGGAGCCAGAAGAACTGTGGGTCAGCCTGGAAACAGGAAATGGGACAGCCATATGAACTGGTGTTGTCTACAGGCCTCCAGTCCAGAGGGAGGATAGAGACACATTACTGTTAGAAGATACACAAAACATGACAGCCCGTTGGGAGGTTCTGATAATGGGAGACTTCAACATGCTAGATACAGATTGGTCAATACCAGCAGGAACATCCTCTAGATCTAGACACATAGTGGATTCCCTGCTGAGGGAGGGCCTCAAACAACAGGTACAATAACCCACATGAGACAGAGCTATCCTAGCTCTAGTACTGACTAATGGGGAAAGGATCACAGATCACCAGGTAGAAGGTCACCTGGGGGCCAGTGACCACCACATGATATGGTTCAGTTTGGCCACTAGGACTACATCATACCATTCTAAGGCAAAAAATATGGGACTTCAGAGGAGCTGTCTTTGATAAGATGGCCAACAGAGTTAAGCTAGCTCTGTCAAGAAGAAATATAGATGAGGGAGCACAGGCAAAGTGGGTAAGTACTAAGAATGCAATATTTGCAGCAACATCCCATCATGTTAGAGAGAAAAGCAAGAGCAAAAGAAGGAGAAAACCACTTTGGTTCTCAAAAGCAGTAGCAGAAAGGTCACAGCCAAAGGCTAGCCTTCAGGAAATATAAGAAACATAGCGGGATGAAGATGGGGAGGCATACCAAACTTATTAGGGGAAGGCTGTAAGGCAGGCAAAGGCCCAAACTGGGAAACACTAGCATGAACAGTAAAAGAGGAACAAGACTTTCTTAACATCGTTAGTGAAAGGAGAAAGTCCAGAGGGGGTATTGCTTAGATCAAAGGGGATAAGGGAATGTATGGAGGAGGACCAAGGAGTAGCATCTATCCTAAATAGATACTTCTGCTCAGTATTTACTGAGGAGAAGGTAGCGTATGGCCGACAGCTCAGCACCATGGATGTAGGGGGGAGGGAGGTGTGCATTAGTCCCTTCACAAAAGAAAGGGTCCTACAAGAGCTCAATAAGCTCAGGATGGACAAAGCAATGGGACCTGATGGCATACATCCCAGGGTACTAAAGGAAAAAAGGGTGGAACTGGCAGAGCCATTAGCAGAACTGTTTGGTTAGTCTCTGAGCACAGGAGAGGTCCCAGAAGACTGGAGAAGGGCTCATGTGATCCCGCTCCACAACGCTGGTAGCAGGGAGGAGGCAGGGAACTACAGACCAGTCAGTCTTACCTCAGTAGTGGGCAAAATTATGGAGGCACTCCTTAAGGAAAGGATAGTGCAACACCTGGAATCCATAGGAGCAAAGGATCCAAGACAACATGTGCTTACACCAGTAAGGCCCTGTCAAGCTAATCTCACAGATTTCTTCGACTGGATAACCAGAGTGGAGGACCAAGGGACTGCAGTTGATGTTGCCTAACTTTCTTCAGCAAAGCTTTTAATATTGTTCCACATTGAAGATTGATTAATAAGCTGGGGAGGCTCGAGGTGGGTCAGAAGTTGGTCAACTAGGTGGCAAACTGGTTGGTGGGCAGAAAACAGAGAGTGATGGTAAACAGTATAAAGTCAGAAGAGATGCAAGTCACAAGTGGGGTACCTCAGGGATCAGTCCTGGGGCCAGTCCTCTTCAGTATCTTCATCAGGTGTAATAAGTGCTTGCGAGGAGCTGGGGGAATTGGTGTCAGCCTACAACAGGGTAGTCACTGAGGCCCTCGACTTAATTGCACTGACCTTGTTTGAGCCCTCCTTCATCAGAGGCTCCTCTTGGTTGACAGGAGTTGAAGATGAGGGTGTCGAAGGTTGGAGTGGTGTTGGTAGGTCTTGGCCTGATGGGGCATGCTTATTTTGATGTCTCATTATAGAGACTATCAATAGACAATCTCCTGTCAGAAGGCTGAGTTTCTGTCCAGGAGACTGCTGCAGCAATAAACAGACCAGCTCGGCTCCTTTGGACTGTTGATAGGCTGTGTAAGCTGGCCTGACTTTGGTCTCTGAAAGCTTTTCACAACTAAAGTGTGACAAGTTTGTTTTTTTTTTTAGTTTGGTATTTCTTTCTGTCCTTGCTGGCACTCTTAGTACCATTGGTTGTCCCTGTGCCATCCCCAAGAATCAGGCCCCCTCTCTTATGCTCCCATGACTTACTCTTTCTTGGCAGGGTTGTGCTGAGTGTCTCAACCCAAACAATATCTGGAATGTGTAGTACGGTAGGGACTGCATGCCCATTGGCTCACACTGTGAACCAATGGGCATGCATCCCTACCGAGGTGTCAGTCCATGGGCGGCGGAGCGGCAGACGGGTGGAGTGCTGCTGCCCACCGGCAGACTGGGTGGAGGAGTGGGGCTCAGTGAGCGGGTGGGGGGTACCACTTGACCACCAGGGATATTGCAATGTCTTGTTTTACAAATGCCCGCAGTCAGGCATATAGCAATCCACTGGACCACTAGGGATCTAGGAACATATTCTCTTTTTTGACAGATGCCCATGATCGGGCACATAGCGGTCCACTGGACCACCAGGAATATATGAAGGTTTTCTCTTTTTTGACAGATGCCCGTGATCTGGCACATAGCAGTCCACTGGACTACGAGGTATATTGGACAGTTTATTATTTGCTTTTACAAATGCCTGTGATCAGGCATGGGGGGTGCCACCAGGTGTAGCCGGAGCTCTGGTGTCCACCCACAGGTGACAATTGCCATGTTGCGCCCTGCAATGCAGCAGCTCACCTGTGGGTGGCCATCAATTGTTCCTTTTTTTTGGTGTAACTTTGTGCTGGCACAGGTAGGGGTTGCACATGCATGGCTCTGCACATCCCGGGCTGAATATCAGGCTGTGCAGGTTATGCATAGGCACATCCCCCCCACTTGTGCCTGCATACATTTCTGATGCGCTCTGGCACATCGGGATTTGTGCCGTGCACTTTTCCCTTTTGAATATCGTGCGGGGCATCAATGGAATTCGCATGGGCGCAACAATGTTCGCCATGTGCAACCCTTTTTGAACTTATCTGGGCCATAGAGTACTGGAAAAGTAAATCAATGTGCAATTAGAAGCGTTCGTGTTTGAAATTCTGCCATTGTTTTTTCCCCTGCTAACGTCAGCTCATCTCGGACTTGCATCCTATCAGGAAAACCTTAGTGCTGCTCCCTAATGGAACCCTACACATGGAAACATTAAATAAAAAAATAATGACTGGTTAAGATGCTGTAATCCTGGAGCTGCTTCCAGGGCTTGCCTGCTCCCATTCGTGATTCCACACCATGCCACCTCCATTATCTCATACCAAATCACGCTTCTGTCCCATACATTTAACTAAAAAAACAACAACTCTGCATTCGTTCTTTTTTTTAATTTATTTATTGCAAAAGTGGCACAACCTGTCGGGGACAACCTGTTACTTCTGCTCGCTCCATTCTGGTGCGCGGACTGTCATGGGAGTGGAGGAGCTACTTCACTGTTTCCATAGTCAAAGAAAAGGGTATCTACATACATATCCTTCATTTCTTTCAATTGCTCTTTTAAAGGGACACAGACCACTCCTTCTAACCACACAGCTCAGCTGCATTCTTCTCTCCATTTGGGGGTGGGGGCAGGCATGGATACCACAGCAGTACAAATGCAAGAGGAAATGGAAGTCATCACCTAGTTGACGGAAGGACTATTTTGTATCAAATTAACAGAATGATTTCAGTTTTTTCAATTCAGTAATATTTTTTAAGGTAAAAAAAATATTTAAAAAAAAAAAAACCATTTTATATGCGTAATGAAACACTCCAGGGTGAGTGTTGAACAGATATTACTACTTCAAAGGGCTGAAGGCACTTAGCTGGGCTTCGTGCCTGCCGCCCTGGGCGATGCGGTAACTCTGTTCCTTTTACCCTGTTATGTCTTATGCTTATATCAGTACCATGTAATGTAGGTCTGTTGCCACAAGAGGGAATCCTTGAGATAGCAGCTTAAGCAACTAGCTCCAGCCTGCCATCTGGTGGCAGCTATCAAATGCTACATTCCTTGTTTTTTTGTTTTGTTGGTATAATAAGAGGGATGTAATGTGCATTTGTTGTCACAGGAGGGAATCCTTGAGACAGCAGCTAAAGCAACTAGCTCCAGCCTACCATCTGGTGGCAGCAATCATATGTTACATTCGTTTTTTTTTTTGTTTTTTATTAATAAGAGGGATGTAATGTGTATTTGTTGCCACAGGAGGGAAGCCTTGAGATAGCAACTTAAAGGGGACAGGAAGTCTGTGTGCCCCATTTCACATCCAATGGAAAGAGTCATGGATACACATGCCTGTGATGTATGTGATAGACACAGAAACCATGGTGAGATGTTGTACCAATATCACAGTGTGCTGTACCATTATATTGGCTGTCATGGTAGACACTGTGCTTCTTAAACTGTAACATCCTGTATTTTGATGCAAATTGTGTCATCACGTACAGTGCATGATGTCACGTCATGGTTACGTACATCGTATCACCACTGAATGTGAGACATCTGTCAGACCGCAATGCACTAACTGGTGTGTAACTGCATAGGTGACATGAGTAGTTGTGACATAGGTCCCAGCTGTACATGTGTATGTGAAGTAGTAAGTAAAGTGTTTAGTTTCCCCATCCCCGTCTGAGGTCATTAACAGATTCCATGTCACCGAATGTCCCTGAAAGTCCCTCACAAATGTGTATAGAAGTACCCAGAGTGGCACCTGTCCTGTTGTTGTCAGTCATTGTGATAGCTAGGGATATGTCTGACATGACAGCTGACACCACAGTGTCTAGTCAGGGTACACATGTGTGATGCTCCTGATGTGAAGTCCAACATGAGACATTGCTAATTAGTATAGACATGACATGATATCCCTAGGTCATTTATCGTTGCATGACAACTGACCCAGCTTTGTTTCCCGCATTGTATGGTATGAACTAGTACGGTCCAGTCACATCCCTGTATGTCAGTCTGTACTGTTGAGGTATTATGTTGTATCAGACCCATGTAAATGATATACACTGACACAAAACAAGTCCTATAAACAAAATGACACTGTGGCTGGGTTCAAACCACCACTTTTCTGCATAGGAAACCAGTCACTACACCATTGAACCATTGCATTTATTGATAGATGGTAGTGCCATTCTACTCATGTTGCAAACATATCAGTATGCATTTGGAAGTCTTTGAAATGTGTACAGGGCTGTGTAAATGATGTTTTGATAATGGTGCTCTTCTGTGATACTCACTATGTTGGTTACATCCCTGCATGTGGGACTGGTCCTTCTGTTTACATGAGTCAGACATGCTACAGTATGTGCATCCGTCAAAGTGGGGTCTGTACTGCCCACCACGACTGTGCAAGCTACACTGCTGGAGTATTCAATCCCAAGCTGCTCACATCTGAGATCAGGGACTACACAACAGACTGCATCAATATCACAGACATAGCAATACTGATCAGCTCAGTATTGTAAGACAAGCCAGTAACATCATTATTGCAAGCAGCTGTAATGGCTCAGTGGGTAGCTTGCTCTCCTGTGGTGTAGAGGTACCAGATTCAAATCCAGTCACTGTTTTGGAGTAACAACATGAATGCTGTTTTGCAATGGAATGCCTACCGTTTCTAACATGTCTGCCTGCCAATCTATATGCGCTTCTGCACCACATCAGCATCTACTATCAACACTGTGCCTTAATAGGTCTCAGGGGTTTATTTGTTCTCATTGCGGATATTTATAATGGTACAATAGTGACATTACTCATTCTTTGGCAAGTAACAGCTGCAGTACTCCTATATAACTATATGCTATATTGTGGCAGCCTTGTTCTGAAATGTACCAGAGCACATAGTTGAATAACTGCATTTACTTTGATCACTGAAACATATTCATGGAATCTTCTAACAGTGCTCTGTTGGCTATACATCATTGTATACCCAAACACCCACCCTTAGGGTTACTACCTGTCCTGATTTCGTAGGACAGTCTTGTATATAGCCAGCTGTGTCCTACCAAAAAACATGAAAATACTAAATGTCCGATTTTATAGTATACAAAATATTTTCTAACTTTCCACTAAATGTTGCGAAAACTACAATACCTTAACTAAAACACCTTCAAATGATAAGAAACAATAGAACAACAAAACTTTAGTACACTTTGCCTTAATTCTGATTATACAGAAAACAAGTCTGTTGCATTGGTAGCTGTTATGTACTGTCACACAAAAATAATGTTTGAGTAGAAATGTCCCACTTTGGGCTTCTTCTTTTTGTCTGCTCCAGTGCCGGTTCTCAGCTCAGTCATGGCCCCCACGGTCCCCTCTCCCATATTAGCTGGCCTCCTGCCCCCTGGCTTGCCCCCCAGGAGGGCCTCACACTGGCCAAGGTGTCATCGACATAGGTCTGAACCGGAGTCAGCCTGAGAGCCATGAGGGACAGTGTGGTTTCAAGTAGGTGCTATGGCAGGATTTTTCTGCTAGCTCCTTTGGCTTTCACTGTCTTTCTACCTCTTTGGAAAATCCATAATGGTCTCCTCTTCCTTTTCCTCTTGCTAACCTGCTTACTGCATAATTCTGTTGTTCTTGTAACTCCTATTTAAATTCTGACCACTGTTCCTCAACCCCTGATTCCTGTCCCATTCCCCTTAATGCCTCTTTCTAGTATCCCCATTTTCCCAAGTCTGCCCCCCTAAAATCCAGGATACGTGTTTTGTGTGGTTTGGTTCTGCACTTCTGTGATTTCAAACCACAATTACTGGTGTTTTCTGTTTCCCAGGTGCTCCTGATTTTCTCATCACACTGTCCCTGTTTGTGCAGCACAAGGTCCGATATTGCTTTCTGCCGAGTTGGTTCCATGACCGGTTGCTTGAGGAAGACACCCTGGAAGGAGTCCGGGATAAATCTGCTACTAGTGGATGCTGCTGCTGGGTTGCTCCTGTCCACTTCTGGAATATTGAAGTCTTCAACCAATACTACTTCACCCTTGTCTGCCATCCTTTGGATGGCTAGCATCAGCTCCCTATCTGTTTCTTCCTCCTGGGCTGGTGGTCTATAGACCACACCTACACGGATGGCTGTCCCCACTTTCCTTTCCAGCTTAACCCACAGTATCTCTCCCCCATTTTGTTCCTCCCGGATCTCTGTGGCCATTATGTTATTTTTCACATACAGTGCCACTCCTCCTCCCTTCCTGCCTGCTCTGTCTCTTCTGAATATGCTGTAGCCAGGTATGGCCATCTCTTAGTCGTGGTTATCATTACACCAGGTTTCAGTGATAGCCACAAAGTCCAGGTCTGACTGTGCCATGACAGCCTCCAGATCTTCCATCTTGTTGCTAAGGCTCCTGGCATTTGGACACATCGCTTTCCAGATTTGACCTCCTAAACTGTTTCACTGTCCTACTCAGCCCCTTCCTTGGTTGTCATTTATCCTGGTTCTCCTTGCTGTCTGCCCTTCTGCTGAATTTTGCCCTTTTCTGCTTTTTCACCTCTTGGTAATAATCTTCATCTTTTGCAGACTGCTTTGCAGAATAGTCACTCCTCTGGTTCACTGGTTCTACTGCTAGCTGTGGGGTGAGTGTAGGAACTCTCCTTGTGGCCTGCCACCCCCCTTTGCTAGTTTAAATGCTTGTCAATGTAGCATTTAAACTTATCTTTGATGTCTTGGATTCCCCTCCAGGATGGATGCAGGCCATCAAGCGAACAAACTTCCATCCTCAGGTGGGTCCCCAGTCACCAATGAATCCAACCTTCCTCACAGCACAGTTCTTAAACCATGAGTTAAGTTCTGATGCATGCACTCTATGTTCTCCTTGCTCTCACAGGTAGTACTTGTGAAAGTGACAAGTAGCTACTGTTGAACCCTCCCCAGTTTCCTAAACTCTTCCTGAACTTCCCTTTTCCCCATTTGCCAGGTCATTGGTACCTAGGGTGGATAATGACATCCAGCTCACCCTCCTCGTCTTTTGGCCTTCCCAGTGAGTCCGGGATCTTCCTTCCATCCTCCATGTCTGTGGCACCTGGTAGGCACCTCACCTCCTGTTCTCCCCTCCTGTGTTCCTAGCTGGATCCCTCTTATGGTGGAGTCCCCCACCAGGATTCGCTTCCTCCTCCTCTGGGGTCCACTGCTTTCCCACTGGAGGTCACCTCCTTGGCTAACCTCCACATCCTTCTTCCACTTCTCTGGTACCTCTATTTTGTTGTCCTCATTTGCCAGTGTGGCAAGGAGTTCTTGAGTGGATTAGATCTGGGAATGTGCTCTGCCTGACCGCTCTAACCCTCCCTGAGCCCACTGTCATCCAAGTGCTCCTCATTCTCGGTATCCTTTGAGGCAGTTGCATTGGACTGGGTGGTCCCAGGATAGGGGTGATGGTACTCCTGACTCAGTTTACTTCTGCTCTGAGTCTGGCTACCTCCTCCTGCAGTCCAGAGAGATGCATGCAGATAGGGCAGCACCTCAGTGCCCAGAAGGCTGACTGAATATGGCTGGCCCACTGCGACTGCATTGCACCACTCCCCACATTATACTGCAATTCCACTACTTGTCTGCTACTGAAGCTCTCCTAGTTCCCTTTTTATTAATTTTCTGTCCTAAAAATCCTGCCACTGATCCTCAGATAATTTTTTTATTTTAAAGAAAAGAAACCAATAAATAAATGAATCAAAACACTTGTCGTGCTGAGGGTGAGCTTCTTCCCTTATGCCCCTCTCCTACTTCACACCCCTTACTATACCCTGTGTTTAGCTCCTGTCAATCAGATTTAATAGGGCATATAATTAAGAGTTGGGGGAAGGGGAAGGAAGGGGGTGAAAATTTGCAGCAATAAAAGACAGCACAGAATTACACCACCACTGTATTTTAAATTCTCAACAGCCCAAAAACAATTATAAGTAAGGACAACAATGAAAGTATAGTGTCACTAAAAGCCCACAATCTAAGTTTAAAAGAAAAATAGCAATTACCAGTTCCTCTAAAGCACTGAATTGAATATGTTTCCTTCCTTCCCCTTCTGAGAAAATAAACTCTACATGCTACTTCAACTCTGACTAAGCCCCACCTCCAGTTATCACGTAGCTGAGGTCAGAGGCCAGACAATTAACACCCTTCACCCAACTACATGGCAGTCAGACAAGCCAAGATAAATTTTGCACCAATTAAAGACAGAACAGAATTACACCACCACTATGTTTTAAATTGTCAAAAGCCAAAAAACAATTATAAGTAAAGACAACAACAAAAGTATAGTGTCACTAAAAGCACACAATCTAAGTTTAAAAGAAAAATAGCAATTACCAGTTCATCTAAAGCACTGAATTGAATATGTTTCCTTCCTTCCCCTTCTGGCTTCTTCTGAGAAAATAAACTCTACTTGCTACTTCAACTCTGATTAAGCCCCACCTCCAGTTATCACGTAGCTGAGGTCAGAGGCCAGACAATTAACACCCTTCACTCAACTACAGGGCAGTCAGACAAGCCAAGATAAAATTTGCAGTAATTAAAGACAGCACAGAATTGCGCCACCACTATGTTTTAAATTATACAAATGCACCTGCTTAGGCAGTCATTGGGCAAACATCCATATCAGCACCTTATTATGAAATGATTTGTATGTAGATTGCACAGTGCAATTGCAGGGTCTCACAGCACCTCCTTTAGGCCAGTCTAAAACTATGGGGGCAGCCTAGGTCAGCTCACAGCACCACCTGTAGGTCAGTCTGAAAGTACAGCGGCAGGCTGGATCAGCTCAGAGTGCCACATGTAGATCAGTCTGAAAGTACAGGGGCAGGCTAGGTCGGCTCACAGTGCAACATGTAAGTCAGTCTGAAAGTACAGGGGAAGGCCGGTTCAGTTCATAGTGCCTCCTGTAGGTCATTCTGAAAGAACAGGGGAAGGCTGGGTCAGCTCACAGTGCCACTTGTAGGTCAGTCTGAAAGAACAGGGGCAGGCTGGATCAGCTCAGAGTGCCACCTGTAGATCAGTCTGAAGTACAGGGCAGGCTAGGTTGGCAAACAGCGCCACATGTAAGTTAGTCTGAAAGTACAGGGGCAGGCTGGGTCAGCTCACAGTGCCACTTGCAGGTCAGTCTGAAAGAAATAACTGAAAAGTTGAAAGGATGTAATTTTCTTTTGATATATACTGGCAGGCTTGCTAGAAGGGGTTTTCTGACATTATCACATGGGGACGCCATTGGACTGTGTTTTTTTCCACTAGCACTTGGCAAAATACAAATAAAAGGATGAAAATTTAAATACAAGTAAGTAAATAAACAAATCAAAGCAAATTGCATGATTACACAGGCATCTAAAGGCCCCAGACCTTCATTCTTTAGGATATTCACTTTACTAAGCACCTGCTCTATAAAAGCAAAGAACAATGCAAATGTAATACCACTTATTAGTGCATCATATCACTACCATGTAGTTTAGGTCTGTTGCCACAAGAGGGTAGCCTTGAGATAGCAATTTACAACCAGCTCAGCCTGGACATCAGGCGGCTGCAATCATATGCTACATTCCTTGTTTTTCTTTTTTATAGGAAGAGGGATGTAATGTATACTTGTTGTCACAGGAGGGAAGTTTGAGATAGCACTCCTATAGAGCAGGTGCTTTGTAAAGGTGTGTATTTTAAAGAACAAAGGCTTGGTACCTTTAGATGCCTCTGCAATCATTCAGTTTGCTTTTATTTATTTACTTATTAGTACTTATATTTCCATCTTTTTATTTGTATTTTGCAAAGTGCTAGTGAAAAAAAAAAGTCCAATGGAGTCCTCATGTAATGATGTCAGAAAACCCTTACTTGCAAGCCTGCCAGTGTATCTCAAAGGGAAACTATAAGCTTTTTACTTTTCAGATATTTATTTTGGACTGACCTATAGGTGGATCTGTAAACTGATCCAGCCTTCAATTGTAATTTCAGACTGACCTATACATGCTGCTGTAAGCAGACCCAGTTTGCTGCGGTACTTTCACCCTGACCTACAGGTGGTGCTGTGACCAGTCCCTGTACTTTCAGACTGACCAACAGGTGGCACTGTAAGCAGAACCAGCCTGCCCCTATATTTTCAGACTGACCAACAGGTTGCACTGTGAGACCCTGCAATTTCACTGTGCAATCTACATGCAAGTCAGGTCATAATAAATGCTAATAGGTATGATTGCCCACTGATTGCCTAAGCAGGCTTCACTTGAGTAACACTTTGAATATAGGAAATGTTTGCCCTGGGAAAATGTTCTACAGTCAGGTGATTCTGTTAGGCCTGCGCAATCACTGCACAAATGTGTATGTGCTGGTCGAACCTGTCCTGAACCATAACACGGTTCTGCAGTATTTGGCCTGTACTGTTTGCAGTTTCAGTGCATTCACTACATTGCAAGAACACACATTGAACACTTAGTTCACCTATACCATCCTCCATGCCTGTGTGCACTGGGCTGCTGTTTTGATTTGAGCTTCCCGGATGCTATATTCATAGCTGTCTCATTTGCTGGCCTATTATTACACTGCACTCCCAGCCCTGTTTGCATGGTTTCATATGCACACTATATTCAGTTGCTTTAGCCCGAGGCTATTCCTTTGAATATAGGATGTAAATGGATTAAGGGCTATTGTAATTACACCGTGAGGTACTAATTTCGCTCCCGGGCTATGTGTTGAATATCTGGCCCCACATGTTATCAAAAGTCACTTACGGCTATTAAAATTATAATATTTTGGTGGCAGGAAGGGTTATTTTTTTCAGGAAGGTAAAGGCGAACAACGTGGCCAATGAATGTGCTAGTGAAGAAGTGAACACACTAAAGCTGCAAACAAGAGTGGAGGCCAAATACTGCAGAACTGAGTAATGGTTCAAGACATGTTTGCACGGCACAAACACAGTTGTCCAGTGTATGAGCATGGCTAACATTTTCACCTGGCACTAGGACATTTTCCCAGGCCAAACATTTCCTGTATTCGAAAGTGTTATACAAATGCACCTGCTTAGGCAGTTGGTGGGCAAACATCCATATCAGCATCTTATTATGAAATGATTTGCATGTAGATTGCACAGTGCAATTGCTGGGTCTCACAGCACCACATTTAGGTCTGTCTAAACGTATAGGGCAGGCTGAGTCAGCTCACAGCACCACCTGTAGGGCAGTCTTGAAAGTACAGGGGCAGGCTGGGTCAGCTCAGAGTGCCACCTTTAGGTCAGTCTGAGTACAGGGCAGGCTAGGTCAGCTACAGCGCCACTTGTACGTCGTCTGAAAGCACAGGGGCAGGGTCAGCTCACAGTGCCTCCTGTAGGTCAGTCTGAAAGTACAGGGCAGGCTGGGTCAGCTGAGGCCACCTGTAGGTCAGTTTGAAAGAAATAACTGAATAGTCGAAAGGGTGTATTTTTCTTTTGATATACACTGGAAGGCTTGCTAGAAGGGGTTTTCTGACATTATCAAATGGGGACACCATTGGATTGTTTTTTTTCTTCCACTAGCATTTGGCAAAATACAAATAAAAAGACAAAATTGTAAATACAAGTAAGTAAATAAACACATTGAAACAAATTGAATGATTGCAGAGGCACCTAAAGGCCACAAACCATCGTTCTTTGGGATATACACCTTTACTAAGCACCTGCTCTATAAAAGACAATGAACCTCAAAGGTAACACCACTTCCATTAGTGCAGCATATCACTACCATGTAGATTAGTCTGTTGCCACAAGAGGGAAGCCTTGAGATAGCAGTTTAAGCAACCAGCTCCAGCCTGCCATCAGGTGGCTGCAATCACATGCTACATTCCTTGTTGTTTTTTTTTTTAATAGTAAGAGGTATGTAATGTGTACTTGTTGCCACAGGGGGGAAGCCTTGAGATAGCAACTTATAGAGCAGTTGCTTAGTAAGGGTGCATATCTTAAAGAACAAAAGTTTGGTGCCTTTAGATGCCTCTGCAATCATTCAGTTTGCTTTTATTTGTTTATTTATTTACTTGTACCTACACTTCCATCTTTTAATTTATATTTTGCCAATTGCTAGTGAAAAAAAATAATCCAATGGAGCAACCATGTAATGAAGTCAGAAAACCCATACTTTCAAGCCTGCCAGTGTATCTCAAAGAGAAACTACCAGCTTTCTAGTTTTCAGATATTTATTTCAGACACCTATAGGTGGATCAGTAAGCTGACTCATGCTTCACGTAATTCAGATTGACCCATCGGTGCTGCTGTAAGCAGCACACAGTCTGCCCTGTACTTTCAACACTGACCTGCCGGTGGCACTGCATCTCAGCCTCTGTTCTTCCAGACTGACCTACAAGTGGCATCAGGCAGAACCAGCCTGCCCCTGTACTTTCAGACTGACTTACAGGAGGTGCTGTGAGCTCACACAGCCTGTCCCCTGTATTTTCAGACTGACCAACAGGTAGCGCTTGGAGACCCTCTCCTATTGCACTGTGCAATCTACATGCAAATCAGGATCATACAAGAAGCTAATATGGATGTTTGTCCACTGACTGGCTAAGCAGGCTCACTTGAGTAAGACTTTGAATATAGCAAATGTTTGCCCTTGGGAAAATGTTTTAGTACTGGGTGATCCTGTTAGTTTCTTGCAAACACTTCTCGAAATGTATTTGTGCCTGCCTCCCCTATCTTGAACCACAACACAGTTTTGCAGTATTTGGCCTGCACTGTTTGCAGTTTTAGTGCACTCACTTCTTTGCTAGCGTACACATTGCTGATCACGTAGCTCACCTATTACATCCTCCATGTCTGTGTGCACTGGGTTGTTGTTTTGATTTGCACTTCCTGGATGCTATAGTCATAGCTGTCTCATTTGCTGGCCTATTATTGCACTGCACTCCCAGCCCTGTTTGCATGGTTTCATATGCACACTATATTCAGTTGCTTTAGCCCCGGGGCTATTCCTTTGAAAATAGGATGCAAATGGTTAAAGGTATTGTAGTACACCGTGCAGTGCTAATTTCGCTCCCGGTCTACACGTTGAATATCTGGCCCTACGTGTTATACAAAAATCAGATATGGCTATTAAAATTATAATATTTTGGTGGCAGGAAGTGTTATTTTTTCAGGAAAGTAAAGGTGAACAACGTGGCCAATGAATGTGCTAGCGAAGAAGAGGATGCAATAAAGCTGCAAACAACAGTGGAGGCCAAATACTGCAGAACCGTGTTATGGATCTAGACAGGGTTGCATGACACAAATACAGTTGTGCAGTGTATGAGCATAGTTAACATTTTCACCCGGCACTAGGATGTTTTCCCAGGCCATACATTTCCTGTATTCAAAAGTATTATACAAATGTGCCTGCTTAGGCAGTCAGTGGGAAAACATCCATATCAGCATCTTAATATGAAATCATTTGCATGTGGATTGCACAGTGGAATTCCAGGGTGTTACAGCACCACCTTTAGGTCGGTCTAAAAGAATAGGGGCACCCCTGGTGAGCTGACAGCACCACCTGTAGGTCAGTCTGAAAGTACAGGGGAAGGCTGGCTCATCTCAGAGTGCCACCTGTAGGTCATTCTGAAAGTACAGGGGCAGGCTGGGCTGGGGCTCTCACAGCCACCTGTGGGCCGGGGCATAAAGTACAGGAGGCCGGGTCAGCTCACAGTGCCACCTGTAGGTCAGTCTAAGGTACAGGGCTGTCTGTGTCAGTTTACAGCTCCACTTATAGGTCAGTCTGAAAGAAATAACTGAAAAGTAGATAGGGTGTAGTTTTCTTTTGATATACACCGGCAGGCTTGCTAGAAAGGGTTTTCTGACATTACCACATGGGCACTCCATTGGACTGTTTTGTTTTCCACTAGCACTTGGCAAAATACAAATAAAAAGATGGAAATATAAATACAAGTAAGTAAAAAACAAATCAAAGCTAATTGAATGATTACTGAGACATCTGAAGGCCCCAAACCTTCGTTCTTTAGGATATTCACCTTTACTATGCGCCTGCTATTTAAAACACAAAGAACCTCAAATGTAATGCCACTTCTGTTAGTCCATCACATCACTACCATGTATGGATGCAAATGGTTAAAGCTATTGTAGTACACCGTCGCAGTGCTAATTTACTCCCGGTCTACTCATGCTGAATATCTGGCCCTACGTGGTTATATAACAAAATCAGATATGGCTATTAAAATTATAATATTTTGGTGGCAGGAAGTGTTATTTTTTCAGGAAGGTAAAGGTGAACAACGTGGCCAATGAATGTGCTAGTAAAGAAGTGGATGCACTAAAGCTGCAAACAACAGTGCCGCCAAATACTGCAGAACTGTGTTATGGTTCAAGACAGGTTTGCACGGCACAAATACAGTTGTCCATGTATGAGCATGGCTAACATATGCGCCCGGCACTAGGATGTTTTCCCAGGCCAAACATTTCCTGTTTTCAAAAGTGTTATACAAATGCACCTGCTTAGGCAGATGGTGGGCAAACATTCATATCAGCATCTTATTATGAAATGATTTGCATGTAGATTGCACAGTGCACTTGCAGGGTCTCACAGCAGCATCTTTAGGCCAGTCTAAAAGTATAGGGGCAGGCTAGGTCAGCTCACAGTGCCACCTGTAGGTCAGTCTGAAAGTGCAGAGGCAGGCTGGGTCAGCTCAGAGTGCCACCTGTAGGTCAGTCTGAAAGTACAGGGGCAGGCTAGGTCTGCTCACAGCACCACCTGTAGGTCAGTCTGAAAGTAAAGGGGCAGGCCTGGTCAGCTCACAGTGCCACCTGTCGGTCAGTCTGAAAGTACAGGAGCAGGCTGGGTCAGCTCTCACAGTGCCACCTGTACATCAGTCTGAAAGTACAGGGGCAGGCTGGGTCAGCTTACAGCTCCACCTTATGTCGGTCTGAAAGAAATAGCTCAAAAGTTTAAAGGGTGTACTTCTTTTTATTGTACACTGGCAGACTTGCTCGTGCGGTTCTGACATTATCACATGGGGACTTATTGACTGTTTTTTTCCCACTAGCATTTGCAAAATACTAAATAAAAGACAAAATGTAAATACAAGTATGTCAATAAACAAATTAAAGCAAATTGAATGATTGCAGAGGCACCTAAAGGCCCTAACCATCGCTTCTTAGGATATACACTTTACTAAGCACCTGCTTTTAAAAAGACAAAGAACCTCAAAGGTAACACCACTTCTGTTAGTGCATCATTTCACTTACCATGAGTTTAGTCTGTTGTCACAAGAGGAAGCCTTGAGATAGCAGCTTAAGCAGCTATCTCCAGTCTGCCATCTGGTGGCAGCAATCATATGCTACATTCCTTGATTTTTATTTTTTTATAGTAAGAGGGATGTAATGTGTACTTGTTGCCACAGGAGGGAAGCCTTGAGATAGCAACTTATAGTGCAGGTGCTTAGTAAGGGTGCACATCTTAAAGAACAAAGGTTTGGTGTCTTTAGATGCCTCTGCAATCATTCAGTTTGCTTTTATTTGTCTATTTACTTACTTGTACTTACACTTCCATCTTTTTATTTGTATTTTGCCAAGTGCTAGTGAAAAAAAAAGAATCCAATGGAGTCCCCATATAATGATGTCAGAAAACCCTTACTAGCAAGCCTGCCAGTGTATCTCAAAGGGAAATTACAAGCTTTCTAGTTTTCAGATATTTATTTCAGACTGACCTATAGATGGATCTGTAAGCTGACCCACACTTCCACGCGGTAATTTCAGATTGACCTCACCGGGCTAGCGTAAGCAGACCCAACCTGCCCCTGTACTTTCACACTAACCTGCCGGTGGTGCGGTGACCAACCTCTGTACTTTCAGACTGACCTACAAGTGGCACTGTAAGTGGAACCAGCCTGCCCCTGTACTTTCAGACTGACCAAAAGGTAGCACTGGGAGATCCTGCAATTGCACTGTGCAATCTACATGCAAGTCAGATCACAATAAGAAGCTAATATGGATGTTTGCACAACACAGTTCTGTAGTATTTGGCCTGCACTGTTTGCAGTTTAAGTGCATTCATATCTTTGCTAGTACACACGATGATCACGTAGTTCACCTATACCATCCTCCATGCCTGTGTGCACTGGGCTGCTGTTTTGATTTGAGCTTCCTTAATGCTATATTCATAGCTGTGTTATTTGCTGGCCTATTATTGCACTGCACTCCCAGCTCTGTTTGCAAGGTTTCATATGCACACTATATTCAGTTGCTTTAGCCCCGGGACTATTCCTTTGAATGTAGGATGCAAATGGTTAAGGGCTATTGTAGTACACCGTGCTGTGCTAATTTCCCTCCGTGGCTACGCTTTGAATATCTGGCCCCACATGTTATCAAAATTACATATGGCTATTAAATTATAATATTTTGGTGGCAGGAAGTGTTATTTTTTCAGGACGGTAAAGGCGATCAACGTGGCCAGTGAATGTAAGTAAGGTGAAGAAGTGGACTTGACTAAAGCTGCAAACAACAGTGCAGACCAAATACTGCAGAACCAATGTTATGGTTCAAGACAGGTTTGCATGACACAAATACAGTTGTCCAGTGTATGTCCATGGCTAACATTTTCACCCAGCACTAGGACGCTTTTCTCCAAGCCAAACATTTCCTGTATTCGAAGTGTTATAGCAAAATGCACCTCCTTAGGCAGTTGGTGGGCATACATCCATGTCAGCAGCTTATTATGAAATGATTTGCATGTAGATTGCACTGCAATTGCTGGGTCTCAGAGCAGCACCTTTAGGTCTGTCTGACAGTACAGGGCCTGGCTGGGTCAGCTCACAGTGCCACCTGTATGTCAGTCTGAAAGTACAGCGGCAGGCTAGGTCAGCTCACAGCACCACCTGTGGTTCAGTTTGAAAAGTACAGGGTAGCTGGTCAACCTTGCCAGTTCCACTTTGTTGGTCAGTCTGTGCTACAGGGGCAGGCTGGGTCAGCTTACAACTCCACCTATAGGTCAGTCTGAAAGAAATTACTGAATAGTCGAAAGGGTGTATTTTTCTTTAGCTAGTCACTGGCAGGCTTGCTCATAAGGGTTTTCTGACATTATCACATGGGGACTCCACTGGATTGTTTTTTTTTTTTCTCTAGCATTTGGCCAAATACAAATAAAAACACAAAAATGTTAATACAAGTAAGTAAATAAACAAATTAAAGCAAATTGAATGATTGCAGAGGCATCTAAAGGCTCCAAACCTTCGTTCTTTAGGATATACACCTTTACTAAGCACCTGCTTTTTAAAACACAAAGAACCTCAAATGTAATACCACTTCTGTTAGTGCATCATATCACTACCATGTAGTTTAGGTCTGTTGCCACAAGAGGGAAAACCTTGAGATAGTAGCTCACGAGTTGTCTCCGAGCCTGCCATCTGGTGGCAGTAACCATATGCTAGATTCTTTGATTTTTTATTTTTTTATAGTAAGAGGGATGTAATGTGTACTTGTTGCCACAGGAGGGAAGCCTTGAGATAGCAACTTATAGACCAGGTGCTTTGTAAGGGTGAATATCTTAAAGAACAAAGGTTTGGTGCCTTTAGAAACCTCTGCAATCATTCAGTTTGCTTTTATTTGTTTATTTACTTACTTGTACTTGCACTTTCTTCTTTTTATTTGTATTTTGGCAAGTGCTATGTAAAAAAAAAAGAATCCAATGGAGTCCCCATGTAATGATGTCAGAAAACCCTTACTAGCAAGCCTGCCAGTGTATCTCAAAGTGAAACTACAAGCTTTCTAGTTTTCAGATAATTATTTCAGACTGACTTTATAGCTGATTGAAACTGACCCACGCTCATGTGTACTTCAGATTGACCTACCGTGTTGCTAGGCAGACCAGCCTGCCCTGTACTTTAACGCTTGACCACGGGGTGGAGCTGTGACCAGCCTGTACTTTCAGACTTACCTGGCAAGTGGCACTGTAAGCAGATTCAGCCTGCTCTGGTACTTTCAGACTGACTTACAGGTGGGGTGTGAGCTCACAGCCTGCCCGTATTTTCAGACTGACCAACAGGTAGCGCTAGGAGCGCCAATTGCACTGTGCACTCTACAAATCCGTCATAATAAGAAACTAATATGGGTGTTTGCCCACTGAATGGCTAAGCAGGCTCAATTGAGTAACACTTTGAATATAGCAATGTTTGCCCTGGAAATGTTCTAGTACTGGTGATCTTGTTAATCCTGCACAAACACTGATAAATGTATTTGTGTCGCTGCCAACTGTCTTGAACCACAACACAGTTCTGCAGTATTTGGCCTGCACTGTCTGCAGTTTTAGTGTTTCACTTTCTTTGCTAGTACACACTGATCATGTAATTCACTTACACCTCTTCCATGCTGTGCACTGTGCTGTTGTTTTGATTTGCTCCCCGGATGCTCTATTCATAGTTCTCTTTGCTGTTTATTATTGCACCTCCCGGCCCTGTTTGCTGGTTTCATACACACTATATTCAGTCTTTATCCTAGGCTATTCCTTTGAATTTAGGATGCAAATGGATTAGGCTAGTAGAACACCGCAGCAGTGAATTTGCTCCCTGTATGTGTTAATATCTGTCCACATGTTATCAAAAGTCACTATGGCAATTAAAATTATAATATTTTGGAGGCAGGAAGTGTTATTTTTCAGGAAGGTATGGAACAACAGGTCAATGAATGTGGTAGTGAAGAAGGACGCACTAAAGTTGCAAACAACAGTGAGGCCACTGCAGAACCATGTTATGTTCAGACATGTTTGCACGGCACAACAGTTCAGTGTATGAGGATACATTTTCACCGCACAGGGACGCTAAAGGCCAAACATTTCTGTATTCAAAAGTGTTATATAAATGCGCCTGCTTAGCAGTTGGTGGAAATATCCATATCTTATTATTAAAATGATTTGTATGTAGATTGCACAGTGCAATGCAGGGTCTCACAGCACCACCTTTAGGTCAGTCTAAAAGCATAGGGCTGGCTGGGTCAGCATGAGCCATCTGTGCTCAGTTTAAAAGTACAGGGCAGGCTAGATCAGCCACAGTGCCACCTGTATGTCGTCTGAAAGTACAGGGCAGGCTGGGTCGCTTACAGCCCACTTATAGGTCAGTCGAAAGAAATAACTGAATATTCAAAAGGTGTATTTTTCATTGATATTCAGGCTGGCATGCTAGAAAGGTTTTCAAACATATCACAGCGGTCTCTATTGATTGCTTTTTCTTCCACTAGCATTAGTAAAACACAAATAAAGAAACAAATGTAATACAAGTAAGCAACAAATTAAAGTAAATTGAATATTGCAGAGGCATCTAAAGGCCCCAAACTATCGTTCTTAGATATTCATTTACTAAGCACCCTGTTTTTTTGCATAACTCGAAGGTAACAGCACTTCTGTCAGTGTATCATATCACTACTATGTAGTTTGGTCTGCCACAAGAGGAAGCCTTGAGAGCATAGCTACAGCTATATCCAGCCTGCCATCTGGGGCAGTAATCATGCTACATCTTTGTTTTTTTAGTAAGAGATGTAATGTACTGTTGCCAATGGAGGGAAGCTTGAGATAACAACTTATAGTCAGTGCTTAGTATGGGTATATCTTAAAGAAGGTTGTGCCTTTAGATGCCTCTCAATCATTCAGTTTGCTTTTTATTTCTTTATTTACTTATTAGCCTTTATATTTCCATCTTTTTATTTGTATTTTGCCATGCCAGTGAAAAAAACAGTCCACGGAGTCCCCAGGTAATGATGTCAGAAAACCCTTACTACAAGCTTGCTCCAGTGTATCTCAAAGAAACTACAAGCTTACTTTTCAGATATTTATTTTGACTGACCAATAGGTGGATCTAACCTGATCCGCTTCCATTGTAATTTCAGACTGACCTATAGATGCTGCTGTGTTCAGACCCAGTCTGTCCTGCATTTCACCCTGACCTACAGGTGGTGCGGACCAGCCCTGTATTTCAGACTGACCAATGTAGCACTGTGAGACCCTGCAATTTCACCTTGCAATTTTCATGCAAATCAGGTCACAATGATAATATGGATGTTTGCCCACCAGCTTACAGGCTGATTTGAATAACAGTTTTGAATGAGTAGTGAGATGTTTGCACTGGGAAATGTTCTAGTGCCAGGTGATTGTTAGGCTCAGTAATCACTGCACAAATGTATTTGTGCTGGGCGATCCTGTCCTGAACCATAACACAGTTTTGCAGTATTTGGCCTGCACTGTTTCCGTCTTAGGATTCACCTTGCTAGTACACACATTGACCACATAGTTTATTTGTACTTTCCATGCCTGAGGGCACTGGGCTGCTGTTTTGATTTGAGCTTCGTTGGCATATTCATAGTGTCTCATTTACTGGCCATTATTGCACTGCACTCCAGAGCTGTTTGCATGTTTCATATGCACACCATTTTGTTGCTTTAGCCCTGAGGCTATTCTTTGAATATGATGCAAATGGTTTGGCTATTGTAGTACACCGCAGTGCACTTTGGCCCTGGCTATGTGTGTGTTTCTGGCCTTCACATGTTATCAAAAGTCACTTACGGCATAAATTATAATATTTTGTGTAAAGTGTTATTTTGTCAGAGGTAAAGGTAATAACGTCCAAAGAATGTGCAGCTAAGAAGTGACGACTAAAGCTGCAACAGTGTAGCTAATATTGCAGAACCATGTTATGGTTCAAGACAGGTTGGACGGCACAAATACAGTTGTCCAGTGTATGAGTATACCTAACATTTCCACCGCACTGGGATGTTTTCTCATGTCAAACATTTCTATTCGAAAGTACAAATGCACCTGCTTAGGCAGTTGGTGGCAAAGATCATATCAGCATCTTATTATGAAATGACGGCGTGGTGATTGTACAGTGCAATTGATGGGTCTCACAGAACCACTTTAGGTCGGTCTAAAAGCATAGAGGCTGGGTCAGCTCTGGGCGCCACCTGTCGTCAGTCTGAGTACAGGTGCTGGGTCCGCCAGAGTGCCACCTGTAGGCTGGGGGCTGAAAGTACAGGGGAGGCTAGGCTTCACAGCATTTCTTGTAGGTCAGTCTGAAAGTACAGGGGCAGGTGGTCAGCCAGTGCCTCCTGTAGGTCAGCATGAGCACAGGGCAGGCTGGGTCACTCACAGTGCCACCTGTGGTCGTCTGAGTACAGGAAAGGCTGTCGTTTAGGTTCACCTGTGGTCAGTTTGAAAGCAGTAACTGAATAGTCTAAGTGTGTATTTTCTTTGATATACCGGCAGGCTTGCTAGAAAGGGTTTCGACATTATCAATGGGATTCCATTGATTGTTTTTTCCACTAGTAGTTAAAAATACAAATAAAAAGATTTAATGTAATTACAGTATAAAAACAAATCAAAGCAAATTGAATGATTACAGAGACATTTAAAGGCTTCAAACCTTTGTTCTTTAGGATATTCACTTTACTATGCCTGTTTTAAAAGACAAAGAACTCAAAGGTACCACTTCTGTTATCCATCATATCACTACTATGTTTAGGTTGTTACTACAAGAGGGAAGCCTGATAGCAGCTTAAGCAACCGCCCAGCTCATCAGGTGTCTGTAATCATGCTACGTTCCTTTTTTTTTTTTTTTTATAGTAAGAGGATGTATGTGTACTGTTCACAGGAGGGAAGCCTAAGATAGCAACCTTCAAGGAGGCATTCAGTAAAGGTGTATATTTTAAAGAACAAAGGCTTTCTGCTTCAGATGCCCTGCAACTTCTTCAGTTTGCTTTTTATTTGTTTATTTGCTTATTAGTACTTCATTTTCCATCTTTTTATTTGTATTTTCAAGTGCTAGTGAAAAAAAAGAGTACAGTGGAGTCCCTGTAATGATCTCAGAAAACCCTTGCTTGCAAGCTCTGCCACAGTGTAGCTGAAAGGAACTACAAGCTTTCTACTTTCAGATATTTATTTGACTGACCTGCTGTGGACTGTAAGTTGACCCATGCTCACGGTAATTTCAGATTGACCTACCCATGTTGCTGTAACCGACCCGGTCTGCCCCTGTAATTTCACTGACCTTGCTGGGTGCTGTGGCCAGCCCTGTACTTTCAGACTGATCTACAAGTGTACTGTGGTGAACCAGCCTGCCCTGTATTTCAGGACTGATTTACAGGTGGTACGTGAGCTCACCAGCCTGCCCTGTATTTTCAGACTGACCAACAGGTAGTGCTGGGAGATCCTGTAACGCCTCTGTGCACTCACATGCAACCAGGTCATAATACAGCTATTATGGATGTTTGCCCACTGACTGGCTAAGCAGGCTCAATTGAGTAACACTTTTGAATATAGCAAATGTTTGCCTGGGAAATGTCCAGTACTGGTGATCCTGTTATTTCTATGTAAACACTGCACAAATATATTTGTGCTTGGGCCAATTTGTCTTGAACCACAACACTGTTTTGCAGTATTTGGCCTGCAGTGTCTGTAGTTTTAGTGCCTCACTCTTGTAGCACACATTGATCATTTATTCACTTACATCTTTTTCCATGCCTGTGCCTGGCTGCTGTTTTAATTTGTGCTCCCAGATGCTATATTCATATTGTCCATTTGCTGGCCTATTATTGCACTGCACTTCCAGCCCTGTTTTGATGGTTTTGCTATGTACTATATTCAGTTGCTTTAGCCTCGGGCTTTTCCTTTGAATATAGGATGGATGATTAGGCTACTGTAGCACACTGTAGTGCTACTTCTTCCAGGCTGTGTGTTGGCATTCTGCAAACATGTTATCAAAAGTCACTATTGCAATTAGAATTATAATAATTTGAGGCAGGAAGGTTATTTTTTCTGGAAGGTAAAGGCAACGTGGCTAATGAATGTACAATACGTGGATGCACTAAAGCTGCAAACAACAGTGGAGGTTGGGTACTGCAGAACCATGTTATGGTTCATAGGTTTGTACGGCACAAATACAGTTGTCCAGTGTATGAGTATGGCTAATATTTCCACCCGCACTAGGACATTTTCCCAGCCCAAACATTTCTGTTATCACAGTGTTATACAAATGCGCCTGCTAGGCAGTTGGTAAACATCCATTTCAGCACTTATTATGAAATGATTTATGATTGCATTTGTTGCAGGTCTCACATCACCACCTGGTCGTCTGAAAGTACAGGGGTAGCTTACTGCTCCACCTTTAGGTCAGTGTGAAAGAAATAACTGAAAAGTCGAAGGTAGTTTTCTTTTGATATACACTGGCAGGTTTGTAGAAAGGGTTTCTGACATTATCACAGTGGACTCCATTGATTGTTTGTTTTTCCACTATATTTTGTAAAATACAAATAAAGACAAAATGTAAATCATGCTATAAAAAAAATTAAAGCAAATTGACTTGTTAGAGGCATTAAAGTCTAAACCTCTTCTTTAGGATATACACTTTACTACACCTGCTCTTAAAAGACAAAGAACTCAAAGGTAACACTACTTCTGTTAGTGCTCATATCACTACCATGTTGTTTAGGTCTGTTACAGGAGGTAAGCCTTGAGACAGCAGCTACAGCTATTCCAGCTCTTATCCGTGGCAGCATTCATGCTATATTCTTTGTTTTTTATTTTTTTATAGTAAGAGGGTTGTAATGTACTTTTTATAGGAAGCCTAAGATAGCATCTTATAGAGCAGTGCTATTAAGGGTATATCTTAAAGAACTATGTTTGGGCCTTTAGATGCCTCTGCAATCATTCAGTTTATTTTATTTCTTATTTACTTACTTGTACTCACACTTCCATCTTTTATTTATTTTGCAAGTGCGTTAGTGAAAAAAAGAATCCAATGGAGTCCCTATGTAATGATGTCAGAAACCCTTTACTAGTGTTTCTTCCTGTAGTATTCAAAGGGAAACTGCAAGCTTCCAGTTTTCAGATATTTATTTCGGACTGACCTATAGGTGGATCTGTGCGCGACCCATGCTTCACGTACTTTCAGATTGACCTACTATGCTACTGCAAGTAGACCCAGCCTGCCCCTATTAGACTGACCTGCAGGTGGTGCTATGACCAGCCTCTGTACTTTCAGACTGACCTTCATGGCACTGTAAGCAGAACCAGCCTTCCTCTGTCTTTCAGACTGACTTACAAGGGCGCCAGAGTCACATGCCTGCACTTTTATTTTCAGACTGACCAAAGGTATTGCTGGAGACGCTGTATGTATTCAGTTGTGTCACTGTCTCCGCCTGACTCTACAGGTTGTGAATTCATTCACTCCCTCTACTGCTCGGTAACACAAAGAGTTACACCTGGTCTGTGCCTACAATCCTCCTAAGGGAGGCTTACCAGGACTCTCCTCTCTACTTGACCACCTTAAAGGCAAGGTTGGATGTAATGAGGTGCTTATCCTGGGGGATTTCAACCTCAACTGGCTGAGGCCTAATACCAAACTTTATGAGCCACTTCTGTCTGGCCTTGCCCCTCAATCAGACCATCACAGTACCCACTAGGACCTCCTCCTGGGGGGACAAGGGGTCGCTTATTGACTGGTTACTGAGCAACCGACAGGATAAAATCATCCAATCTAGCACTCTCCCGGATGCTATATCTGATCACTCACCCATTCACTGCATCTGAGGATCCACCACCCCCAAAGTTCCGAGTAGAGTGATTCAGATGAGGGATTACTCCAAGCTTATTCTCCATGACTACTTGGACGACCTACGTTGTACTGACTGGTCTAGGGTTCTCAGCACCAATGACCCTACCATAGGACTGGACAACTTCCTTGCGATTCTCATCCCCCTGTGGAACAGGCATGCTCCCCTCACAAAAAGAAGGGTGAGGGGTACTGTCACTAAGTGGCTCCATGGTGGACTACTCGCTCTCATGAAGCAGAGAGACAAGAGTTGGATCAACTACAAAATTTCCAGCAAAACACAAGACCTCCTTGAATATCGATGGCTCAGAAACTCTTGCAAGGCTGCAATACATGCCGCCAAAAGTGAGCTCTGCAAATCAGCCATGCTCAAATTGGCCTACAACCCCCGGTGCTTCTGGCAAAACATCAAAAATATGGTCGGTGTGTCGGCCAAGCACTCAGTCATCGACATGAATGTTGGGGGGACAAACTGTAACAACCCCCAGACCATAACCTCAGCGTTCAACTGACTGTTCTCCAAACTGCCTGCCTCCCTTCCCCTCCCAATCTCCACCACTGAACCTCAGGGGGCACCCTCCTCCCCCTCGGCCTCCTTTTTTACCTGAAACAAATCTCTTCTAGACAGACTCAAACTTTCCTAGCTGGTCTCTCACACCACTCAGGGGCTGGGTATGATAACCTTGAGCCTAAGTTTCTTAGTCTGGGGGTGCCCCCCTCACCCGGCTGATTACCCATATTTTTAACTCTTCCATCACCTCTGGAATCTTACCTGACATGTGGAAGGTGGCCAAGGTTGTCCCAGTGTTTACACGGTGACCCCAGGAGATGAACACTACACCCCATTGCCATACTCTCTGCTATCAGCAAAGCTTCTTGAAAAGGCTATAGCTGGACAAATCTCCTTACCTACAGGGTATGCAGTTCTCTCCCTGCTCAGCATGGGTTCAGGAAGGGGCATAGATGTGGCCACTGCTATAGCCATGGTCACCTCCGAGAGTCAGATCCACTACAGACATTGGCAAATTGCTGGGCCATCTTAGTGACCTCTCTAAGGCCTTTGATCGGGTCGACCACAATCTCTTTCACTCCACTCTACTCAGGCAAAGGCTTCTCCCCCCAAGCCCTTGATTGGTTCTCCAACTACCTTGGGGGGAGACAACAATACACCTGTTTTAACCATGCCCTTTTGGACCTCTCCCCAGTCAGATGCGGAGTACCCAAAGGGTCCATTCTCAGTCCCATTCTGTTCTCCCTTTATATAAACGAACTCCCCTCTGTTACAACCTCCGGGTCTACCACACTCTATGCAGATGACCTGGTACTGTTATCTAGCTCCCAGGACATCTCTACCATCAACTCCCAACTCAACTCTGTCTTTGGGTGTATCCTTAACTGGCTCATGGGACACAAGCTCACCGTTAATCTAAACAAAACCCACGCCATGTTATTCGGGTTGGTGGCCAAAACTGCATCTTGCCCCTCCCCCTTGCCATTAATGGGGGGAATGGCTCCCTCCTGCCTGTCCTGAAATCCGCTAGGTACCTAGGGGTGACCCTAGATCCTCAGCTTGATCTCACAGTGCACCTCCGCAACATCTGTAAAGCGTCGAACAGTGAGCGCAGCTTGGCATACAGGGCCAAGGACTGCCTCACCCCAGCTGCTCGGCTCGCCATAGCCAGGGGGATCCTCCTACCCATGCTCTGCTATGGGCTTGTTGCCTCTGTGCCGGTCCCAAATGCCTATCTAGCTAAATGGGATATGGCCTATAACAACATATGTTGTTTTGCCCTCTCCGCTTCTCACCTTACACATCAGTGTGCCCTCTATGCCCATCTGGAGTGGCTTCCCCTGAAAAACACTGAGCCTTTGTCCTCGGTAATATGGTGGATAATATAGTCCATACTGCTTGCCCCCCCGCCCTTGTCCTTCCCTTCAAATACTGCACCACGGGCGATCAACGAAGGTCCAGCTCAACTTTGGTTTGCAAGGTCCCTAGGACCCGCTCCCTCACTGGTGATTGGGCCTTCTCACCTACGCCCTGAGACTCTGGAACTCCCTGCCTACCCCAGTCCGAGCCACCCCTTCCACCCGGCTTCAAAACGTCCCTCTGGAAGTTCCTCAAAGCTGCCTCCGCCTGTCTTTGTGCCAACTAGCTGCTGGCACTAGCGGCTGCCCGACTCCTCCCATAAGCATGATTTGGCCTCTGCCTCTCTTCTCTATAGCACTTCTCACGCTCGTGGCTGCCAGACACCTCTCCCAGAAACCAGATTCAGCCTCTACCTCTCCCCACTATAGCACTTCCCTCTCCTCTGACAGGCATTCCCTACCCATTAGCTCCCTCCTGTAACATCTTGAAGTCCCCACACTATTTTTTGACCTGCCCCTGGGCATGCAACTGGATTGGGCAGTTTTCTCCCTGCAGTTTGAGCCTTACTCCACTGGGGTTGTCCCCTGGGTTGTGTTCCTCTCCCTCTCCTCACCCACTAGTTCCATGCTGCCCTACTGCACTGTTTACTCTCCTCCCTGCCTGTTTCCTGACACACACCTGGATTGTTCACTGATCCTGCTCCCCCCTTAGTTACCTGTAGTCTCCTACCTCCTTGTTACCTTATTGGATTTAACGTATCTGAGTTGTAGTTGTACTCATGTTTGCTAGCTCTGCCTCTGTACTATGTCTATATGCTGTACTTCCAGCCCCCACCTGTGTGTGGGTGGAGTATGTCCTCTGTCTATGCACCATGTTCCCTGTACTGAATTTATTTATTTATTTTATTACATCAGTTTAAACCTTTGAGCCAGAGGCTCATTTACAAAGTACTCTCATCATAGGAAGACAAAACATACATACATGAGACAATCAGAAATACAGTACAGCAATAAGGCACAGGGCAAGTTGTAAGCAATGCGAGACAATCAACCAACACAGTTTAACAATAAGCACAGTCATGTTACAGGTGATGAGTGTTATACACCATTATCTGCCAAAAAGAATTAGGAAGGTGATCCTCCCCGGCCCACCTGTATTGCAGGCTTGTATGCTACCTTGACTATGTACCATGTTTCTCTGTGTAACCTCCCGGGTCACACCTGAAAATAGGCACTTGTTGTCTCAGTGTGCTTACCTGGTTAACAAAACAAACAAACAATAACCCCCCATCAGAGTGCTTCTATTGACTGGATTAGACATCTCCCCCTGCTTTTCCATTGTGAATACTGAGCAGAAGTATTCATTCAGTATCCCTGATTTTTCACTGTTGCTTACTGCCCAACCATCTTCCTCTTTATTCAGCCTCAGACCGGGTTTTAAATGATCTCCTAATTGCGAGAGATCGAAAGGTTTGTACTGTCCTAGTCCTTCTCGATCTCGTGATAGCATTTGACACTGTGGACCATTGTGTGATTTTGGTGTGCCTGCGCGGCTTCTCTTTGGACTGTCTGGCACAGTCTTACACTGGTATCGATCTTTCCTTACAGGCAGGACACAGAGGGTCATCACTGGAATTTATTCCTCTAATACTCTCTCCCTGTCTTGTGGGGTGCTGCAGGGCTCCATATTGGCACCCATGTTGATCGCTGTGTATATGCTGGCCATTGGGATCATTAGGTGATACAGTTTGGGTTTTCACTGCTATGCAAATGGTACCCAACTGTATATGTCCTTTATGAGTGGACATGATGATGCAACCTCCATGCTTAACAAATGTCTAGTCGAAATCAGAGATTGGATGAGCACTAGCTGACTGAGGTTAAATCTAGATAAGACTGAGGTGTTGGTTGTGGACCCGGGTCGCCCTGAGGCGGGTCTTAGGGCTGGGCATCCCTCAGGCCTATGGCTCAATGATGTCCAGCTCATGACCTCAGACGGTGTGCGTAACCTGGGTGTTATTTTTGATGACAGCTTGACCCTGAAATTGCAGGTGTCTGCCATTGTCAAATCTTCCTTTTATCATCTTAGGAATATCACCTAGGTGAAACACCTGTTCTCTAGCTGACCTTCCAATACGTCCACAATTCATAACCACCACCCTGATTACTGCCCTAGGCACCGGGGTTGACATCCATCGCTGGCAACTAGTGCAGAATGCAGCAACCAGGCTTTTGACTGAAAATCCAGGACTAGTCATATCACAACTGTGCTGTGTGAACTGTACTAGCTGCTGGCAGTGGTGATCACCTTAAGGTCAGTTACTGAATCAAAAGATGTGCATGAACAGGGAACCCAGTATCTGGTCTCCCACTTCCTACTCCCCTCCCGCAACTCTGATCCGTGACGGTTGCTGAAATTCCCAGAGTTAGGTTAAAACATCTGGGCACATGCATTTTTGTGCTGCCTTCCCTGTGAATTTCTACCTCATCAGATTAGAGATACCTGACCATCCCGAGTTTTAAAGTGAGCTTGAGACTTATTTGTTTTCTAAGGCTTTATTCTGGCGCTTAAAAAATGTCAGTATGTTTATTCTGATCACTGTTTTATTATTTTGGTGTAAGCCCTTGGTATCTGAAAGGCACAAAAGTTGCTTACTAACACAACACCAGACAGAAACTCCTCTTCCCTTTGACTGCAATACTATCAATCTAAAGGCACACAGTACATAACAGTTATTATCATACTGGAACATCCCCACACAGTGAAGCCCCCAAAATAAGGCAGACAAAACACACCCAGAGGTACATAATTAACAGTGAAGTCCTGAAAAAAAAAAGTCTCAATACCTGTAACAACATGGTACCAGAGGAAGATCTCCCAGCCTCTAAAAAGCAGCCACCTTCTTGCCAAGTGCCTGTTACAGCATACCTAGAGAAGATTGCCCATCCTACACAGTGCAGGCTTCCTGAAACTCCTTGTCCCAAGAACCAAGGTGATGCTCTGTTCATAAAGGCCAAGACTGTGCTTGAAAGGGCAGAAGTGATTACTCCGTATAACTGAGCTGCACTGGAAAAAATTGATATAACAAGTGAGATACAATCCGCACATCCTGTCTGAATAGCAAAAGAAGATAGACTCATCAGCCAATGACGCATCGGCATCCCCTGTGTGATCAGAGAAGTGAATGGGATTTGCAGAGCATGTTAAATACAGGTGCAAATTAGACATCAGTCTACAATATGCAATGAGGCCATAAAGCACAAATGGAAGGGGAGTAACCTTTACGTCAATGAAATATCAAACCACAGAAATTCAGAATACGATACATAAGAGCCAGAAGAACCAGGGTCAGCCTGAAAACAGGAAATGGACAGCCATACAAACTGGTATTTGTTACAGACCTCAGTCAGGAGGATAGAGACACATTACTGTTAGAAGATACAAAAAAACATGACACCCGATGGGAAGTTCTGATAATGGGACTTCAACATGCTAGATAAGATGGTCAATACCAGCAAGACATCCTCTAGATCTAGACACATAGTGATTCTGCTGAGGGAGACCTAAACACAGGTACACAAATCACAGAGACAGGCTATCCCTAGCTCTAGTACTGACTAATAGAAGGATCACAGATCACCAGGCAGAAGGTCACCTAAAACAAGTGACCACCATGATATGGTTCAGTTTGGCCTAGGACCACATATACCATTCTAAGGCAAAAATAGGGACTTCAGATGAGCTGTCTTTGAGATGACCAACAAGTTAAGCCAGCCCCGTCAAGAAGAAATATAGATGAGGGGCACAGGCAAGTGGGTAAGTATTAAGAATACAAATTTGCAGCAACATCCCATTGTGTTAGAGAAAAGCAAGACAAGAGCAAAGAAGGAGAAAACCACTTTGGTTCCCAAAGCAGTAGCAGGGTACACACCAAGGCTGGCCTTCAAGAAATATAAAGAGAAACGAGTGGATGAAGTAAGGAGGCATACCAAATCATTAGGGAAGGCTGAGGCAGGCAAAAGGCCCAAACCGGGAAACACTAGCATGAACAGTAAAGAGAACAAGACTTTCCTAAATACGTTAGTGAAGGAAAGTCCAGAAGGGCTAATCAAAAGGGATAAGGGGAATGTATGGAGGAGGACCAAGGGTAGCATCTATCTAAATAGATACTTCTGCTCAGTATTACGAGAGAAGGTAGCGACGCCGACAGCTCAGCACCATGGATGCAGGGAGGGAGGTGTGCTAGTCTTCACAAAGAAAGGGTCCCACAAGAGCTCAACAAACTCCAGGATGGACAAGGCAATGGGACCCGATGGCATACATCCCAGGGTACTAAAGGAAAAAGGTGAACTAGCAGAGCCATTAGCAGAACTGTTCCAGTTAGTCTCTGAGCACAGAGAGTCCCAGAAGACTGAGAAGGGTCGTGATCCCGCCCACAACACTGGTAGCAGGAGGAGGCAGGAACTAAAGACCAGTCAGTCTGACCTAGTGGGGGAAGATTGGAGGCACTCCTTAAGGAAAGGATAGTGCAACACCTGAATCCATAGACAAAGCATCCAAGACAACATAGCACAACAATAAGCCCTGTCAAGCTAATTCACAATTTCTTTGACTGGATAACCAGAGTGGAGGACCAAGGGATGCAGCCGATGTTGCCTAACTTCTTCAACAAAACTTTAATATTATTACATTGAAGATTGATTATAAGCTGGGAGGCTCGAGGGTCAAGTTGGTCAACTAGGGCAAACTGTTGGTGGCAGAAAACGAGAGTGGTAAACAGTATAAAGTCAGAAAAGATGCAAGTCACAGTAAGTACCTCAGGGATCAGTCTGGGGCCATCCTCTAGTATCTCATCAGGTGAACAAGTGCTTCAGGAGCTGGGGAAGTAAAGCCAGCCTACAACAGGGTAATCACTGAGGCCCCCGGCTTAATTGCACTAACCATGTTTGAGCCCCCCTTCCACACCAGGCTCCTCTTGACCTGACAGGAGTTGAAGATGGGTGTCAAGGTTGAGTGGTGTTGGAGGTCTTGGCCTGATGGGGCATGCTTATTTGATGTCTCATTAGAGCGAGCAACTGGCAAACTCTGTAAGAAGCTGATTTCGTCAGGAGACTGCTCAACAATAAACAGACAGCTTAGCTCCTTGACCGTTGATAGGCTGAACCTGGCCTGTCTTGGTCTCTAAAGCTTTCACAACCAAAGTGTGACAGTTTGCTCTTTTTTTTAGTTTGGTATTTTTTCCTGTCCTGCTGGCACTCTTAGTACCATTGGTTGTCCCCTGGTGCCATCCCAAGAATCAGCCCCCTCTATGCTCCTGACTTACCATGGCAGGGTTGTGCTGAGTCTCAACAAACAATATCGGAATGTAGAACGGGGATGCATGCCCATTAGCTCACCCAGAACAATGGGCATGCATCCGAGGGTCAGTCCATAGGCGGGCGCAGACGGGGGTCTGCCGCCGGCCACTGACGGGGAGGGGAGCGATGGGGCTCAGTAGCGGTGGGGGTACCACTTGACCACCAGGGATATTGACAATGTCTTGTTTTACAAATGCCCCAATCAGGCACGCATACTGACCACCAGGGATATAGAACATGTTCTCTTTTTGACAGATGCCCGTGATTGGGCACAGAGCAGTCACTGGACCACCAGGGATATATGAAAGATTTTCTCTTTTTGACAGATGCGTGATCTGGCACAGCGATCCACTGGACCACCGGGATATTGGACAGTTTATTATTTATTTTTACAAATGCCCGTGATCGGGCATGAAGCGCCCACCAGGTGTGGCGGACTCTGGTGTCCCACAGGTGACAGCTGCCATGTTGCACCCTGCAGTGTGGCAGCTCACCTGTGGTGGCCATCAGTGATCCCTTTTTGGGCGTAGCACTTGTGCTGGCGCAGTAGGAGTTGCACATGCACAGCCTCTGCACATCCCGGGCTGAATATCGGGCTGTGCAGGTTATGCATGCAGGCAAATCCCCCACCTGTGCCTGCATACATTTCTGATAGCTCCGGCACATCGGGATTTGTGCCACGCACTTTTCCCTTTGAATATCGAGGCGGGGACACATCAGTGGGTTCGCGCGGGTGCAACACTGTTGCGCCATGTGCAACCCGCACAATATCTGGGCCATAGAAAGTACTGTGCAAGTAAATCAATGTGCAATTAGAGCGTTCGTGTTTGAAATTCTGCCATTGTTTTTTCCCGCTAACATCAGCTCATCTCGGACTTGCATCCTATCAGGAAAACCTTAGTGCTGCTCCCTAATGGAACCCTACACATGGAACATTAAATAAAAATAATGACTGGTTAAGATGCTGTAATCCTGGAGCTGCTTCCAGAGACACCTGCTCCATTTGTGATCCCACACCACCTCCTCCATTATCTACATGCCAAATCAACTGTCCCATACATTTAACTAAAAAACAACTCTGCATTTGTTCTTTTTTATGTTATTATCAAAACTAGGCACAACCTGCTCGGGGACAACCTGTTACTCTGCTCGCTCCATTCTGGTGTCGACGGACTCATGGAGTGGAGAGCTACTTCACTGTTTCCATAGTCAAAGATAAAGTATCTACATACATATTCTTCATTTCTTTCAATTGCTCTTTTAAAGGAACACAGACCACTCCTTCTAACCACACAGCTCAGCTGCATTCTTCTCTCCATTTGGGGGCGGAGGCAGGCATGGATACCACAGCAGTACAAATGCAAGAGGAAATGAAGTCATCACCTAGTTGACGGAAGGACTATTTTGTATCAAATTAACAGAATGATTTCAGTTTTTTCAATTCAGTAATATTTTTAGGTGAAAAATATTTTTAAAAAAACCCATTTCATAACGTAATAAACACTCCAGGATGAGTGTTGAACAGATATTACTACTTCCAATGGCTGAAGGGCACTTGGCTGGGCTTTGTGCCTACTCGCCCCTGGTGCAGTATATCTTCAACACACACCCTGTTATGTCTTATTGCTTACATATCAATACCATGTAGTTGTAGGTCTGTTGACACTTACAAGAATCCTTGAGATAGCAAGCTAACCAACATAGCTCAGCCTGCCATCTGGTGGCAGCTATCAAATGCTACATTCCTTGTTTTTTTGTTTTGTTGGTATAATAAGAGGGATGTAATGTGCATTTGTTGTCACAGGAGGGAATCCTTGAGACAGCAGCTAAAGCAACTAGCTCCAGCCTACCATCTGGTGGCAGCAATCATATGTTACATTCGTTTTTTTTTTTTTTTTATTAATAAGAGGGATGTAATGTGTATTTGTTGCCACAGGAGGGAAGCCTTGAGATAGCAACTTAAAGGGGACAGGAAGTCTGTAAAACTGTATTTCACATCCAATGGAAAGAGTCACGGATACACATGCCTGTGATGATATGATAGACACAGAAACCATGGTGAGATGTTAGTACCAATATCACGGTGTGCTGTACATTATATTGGCTGTCATGGCAGACACTGTGCTTCAAGCTACAGCATCCTGTATTGCAGTGCTGGGTGTCATCACGTGCAGTGCATGATGTCACCGTCATGGTTAGTACATCATATCACCACTGAATGTGAGACATCTGTCAGACATAATGCACTAACAGGTGTGTAACTGCATAGGTGACATAGTAGTTGGGACATAGGTCCCAGCTGTACATGTGTATGTGAAGTAGTAAGCAAAGTGTTTGATTTCCCCATCCCCGTCTGAGGTCGTTAACAGATTCCATGTCACCGGATGTCCCTGAAAGTCCCTCACAAATGTGCATAAAGTACAGAGTGGCACCTGTCCCGTTGTTGTCAGTCATTGTGATAGCTAGGGATATGTCTGACATGACAGCTGACTACAGTGTCTAGTCAGGGATACATGTGATGCTCTGATGTGAAGTCAACATGAGACATTGTTAATTAGTATAGACATGACATGATATCCCTAGGTTATTTATTGTTGCATGACAATGACCCGAAGCTTTGTTTCCGCATTGTATGGTATGAACTAGTACAGTCAGTCACATCCTGTATGTCAGTCTGTACTGTTGAGGTATTATGTTGTATCAGACCCATGTAAATGATATACACTGACACAAACAAGTCCTATAAACAAAATGACACTGTGGCTGGGTTCAAACCACCACTTTCTGCATAGGAAACCAGTCACTACACATTGAGCCATGCATTTATTGATACATGGTAGTGCCATTCTACTCATGTTGCAAACATATCAATGCAGCATTTGGAGTCTTTGATATGTACAGGGCTGTGTAAATGATGTTTTGATAATGGTGTCTTCTGCGATACTTCACTATGTTGGTTACATCCCCCATGTGGGACTGGTCCTTTGTTTACATGAGTCAGAAATGCTACAGTATGTGCATCTGTCAAAGTGGGGTCTGTGCTGCCACCACAATTGTGCAAACTACACTGTTGGGTATTCAATCCCAAGCTGCTCACATCTGAGATCGGGACTACACAACAGACTGCATCAATATCACAGACATAGCAATACTGATCAGCTCTCAGTATTGTAAGACAAGACCAGTAACATCATAATGGCAAGCTTGTAATGGCTCAGTGGGTAGCTTGCTCTCACCTTGGTGTAGAAGGTACCAGATTCAAATCCAGTTGCTGTTTTGGAGTAACAACATGAATGCTGTTTTGCAATGGAATGCCTACCGTATCTAACATGTCTACTACCAATCTATGTACGCTTCTACATAACCACATCAGCATCTACTATCAACACTGTGCACGCAATAGACTCCAGGGGTTTATTTGTTCTAATTGCAGACATTTGTAATGGTACAATAGCGGCATCACTCATTCTTTGGCAAGTAACAGCTGCAGTACTCCTATATAACTATATGTTATATTGTGGCAGCCTCGTTTACGAAATGTACAGAGCACATAGTTGAATTGCTGCATTTACTTTGCTCACTGAAACATACACATCTCGCATGGAATCTTCTAACAGTGCTCTGTTGGCTATACATCATTGTATACACCCAAACACCCACCCTTAGGGTTACTACCTGTCCTGATTTCGCAGGACAGTCCTGATATGGCCAGCTGTGTCCTACCAAAAAAAACATGAAAAATACTAAATGTCCTGATTTTATAGTAGACAAAATATTTTCTAACTTTCCACTAAATGTTGCAGAAAACTACAATACCTTAACTAAAACACCTTAAAATGATAAGAAACAATAGAAGCAACCAAGAAACTAGTACACCTAGCCTTAATTCTGATTATATACAGAAAACAAGTCTGTTGCATCGGTAGCTGTTATGTACTGTCCCACAAAAAATTATGTTTCAGTAAGAAATGTCCCACTTTGGGCTTCTTCTTTTTTTTTTTTGTCTACTCCAGTGCCAGTTCTCAGCCCAGTCATGGCCCCCACTGTCCTCACTCCCATATTAGCTGTCCTCCCTGCCCCCTGGCTTGCCCCCCAGGGGAGGGCCCTGCCACTGGCCAAGGTGTCATCGACACAGGTCTGGAACAGGAGTCAGCCTGAGAGCTATGAGGGACAGCGAGGTGGCTTCAAGTAGGTGCTGTGGCAGGGATTTTTCTGCTTAGCTCCCTCTGGAGCCAAATGCATGCAATGACATTGGCCAAGGTGGCCCATGCATGCTCCTGTGCACACTCCCCCCTCGAGACATCTGCACCTAACTCCCCCGTGTACATACCCATACACCTTGCTCCCCAGCCTCTGCTAGGGGGCACGCAGGTTCCGGTGCCGTGATCACCCCGCTTCCCAGGGAAGGAGAGCAGTCCTCTGGATGCTCCATCCTTCCCTGCCACTGCTGACCCCCAGCAGCCCACGTCCATTCCCAAAAAAGGGTCACTGGCATGGCACGAGGTGTGGCATCCAGCACCTCAACCCTCAGAGCCACCAGGCTGGCCACTTTGGGCATCTTAAAAGGTGGTAGCCCTACCCACCCTCCACTTGATTGTGGATGGCAGGGAACTGCTCAGTTTTGTCAATGGGTTGTCATGGGGATGAACCATGACATTGCATCACATACACTCCACTTCCTGCTTCCTGTGCAGATCAACATCACATGGTACATGGATAGTAGATATGCAGTGGCACACTATCATTGACGGCAATGTTTCCAGACCATTTCAGGCCAGGTTGTCTACTAAATGGTAACCCCCTTACATATTGCAATAGCTTCAGAATGCTACAATAGCATTTTCATGTCCCCTTTAAGCAAATAGCTCCAGCCTGCCATCTGGTGGTAGTAATCATATGCTACATTCCTTGTTTTTTTTTTTTTAATAATAAGAGTGATGTAATGTGCATTTGTTGCCACAGGAGGGAACCCTTAAGATAGCAACTTAAGCAAATAGCTCCAGCCTGCCATCTGGTGGCAGCAATCATATGCTACAGTACCCTTGCCTCCAGAGTCTGCAGCTCTGCCAGGAAACAAAACAAATCAGGCTAAATTACTTACAGTTTCAAGGCTCTCAATCCCTCTGATCCCATAATCTGCTACAATAAACTTTTCCTTTAATCCCACTGCAGGTTTCAAACACTATACCCTTGCCACTAGCGTCAGTAACTCAATCAGTAAACCAACAAATCCAGCTAAATTACTCACCATTTTCAAAACTCTCAAAGCCTATGACTCCATAGTCCGCTACAATAAATTTTCTTCAGTCTCCCAAACACTGAACCTTTGCTACTAGTGTCAGCAGCTGTACCCCTCTAGGATTTGAGCCTTGTACCTCTTACACCAAAGTCCATCAGCCTGCCACTGCACTACTGAGACTACCATAATGAGGGGTGTCAGTCTTCTCTCCTTATACCGGAACTGGTATAGCAGCTCCCACTGCCCACTGCACAGCCACCTGTTCCCCAGCAGACTATTCTATCTTTTACCAATTACACTTATCATACTCCTTACTGGATTAGATTGCCATACCCACCTCACCCCTTACCTTCTCTACCTATTACCACCATCTACCCACCCTGTCAACGCCTGACAAACATCCACCCCAGCTTAACCTGCCACCAAAACACACAACTCAGCCCCCCTACTGACTCATATGTCTTACCTTTTCTGCCCTCCTCAACTTACCCAAACCCTATGCTACTCTCTCTAAACATGTGCCTCACCCGCGCCTAACTACCAAATGGCAATCCCTCGCTCTCCTCAGGGTTCTAGCCCTACTACTTTTCATATCCAGAAATATTCACCCCAACCCAGGCCCTGCCATCAATAGTCAACAGAAACTACTCCAAGGCCATGAATATCTGAAGCCTTCCCAAAAAAACAGCATCTCTTCAAAGCTGGATAGCGCAACACCAGCCAGATGTCCATGCGCTCACTGAAACATGGCTTAAAAAAAAACAGATTCATTCAGTCAGCTTCCCAGGCTTCACTCTACACAGAGCTGACAGAGTGGGAAAACAGGGTGGTGGATGTGCCTTCTATGTTCAAGACTCCCTACTGAACCAAGCTCTCCCGATCCCCTCACTAGAGCATGGCGCCCAAGCCTTACCCATAAAACTTGCCTTGGACCCTGCTAGGGCTCCCCTAACCATCACAGTGGTATATGTTCCCCCATGCAACCAATCTATGGCCATACAATCCCTCACAATCTATATTTCCAACTTCCCTCCAAAAATGGAGTATATTCTAGTTGGTGATCTAAATGTAAACTGGCTCGCCAATTCAGCAGCTGCCATCAAGGACGCCTTTGTGGCACTGGATTATACCCAGCTGGTCCACCAACCCACCAGGGTAAACACTATAAATTGCTCCCAGACCCTACTAGACATACTACTAACTAACCGCCCACATAGAATCTCTGACCTAGTGGTCCTCCAGATTCTCTGAGTGACCACTCCTCTATCCTCTTCTCCTGGTCATGTCACCTGCCCAAACCCAACCAAGTGTCTCCACCTGCAGGCGCTTATGACCAGGTGGCCTTCAAAAAATCAAACACTATCTGGCCCAGTGGGACTGGGCCCCTATAACCCAGGCCCCTAACATTGTCTTGGCACTTCACATGCTCATTCAACGAAACATGTGACATTTTTCCCTAACTAAAATGCAAACTGTAAAATATAATGTCCCATGGATCACGCCCTCATTACGGCAGCAACTAAAACAAAGGGATAACCTCTGGCACAGAGCCATTGAATCTGGCTCCCAAGCAGACAGACTAGCCTACAAAGCAGAACACAATAGGTGCACCTGGGCCATACGCAAGGCCAAGGCTGAATATTATAAAGACACCCTGGCTTCCTCCTGGGGAGTGCACACAATTTTTGGGACAATATTAAAGAACTTAATGGCAAATACCACCTCCCCCCATCCTCCCAGCTCTGCATCAACAGTGCCACCTCCACACCCACAGGCTATCGCTAACTGCCTTAACTCAACCTTTTCCGATCTTAGTACAGTCCTCCCTAGCGACTTTTTCAACCCTATCCCAGCTACCCCAGAACCAAACCTCCAACACCCCCCTTTCTACCTTAGGGTCATTGCAAAGCAGGAAGCCAAATCCTACCTCTCCAAAGCTCTCAGTGGCTCCAACTATTGCAAAGGCTCTTTTGACATGAAAATCCTCTACTGGGTTCTTGACACTGTTCTTTCCCCCCTGACCGACCTCCTTAACTCCCTATGCTTGGGGCAGTTCCCAACAGCCTGGAAAGCTGCTACAATTATCCCAGTACTAAAAAGTGGAGACAATACCAACCCCAACAACTATCAGCCTATCTCCATCCTTCCCTCTCTCTCAAAAGCCCTTGAAAAAATAATTTCCAACCAACTCACTGAGTATCTGCGAGCCCACAGTTTATTCTGCTGCCCCAGACATCGCGGCAGATCAAGCCATAACACAACCACCACCCTCAGTTGAATTCTCAGTTTCATTCACTCTGCCTTGACTGTAAACATCTTGCAGAGCCATCTTTGTGGACCTAAAAGGCCTTTGATACCATCTCCACCCTCCTCCTGGACACTACTGCCCACACTAGTCTAGCACGTGGACCACTCTCTTGGTTCAATAGCTACCTTGCTTTTAGATCCCAATGTGTTAAGATAAATGGCACCCTATCTTCCCTCCTGCCTGTCCACTAGGGTCCCCTAGGGATCCATATATTGGCCCCTACTTCAGTATCTACTAAATGCACTACCCAAATCCTGCTCCGGTAACTTACAGCTATATGCTGATGATGCAGTTCTCAACACCGCACACCCTTGCCCTGACAATCTACAGTCCTCCTTCCAAGACTCATTCAATCAGATTGAAAGTTGGTTCACCAGTTGCAGACTTGTGGTCAACATCAAGAAAACAAAAAACATGCAATTTGCCCACCGGCAGAGCAAGGCCAAGGACACTGAACTAAAAATCCTCTCCCACGCTCACCTCCCCCTGGAACAAGCACTCACTTATGAATACCTTGGCCTTACCTTTTACACCTCCCTATCCTTCCATGCCCCATTAACATCCTGACCTCAGCCATTAATACCCACATTGGCCTCCTATACTGGCACAAAGACTGCCTGATGCCAGAGACTCTCAATCTAGCTGTCACCTCTTCAGTCCTCTCTCTCGTTGACTATGGGCTCCCCATCTACTCTGTTGCAGGCAACAAAACCCTAAACAAAATTCACATAGCCATTAATAAAGTGTGCCGACTGCTTCTAGGTGCAGATAAACACTCCCATACTTGCACCTTCTACGCTCTTATGAACATTCTCACCCTGGAGGAAAGACTACAATAACAATCCTGTCTCCTCACCAAAGAAATCCACCTAGGGTTAACCCCACTGGTGGTCTCAGCTTCACTACTCTCATGTTCCCGCATTGCGACCACTCGTTCTGACAACAAACATCTGTGTACCGTGCCCAGGGTCAGAACCTCCCTAGCTCAGAGATTATTTCTCTATAGAGCTCCTGCCTGGTTCAATGAGCCCCAACCCCCTCCATAACCTCCATTCCCAAGCTGGGACACTTCAACACCATCTTAAAAGAAACGCATTGTGTCCTTGCCCCAATGCCAGTGCAACTGCTAATCCTCCTAACTGACCTGCACAGAGCTGCACTAGACTGCTCCCCATTGACATCGTAACCAACTGTATGGAACTAACTGTATAGGATATCATTGCTGCTGATCTCTGTCCCTGCTATATGACAATGCCCTAGAGGCTGCACCCACACTGTATAGGACTAACTGTATAGGATATCATTGCTGCTGATCTCTGTCTCTGCTATATGACGATGTCCTAGAGGCTGCACCCACACTGTATGGGACTAACTGTATAGGATATCATTGCTGCTGATCTCTGTCTCTGCTATATGACAATGCCCTAGAGGCTGCACCCACACTGTATAGGACTAACTGTATAGGATATCATTGCTGCTGAGTTCTGTCTCTGCTATATGACAATGCCCCAGAGGCTGCACCCACACTGTATAGGACTAACTGTATAGGATATCATTGCTGCTGAGTTCTGTCTCTGCTATATGACAATGCCCCAGAGGCTGCACCCACACTGTATAGGACTAACTGTATAGGATATCATTGCTGCTGAGTTCTGTCTCTGCTATATGACAATGCCCCGGAGGCTTCACCCACACTGTATAGGACTAACTGTATAGGATATCATTGCTGCTGAGTTCTGTCTCTGCTATGTGACAATGCCCTAGAGGCTGCACCCACACTGTATAGACTAACTGTATAGGGTATCATTGCTGCTGATCTCTGTCTCTGCTATATGACAATGCCCTAAAGGCTGCACCCACACTGTATAGGACTAACTATATAGGATATCATCGCTGCTGATCTCTGTCTCTGCTATATGGCAATGCCCTAAAGGCTGCACCCACACTGTATAGGACTAACTATATAGGATATCATCGCTGCTGATCTCTGTCTCTACTATATGACAATGCCCTAGAGGCTGCACCCGCACTGTATAGGACTGACTGTATAGGGTATCATCGCTGCTGATCTCTGTCTCTGCTATATGACAATGCCCTAGAGGCTGCACCCACACTGTATAGGACTGACCATATAGGGTATCACTGCTGCTGATTTCTGTCTCTGCTATATGACAATGCCCTAGAGGCTGCACCCACAATGTATAGGACTAACCGTATAGGGTATCATTGCTGCTGATCTGCCTCTGCTATATGACAATGTCCTAGAGGCTGCACCCACACTGTATAGGACTGACCGTATAGGGTATCATTGCTGCTGATCTGTCCCTGCTATATGACAATGCCCTAGAGGCTGCACCCACACTGTATGAGACTAACTGTGTAGGGTATCATTGCTGCTGATCTCTGTCTCTGCTATATGACAATGCCCTAGAGGTTGCACCCACACTGTATGGGACTAACTGTATAGGATGTCATTGCTGCTGATCTCTGTCTCTGCTATATGACAATGCCCTAGAGGTTGCACCCACACTGTATAGGACTAACTGTATAGGATATCATTGCTGCTGAGTTCTGTCTCTGCTATATGACAATGCCTAGAGGCTGCACCCACACTGTATAGGACTAACTGTATAGGGTATCATTGCTGCTGAGTTCTGTCTCTGCTATATGACAATGCCCTAGAGGCTGCACCCACACTGTATAGGACTAACTGTATAGGATATCATTGCTGCTGAGTTCTGTCTCTGCTATATGACAATGCCCTAGAGGCTGCACCCACACTGTATAGGAGTAACTGTATAGGCTATCATTGCTGCTGTTGTCTGTCTCTGCTGTATGACAATGCTCTGGAGGCTGCATCCACACTGTATAGGACTAACTGTATAGGGTATCATTGCTGCTGATCTGTCTCTGCTATATGACAATGCCCTAGAGGCTGCACCCACATTGTATGGGACTAACTGTATAGGATATCACTGCTGCTGAGTTCTGTCCCTGCTATATGCTGATGCCCTAGAGGCTGCACCCACACTGTATAGGACTAACTGTATAGGATATCATTGCTTCTGATCTCTGTCCCTGCTATATGCCGATGCCCTAGAGGCTGCACCCACACTGTATAGGACTAACTGTATAGGCTATCATTGCTGCTGATCTCTGTCTCTGCTATATGACAATGCCCTAGAGGCTGCACCCACACTGTATAGGACTAACTGTATAGGATATCATTGCTGCTGATCTCTGTCTCTGCTATATGACAATGCCCTAGAGGCTGCACCCACACTGTATAGGACTAACTGTATAGGATATCATTGCTGCTGATCTCTGTCTCTGGTATATGACAATGCCCTAGAGGCTGCTCCCACACTGTATAGGACTAACTGTATAGGATATCATTGCAGCTGATTTCTGTCTCTGCTATATGACAATGCCCTAGAGGCTGCACCCACACTGTAACTATATCACCTGCACTAATACCAATACCCTAGCTACTGCATGTATAGGTCAACAGTCACCCGGCTATATGTAAATACTTTGCTTAAACTGTGTTGTCTCACTAATGTATTGATCACTGTTTCTACTATATGACAATGCCCCAGAGGCTGCACCTGCTCTGTTCTTCCTCTGTACTAATATCAATGCCCTAGCTATGACATATACAGATCTTCGGCTACCTTGGCTATTACATGTAAATACTTGAAATGTGATGTCCCACTAATGTACTATCTCTGAATGTATGACTATGCTGATGTGGAGCCTTTGTAAATGAGTCTATGACTCAAAGGGTTGTAATTCCTATGACTGACTAAATAAATAAATAAACAAAACATTCCTTGTTGGGTTTTTTTGTATAATAAGAGAGATGTAATGTTCATTTGTTGCCACAGGAGGGAAGCCTTGAGATAGCAACTTAAGCAACTAGCTCTAGCCTGCCATCTGGTGGCAGCAATCACATGCTTCATCCCTTTTTTTTTTGCCTGAATTTTTTTTGTTTCAAATATTTTATTAAAATGCAGCTTTTATACAAAACAGTACACATGAACAATGATATAAAGGTGTATACTACATAATACAAATGATATTGATTATGTAACTTAACCCGAAAAAGCATTTTATTCTAAGGTAAATGAGAGGAGTAGCAAAGTAATAAATTTGAGGGATGAAAAATAAATCATTCCACTTACAGAGAAATGAATAAATCCTAAGAACCATAATCTAGTCCATTTTAGAATAATTACATGAGTATAAAACTGATATCTGCACTTAGTGTTTGCACCAGGGATGGAGACACCGTGCAGGGGTAGACAAGGTCTCCCCATTGTGGGAATCCACAGCAGTCCTGACAGAGCTCCATTGAGCTTGCTCACTCCTCTCTGTCACTTGATCTATTTCTTCTGATGCTGCAGGCTGCCCTTTTGTACTGGGCTCCTGCCTGCATTGGCATCTTTTCCTTCCCACAATTAGTGGTTTTGCATGCCATTGTTGAATATAATGTGTAGTGCATGGTGCAGTAATACAGTAGCAATGCCCTATCCATGGATCCCAATGTGCCAAGTGTGAGATCTGAATGTGATGCCATCATGTGGTGTGCTGGACAGTGCTGCTATATCTGATAGGTTTGAGTGCAAATCTGGGGGGGCATAGGGCCCATGGTCTCTAGTCCCCTCAGGAGTCCCAATGCCACATCACCCTGGTGGAGACCTCTGAGCAGTCCAGCTAGCCTTCACCACCTTCAATCCATTTGTCCGGGGTCAAGTGGTCAGGGTCCAAAAGGACAACACCACGACCATGTACTATCTCAGCCAACAGGGCAGAATGCAGTCCTTGCCTCTGTGCAAGGAGGCTCTTCACATATGGTCTCTCATGCTCAGCCTAGAGGTGGATCTCCTAGCCATCCATGTGGCAGGAGCCTCAAACAGTCTAGCCAATGCCATCAGTCAGATAGGTGATGCATCTCATGAGTGGTCTCTCTTGCTGGAGGTAGTGCAAGATCTGTTCTCCCACTGGGATACTCCTCAGATGGACCTGTTTGCCTCCAGGAGGGAGAATGACAAGCTGAGGCTCTTCCAAGCCCAGCCCTCTCAGCGGGGCTCACTACAGGGGGATGCCTTCTCAAGGTCATGGATCCCAGTCCTCTTTTATGCCTTCCTTCCACTTCTCTTGATCCACAAGGTGCTTCTCAAGGCAAAGAGGGACAAGGTGCAGGTGATCCTGGTAGCCCTAGACTGGCCTCATCAGTTCTGGTATCCAGATCTCCTCAGCCTCAGCTCCAGGCTCCTGAGGCAACTTCCAGCCTGCCTGGACCTGCTCTCTGTCAACAAGGGGAAGGTACTCCACCCGAACCTTCAACCCCTCTACCTGATGGCCTGGTTTCTGAGTGGCTTGAGTTCCAGGCCTTTGGTCTTTCCGACAAGGTCCTCAGCATCAATGAGGTGTCCCATAAGGAATCGACCAGAAAATGTTATGCCTTTAAATGGAAGAAATTCTCCATTTGGTGTCAGGGCAAAAGGTTGGACCCCTTGTCCTGCCCACTGGCTAGCATTTTGGGCTACCTCTGGTCTCTTTCTCAGCCAGGGCTTCACTTGACGGTCCTTAAGATGCTCCTAGCAGCCATCTCTGCTTACCGGGTGAAGGTCTGCAAGCAGTCGGTGGTGCAGAAGGTGGTATGGCATTTTTTTAAAGGCCTTGATCACATATCCGTTCCGGTGCATGAACCTCCACCTCCGTGGGATTTACTGCTGGTATCGGCCAAGCTTATGGGCAAGCCATTCGAACTGATGCACAGGTGTGACACCTCCCACCTGTCATGGAAGACTGCCTTCTTAGTAGCTGTCATGGCAGCCAGAAGGATTGGGGAGCTCCAGGTGCTTTCCATCAAATTTTCTTACCCGGTCTTCCACAGGGACAAGGTTGTCCTACACCCCCACCCGAAACTTCTTACGAAGGTGGTGTCAGAGTTTCACCTATATCAGGGGCTGACTCTGCCAGTGTTCTACAATAATCACATCTCGGAGGCTGAGTACGGGCTCCATACTTTGGACCTGAGAGGAGCGCTCGCCTACTACAAAGAGTGTACTGCGGAAGTTCGGGGAGAGGTTTGCCAGTGGTTTGTCACTTACACTGAAGCCACACCTGGCAGACCTGTGGTCAAGCAGATGATTGGCAGGTGGATCACTTCCTGCATTGACCTCTGCTATAGGTTGGCAGGCAAAGGAGCTTCCCAGAGGGATAAGAGTTCATTCTACCCATCACACCGCTGTGTCAGTGGCTGCTTCTAGGGATGTCCCTATCCAGGAAATCTGCAGGGCTGCTACTTGGAAGTCAGCACGCACCTTCATTTCCCATTACCACATCAACCTCGAGTCATGCCGAGATGCTGGTTTTGGGGTCTCACTTCTCCAGTCCCTTTTTCCTAAGTAGAGGTATGTGCCTTGACTCCCTTCTCCTCCTCCCAGAGAACTTCTAGGTGTCTGCCAATAAGTGAGGATTGAACAACATATCCATGTCAGTAGAAATACAGGTTACTAACCTGTAACAGGAGTTCTAGGAGTGGTATATGTTCATCCACACAAACCCACTTGACCTCCCTGGCTTTGGCACATAACCTGGCTTCCAGCGGGCTAGCTCTGGTGTCATGGGGTGGAGCCAAGGGTTTTGCCACCTGGGTGGGTGGGAGGAGCCAGCTTGAAGATCTTCCAGGCCATCTTAAAGTGACAAGGTACCTGCCAACAAGTGTGGATGAACAACATATATCACTTCTAAAGCTTCTGTTACAGGTGAGTAACCTATATTTTTAGGAGTGGTATATGGTTCAGATCCACACCACCCAGCTGACCTCCCATGACAAGTGGAACAAGGATCCTTGCCTCATGACATCATGGGGTGGAGTTGAGGAATATACTACTCAGGTAGTGGGAGGAGTTTCTCTTAAAGACAGCTCAGCAATCCAGCTCTTAAAGTGAGACTCCCAATGTGTGGATGTGAACCATATACCACTCCTGAAACTACAATTACAGGTGAGTATCCTATTATTTTGCTCCCTGGACTGCCAGAATGTTTTCTTCTAATTTCAAGCAGAAGGGATCCTGTACCAGTTTTAGGTAAAGCCATTCAGCCTCTCTTCAGCTCTAAATGTCTTTAACAAATGCATGACAGTGGTGGCAGCCCAGCTGCATTACTTAAGGGGCAGGGAGTAATCTTATCTGGAAAACTGGCTGTTAGCTGGTCCATCCAAAGAGGCCATGGTGAGGTCCTCAGCCCTGTCTCTCCAGACCTGCCCAGTCCTGGGCCTTTTGGACAACCCAGACAAGTCTGAACTGGTACCGAAGCAGGTCATCAAGTTCATCAGGGAAGAACTATTCTCCCTGTGGACCAAGGGCTGCCTCTTGGTGGACTGGGCACAGGATCTTACATTCTTTGCCCGGTCAATTCAGGATAGGCTATCATGCCCTGCCAGGTATTTCCTTCAGCTGCTGCAGTACATGACATCCTGCACCAACATCATCCATTTGGACTGCTGGTAGATGTGTCACCTCCACTGAGATTTGGGCCATCAATGGTTGCAATGCCTAGGCATCTTGGACCAGCTGGTCACAGTAACCTAGCCAATGTGGAATGCTACCCAGTGGTGGCTGGTCCCAATACACCATGAGTAAGGAATCCTGTTTATCAGCCCAGAGCTGACCAACACACTGACAACGGATGCATCTCTAGTGGGTTGGGAGAGCACCCAGGGTACCACACATCCCATTGTCTTTGGTCATCAGGGAGTCCCATCCCCACATCAACTTGCTGGACCTCTCTGCAGTGCACTTGTCTTTGACGGAATGTGTCTGCTAATCAGAGCTCAGGTCGTAAAAGTCCAGACGGACAATACCACAACCATGTGTTACCCGAACAGACAGGGTGGCACTCACTTCCATTCCTTGTGTCGGGAGGCACTCTGCATTTGGACCCTTATGTGCAGCATGAATGTTGATACCCTGACAATCCATGTTGGGGGAGAATGGTAATCTGGCGGACACCCTTAGCTAGGAAGGAGAGATGTCACATGAGTTATTTCTGAATCAGGAGGTGGTGAACCACCTGTTCTCTCTGTGGGGCTCACACTCAGTGGACCTGTTTGCCACCATGGAGAATGCCAATCTGAGACTGCTTTGTGCCCACCCCCACATTCCTTGACACTGATGGGGGATGTCTTCATGAAGATCTGAACCTGGGAGAAGGGATTATTTCAAGTCACTTAGCTAACATGGAGGCATATATAATCTAATCAGTACTGAGATTGGTATGATTCAGACTGACCTATAGCTGGCGCTGTAAGCAGACCCAGCCTGCCCCTGTACTTTCAGACTGACCTACAGGTGGCGCTGTTAGACACTGCAATTGCACTGTGCAATCTACATGCAAATCAGGTCATAATGATATGCTAACATGGGTGTTTGCCCACCAACTGCCTAAGCAAGGTCATTTGAATAAGCACCTTGCCACAAGAGGGAAACCATGAGACAGCAGCTTAAGTAACTAGCTCCAGCCTGCCATCTGGTGGCAGCTATCAAATGCTACATTCCTTGTTGTTGTTTTTTTCACAATAAGAGGGATGTAATGTGTATTTGTTGCCACAGGAGGGAAGCCTTGAGATAACAAATTAAAGAGCAGGTGCTTAGTAAAGCTGCACATCTTAAAGAATGAAGGTTTTGTACCTTTAGATGCCTCTGCAGTCATTCTGTTTGATTTTATTTGTTTATTTACTTACTTTTCCATCTTTTTATTTGTATTTTGCCAAGTGCTAGTGAAAGTAAAGAGAGTCCAATGGAGTCCCTGTGTGATGATATCAGAAAACCCTTACTAGCAAGCCTGCCAGTGTATTTCAACGGGAAACTACAACTTTCTACTTTTCAGATATTTCTTTCAGACTGACCTATAGGTAGAGCTGTAAGCTGACCTAATCTGCCCCTGTACTTCAGACTGACCTATACGAGGTGTTGCAAGCAGACCCAGGCTGCCTCTGTACTTTCACACTGACCAATAGGTGGTGCTGTAAGCAGACCCAGCCTGCCCCTGTACTTTCAGACTGACCTACTGGTGGTGCTGTGAGACTTTGCAATTGCACTGTGCAGTCTACATGCATATCAGGTCAAAATGATATGCTATGTTTGCCCACCAACTGCCTAAGCAGTCTCTTTAGAATAACACTTCTGAATATAGCAAATGCTTGCCCTGGGAAAATGTCCTTGTGCCGGGTGAACCTGTTAGCCCTGTGCAAACACTGCACAAATGTATTTGTGCCATGCAAACCTGTCCTGAACCATAACACAGTTCTGCAGTATTTGGCCTGCACTGTTGTTTGCAGCTTTAGTACATCCACTTCTTTGCTAGCACACATTAATCATGTAGTTCACCTTTACCTTCCTCCATGTCTGTGTGCACTGGGCTGCTGTTTTGATTTGCCTGGATACTATATTCATAGCTGTCTTATTTGCTGGCCTATTATTGCACTACACTCCAAACCCTGTTTGCATGGCTTCATTTGCACACTATATTCAGTTGCTTTATCCCCAGGGCTATTCCTTTGAATATAACTTGCACATGGTTCAGGGCTATCGTAGCACACTGTGCAGTGCTGATTTCACTCCGGGGCTACGTTTTGAATATCTGGTCCCACATCTTATGAAAATCACATTTGTCTATTAAAGGTATAATATTTTGGTGGCAGGTAGTGGTAAGGGTTTTCTGACATCATTACACGGGGACTCCATTGGAATCTTTTTTTTTTCCACTAGCACTTGGCAAAATACAAATAAAAAGATGGAAATGTAAATACAAGTAAGTAAATAAACAAAAGCAAACTGAATAATTGCAGAGGCATCTAAAGGGCTCAAACCTTCATTCTTTAGGATATGCACCTTTACTAAGCACCTGCTCTTTAAAAGACAAAAACACTCAAAGGTAAAACTACTTCTGTTAGTGCACCATTTCAGTACCATGTTGTGTATGTCTGTTGCCACAAGAGGGAAACCTTGAGACAGCAGCTTAAGTAACTAGCTCCAGCCTGCCATCTGGTGGCAGCTATCAATTGCTACATTCCTTGCTGTTGATTTTTTTTTATAATAAGAGGGATGTAATGTGTATTTGTTGCCACAGGAGGGAAGCCTTAAGATAGCAAATTAAAGTGCAGGTGCTTAGTAAAGCTGCACATCTTAAAGAACGAAGGTTTGGTACCTTTAGATGCCTCTGCAGTCATTCAGTTTGCTTTTTATTTACTTACTTGTACTTACATTTCCATCTTTTTATTTCTATTTTGCCAAGTGCTAGTGAAAAAAAAGGGAGTCCAATGGAGTCCCTGTGTGATGATGTCAGAAAACCCTTACTAGCAGGCCTGCCAGTGTATTTCAAAGGGAAACTACAACTTTCTACTTTTCAGATATTTCTTTCAGACTGACCTATAGGTAGAGCTGTAAGCTGACCCAATCTGCCTCTGTACTTCAGACTGACCTATAGGTGGTGCTGTAAGCAGACCCAGCCTGCTCCTGTACTTTCAGACTGACCTACAGGTGGTGCTGTGAGCTGCCCCTGCCTGCCCCTGTACTTTCAGAGTGACCAATAGGTGGTGCTGTAAGCAGACCCTGCCTGCCCCTGTACTTCCAGTGACCTACAAGTGGTGCTGTGAGCTACCCCAGCCTGCCCCTGTACTTTCAGACTGACCTACTGGTGGTGCTGTGAGACACTGCAATTGCACTGTGCAGTCTACTTGCATATCAGGTCATAATGATATGCTATGTTTGCCCACTGACTGCCTAAGCAGGCTCATTAGAATAACACTTCTGAATATAGCAAATGCTTGCCCTGGGAAAATGTCCTACTGCCGGGTGAACCTGTTAGCCCTGTGCAAACACTGCACAAATGTATTTGTGCCATGCAAACCTGTCCTGAACCATAACACAGTTCTGCAGTATTTGGCCTGCACTGTTGTTTGCAGCTTTAGTACATCCGCTTCTTTGCTAGCACACATTGATCACGCAGTTCACCTTTACCTTACTCCAAGTCTGTGTGCACTGGGCTGCTGTTTTAATTTGTCTGGCTACTATATTCATAGCTGTCTTATTTGCTGGCCTATTATTGCACTACACTCCAAACCCTGTTTGCATGGCTTCATTTGCATGCTATATTCAGTTGCTTTATCCCCAGGGCTATTCCTTTGAATATAACTTGCACATGGTTTAGGGCTACTATAGCACACTGTGCAGTGCTAATTTTGCTCTGGGGCTACGTTTTGAATATCTGGTCCCACATGTTATGAAAAATTACATTTGTCTATTAAAGTGTTAATATTTTGGGGGCAGGTAGTGTTATTTTTCCAGGAAGATAAAGGCGAACTACATGGCCAATGTATGTGCTAGCAAAGAAGTGGGTGCACTAAAGCTGCAAACAACAGTGCAGGGCAAAGACTGCAGAATTGTGTAATGATTCAAGACAGGTTTGTGCAGCACAAATACAATTGTGCAATGTTTGCACAGGGCTAACACGTTCACCCGGTACTAGGACATTTTCTCAAGGCAAACATTTCTAGTATTCAAAATTGTTATACAAATGCACCTTCTTGGGCAGTCGGTGGGCAAACGTCCATATTAGCATCTTATTATGACCTGATTTGCATGTAGATTGCACAGTACAATTGCAGGGTCTCACAGCACCACCTGTAGGTCAGTCTGGAGGTACATGGGCAGGCTGAGTCAGCTCACAGCTCAACCTGTAGGTCAATCTGAAAGAAATATATGAAAAGTAGAAAGGTTGTAGCTTCCCTTTGAGATACACTGGCAGGCTTGCTAGTAAGGGTTTTCTGACATCATTACACAGGGACTCCATTGGACTCTTTTTTTTCCACTAGCACTTGGTAAAATACAAATAAAAAGATGGAAATGTAAATACAAGTAAGTAAATAAACAAAAGCAAACTGAATAATTGCAGAGGCATCTAATGCTACAAACCTTCATTCTTTAGGATATGCACCTTTGCTAAGCACCTGCTCTTTAAAAGACAAAAAAACTCAAAGGTAATACCGCTTCTGTTAGTGCATCATATCTGTGCTATGTAGTGTATGTCTGTTGCCACAAGAGGGAAACTTTGAGACAGCAGCTTAAGCAACTAGCTCCAGCCTGCCATCTGGTGGCAGCTATCAAATGCTACATTCATTGTTGTTGATTTTTTTTTTATAATAAGAGGGATGTAATGTGTATTTGCTGACACAGGAGGGAAGCCTTGAGATAGCAAATTAAAGTGCAGGTGCTTAGTAAAGGTGCAGATCTTAAAGTACGAAGGTTTGTTTCCTTTCGATGCCTCTGCAGTCATTCAGTTTGCTTTTATTTGTTTATTTACTTACTTCTACTTACATTTCCATCTTTTTATTTGTATTTTGCCAAGAGCTAGTGAAAAAAAGAAAGTTCAATGGAGTCCCTGTGTGATGATGTCAGAAAACCCTTACTAGCAAGCCTGCCAGTGTATTTCAATGGGAAACTACAATTTTCTACTTTTCAGATATTTCTTTCAGACTGACTTATAGGTAGAGATGTAAGTGACCCAATCGGCCCCTGTACTTTCAGACTGAGCAATAGGTGGTGCTGTAAGCAGACCCAGCCTGCCCCTGTACTTTCAGTGACCTACAAGTGGTGCTGCGAGCTGCCTCAGCCTGCCCCAGTACTTTCAGACTGACATATAGGTGGCACAGTAAGCTGACCTAGCCTGCCCCTGTACTTTCAGACTGACCTACTGGTGGTGCAGTGAGACACTGCAATTGCACTGTGCAGTCTACATGCATATCAGGTCATAATGATATGCTATGTTTGCCTACCGACTGCCTAAGCAGGCTCATTAGAATAACACTTCTGAATATAGCAAATGCTTGCCCTGGGAAAATGTCCTAGTGCCGGGTGAACCTGTTAGCCCTGTGCCAACACTGCACAAATGTATTTGTGCCATGCAAACCTGTCTTGGACCATAACACAGTTCTGCAGTATTTGGCCTGCACTGTTGTTTGCAGCTTTAGTACATCCACTTCTTTGCTAGCACACATTGATCACGTAGTGCACCTTTACCTTCCTCCATGTCTGTGTGCTCTGGGCTGCTGTTTTGATTTGCCTGGATACTATATTCATAGCTGTCTTATTTGCTGGCCTATTATTGCACTACACTCCAAACCCTGTTTGCATGGCTTCATTTGCATGGTATATTCAGTTGCTTTATCCCCAGGGCTGTTCCTTTGAATATAACTTGCACATGATTCAGGGCTATTATAGCACACTAAGCAGTGCTAATTTCGCTCCGGGGGCTACGTTTTGAATATCTGGTCCCACATGTTATGAAAAATCACATATGTCTATTAAAATTATAGTATTTTGGTGGCAGGAAGTGTTATTTTTCCAGGAAGATAAAAGTGAACTACGTGGCCTATGTGAGTGCTAGAAAAGAAGTGGATGCACTAAAGCTGTAAACAACAGTGCAGGCCAAATACTGCAGAACTGTGTTATGGTTCAAGACAGGTTTGTGCGGCACAAATACAATTGCGCAATGTTTGTGCAGGGCTAACATGTTCACCCGGTACTAGGACATTTTCTCAGGGCAAACATTTCCTGTATTCGAAAGTGTTATACAAATGCACCAGCTTAGGCAGTCGGTGAGCAAGCATCCATATCAGCATCTTATTATGAAATGATTTGCATGTAGATTGCACAGTGCAAATACAGGGTCTCACAGCACCACCTTCTGGTCACTCTAAAAGTATAGGGGCAGGCTGGGTCAGCTCACAGCGCCACCTGTAGGGTCAGTCTGAAAGTACAGGGGCAGGCTAGGTCAGCTCACAGAGCCACCTGTAGGTCAGTCTGAAAGTACAGGGGCAGGCCAGGTCAGCTCGCAGTGCCACCAGTAGGTCAAGTCTGAAAGTACAGGGGCAGGCTGGGTCAGCTCACAGTGCCACCTGTAGGTCAGTCTGAAAGTACAGGGGCAGGATGGGTCAGCTTACAGCTCCACCTGTAGGTCAGTCTAAAAGAAATAACTGAAAAGTTGAAAGGGTTTAGTTTTCTTTTGATATACACTGGCAGGCTTGCTAGAAAGGGTTTTCTGACATTATCACATGGGGACTCCACTGGACTGTTTTTTTTACCACTAGCACTTGGCAAAATACAAATAAAAAGACAAAATTGTAAATTCAAGTAAGTAAACAAACAAATTAAAGCAAACTGAATTATTGCAGCGGCATCTAAAGGCCCCAAACCTTCATTCTTTAGGATATACACCTTTACTAAGCACCTGCTGTTTAAAAGACAAAGAACCTCAAAGGTAACACCACTTCTGTTAGTGCATCATATCACTACCATGTAGTTTAGGTCTGTTGTCACAAGAGGGAAGCCTTGAGATAACAGCTTAAGCAACCTGCTCGAGGCTGCCATCAGGTGGCTGCAATCATATGCTACGTTCCTTGTTTTTTTTTTTATAGTAAGAGGGATGTAATGTGTACTTGTTGCCACAGGAGGGAAGCCTTGAGATAGCAACTTATAGACCAGGTGCTTTGTAACGGTGCATATCTTAAAGAACAAAGGTTTGGTGCCTTTAGAAACTTCTGCAATCATTCAGTTTGCTTTTATTTGTTTATTTACTTACTTGTACTTACACTTTTTTCTTTTTATTTGTACTTTGGCAAGTGCTGTGCTAGTGAAAAGAAAAAGAATCCAATGGACTCCCCATGTAATGATGTCAGAAAACCCTTACTAGCAAGCCTGCCAGTGTATCTCAAAGGGAAACTACAAGCTTTCAGATAATTATTTCAGACTGACCTACAGCTGGATCTGTAAGCTAACCCATGCTTCATGTGTAATTTCAGATTGACCTACCGGTGCTGCTGTAAGCAGACCCAGCCTGCCCCTGTACTTTCACGCTGACCTACCGGTAGCGCTATGACCAGCCTCTGTACTTTCAGACTGACCTACAAGTGGCATTGTAAGCAGATCCAGCCTGCCCCTGTACTTTCAGACTGACTTACAGGTGGTGCTGTGAGCTCACATTGCCTGCCCTTGTATTTTCAGACTGACCAACAGGTAGCGCTAGGAGACCCTGCAATTGCACTGCGCAATCTACAAGCAAATCCGGTCATAATAAGAAGCTAATATGGATGTTTGCCCACTGACTGGCTAAGCAGGCTCACTTGAGTAACACTTTTGAATATAGCAAATGTTTGCCCTGGGAAAATGTCCTAGTACCGGGTGATCCTGTTAGCCCTGCACAAACACTGCACAAATGTATTTGTGTCGCGCCAACCTGTCTTGAACCACAACACAGTTCTGCAGTATTTGGCCTGCACTGTCTGCAGTTTTAGTGCTTTCACTTCTTTGCTAGTACACACATTGATCACGTAGTTCACTTACACCTTCTTCCATGCCTGTGTGCACTGTGCTGTTGTTTTGATTTGCGCTTCCCAGATGCTATATTCATAGCTGTCTCATTTGCTGGCCTATTATTGCACTGCACTCCCAGCCCTGTTTGCATGGTTTCATATGCACACTATATTCAGTTGCTTTAGCCTCTGGGCTATTCCTTTGAATATAGGATGCAAATGGATTAGGGCTATTGTAGAACACTGTGCAGTGCTAATTTCGCTTCCGGGCTATGTGTTGAATATCTGGCCACACATGTTATCAAAAGTCACTTATGGCAATTAAAATTATGATATTTTGGTGGTAGGAAGTGTTATTTTTTCAGGAAGGTAAAGGCTAACAACGAGGCCAATGAATGTGCTTGTGAAGAAGTGGACGCACTAAAGCTGCAAACAACAGTGGAGGCCAAATACTGCAGAACCATGTTATGGTTCAAGACATGTTTGCACAGCACAAATACAGTTGTTCAGTGTATGAGGATGGCTAACATTTTCACCCGGCACAGGGACGTTTTCACAGGGCAAACATTTCCTGTATTCAAAAGTGTTATACAAATGTGCCTGCTTAGACATTTGGTGGGTAAACATCCATATCAGTATCTTATTATTGAAATGATTTGCATGTAGATTGCACAGTGCAATTGCAGGGTCTCACAGCACCACCTTTACATCAGTCTAAAAGTATAGGGGCAGGCTGTGTCAGCACACAGCGCCACCTGTAGCTTAGTCTGAAAGTACAGAGGCAGGCTAGATCAGCTCACAGTGCCACCTGTAGGTCAGTCTGAAAGTACAGGGGCAGGATAGGTCAGCTCACAGTGCCACCTGTATGTCAGTCTGAAAGTACAGGGGCAGGCTGGGTCTGCTTACAGCTCCACCTATAGGTCAGTCTGAAAGAAATAACTGAATATTCGAAAGGGTGTATTTTTCTTTGATATACACTGGCAGGCTTGCTAGAAAGGGTTTTCTGACATTATCAAATGGGGACGCCTTTGGATTGTTTTTTTTCTTCCACTAGCATTTGGCAAAATACAAATAAAAAGACGAAATTGTAAATGCAAGTAAGTAAATCGACACATTAAAGCAAATTGAATGATTGCAGAGGCACCTAAAGGCCACAAACCATCGTTCTTTGGGATATACACCTTTACTAAGCACTTGCTCTTTAAAAGACAATGAACCTCAAAGGTAACACCACTTCCATTAGTGCAGCAGATCACTACCATGTAGTTTAGATCTGTTGCCACAAGAGGGAAGCCTTGAGATAGCAGTTTAAGCAGCTATCTCCAGCCTGCCATCTGCTGGCAGCAATCATATGCTACATTCCTTGTTTGTTTTTTGTTTTATTTAGTAAAAGGGATGTAATGTGTACTTGTTGCCACAGGAGGGAGCACCTTGAGTTAGCAACTTATAGAGCAGTTGCTTAGTTTAGTGCATATCTTAAAGAACAAAATCGCTCAATCGCTATTCCTCATCGCTTGATTGTTCAATTGTTATCCTCAATCATTCAATTGTTATACTCATTGTTTAACCTCAAATGATTGAGGGATAATGATTGAATGATTGAGGATAACAATTGAACAATTAAATGATTGAACAATTGAGGAATAATGATTGAACGATTAAATGATTATGGATAATGAATGAACAATTGAGAGATTAAACAATTGAGGGATAATGATTGAATTAATTCCTCAATCATTCAATCGTTTAATCCCTCAAATGATTGAGGGATTAAACAATTGAGGGAAAACGATTGAACAATTGAATGATTGAGGGATAACGAATGATTGAGGGATAACAATTAAACGATTAAGGGATAATGATTGAACGATAATGGAATGATTGAGGGATAACGACTGAACGATCGAAGGATTAAATGATTGAGGGATAATGATTGAACAATTGCAGGATAACAATTGAACAATTGAGGGATAATTGAACGATTGAGGGATAACAATTGAATGATTGAGGAATAACAATTAAACAATTAAACAATTGAGGGATAACGAATGAACAATTAAGGCATAATGATGGAACAATTGAGGGATAACGATGGAACGACTGAGGGATAACTATTGAATGATTAAATGATTGAGGGATTAAATGATTGAGGGATAACAATTGAACAATTGAGGGATTAAACAATTGAGGGATAACGATTGAACAATTGAGGGATAATGATTGAACGATTGAGGATAACGATTGAGAGATTGAGGGACTGAATGATTGAGGGATAATGATTGGACGATTGTGGAATAACGATTGAACGATAGGGATAACGATTGAGGGTTAATGATTGAACGATTGAGGGATTAAACGATTGAGGGATAACAACTGAACAATTGGATTAAACGATTGAGGATAACAATTGAGGGATAACGATTGAACGGTTGAGGGATAACGATTAATTCCTCAATCAATCATCCCTCAATCATTCAATCCTTATCCCTCAATCGTTATTCCTCAATCGTTTAATCGTTCAATCATTATCCCTCAATCATTTAATCGTTCAATCGTTATCCCTCAATTGTTTAATCTCAATTATCCCTCAATCGTCCGATCGTTATATCGTTCAATCGTTATCCCTCAATCGTACAATCATTTTTCCTCAATCGTTAAATCGTTATCCCTCAATCGTTTAATCCCTCAAACGATTGAGGAATAACGATTAAATGATTGGATAATGATTGAACGATAAGGATAACGATTGAGGGATAATGATTGAACAATTAAATGACTGAGGGATAAGGATTCAGCGATTGAAGGATAACAATTAAACAATTGAGGGATAACTTAAATGATTGAGGGATAACGATTGAGGGATAACAATTGAATGATTAAACGATTGAGGGATAACAATTGAACAATTGAGGGATTAAACAATTGAGGAATAACTATTAAATGATTGAGGGATAACGATTGAATGATTAAACATTTGAGGGATAACGATTGATTAATTCCTCAATCAATCGTTATCCCTCAATCGTTATTGTTCAATTGTTCAATCCCTCAATCTCTCAATCATTATCCCTCAATCGTTTAATCATTCAATTGTCCCTCGATCATTCAATCGTATCCCTGAATCGTACAATCATTTTCCCTCAATTGTTCAATCATGAGTAGGCAGAGCAGTATCCTAGATAAGTCCCTAGGGGATAGGACCCTATCAGGCAGGCAGCCAAGTAGCCTAGGCAAGTCAGTAGGGGGTAGGATCCTATCAGGTAGGCAGGGTGGTAGCCTCAGTAAGTCCCTAGGGAGTTGGACCTGATTGGGAAGCATGCTAGTAGCCTATGTAAGTCCCTAGAAGGTAGGACCCTATCAGGCACCTCGCCTAGTAACTTATGTGAGACCCTTGGTGGTAGGACCCTATCGGGTAGTGTGCTTGTAGCCTAGGTAACTCCCTAAGGGCTAGGACAATACCAGGTAGGCAGGGCAACAGCCTCGGTAAGTCCCCATCAGGTAGGTGGCACAGTAGCCTAGGTAAGTCCCTATTGGGTAGGCATGGCAGTAGCCTAGGTAAGTCCCTAGGGAGTTGGACCCAATCAGGTAGATAGGTAGGGCACCAGCCTAGGTAAGTCCTGAGGGGGTAGGACCCTATCAGGCAGGCAGGGCACTGGCCTGGGTAAGTCCCTAGGGGGTAGAACCATTTCAGGTAGTGTGCTAGTAGCCTAGGTAAGTCTCTAGGTGTAGGACCCTATCAGGTAGTGTACTACTAGCCTAGGTAACTCCCTCAGGGTAGGACTGTATTGGGTAGGTAGGGCATTAGCCTAGGTAAGTCCCTAAAGGGTAGGACCTGATCGGGTAGGCAGGGCACCAGACTAGGTAAGTCCCTAGGGGTAGGACCATATCAGGTAGGTGGCCTGGTAGCCTAGGTAAGCCCCTAGGGGTAGGACCCTATTGGGCAGGCAAGGTGGTAGCCTAGGTAAGTCCCAAGGGGTAGGACCCTATTGGGTAAGGCATGACAGTAGCTTAGGTAAGTTCCCAGGGGTAGGACCCTATCGGGTAGTGTGTTAGTAGATGAGGGAAGTCCCTAGAGAGTAGGACCCTATTGGGCAGTGTACTAATAGCCTAGGTAAGTTCCTAGGGGGTAGGACTCTATCGGACAGGCAGAGCTGTAGTCTAGGAAAGTCCTTAGGGGTAGGAACCTATCAGGCACATTGTCTAGTAGCCTAGGTAATCCCTAGGGGTAGGACCCTATGTAAGTCAATATCGGGTAGTGTGCTAGTAGCCTAGATAAGTAGCTAGGGGTAGGACCCTATCGGGTAGTGTGCTAGTATCCTGGGTAAGTCCCTAGGAGGTAGGACCCTATTGGGCAGGCAGCCTAGTAGCCTAGGTAAGTCCCTAGGAGGTTGACCGCTATCGGGTAGTGTGCCAGTAGACAAGGTAAGTCCCTAGGGGGTACGACCCATTGGGTAGTGTGCTAGTAGCCTAGGACAGTCCCTAGGGGGTAGAACACTATTAGGCAGGCTGGACGGTAGGCTAGAAAAGTCCTTAGGGGGTAGGACCCTATCGGGCAGGCAGCCTTGTAGCCTAAGTAGTAGGAAAGTATCAGGTAGGCTGCCTAGGACAGTTTCTTTGGGGTAGGACTCTATCGGACAGGCAGGGCGGTAGCCTAGGTAAGTCTCGATGGAGTAGGACCCTATCAGGCAGACAGAGTGGTAATCCTAGGAAAGTCCCTAGGGGGTAGGATCCTATCAAGCAGGCTGCCTAGTAGCCTAGGTAAGTCCATAGGGGTAGGACCCTATTGGGAGCATGGCCTTAGCCTAGGTAAGTCCCTATGGTAGGACCCTAATGGGTAGTGTGCTAGTAGCCTAGGTGAGTTCCTGGGGGTAGGACCCTATCAGGTAGGTGGTCTAGTAGCCTAGGTAAGTCCCTAGGGGGTATGACCCTCTTGGGTAGTGTGATAGTAGCTTAGGTAAGTCCCTAGGGCATAGGACCCTATCGGGCAGGAGGCCTGGTAAGTCCCTTGGGGGTAGGACCCACCCTGAAAGGCAGATCACCAGCCTAGGTAAGTCCCGAGGGGGTAGGACCCTATCAGGTAGGCAGTGCACCAGCCTAGGTAAGTCCCTAGGGGGTAAGACCCGATCAGGTAGGCATGGCAGTTGCCTCGGTAAGTCCCTATTGAGTTGGGCCCTATCGGGTAGTGTGCTGGTAGCCTAGGTAAGTCCCTAGGGGGTAGAACCCTGTCAGATAGTGTGCTAGAAGCCTAGGTAATGCCCTAGCAGGTAGGACCTCATCGGGTAGGCAGGGTGCCATCCTAGGTAAGTCCCTAGGGGTAGAACTGAATCAGGCAAGTGGCCCAGTAAAGTGCCTAGGGTGTAGGACCCTATCAGGTAGGCAGCCTTGTAGCCTAGGTAAGTCCTTAGGGGGTAGGACCCTATTGGGAAGTATGCTAGAAGCCTAGGTAAGTCCCTAGGGGGTAGGAACCTATCAGGTAGGTGGCCTAGTAGCCTAGGTAAGTCTCTGGGGATAGGATATTATCAGGTAGTATGCTAGGAGCCTAGGTAAGTCCCTAATGGGTATGTACCCTATCAGGTAGGCAGCCAAGTAGCCTAGGTAAGTTCCTAGGTGGTACGACCCTATCAGGTAGTGTGCTAGTAGCCTAGGTAAGTCCCTAGAGGGTTTAACCCTATTGGGTAGGCAAGGCACCAGCCTAGGTAAAGCCCTAATGGGTAGGACCCTATCGGGTAGGCATGGTGGTAGCCTAGGTAAGTTACTAGGAGGTAGAACCCTATCAGTAGTGTGCTAGTTGCCTAGGTAAGTCCCTAGAGGGTAGGATCCTATAAGATAGTGTGCTAGTAGCCTAGGTAAGTCCCTAGATGGTAGGACCCTATGAGGTAGGCAGGGCACCAGCCTAGGTACGTCCCTATGAGGTAGGACCTCATCAGGTAGGCAGGTCGGTAGCCCAGGTAAGTCCCTTAGGAGTTGGACCCTATCGGGCAAGTGGCCCAGTAGCCTAGGTAAGTCCCTAGGGGGTAGGACCCTATCTGGTAGTGTGCTAGTAGGCTAGGTAAGTCCATAGTGGGCAATAGCTCATTGGGTAAGCAGAACGGTTGCCTAGGTAAGTCCTTAGGGAGTAGGACCCTATCAGGTAGTGTGCTAGTTGCCTAGGTTAGTCCCTGGAGGGTAGGACCCTATTGGGTAGGCATGGTGGTAGCCTAGGTAAGTCCCTAGGGGGTAGGACCCTATCGGGCAGGTGAACTACTAGCCTAGGTGTGTCCCTAGAGGGTTGGACCCTATCGGGTTGTGTGCTAGAAGCCTAGGTAAGTCCTTAGAGGGTTTGACCCTATCGGGTAAGCAGAACGGAAGCCTAGGTAAGTCCCTGGGAAGTTCAACCCTATCGGTTAGTGTGCTTGTAGCCTAGGTAAGCCAATATTGGTAGGACCCTATCGAGAAGGCGGCTTAGTAGCCCAGGTAGTAGGACCCGAACAGGCAGGAAGGGCACCAGTCTAGGTAAGTCTCTAGGGGGTAGGACCCTATCGGGTAGAGTGGTAGAAGCCTAGGTAACTCCCTAGGGGGTTGGACCCTATCTGGTAGGGTGCTAGTGGCCTAGATAAGCCCCTACGGTGTAGGATCCTATCAGGCACCTTGCATAGTAACCTAGGTTAGTACCTAGGGGTAGCACCCTATAGGGTAGTGTGCTAGTAGCCTAGGGGGTAGGACCCTATTGGGCAGGTGGCCTAGCAGCCTAGGTAAGTCCCTAGTTGGTAGGACCCTATCAGGCAGGCATGGCAGAAGCCTAGGTAAGACCCTCGGGGGTAGGACCCCATCAGGTAGGCGGCCTAGTATCCAAGGTAAGTCTCCAGGGGGTAGGACCCTATCGCATATTGTGCTAGTAGCCTAGATAAGTCCCTAGAGGGTAGGACCCTATCGGGTAGGGAGGGCACCAGCCTAGGTAAGTCCCTAGGGGGTAAGACCCTATATGGCAGGTAGGATTCCAGCCTAGGTAAGCCCCTAGGGAGTAGGACCCTATCAGGCAGGCAGGACAGTAGCCGAGGTAAGTCCCTAGGGGTAGGACCCTATCAGTACTTGTGCTAGTAGCCTAGGTAAGTTCCTAGGGTGTAGGACCCTATTGGAAAGGCTGCCTAGAAGCCTAGGTAAGTTCCTAGGGGTAGAACCCTATCAGGTAGTGTGCTAGTAGCCAAGGTAAGACTCTAGGGGAGAAGACCCTATCAGGTAGGCATGACAGTAGCCTAGGGAAGTCCCTAGGCTGTAGGAGCCTATCAGGCAGGGAGGCACCAGCCTAGGAAAGTCCTGAAAGGGTAGGACCATATCAGGTAGGCGTAGGGGGTAGGACCCTATTAGGTAGGCAGGGCACCAACCTAGGTAAGTCCCTATTGGGTAGGCATGGGCAGTAGCCTAGGTAAGTCTCTAGGGGTAGGACCCTATCAGGTGGTGTGCTAGTAGCCTAGGTAAGTCTTTAGGAGGTAGGACCCTATCGGGTAAGTAGGCACCAGCCTAGGTAAGCCCCTAGGGGAGGACCCTATCGGGTAGTGTGCTAGAAACCTAGGTAAGTCTCTAGGGGCAGAACCCTATTGGGCAGGTGGCATAGTAGCCTAGGTTAATCCCTAGGTGGTAGGACCCTTTTGGGCAGACGGGCACCCGCCTAGGTAAGGACCTAGGGGGTAGCACCCTCTCAGGTAGTGTGCTAGTAGCCTAGGTAAGTCCCTAAGGAGTAGGACCCTATCGGGTAGACTCCTATTGGGCAGGCACACTAGTGGTCTAGGTAAGTCCCTGGGGAGTTGGACCCTATTGGTCAGTTTTCTAGAAGCTTATTTAAGTCCCAAGTGGGAAGCAGCCTATCGGGCAGGTGGCCTAGTTGCCTAGATAAGTCCCTGGGGAGTAGGACCCTATTGGGAAGGTGGCCTAGTAGCCCTTGTAAGTCCCTAAGGGGTTGGACTCTATTGGGTAGGCAGGGCACCAGCCTAAGTAAGTCCCTAGGGGGTAGGGCCATATTGGGCAGTGTGCTAGTAGCCTAGGTAAGTCCCTACAGGGTAGGACCCTATCAGGTAGGTGTCCCGGTAAGCTAGGTAAGTCCCTAGGGGTAGGATCCTATCAGGTAGGCAGAGCGTTAGCCCAGGTAAGTCCCTAGATGGTAGGGCACTATTGAGTAGGCAGGGCACCAGGTTAGGTAAGTTCCAAGGGGTAGGACCCTATCAGGTAGTGTGCTAATAGCCTAGGTAAGTTCCTAGAGGGAAGGACCCTATCAGGTAAGCAGGGCACAAGCCTAGATAAGTCCGTAGGGGTTAGGACCTTATCGGGTAGGCATGGCGGTAGCCTAGGTAAGTACCTGGGTGGTAGAACCCTATCAGGTAGGTGGCCTAGTCGGCAAGGTAAGTTCCACATGGGTAGGACCCTATTGGGTAGGCAGGACGGTAGCCCAGGTAAGTCCCTAGAGGGTAGAACCCTATTTGGAAGGCAGGGCAGTAGCCTAGGTAAGTCCCTAAGGAGTTGGACACTATTGGGCATGCATCCTAGTAGCCAAGGTAAGTCCCTAGGAGGTAGGACTGCATTGGGTAGTGTGCTAGTAGCCTATGTAGGACCTTATACGTAGGACCCTATTGGGTAAGCAGGGCGGTAACCTAGGTAAGTCCCTAGGGGGTAGGACCCTATCAGGTAAGCAGGCCAATAGCCTTGGTAACTCCCTAGGGTGTAGGACCCTATTGGATAGGTAAGATGGTTTCCTAGGTAAGTCCCTTGGGGGTAGGACCCTATTGGGTAGTGTGCTAGTAGCTTAGGTAAGTCTCTAGGGGTAAGACCCTTTCTGATTGGCTGAGCACCAGCCTAAGTCAGTCCCTATGGGTTAGGACCCTATTGGGGAGGCGGCCTAGTAGCCTAGGAAGGTCCCTAGTGTGTAGAACCCTATTGGGCAGTGTGCTAGTAGCCCAGGTAAGTCCCTAGAGGGTAGGACCCTATCGGGCAGGTATGGCGGTAGCCTATGTAAGTCCCTAGGGGATAGAATAATATTAGGTAGGCATGGTAGTAACCTAGGTAAGTCCTTGGGGGTACTACCCCATTGGTTAGTGTGCTATTAGCCTAGGTAAGTCCCTAGAGGGTAGGATCCTATCAGGTAGTGTACTAGTATCCTAGATAAGTCCCTAGAGGTTAGAACCCTATTGGGTAGGAAAAACTCCAGCCTAGGTAAGTCCCTAGAGCATAGGACCCTATCGGGTAGGCAGGGCGGTACCCTAGGTAAGTCTCTAGAGGGTAGAACCCTATCAGGTAGGCAGGACTGCAGCCTAGGTACATCCCTAGGGGGTAGGACCCTATCGGGTAGTGTGCTAGTATCCTAGATAAGTTGCTAGAGGTAGGACCCTATCGGGAAGGCAGGGCACCAACCTAGGTAAGTCCCTATCAGGTAGAATGCTATTGGGTAAGCAGGTTGGTAGCCTAGGTAAGGCCTAGAGGGTAAGACCTTCTGGGGTAGGCAGGACAACAGCCTAGGTAAGTCCCTATGGGGTAAGACCCTATCGGGTAGGCAGGGTAGCAACCTAGGTAAGTCCCTAGGGGATAGGACTCTATCGGTACTTGTGCTAGTAGATTAGGTAAGTCCCTAGAGGGTAGGACCCTATTGGGTAGGCAGCCTAGTAGCCTAAGTAAGTCCCTAGGGGGTTGGACCCTATCAGGTAGGCAGGGTGGTAGCCTAGGCAAGTCCCTAGGTGGTAGGACCCTATCAGGTAGTGTGCTAGTAGCCTATATAAGTCCTTACAAGAAGGACCCTATCAGGTAGGAAGGGCAGCAGCCTAGGTTAGTCACTATGGGGGAGGACCCTATCGGGTAGTGTGCTAGAAGCCTAGGTAAGTCTGTGGGGGTAGAACCCTATCAGGCAGGTGTCATAGTAGCCTAGGTTAATCCTTAGGTGATAGGAACCCTTCGGGTAGGCAGGGCACCAGCCTAGGTAAGGACCTGGGGGGTAGGACTCTATCAGGTAGGCTCCTATCGGCAGGCAGTCTAGTGGCCTAGCTAAGTCCCTAGGGAGTTCGACCATATTGGATAGTTTGCTAGAAGCCTATTGAAGTCCCAAGAGGGAAGGACCCTATCGGGCAGGTGGCATAACAGCCTAGATAAGTCTCTAGGGGGTAGAACCCCATCAGGCAGGCAGGGCGGCAGCTTAGGTAAGTCCCTAGGGGGAAGGACCCTATCGGGTAGTGTGCTAGTAACCTAGGTAAGTCCCTACAGCAGGGATTTATTTAACTCTAAAAATTGATTAGCGTTTTGCTTATAAAAGTGCTAAATCTCTGTGAAAATGCATAGCACTTGCCTCACTGTGTTTAACAAACACAGCACTTCTAAAAAATCTATACGAATACTTTTTGTGCAGTTAATATAGTCCCAAAATAAAAACTGCTAATCAATTATTTAAAACCCTGCTACAGGGTACTACCCTACCTGGTAGGCGGCCTAGTGGCCTAGGTAAGTCCCAAGGGGGTAGGACCCTATCAGGTAGTGTGCTAGTAGCCTAGGTAACTCCTTCAGTGGTGGAACCCTTTTGGGTAGGCAGGGCAACAGCCTAGCTAAGTCTCTAGGGGGTAGGAACCTATTGGGTAGTGTGCTACTAACCTAGGTAAGTCCCTAGGGGAAGGACCCTATCGGGTAGTGTGCTAGTAGCCTAGGTAAGTCCTTAGGCTGTATGACCCGATTGGGCAGGCAGCCTAGTTGCCTAGGTAAGTCCCTAGGTGGTACAACCCTATCAGGAAGGCAGCCTAGTAGTCCAGATAAGTCCCTAGGGGTAGGACCCTATCAGGTAGGTAGGGCACCAGCCTAGGTAAGTCCCTTGGGGTAGGACCCTGTCAGGTAGTGTGCTAGTAGTCTAGGTAAGTCCCTAGGGTGTAGAACCCAATCGGGCAGGTGGCCTAGTTGCCTAAATAAGTCCCTAGGGGATAGGACCCTATTGGGAAGGTGGCATAGAAGCCTAGGTAAGTCCCTACAGGTTAGGACCCTGTCAGGTAGGCAACCCAGTAGGCTAGGTAAGTCCCTATGGGGTAGGAGCCTATCGGGTAGGTAAAGCGGTTGCCCAGTAAGTCCCTAGATGGTAGGGTGCTATCGTGTAGGCCGGGCACCAGGTTAGGTAAGTCCCTAGGGGGATGACCCTATCAGGTAGTGTGCTAGTAGCCTAGGTAAGTCCCTAAAGGGAAGGACCCTATTGGGTAGGCAGGGCTCCAGCCCAGATAAGTCCGTAGGGGTTAGGACCTTATCGGGTAGGCATGCTGGTAGCCTAGGTAAGTCCCTAGGTGGTAGAACCCTATCAGGTGGGTGGCCTAGTTGGCAAGGTAAGTACCTTGCAGGTAGGACCCTATCGGGTAGGCAGGGTGGTAGCCCAGGTAAGTCCCTAGAAGGTAGGACCCTATTTTGTAGGCAGGGCAGTAGCCTAGATAAGTCCCTAAGGAGTTGGATACTATCGGGCAAGTGGCCCAGTAGCCTTGGTAGGACCATATTGGGTAGTGTGCTAGTAGCCTAGGTAAGTCCTTAGAGGGTAGGACCCTATTGGGCAGGCAGGGTGGTAACCTAGGTAAGTCCCTAGGGGGTAGGACCCTATCAGGTAGGCAGGATGGTAGCCTTGGTAAGTCCCTAGAGGGTAGGACCCTATTTGGTAGGCAGGGCAGTAGCCTAGGTAAGTCCCTTGTGGGTTGGACCATATTGGGTAGTGTGCTAGTAGCCCAGGTAAGTCCCTAAGGGGTAGGACTCTATCAGGTAGGAAGGACACCACTCTAGGTAAGACCCTAGGTGGTAGGACCCTCTCAGGCACTTCACCAAGTAGCCTAGGTAAGTCCCTAGGACCCTATCCACTAGTAGCCTAGGTAAGTTGCTAGGGCATAGGACCCTATCGGACAGGAAGCACAGTAGCCTAGGTAAGTCATTAGGGGGTCAGACCCCATCAGGCAGGCAGGGCACCAGCCTAGATAAGTCACTAGCGGGTAGGACCCTATCAGGTAGGCAGGGTGGTAGTCTAGGTAAGTCCCTAGGGAGGTGGAACCTATCAGGTAGTGTGCTAGTAGCCTAGGTAAGTCCTTTGGGGATAGGAACCTTTCAGATAGTGTGATCGAAGCCTAGGTAACTCCATAGGGGGTTGGACCCTATTGGGTAGGGTGCTAGTGGCCTAGGTAAGCCCCTAGGTGGTAGGACCCTATCAGGCACCTTGCATAGTAACCTAGGTTAGTCTCTAGGGGTCGCACCCTATAGCGTAGTGTGCTAGTAGCCTAGGGTGTAGGGCCCTATTGGGCAGATGGTCTAGTTGCCTAGGTAAGTCCCTAGTTGGTAGGACCCTATCAGGCAGGCATGGCGGTAGCCTAGGTAAGACCCTAGGTTGTAGGACTCTATCAGGTTGGCATCCTAGTAGCCAAGGTAAGTTCCTAGGTAGTAGGACCCTATCGGGTGGGCAGGGCACCAGCCTGGAGTGAGTCCTTGGGGTGAGACCCTATCAGGTGGGCATTGTGCCAGCCTGGGTAGGTCCCTAGGGAGTAGGACCCCATCGGGCAGGCATGGCAGTAGCCTAGGTAAGTTCCTAGGGGGTAGGACCCTATAGGTACTTGTGCTAGTAGTCTAGGTAAGTCTCAAGTGGGTAGAACCCTATTGGGCAGGCAGCCTAGAAGCCTAAGTAAGTACCTAGGGGTAGGACCCTATCAGGTAGTGTATTAGTAGCCTAGATAAGTCCCTTGGGGATAGGACCCTATCGGGCAGGCATGACAGTAGCCTAGGGAAGTCCCTAGGCTGTAGGACCCTAACGGGCAAGGAGGCACCAGCCTAGGTAAGTCCCTTGGGAGTAGGACCCTTTCAGGTAGGCAGGGCACCAACCTAGGTAAGTCCCTATGGGTTAGCACCCTATCTGGTAGTCAGGGAAAGGCTAGGTAAGTCACCAGGTGGTTGGACCCCATCAGGTAGAGTGCAAGTAGCCTAGGTAAGTCCTTAGGAGGTAGGACCCTATCAGGTAGGAAGGGCAATAGCCTAGGTGAGTTCCTAGTGGGAGGACCCTATCGGGTAGTGTGCTAGTAGCCTAGTTAAGTCTCTAGGGGGTAGAACCCTATTGGGCAGGTGGCATAGTAGCCTAGGTTAATCCCTAGGTGGTAGGACCCTTTCAGGTAGGCAGGGCACCAGCCTGGGTAGGGTCAAGGGGTAGAAGCCTATTGGGTAGTGTGCTAGTAGCCTAGGTAAGTCCTTAGGAAGAAGGAACCTAACGGGTAGGCTCCTATTGGGCAGGCGGTCTAGTGGCCTAGAAAAGTCCCTAGGGAGATGGACCATATCAGGTAGTTTGCTCGAAGCCTATTTAAGTCCCTAGGTGGAAGGACTGAAATGGGAAGGTGGCCTAGTAGCCTAGGTAAGTCTCTAGGGGGTAGAACCCTATCGGCCAGGCAGGGCGGTAGCCTAGGTAAGTCCCAAGGATGTAGGACCCTATCGGGCAGGCAGGGCAGAAGCCTAGGTAAGTCCCTACGGGGAAGGACCCTATCAGGCAGAGTGCTAGTAACCTAGGTAAGTCCCTAGGGGGTACTACCCTACCTGGTAGGTGGCCTACTGTCCTAAGTAAGTCCCTAGGGGGTAGGATCCTATCAGGTGGTGTGCTAGTAGCCTGGGTAACTCCTAAGTGGTTGAACCCTTGCAGGGTGGTCAGGGCAACAGCCTGGAGTCGTCCTTGGGGTGGGACCTAATGGGTAGTGTGCTACTATCCTAGGTAAGTCTCTAGGGGGTAGGACCCTATCGGGTAGTGTGCTGGTAGCCTAGGTAAGTCCTTAGGCTGTATGATCGTATTGGGCAGGCAGCCTAGTTGCCTAGGTAAGTCCTTAGGTGGTACGACCCTATAGGGAAGGCAAAATAGTAGCCTAGGTAAGTGCCTAGGGGGTAGGACCCTATCAGGTAGGAAGGGCACCAGCCTAGGTAGGTCCCTAGCAGTAGGACCCTATCGGGTAGTGTGCTAGTAGCCTAGTTAAGTCTCTAGGGGGTAGAACCCTATCGGGCAGGTGGCATAGTAGCCTAGGTTAATCCCTAGGTGGTAGGACCCTTTCGGGTAGGCAGGGCACCAGCCTAGGTAGGGTCAAAGGGAGTAGAAAGAAGCCTATTGGGTGAGTGTGCTGGCCTGGGTAAGTCCTTAGGAAGAAGGAACCTAATGGGTAGGCTCCTATTGGGCAGGCGGTCTAGTGGCCTAGAAAAGTCCCTAGGGAGATGGACCATATCAGGTAGTTTGCTTGAAGCCTATTTAAGTCCCTAGGGGGAAGGATCAAAATGGGAAGGCGGCCTAGTAGCCTAGGTAAGTCTCTAAGGGGGTAGAACCCTATCAGCCAGGCAGGGCGGTAGCCTAGGTAAGTCCCAAGGATGTAGGACCCTATCGGGCAGGCAGGGCAGAAGCCTAGGTAAGTCCCTACGGGGAAGGACCCTATCAGGCAGAGTGCTAGTAACCTAGGTAAGTCCCTATGGGGTACTACCCTACCTGGTAGGTGGCCTACTGTCCTAAGTAAGTCCCTAGGGGGTAGGATCCTATCAGGTAGTGTGCTAGTAGCCTAGGTAACTCCCTAAGTGGTTGAACCCTTACGGGTAGTCAGGGCAACAGCCTAGGTACGTCCCTTGGGGTAGGACCCTAATGGGTAGTGTGCTACTATCCTAGGTAAGTCTCTAGGGGTAGGACCCTATCGGGTAGTGTGCTGGTAGCCTAGGTAAGTCCTTAGGCTGTATGATCGTATTGGGCAGGCAGCCTAGTTGCCTAGGTAAGTCCTTAGGTGGTACGACCCTATAGGGAAGGCGAAATAGTAGCCTAGGTAAGTGCCTAGGGGTAGGACCCTATCAGGTAGGAAGGGCACCAGCCTAGGTAAGTCCCTAGCAGTAGGACCCTATCGGGTAGTGTGCTAGTAGCCTAGGTAAGTCCCTAGGGTGTAGGACCCTATCGGGCAAGCGGCCTAGTTGACTAGAAAAGTCCCTAGGGGGTAGGACCCTATCGGGAAGGCAGCCTAGTAGCCCAGGTAAGTCTCTAGGAAGTTGGACCCTATTGGTGTGGCAGGCGCACCAGCCTAAGTAGAGTCCCTGGGGGTGGGACCATATTGAGACAGTGTGCTGGGAGCCTGAGGTAAGTTCCTACAGGGTAGGACCCTATCAGGTAGACGGCCCAGTATGCTAGGTGAGTGCCTAGAGGATAGGAGCCTATCGGGTAGGCAGAGTGGTAGCCCAGGTAAGTACCTTAAAGGTATGGCATGATTGGGTAGGCAGGGCACCGGGTTAGGAAGTCCTAGGGGTTGGGACACTGTCGGTGGTGTGCTAGTAGCCTAGGTAAGTCTCTAGAGGGAAGGACCCTATCAGGTAGGCAAGGCATCAGCCTGGATAAGTCCGTAGGTGTTAGGACCTTATCGGGCAGGCATGGTGGTAGCCTAGGTAAGTCCCCAGGTGGTAGAACCCTATCAGGTAGGCAGCCTAGTTGGCAAGGTAAGTTCCACGTGGGTAGGACCCTATCAAGTAGGCAGGGTGGAAGCTCAAGTAAGTCCCTAGAGGGTTGGACCCTATTTGGTAGGCAGGGCAGTAGCCTAGGTAAGTCCCTAGGGAGTTGGACACTATCGGGCAAGTGGCCTAGTAGCCTAGGTAAGTCCCTAGGGGTAGGACCTTATTGGGTAGTGTGCTAGTAGCCTAGCTAAGTCCTTAGAGGGTAGGACCCTTTTGGGTAGGCAGGGAGGTAACCTAGTTAGGTCCCTAGGGAGCAGGACCCTATCAGGAAGGCAGGGCAGTAGCCTTGGTAAGTCCCAAGGGGATAGGACCCTATTGGGTTGGCAGGGCGGTTGCCTGGGTAAGTCCCTTAAAGGTAGGACTCTATCGGGTAGTGTGTTAGTAGCTTAGGTAAGTCCCTAGGGGGTAGGACCCTTTCGGATTGGCTAGGCACCAGCCTAAGTAAGTCCCTTTGTGGTGGGAACCTATTGGGGAGGCGACCTAGTAGCCTAGGTATGTCCCTAGGTTGTAGAACCCTTTTGGTCAGTGTGCTAGTAGCCCAGGTAAGTCCCTAGAGGGTAGGACCCTATTGGGCAGGTGGCATAGCAGCCTAGGTTAATCCCTAGGTGGTAGGACCCTTTCGGGTAGGCAGGGCACCAGCCTAGGTAAGGACCTAGGGGTTAGGACCCTATCGGGTAGTGTGCTAGCAGCCTAGGTAAGTAACTAGGGAGTAGGACCCTATCGGGTAGGCTCCTATCGGGCAGGTGGCCTAGTGGCATAGGTAAGTCCCTAGGGAGTTCAACCATATTGGATAGTTTGCTAGAAGCCTATTTAAGTCCCAAGGGGGTAGGACCCTTTCGGGCAGGCAGGGCGATAGCCTAGGTAAGTCCCAAGGATGTAGGACCCTATCAGGTAGGCAGGGCAAAAGCCTAGGTAAGTCCCTATAGGGTGCTAAGCTACCTGGTAGGCGGCCCAGTAGCCTAGGTAAGTCCCTAGGGGTTAGGACCCTATCGGGTAGTGTGCTAGTAGCCTAGGTAACTCCCTAGGTGGTAGAACCCTTTCAGGTAGGCAGTGAAACAGCCTAGGTAAGTCCCTAGTGGATAGAACCCTATCAGGTAGGCATGACAGTAGCCTAGGGTAGTCCATAGGCTGCAGGAACCTATCAGGCAAGGAGACACAACCCTCGGTAAGTCCTAAGGGGGTAGGACCCTATCCGGTAGGCTGGACACCAACCTAGGTAAGTCCCTGTGGGGTAGGACCCTATCGGGTAGGCAGGGTGGTAGCCTAGGTAAGTCCCTAGGTGGTATTAGCCTATCAGGTAATGTGCTAGTAGCCTAGGTAAGTCCTTAGAAGGTACAACTATATCAGGTAGGAAGGGCACCTACCTAGGTAAGTTACTAGTGGGAGGACCCTATCAGGTAGTGTGCTAGTAGCCTAGGTAAGTCTCTAGGGGGTAGAATCCTATAGGGCAGGTGGCATAGTAACCTAGGTTAATCCCTAGGTGGTAGGACCCTATTGGGCAGGCAGTCTAGTTGCCTAAGTAAGTCCCTAGCTGGCACAACCCTTTCGGGAAGGTGGCCTATTAGCCCAGGTAAGTCCCTTGGGGGTAGGACCCTATCAGGTAGGAAGGGCACCAGCCTAGGTAAGTTCCTAGTGGTAGGAACCTATGGGGTAGTGTGCCAGTAGCCTTAGTACGTCCCTAGGGTGTAGGACCCTATCAGGCAGGTGGCCTAGTTGCCTAGATAAGTCCCTAGGGGGTAGGACCCTATCGGGAAAGCAGCCTAGTAGCCCAGGTAAGTCCCTAGGAAGTAAGACCCTATCGGGTAGGCAGGGCACCGGCCTAAGTAAGTCCCTATGGGGGTAGGACCATATCGGGCCAAGTGCTAGCAGCCTAGGTAAGTCCCAACAGGGTAGGATCCTATCAGGTATACGGCCCAGTATGCTGGGTAAGTGCCTAGGGGGTAGGAGGCTATTGGGTGGGCAGGAGCGGTGGCCCAGAGTAGATCCCTAGATAGTAGGGCATGATCAGGTGGTCAGAGGACCAGGTTAGGTAAGTCCCTGGGGTGGGACCCTGTCGGGTGGTGTGCTAGTAGCCTAGGTAACTCCTGGGTGGTAGAGACCCTTTCAGGTGGCAGTGAAACAGCTAGGTGAAGTCCCTAGTGGATGAAGACCTATCAGGTAGGCATGACAGTGGAATAACGATTGAATGATTAAACGATCAGCTGACAACGATTGAATGATTAACAATTGAATAATAATGATTGAACGATTGAGGATACGATAAACGATTGTGGGATAATGATTGAGGATATGATTAAATAATGAGGATAACCATTACTGAGGGATTAATCAATCATTATCCCACAAACCGCTTAATCGCTCAATCGTTATCCTCAACCATTCACTCGTTATCCCTCAATCATTCAATCGTTATCCTCAATTGTTTAATCCCTCAATTGTTCAGTCGTTATCCCTCAATCGTTATCCCTATCATTCAATCGTTATTCCACAATCGTCCAATCATTATCCCTCAATTGTTATCCCTCAATCATTCAATCCCTCAATCTCTCATTATCCTCAATTGTTCAATTGTTATCCCTCAATCATTATCCCTCAATTGATCCCAATCGTTCAATCGTTATCCCTTAATCATTCAAATGTTCAATCATTATCCCTCAATCGTTCAATCATTATCCCTCAGTTGTTCCATCGTTATCCCTCAATCGTTCCATCGTTATGCCTTAATTGTTCATTTGTTATCCCTCAATTGTTTAATCTTTTAATTATTATCCCTCAATCATTCAATTGTTATCCCTCAATTGTTCAATTGTTATCCTGCAATTGTTCAATTGTTATCCCTCAGTCATTTAATCCTTCAATCGTTCAGTCGTTATCCCTCAATCGTTATCCCTCAATCATTCCATCATTATCCCTCAATCGTTTAATCATTATGCCTCAATTGTTTAATCATTTAATTGTTATTCCTCAATCATTTGAGAGATTAAACAATTGAGGGATAACAATTGAATGATTGAGGGATTAATTCAATCGTTATCCCTCAATTGTTTAATCGTTATCCCTCAATCGTTCAATCATTATCCCTCAATCGTTCAATCATTATCCCTCAATCGTTCAATCATTATCCCTCACTCATTCAATTGTTCAGTCGTTATCCCTCAATCATTTACTCCCTCAATCATTCAATCTTTATCGTTCAATCGTTATCCCTCAATCATTCCATCCTTATCCCTCAATTGTTTAATCATTCAATCGTTATCCCTCAATCGTTACATTGTTTTACCTTAATCCCTCAATCCCTCAATTGTTATCCCTCAATCATTTAATCATTATCCCTCAATTGTTTAATCCCTCAATCATTATCTTTCAATAGTTATCCCTCAATCATTTAATAGTTATCCCTCAATCGTTCAATCGTTATCCCTCAATCATTTAATCGGTTTCCCTCAATCGTTTAATTGTTCAATTGTTATCCCTCAATCATTGTCCCTCAATCGTTTGAGGGATTAAACGTTTGAGGGATAATGATTGAATGATTGAGGAATAACAATTGAGCAAACGATTGAGGGATAACGACTGAGGGAAAATGATTGTACGATTCAGGGATAATAACTGAACGATTGAGGATACTGAATGATTAAACGATTGAGGGATAATGATTGAATGATTAAATGACTGAGGGATAACAATTGAGAGATTGAGGGATTGAACGACTGAACGATAATGATTGAGGGAAAATGATTGAATGATTGAGGGATAACGATTGAGGGATTAATCAATCATCATCCCTCAACCATTGTCCCTCAATTGTTTAATTGTTCAGTCATTATCCCTCAATCATTGAATCCATCAATCATTTAATCGTTTAATCATTTAATCATTATCCCTCAACCATTATCCCTCAATCATTCAATCCCTCAATCTCTCAATCGTTATCCCTCAATCGTTTAATCGTTATCCCTCAATTGATCTCACTCAATCGTTCAATCGTTATCCCTCAATCGTTCAAACGTTCAATCATTATCCCTCAATTGTTTAATCCCTCAATCATTATCCCTCAATCGTTTAATCGTTCAATCATTATCCCTCAATTGATCTCACACAATCATTCAATCGTTATCCCTCAAACATTCAATCATTATCCCTCAATTGTTTAATCCCTCAATTGTTCATTCGTTATCCCTCAATTGTTTAATCATTTAATTGTTATCCCTCAATCATTCAATTGTTATCCCTCAATAATTTAATCCTTCGATTGTTCAGTCATTATCCTTCAATCATTATCCTTCAATCATTCAATGGTTCAATCAGTTTCCCTCAGTCATTCAATCGTTATCCCTCCATCATTCCATCATTATCCCTCAATCGTTCAATCGTTTAATCATTCAATCATTATCCCTAAATCGTTTAATCGTGATGTCTCAATTGTTTAATCGTTTAATTGTATCCCTCAATCATTCATTATCCCTCAATCATTCAATTGTTATCCCTCAATCGTTCAATCGTTATCCCTCAAATTGATCTCACTCAATCGTTCAATCGTTATCCCTCAATCATTCAATCTCTCATTCAATTGTTAACCCTCAATCGATCTCACTCAATCGTTCAATCATTATCCCTCAATCGTTCAAATGGTCAATCGTTATTCCTCAATTGTTTAATCTCTCAATTTTTCAATCGTTATCCCTCAATTGATCTCACTCAATCGTTCATTCGTTATCCCTCAATCATTCAAACGGTCAATCATAATCCCTCAATTGTTCAATCGTTATCCCTCAATCGTTCAATCATTATCCCTCATTCAATCGTTCAATCATTATCCCTCATCATTTAATCGTTCAATCGTTATCGTTCAATCGTTATACCTCAATCATTCCATCCTTATCCCTCAATTGTTTAATCATTCAATCGTTGCATCATTTTACCTCAATCCCTCAATCGTTCAATCCCTCAATTGTTATCCCTCCATTGTTTAATCCCTCAATCGTTATCTTTCAATCATTATCCATCAATCATTTAATAGTATCCCTCGATCTTTCAATCGTTAACCCTCAATCATTCAATCATTCAATCATTCAATCATTATCCCTCAATCATTTAATCATTCAATCATTATCCCGCAATTGTTTAATCCCTCAATTGTTCAATTGTTATCCCTCAATCATTATCCCTCAATCGTTATCCCTCAATCATTTAAGTTATCCCTCAATCGTTTGTTATCCTTCAATCATTCAATCCTTATCCCGCAATCATTTAATCATTATCCCTCAATCATTTAATTTTAAATCGTTATCCCTCAATCATTCAATCGTTATCCCTCAATCGTTTGAGGGATTAAATGATGGGGATAACGATTTAACGATTGAGGAAAAATGATTGTACAATTGAGGGATAATGATTGAGAGATTAAACAATTGAGGGATAATGATTGAATGATTAAATGATTGAGGGATAATGATTGAATGATTAAATAATTGAGGGATAATGATTGAATGATTGAACGATTGAGGGATAATGATTAAACGATTGAGGGATAACAATTGAGGGATAAGGATTAAACGATTGAGGATAACGATGATTGAGTTAATCAATATTATCCTCAACCATTCACTCATTATCCTCAATCATTCAATCATTATCCTCAATTGTTTAATCCCTCAATTTTTCAGTTGTTATCCCTCAATCCTAATCCCTCAATTGTTATCCCTATCATTCAATCATTATTCCACAATCGTCCAATTATCACTCAATCATTATCCCTCAATCATTCAAACCATCAATCTCTTAATCGTTATCCCTCAATCATTCAATCATTATCCCTCAATTGTTTAATCCCTCAATTATTCAATCGTTATCACTCATTCAATCGTTATCCCTCAATCATTCAATTGTTATCCCTCAATCGTTTAATCCCTCAATCATTCAATCATTATCCCTCAATTGTTTAATCGTTATCTCTCAATCATTCAATCATCCATCAATCGTTCAATGATTATCCCTCAATCATTTAATTGTTATCCCTCAATTGTTTAATCCCTCAATCATTATCTTTCAATTGTTATCTAATCATTTAATAGTTATCCCTCAATCTTTCAATCGTTATCCCTCAATCATTCAATCATTATCCCTCAATCATTTAATCATTCAATCATTATCCCACAATTGTTTAATCCCTCAATTGTTCAATTGTTATCCCTCAATCATTATCCCTCAATCGTTATCCCTCAATCATTTAAGTTATCCCTCAATCGTTTAATTGTTATCCTTCAATCGTTCAATCCTTATCCCTCAATCATTCAATCGTTATCCCTCTATCAATTGAGGGATTAAATGATGAGGGATAATGATTTAACGATTGAGGAAAAATGATTGTACGATTGAAGGATAATGATTGAGAGATTAAACAATTGAGGAATAATGATTGAATGATTAAATGATTGAGGGATAATGATTGAACGATTAAATAATTGAGGGATAATGATTGAACGATTGAGGGATAATGATTAAACGATTGTGGGATAACGATTGAGGGATAAGGATAAACAATTGAGGGATAACGATTGATTGAGGGATTAATCAATCATTATCCCACAACCGTTTAATCGTTCAATCATTATCCCTCAACCATTCACTCGTTATCCCTCAATCATTCAATCATTATCCTCAATTGTTTAATCCCTCAATTGTTCAGTCGTTATCCCTCAATCGTTATCCCTATCATTCAATCGTTATTCCACAATCGTCCAATCATTATCCCTCAATTGTTATCCCTCAATCATTTAATCCCTCAATCTCTCATTATCCTCAATCGTTCAATTGTTATCCCTCAATCGTTATCCCTCAATCGTTCAATCGTTATCCCTCAATCATTTAATCCCTGAATCATTCAATCATTATCCCTCAATTGTTTAATCGTTATCCCTCAATCATTCAATCATTATCCATCAATCGTTTAATTATTATCCCTCAATCATTCAATCATTATCCCTCAATCATTATCACTCAATTGTTTAATCATTCAATGATTATCCCTCAATCATTTAATTGTTATCCCTCAATTGTTTAATCCCTCAATCATTATCTTGCAATCGTTATCTAATCATTTAATAGTTATCCCTCAATCTTTCAATCGTTATCCCTCAATCATTCAATCATTATCCCTCAATCGTTTAATCATTCAATCATTATCCCACAATTGTTTAATCCCTCAATTGTTCAATTGTTATCCCTCAATCGTTATCCCTCAATCATTTAAGTTATCCCTCAATCGTTTAATTGTTATCCTTCAATCGTTCAATCCTTATCCCTCAATCATTCAATCACTATCCCTCAATCATTTGAGGGATAAAATGATGAGGGATAATGATTTAACGATTGAGGAAAAATGATTGTACGATTGAAGGATAATGATTGAAAGATTATACAATTGAGGAATAATGAATGAATGAGAATAGATTTGAAGGATAATGATTGAACGATTGTGGGATAACGATTGAGGGATAAGGATTAAACAATTGAGGGATAACGATTGATTGAGGGATTAATCAATCATTATCCCACAACCGTTTAATCGTTCAATCGTTATCCCTCAACCATTCACTCATTATCCCTCAATCATTCAATTGTTATCCTCAATTGTTTAATCCCTCAATTGTTCAGTCGTTATCCCTCAGTCATTATCCCTATCATTCAATCGTTATTCCACAATCGTCCAATCATTATCCCTCAATTGTTATCCCTCAATCATTTAATCCCTCAATCTCTCATTATCCTCAATCGTTCAATTGTTATCCCTCAATTGTTATCCTTCAATTGATCCCAATCGTTCAATCATTATCCCTCAATCATTCAAATGTTCAATCATTATCCCTCAATTGTTTAATCCCTCAATCGTTCAATCGTTATCCCTCAGTTGTTCCATCGTTATCCCTCAATCGTTCCATCGTTATGCCTTAATTGTTCATTTGTTATCCCTCAATTGTTTAATCTTTTAATTGTTATCCCTCAATCATTCAATTGTTATCCCTCAATTGTTCAATTGTTGTCCCTCAGTCATTTAATCCTTCGATCGTTCAGTCGTTATCCCTCAATCGTTATCCCTCAATCATTCCATCATTATCCCTCAATCGTTCAATCGTTATCCCTCAATCATTTAATCGTTATGCCTCAATTGTTTAATCGTTTAATTGTTATCCCTCAATCATTTGAGGGATTAAACAATTGAGGGATAACAATTGAATGATTGAGGGAATAATTCAATCATTATCCCTCAATTGTTTAATCATTATCCCTCAATCGTTCAATCATTATCCCTCAATCATTTAATCGTTATGCCTCAATTGTTTAATTGTTTAATTGTTATCCCTCATTTGTTATCCCTCAATCATTCAATTGTTATCCCTCAATCGTTCAATTGTAATCCCTCAATCGTTCAATCATTATCCCTCACTCATTCAATTGTTCAATCGTTATCCCTCAATCGTTTACTCCCTCAATCATTCAATCTTTATCGTTCAATCGTTATCCCTCAATCGTTACATCGTTTTACCTTAATCCCTCAATTGTTATCCCTCAATCATTTAATCATTATCCCTCAATTGTTTAATCCCTCAATCATTATCTTTCAATAGTATCCCTCAATCATTTAATAGTTATCCCTCAATCGTTCAATCGTTATCCCTCAATCATTCAATCGTTATCCCTCAATCATTTAATTGGTTTCCCTCAATCGTTTAATTGTTCAATTGTTATCCCTCAATCATTGTCCCTCAATTGTTTGAGGGAATAAATGATTGAGGGATAATGATTGAATGATTGAGGAATAACAATTGAACAAACGATTGAGGGATAACGATTGAGGGAAAATGGTTGTACGATTCAGGGATAACGATTGACGATTGATGAATGGTGAATGATTAAGCGATTGAGATAATGATGAATGATTAAATGACTGAGGGATAACAATTGAGAGATTGAGGGATTGAATGACTGAACGATAATGATTGAGGGATAACGATTGAATGATTGAGGGATAACGATTGAAGGATTAATCAATCGTTATCCCTCAACCATTGTCCCTCAATTGTTTAATCGTTCAGTCATTATCCCTTAATCATTGAATCCATCAATCATTTAATCGTTTAATTGTTCAATCATTATCCCTCAATTGTTATCCTTATCATTCAATCGTTATCCCTCAATCATCCAATCATTATCCCTCAACCATTATCCCTCAATCATTCAATCCCTCAATCTCTCAATCGTTGTCCCTCAATCGTTTAATCGTTATCCCTCAATCATTATCCCTCAATTGATCTCACTCAATCATTCAATCGTTATCCCTCAATCGTTCAAATGTTCAATCATTATCCCTCAATTGTTTAATCCCTCAATCATTATCCCTCAATCGTTTAATCATTCAATCATTATCCCTCAATTGATCTCACACAATCATTCAATCGTTATCCCTCAATCATTCAAACATTCAATCATTATCCCTCAATTGTTTAATCCCTCAATTGTTCATTCGTTATCCCTCAATTGTTTAATCATTTAATTGTTATCCCTCAATCATTCAATTGTTATCCCTCAATAATTTAATCCTTCGATTGTTCAGTCATTATCCCTCAATCATTATCCCTCAATCATTCAATGGTTCAATCATTTTCCCTCAGTCATTCAATCGTTATCATTCCATCATTATCCCTCAATTGTTCAATCATTTAATTATTCAATCATTATCCCTAAATCATTTAATCGTGATGTCTCAATTGTTTAATCGTTTAATTGTTATTCCTCAATCATTCATTATCCCTCAATCATTCAATTGTTATCCCTCAATCGTTCAATCGTTATCCCTCAATCGATCTCACTCAATCGTTCAATCGTTATCCCTCAATCGTTCAAATGGTCAATCGTTATTCCTCAATTGTTTAATCTCTCAATTTTTCAATCGTTATCCCTCAATCGATCTCACTCAATCGTTCATTCGTTATCCCTCAATCATTCAAACGGTCAATCGTAATCCCTCAATTGTTCAATCGTTATCCCTCAATCGTTCAATCATTATCCCTCATTCAATCTTTCAATTATTATCCCTCATCATTTAATCCCTCAATCATTCAAGTTCAATCGTTATCCCTCAATCATTCCATCCTTATCCCTCAATTGTTTAATCGTTCAATCGTTACATCATTTTACCTCAATCCCTCAATCATTCAATCCCTCAATTGTTATCCCTCAATTGTTTAATCCCTCAATCGTTATCTTTCAATCATTATCCATCAATCATTTAATAGTATCCCTCAATCTTTCAATCGTTAACCCTCAATCATTCAATCATTCAATCATTATCCCTCAATCATTTAATCATTCAATCATTATCCCGCAATTGTTTAATCCCTCAATTGTTCAATCGTTATCCCTCAATCATTTAATAGTTATTCCCCAATCGTTTAATCCCTCAATTGTTCAACTGTTATCCCTCAATCATTATCCCTCAATCGTTATCCCTCAATCATTTAAGTTATCCCTCAATCGTTTAATTGTTATCCTTCAATCATTCAATCCTTATCCCTCAATCATTTAATCATTATCCCTCAATCATTTAATTGTTCAATCGTTATCCCTCAATCATTCAATCATTATCCCTCAATCGTTTGAGGGATTAAATGATGGGGATAACGATTTAATGATGAGGAAAATGATTGTACAATTGAGATAATGATTGAGATTAAATTGAGGATAATGATCAATGATTGAGCGATTGAGGATAACATTAACGATTGAGGATAACGATTGAGATAAGTTAAACAATTGAGGGATAACGATTGAGGGATTAATCAATCATTATCCCACAACTGTTTAATTGTTCAATCGTTATCCCTCAACCATTCACTCATTATCCCTCAATCATTCAATCATTATCCTCAATTGTTTAATCCCTCAATTGTTCAGTTGTTATCTCTCAATCCTAATCCCTCAATTGTTATCCCTATCATTCAATCGTTATTCCACAATCGTCCAATCACTCAATCATTATCCCTCAATCATTCAAACCCTCAATCTCTCAATCGTTATCCCTCAATCATTCAATCATTATCCCTCAATTGTTTAATCCCTCAATTATTCAATCGTTATCACTCATTCAATCGTTATCCCTCAATCGTTCAATTGTTATCCCTCAATCATTTAATCCCTCAATCGTTCAATCGTTATCCCTCAATTGTTTAATCGTTATCCCTCAATCATTCAATCATTATCCATCAATCGTTTAATCATTATCCCTCAATCATTCAATCGTTATCCCTCAATCATTATCCCTCAATTGTTTAATCATTCAATATTATCCCTCAATCATTTAATTGTTATCCCTCAATTGTTTAATCCCTCAATCATTATCTTTCAATCGTTATCTAATCATTTAATAGTTATCCCTCAATCTTTCAATCGTTATCCCTCAATCATTCAATCATTATCCCTCAATTGTTTAATCATTCAATCATTATCCCACAATTGTTTAATTATCAATTGTTCAATTGTTATCCCTCAATCATTTAAGTTATCCCTCAATCGTTTAATTGTTATCCTTCAATCGTTCAATCCTTATCCCTCAATCATTCAATCGTTATCCCTCAATCATTTGAGGGATTAAATGATGAGGGATAATGATTTAACGATTGAGGAAAAATGATTATGCGATTGAAGGATAATGTAAACAATTGAGAATAATGATTGAATGATTAAATGATTGAGGATAACGATTGAACGATTAAATAATTGAGGATAATGATTGGCGATTGAGGATAATGATTAACGATTGTGGATAACGATTGAGGATATGATAAACAATTGAGGATAACAATGATTGAGGATTAATCAATCATTATCCCACAACCGTTTAATCGTTCAATCATTATCCCTCAACCATTCACTCGTTATCCCTCAATCATTCAATCGTTATCCTCAATTGTTTAATCCCTCAATTGTTCAGTCGTTATCCCTCAATCGTTATCCCTATCATTCAATCGTTATTCCACAATCGTCCAATCATTATCCCTCAATTGTTATCCCTCAATCATTTAATCCCTCAATCTCTCATTATCCTCAATTGTTCAATTGTTATCCCTCAATCGTTATCCCTCAATTGATCCCAATCGTTCAATCATTATCCCTCAATCATTCAAACGTTCAATCATTATCCCTCAATTGTTTAATCCCTCAATCGTTCAATCGTTATCCCTCAGTTGTTCCATCGTTATCCCTCAATCGTTCCATCGTTATGCCTTAATTGTTCATTTGTTATCCCTCAATTGTTTAATCTTTTAATTGTTATCCCTCAATCATTCAATTGTTATCCCTCAATTGTTCAATTGTTATCCTGCAATTGTTCAATTGTTATCCCTCAGTCATTTAATCCATTGATCGTTCGGTCATTATCCCTCGATCGTTCTCCCTCAATCATTCCATCATTATCCCTCAAACATTCAATCGTTATCCCTCAATCGTTTAATCGTTATGCCTCAATTGTTTAATCGTTTAATTGTTATCCCTCAATCATTTGAGGGATAACAACTTGAATGCTTGAGGGATTAATTCAATCGTTATCCCTCAATTGTTTAATCGTTATCCCTCAATCGTTCAATCATTATCCCTCAATCGTTCAATCATTATCCCTCAATCATTTAATCGTTATGCCTCAATTGTTTGTTTAATTGTTATCCCTCATTTGTTATCCCTCAATCATTCAATTGTTATCCCTCAATCGTTCAACTGTAATCCCTCAATCGTTCAATCATTATCCCTCACTCATTCAATTGTTCAATCGTTATCCCTCAATCGTTTACTCCCTCAATCATTCAATCTTTATCGTTCAATCGTTATCCCTCAATCATTCCATCCTTATCCCTCAATTGTTTAATCATTCAATCGTTATCCCTCAATCGTTATTGTTTACCTCAATCCCTCAATCCCTCAATTGTTATCCCTCAATCATTTAATCATTATCCCTCAATTGTTTAATCCCTCAATCATTATCTTTCAATAGTTATCCCTCAATCATTTAATAGTTATCCCTCAATCGTTCAATCGTTATCCCTCAATCATTCAATCGTTATCCCTCAATCATTTAATCGGTTTCCCTCAATCGTTCAATTATCCCTCAATCATTGTCCCTCAATCGTTTGAGGGATTAAACGATTGAGGGATAATGATTGAATGATTGATGAATAACAATTGAACAAACGATTGAGGGATAACGATTGAGGGAAAATGATTGTATGATTCAGGGATAACGATTGAACGATTGAGGGATAATTGAATGATTAAACGATTGAGGGATAATGATTGAATGATTAAATGACTGAGGGATAACAATTGAGAGATTGAGGGATTGAATGACTGAACGATAACGATTGAGGGATAACGATTGAATGATTGAGGGATAACGATTGAGGATTAATCAATCGTTATCCCTCAACCATTGTCCCTCAATTGTTTAATCGTTCAGTCATTATCCCTCAATCGTTGAATCCATCAATCATTTAATCGTTTAATCGTTCAATCATTATCCCTCAATTGTTATCCTTATCGTTCAATTGTTATCCCTCAATCATCCAATCATTATCCCTCAACCATTATCCCTCAATCATTCAATCCCTCAATCTCTCAATCGTTATCCCTCAATCGTTTAATCATTATCCCTCAATCGTTATCCCTCAATTGATCTCACTCAATCGTTCAATCGTTATCCCTCAATCGTTCAAACGTTCAATCATTATCCCTCAATTGTTTAATCCCTCAATCATTATCCCTCAATCGTTTAATCATTCAATCATTATCCCTCAATTGATCTCACACAATCGTTCTATCGTTATCCCTCAATCATTCAAACATTCAATCATTATCCCTCAATTGTTTAATCCCTCAATTGTTCATTCGTTATCCCTCAATTGTTTAATCATTTAATTGTTATCCCTCAATCATTCAATTTTTATCCCTCAATAATTTAATCCTTCGATTGTTCAGTCATTATCCCTCAATCATTCAATGGTTCAATCATTTTCCCTCAGTCATTCAATCGTTATCCCTCCATCATTCCATCATTATCCCTCAATCATTCAATCGTTTAATCATTCAATCATTATCGCTAAATCGTTTAATCGTGATGTCTCAATTGTTTAATCGTTTAATTGTTATCCCTCAGTCATTCATTATCCCTCAATCATTCAATTGTTATCCCTCAATCGTTCAATCGTTATCCCTCAATCGATCTCACTCAATCGTTCAATCGTTATCCCTCAATCATTCAAATGGTCAATCGTTATTCCTCAATTGTTTAATCTCTCAATTTTTCAATCGTTATCCCTCAATTGATCTCACTCAATCGTTCATTCATTATCCCTCAATCATTCAAACGGTCAATCGTAATCCCTCAATTGTTCAATCGTTATCCCTCAATCGTTCAATCATTATCCCTCATTCAATTGTTCAATCATTATCCCTCATCATTTAATCCCTCAATCGTTCAATCGTTATCGTTCAATTGTTATCCCTCAATCATTCCATCCTTATCCCTCAATTGTTTAATCGTTCAATTGTTGCATCATTTTACCTCAATCCCTCAATCGTTCAATTCCTCAATTGTTATCCCTCAATTGTTTAATCCCTCAATCGTTATCCCTCATTCATTTAATAGTTATCCCTCAATCGTCATCCCTGAATCGTTCAATTGTTATCCCTCAATCGTTAAATCGTTATCCCTCAATCGTTTAATCAGTTTCCCTCAATCGTTTAATCAGTTTCCCTCAATCGTTTAATTGTTCAATTGTTATCCCTCAATCATTCAATCGTTTGAGGGATTAAACGATTGAGGGATAACGCATGAATGATTGAGGGATAACAATTGAACAAACGATTGAGGATAATGATGAGGAAAATGATTGTACGATTCAGGGATAACGATTGAGGGATAACTGAACGATTAAACGATTGAGGGATAACGATTGATTGAGGGATTAATCAATCATTATCCCTCAATCGTTATCCCTCAAATGATTAATCATTCAATTGTTATCCCTCAATCATTATCCCTCAGTCGTTTAACTGTTCAATCATTATCCCTCAATCGTTGAATCTGTCAATCATTTAATCGTTATCCCTCAATCATTCAATTGTTATCCCTCAATCATTCAATCATTATTCCTCAATCATTATTCCTCAATCGTTTAATTGTTCAATCATTATCCCTCAATCTCTTAATCGTTATCCCTCAATCATTTAATCATTATCCCTTAATCGTTCAAGCCCTCAATCATTCAATTGTTATCCCTTGTTTAATCATTCAATCATATCCCTCAATCGTTCAATCATTATCCCTTAATCGTTCAGTCCCTCAATCGTTCAATCATTATTCCTCAATCATTATCTCTCAATCGTTCAATTGTTATCCCTCAATCGTTTAATCATTATCCCTATTTGTTCAATCATGTATTAATAATCATATATATATATATATATATGACTAAATTTTGAGTTGTGGCTAAGTTGCTCTGTGGATCTGAAACTCCGAGCCCTGCTCTTATAGTTCAAAAGTTGTAGTCAATGTTTTAATCCATTCAGTGAGATGGCTGAACCTCTAAATTTCTGGTTCCATGAAATGATTGGTACATATGTTGCCCATAATAAAAAATGCAAAACTTAATTTGTCATATTAACTTCACTTCAGGTATAGTTACAGTAAATGTAGATCATTTGAAGGTATGGCTTCCATTTCTGACAACAAGAACAGCACTGACAGCTACAAATTCATACAAATGTCCAGTCCCCTTTAAATTATTATGGTACTAATGTATATTTACTGATTTAAGCCTCCTGAATATACAATAACATAATAAAACCTGTACAGGATATCTAAACCCTTAAATTTCACACATAACATGTCAGAAAATTATTCCGTAGACTTGTAAAGTACAGGCTGTTTACATTTACATTTATTAATTCTGAAACTGCATTTATTAAAGTATGAAAAAAGCAGTTTCATAGCAGTTAAAAATGTTAAAGCCTCTCTCAATTCAAAACTCCCACTGTGTAAGAACTTTTAAATGGCTGCGTGATGATGTCAATGAAGCTAAAGACTCCCAGCTTGGCAGTAGTACAGTATATACATGTAATGTTAACATACACTATATGCCCTTTTTAATTCAAAATCATAGGAATCCTCACTTATCTAGTGTATTATTTATACTAATACACAAGTTAAGCAATGATATGAAAGCTGTAATGTACTCAAATGAAAATTTAACCATCCAATTAACAGAAGCACTCTCTTGATAGGGGCCGATCCCAGTCCTTTCATAGAAGAAGGGTTCTGCAAGAACTCCTAAAACTGAAGGTGGACAAGCAATGGGTCCTGATGGAATTCACCCAGAATTCTAAAAGAATTAAGGAGGAACTAGAGAAACCACTGGCTACTCTTTTAAATAAATCATGGGAGGATGGTGTGGTACCGAGGACTGGAGGAGGCAGATGTGATTCCCCTTCACAAAAGTGGGACCAAGACAGAGGCAGGAAACTACAGACCTGTCAGTATGACCTCTGTGGTAAGGAAAGTGATGGTGTCACTTCTGAAGGAAAGAATAGCTGAGTACCTAGAGGCCAGTGGAGCACAGGATCCAAGGCAGCATGGGTTCACAGTGGGAAGGTCATGTCAGATGAATCTAATAGATTTCTTTGACTGGGTGACCAAAGTAGTAGACCAGGGAGGGGCTGTGGACATGGCCTACCTAGACTTTAGCAAGGCATTTGACACAGTTCCACACAAAGATTAACAGTCAAATTAACCAGCCTGGGAGTGGGTTCCAGGGTGGTAGCCTGGGTAAAACATTGGCTGGACAACAGGACACAGAAGGTAATTGTAAATGGAGTCCACTCTGAAGAAAGGGGGGTTACTAGTGGGGTACTGTAGGGTTCAGTATTGGGTCCAGTCCTTTTTAATGTCTTTATCAGTGACATTGCAGAGGGGCTGGAAGGAAAAGTATGCCTTTTTGCCGATGACACAAAGATCTGCAACAGGGTTGATACACAAGGAGGCATGGAAAGGATGAAAAGGGATTTGGCAAGGTTGGAGGAATGGTCAGAAGTATGGCAGCTAGGATTCAATGCAAAGAAGTGCAGAATAATGCACCTGGGAAACAAGAACCCAGGGGAAGAATACACAATGGGTGGGGGAGGTAGTAACAACAACAAAAAAGGAAAGGGACCTGGGGGTAATCATATCAGATGACCTTAAGGTTAGCAAGCAATGTGAGAAGGCAGTATGGAGGGCTGGGGGTATACTGGGATGTATAGGGAGAGGCATAATCAGCAGATAACAGGAAGTTGTTATCCCTCTGTACAGACAGTTGGTGAGACCCCATTTGGAGTACTGTGTCTAGTTCTGGAGACCCCATCTCCGCAAGGACATAGACAGGATAGAGGCAGTCCAGAGGAGGGCAACTAAAATGGTGCAGGGTCTGCAAGAGAAGCCATATGAGGAGAGACTAACGGAGCTTAATATGTATACCCTTGATGAAAGAGAGAGAGAGGGACATGATAGAAACTTTTAAGTACCTCAGTGGAATCAACAAAGTCCAAGAGGGTAGCATCTTTCAGAAAAAGAGACATGCAAGAACAAGGGGACACAATTTAAAAATAAAAGGAGGGTGGTTCAGGGGCAATGTGATGAAGTATTATTTCACAGAGAGGGTAGTCGATGCATGGAACAGCCTTCCTGAGGAGGTTGTGGGGTCTAAAACTGTGGGAGAATTCAAGAATGCATGGGACAGACATAAAACAATTCTTGTCGGGGGCAGGAAGAAATAGGCTGTTGGTTAACTAGAATATGCGGCCTATCCTGTAGGTAGAGAAATGGGCAGACTAGATGGGCCTAGCTGTCCTTATCTGCCATCAAAGTCTATGTTTCTATGTACATATCACTGCTGCATTCTGCAGCAACCAACAGTTCATTCAAATGACCCCCCAAAGTGTCCCAAAACAAACAAAACAGATACCTGCTGGTCCAGTGGGGGGGTCTGTCCCTCAAAGAACCTGGCTGACCCCATGCTGCAGATCAAGGTTAAGTAGCATTCTCCCAAATTCAGATTACTTTGCCACTGTTACTGTAATGAGCCCCCTACCAAAGAGTTTGATGTCACTCAGAAATCCAATTGATCCCCTTAAGAATACCTGGTGGTCTAGTGTGCAAAATCTGTCCTTCTGACCTCACCAGCTCAATCCCACCGAATGCTGATTGCCCACTGCCCCGCCAGATTACCCCATCGAGCTGAGTACAACCCATGTCTTGATGCTGACCTGTAAAAAGGATGCACGGCAGCTCCTCCAAGTCTTGCTGTTTAAATAAGTCCCTCAAAGATCCCAGTCTTATGTTGATTATTTTATGATACTGATGCTGTGAACTACCAGAATGCCCTCCTCACCCAAATTGCAATTGCTGATTGACTGCTGGGTCACTGCCGGGTCACATGTACATCACAGCTTGCAGGAAATTGAAGACAGAAGTGTGAACTGAAGCCATGCTCTACTTGTGACCCAGCAGGCAGGCAGGCAGTGGGCAATCAATACCTACACAGAAACATAGAAACTGTAAGCAAATAAGGACTACTAGGCCCATCCAATCTGCCCATAAGCCCTATACTTGTTTGCGGCCTCTGATCCTATCTGACCAGTGTTTTTTCATCACTCCTTCCCACCTCAAGGTTCCCTTGTGCCTGTCCCAGGCATGCTTAAACACCCCACTGTGCTTGCTCCTACCACCTCTTGTGGCAGACTATTCCATGTGTCCACCACTCTCCCTGTGAAGAAAAATTTTCTTACATTTCCTCTTAATCTACTCTACTCTAATTTCATATCATGCCCCCCGTTCTTATACTCCTTGTACATTGGAAGATGTCTCCCCCTTGCACCTTGTTTATGCCCTTGAGGTATTCGAAAGTTTCTATCATGTCCCCCTGCTCCCTCCTTTCCTTCAGTTAGTACTGTACATATTGAGGTCCTTTAGTCTCTCCTCATGTGTTTTGTGGTGCAAGCCCTGTACCATCTTGGTCGCCCTTCTCTGGACCACCTCCACCCTGTCAATGTCCTTGCACAAGCGTGGCCTCCAGAATTTCACACAGTACTCTAGGTGAGGCCTCACTCACTAGGGTTTTATACAATGGCATCACCACCTCCCACCTTCTACTAGTGATACCTCTGCCTATGTACCCAAGCATGCCACTGGCCCTCCCTGCAGCCTTTGTGTTCTGCTTTGACACCTTTAGGTCATCAGAAATGATAACCCCTATGTCCCTTTCTTCTCTGGTGATTGTCAGAACCTCCCCCCTAATCCTGTAGCTCTCCCCAGGGTTTCTTCTTCCCAGGTGCATTATTTTGCACTTCTTTGCATTGAGCCCCAGTTACTACACCTTCAACCATTTTTCAAGCTTCCCCAGGTCCCTCCTAATTTTCTCTACCCCTTCTGAAGTATCCACCCTGTTGCAGATCTTGGTGTCATCTGCTAACAGGCAAACCTTTCCTTCCTGCCCTTCTGCAATGTCACTAATGAAGACATTGAACAGGACTGGTCCCAGGACTGATCTCTAAGGTACACCACTGGTCACTCCCCTCTCCCCAGATTGGATCCCATTTAACACCATCCTCTGCCTCCTGTCTGTCAGCCAGTTACTAACCCAGTTTATCACCTTGTGCCCCATGCCCAGACTACCCATTTTGTTAATCAGCCTTCTGTGTAGGATGGTGTTGAAGGCTTTGCCGAAATCAAGGTAGGAGATATCCACCGCTCCTCCCTGATTTACTTTATTTGTCACTCAATCAAAAAATCTGGGTGAGGGGGTTGATCTGGTGAGGTTGGAAGGACAGATTTTGTGCACTGGACCACTAGGTATTCTTAAGGGGATTGACTGGATTTCTGAGTCAGATCGGACTGGATTGGGAGTGCAACCATCACAGTATGCAGTCTGCATTTTGGGGGCACTACTTAACCTTGATTTGAAGCATGGGGCCAGACAGTTTCTTTGAGGGGTAGACCACCCAGTATGTTTTTTTTCAGACACTTTGGAAGAGTCATTTGAATGGACTGTTGGTTGCTGCAGAATACAGCAATGATATGTACGGTCAAATTTTACTTTTGATTGTGTGTATTTGTGTAAATGATAAACTTAGTGATGATTTCTATGGTTTTGAATTGAAAAGGGCTTATGGTGTGTGTTACAGTCACATGTACTGTATTACTACCAAGCTGGGAGTCGTTTGCATCATTTACATCATCACACTGCACATCAGCAGCCATTTTAGGGTTCTTACAGAGCGGGAGTTTTGAATCAAGAGAGACTTGGTTTACATTTTTCAAATGCTACACAACTGCATTATTCTTACTTTAATAAATGCAGTTTCAGAATTTAAACAACAGCCCCTACTTTAGAAGTCTATGGAGTAATTTTTTAAAAACATTGGCCCAGATATTCAAACTGCACTCAAAATGAGCGCAACAGCAGGAGCAAGCACAAACCAGCTGCGCAAATGCGCAACAGGTGCGATATTCAAACATGGAGCAGAACAAATTGCGTAAGCAACCAACGTCTGAATATCGCACATACTGCACCATAGCGCAACCAGGAAGGAGAAGCTGAGCCAAAATGTTGTGCTATGGAGCAACCAGGGCAGCTCAGCTGAGCATCCCAGAGGTGCCATAGCGCACGCAGAGCCCCCCCAGAGTAATGGAACTGCACATCCGGGAAGGCAGGCTGCGGCCCACCGCCAGCCATGCCACACATGGGCACAGGAACACACTGCAGAACCCACACCACACCTGCACACCCCAAGCACAGCATCACTGGGGGTGTGACAGATGATCTACTGGCCCATGGGGACAAGCCAATACAGCATAGTGGAGCTATGACACCCCAGCACAACCACTGGCATGCTGAGAATGCCACACACAGGGGGTTGACAACCACAGTGCGCAGCAGCACCCCGTATGCACAGCACACCCTGCACTGTGACCCCAAGACACCACCTATGTGCAGTGACTGGCACTGCAGGAAACCATGCATCCCCCAGCACATGTCAACCCCATGCAGCACAGAAGCCTACAAGCCAGACACACCCTGTGCACCCAGCAGTGGGTGGCAGCAGATGGCAAGACCAACAGAAAGTCACTGCCATGCTGGAGATACCTCCCCATGCACACACACACACACAGGACCGACCACCCCAGATGGCATGTACACCCTGCAACTGAGCACCCATAGCCAGCTGCAAATCAGAGACCAACACAGTATTCATATCAAAATAGAAATGTATATTTAAAGATTAAATACCAAAACCAAGAGAAACTATTTACAAGGGGGGGACGGGTAAAAGGTAGGGGTGTTCAAGGGGCAGGGATTAAAAACTTGGAGAGGGAAGGCAGGGTGGTAGGGATGGGAGAAGTGGGAAGGGTAATGTGGGCTATGGCCCAGCCGGCTGCTGGTCCTCCCCCTGCTGGTGCACCGTCCTGTGCCACCTTCGCCAAGCTCCATGGCACCAGATGGCTTGCAGGATCTCCTGGTTCTCAAGTCCTACTTGGGTGAGGCACCGAAGATCATGTGCCATCCTCCTGAGAACCTCAAGGCCTAGGAAAATGGGAACACAGTCAATAGCTGTGACTGACCACAACCCTGAACACCACCCAACCTGCAAGCCATATAGCCCAATGTCCCACACCTGTGATGGCATGCACCCACCCACAGTGAACATGCACATGGCCATCACAAACAGGCAGCACCAGCTATGCACACCACTGCACACACACACTGCCCATGTCCATCACAGCACAAATAAGGCTGTCCAGTGACGTGGCAACGTGGTGTGATGCCAGTTACCCAGCTATGTGCCCAGTGCATGCCTGGACCACCAGTGACACATACACAGACGTGCTGTGATACTGGACAGTGATGCATGTCACCTGTGTCGTGCATACATACATAGATACATAGACAGTGTTGTCAGATAAGGGCCTATGGCCAACCTAGTCCGTCCATTTGAGCTTGTAAGTTCACTTTGTTTTCCTAGAAGGCTGTTGCCCCTTGCCCCTGACCTCCAGAATTCCTTCATGTCTGTCCCGTGCATTCTGAAATCCCGTGATTGTTTCAGCCCCCACCACTTCCTCTGGCAGGGTGTTCCACTTGTCCACCACACGCTCTATGAAGAAATCCTTTTCCATGTGTCCTCTGAATCGTCGCCCCTCCAACTTCATCCCATGCCCTCTAGTCCTGGAACATCTTTTTCACTTCAAAATAGTGTGTCCTGCACCCTGATCCCACCTGTAAGATGCCTGTATGTCTCTATCATATCCCCTCTCTCCCCCCTCTCCTCCAGGGAGTACATGTTCAGTTCCTTCAACCTGTCATCATAGAACCAGTGATGCAAGCCATGCACCATCTTTGTTGCTTAAGGAAAGATTGAGTACACACACACTATTTCTTTAAGCTGGATAACTCTGCAGGTACAGCATCTTGTTTTAGATGCAATATGTGGAAATATTTACAAATTGTTTAAAATATATAAATTTTTAAAATACACACAGTGGCAATGCCACTATATTAAAATGGAATGGCTGCATTAATTAAATTATCCCCTCCAAACTTGGTTGCTTATCCTACTATGAACAGGAAAAGTCTTTGGATTACACTGTGCAAAACCTCTCATTAAGTACAAAGAAATGTAAATCTGAGGCTTACGCTATAAGCAGGCTGTTCTATAACATGTGTGGCAGTGTCTTGGGGGCAACAAAAACTTTCATCAGTCACATCTGCATAGAATTATACAATGGCAAAACAAATTCTAGGAAACTGATTGGCTGCTGACGCCTAGAGACAGTATGTTATTAAACAATAAAATCACTGTATCTAGGGCAGGCATGGAGATGACCACAGAACATGAATGAAATCCCTCCCTCCCTGTTAAGCCACCACTGACCCGACATGGCTCCACACACTGTACGACTTCACACACTACCTAAACTGTCAGGGCACCCCTCCTCCCATAATGCTAGTCTCATCCCTCGCTCCTCCAGTGAAGCACAACAGCATATGTAAAAACTCCAGAACATAAAATTCTAATTGAAGAAACCACCACTGTGTGTGAGCGGCTTCCTTGTCCCTGCCTGCAGCTCATGCTCTTACAAGCAAAATGGCAGTCCCCACTAGCCACAAAGATCAGGGAAGTCCTCAGAGATTAAACCTCCTTCCCAGACTCCCTTGGTCCTGCAATAAAGAGAATAGCCACATTTTGTGTAATTAAAGCAAAAAAATAAAACCTTGTTCTCCTGAGCACCACTGCTTGTAACTATAGGCTTTCACTAACAGCACGTTCCCCATCGGTCGTTTCGACGAAAAGACGCAGGCAGTGGCTGTAAGTAAACTAAAAGAAAATTCCTTTTTTTCTGTCTCCCACAAGTAATCATCTGCAATACAACTCAATTCTGCAGGGTAATATGCTCTGTTTCCACTGCACTGCTCCACACTGCAATCATGTAAGGGGGATGGAGGGCCAGACAGAAAGACAGAACTCAGCCATGACCAGAAAATTCCATTGCCAAGATGGGGAAAGACAATATTAGTACAGTTGCATAAGGTCTTATACAGGTCACAGCTTCACCTACTGGACAAACAAAAAGGAACTTTTTTTTTGTTAAATACACATCCACACATATAATATACATAAAAGTTGTCTTAAAAGTGAATTTATTTTTTATTATAATATAAATGAGCCATTGTATAATAGCAATAAGGCACTCCAGGGATGTGTATTATTGTGTAGTAATGTCACTCCTGGAGTTGCAGAAGCACTCGACTTCACCTCGTGCTTCAGCTCACCTCAAAGTGATGTTATATAAGCAATAAGGCATGACCAGGGGTTATGTTAATGTTCTATTAATCACCCTCTAGGGGCATAATGTGGCACGAGGCATTTGCAGTGCTCTATGCCTGAGGTGTGCTGACTAATAACATAACCCCAGATTACATATGCTACTGTAATAAAAACATTTATTTTGAACAGTGTTAAACCTTGTTCAATATATGGGTAAGCTATTACAATTATGTTAATGAAAGATAAACATAAGGCTGTTAGAATGTTTAGAGCCAATCAAGCTTCATTTCTCAGACCATTGTTATAATACATAACACACACCCTGTCGTGCCTTATTACTTACACATTAACCTAGAAAAATCTACAATTGCTGTGCTTGCTGCAGTTCAGAATGGTACTTTAGAAGTTTAAGCTATGTGGAACATTTGTGCCAAAACATTCTGAAATGCAAGCACATGGTTCTTATCAAATGTAAATTGATGCAATTCTACATGTCAGCAGAAAAGGACCTTCCTGGCACATTGAGTCTGCCATCTCCCCTTTCCACTCAATCCCCCCAACTCCCTTGACAGCCCCTCTTGAAACCCTCACCACCTCCTCTGACAGCCAGTTCCAGGGCTTGATCACTCTCTGTGAAGAAATACTTCCTGACATTTCCCCTAAACCTTCCTCCCCCCAATTTCAAGTCATGCCCTCTAGTTCTTGTAACACCCTTCCATGATAAGTTCTCCCCTGCTCTACTGAGCTCCTTTACATATTCAGATTTCTATCATAGCCCTTTTCTCCCTCCTTGTCTCTAGAGGGTAAAAATTCACCACCTCTAGGCTCTCCTCATATGCTCTCCTCCTGCACCATTTTAGTGGCTGAGGCTATATGTAGTATGCAAATAAAGCACAGAACTTCACTCCAAGAAGAAATGTTAATCACGCTGACAGTATTATTTACTAATGTTAGTAAATACTGTCTGTCAGTGACAATGCTATTCTTTCAGTGATTTTTGGTGCTTTATTTGGTTTACATACTACATACAGCCTCGACCCTCAAGTGGATATTTTTGTCTGGGAGTGCAGCAGTAAGAGACAGAGTCGTACTCAGAGTGTGGTGGTTGGGGGACTAGCCTCATCCCTAAGGTGGGTTACTAGTGGAGTGCCCCAGGGGTCAGTGCTGGGGCCACTCCTGTTCAACTCCTATGTCTGAGACATAAGGAAGGGGGTCAGGAGTGAAATGAGTCTCTTTGCAGATGACTCAAGGCTGGGTGCAATGGTGGATGAGGGGAGGATGGCCTTGCAGGAGGATCTGGAGGTGCTGCAAAGGTGGTCAGGAAAATGGAAATGAAAATTCAATGTGGGGAAGTGCAAGGTTCTGCACCTGGGAGTCAGAAATCCAGGCCAGGGGTATACTCTGGGAGGAGACAAAATTCAAGTCACGGAGGGTGAGAGGGACCAGGGGGCAGAGGTAGATGTTGAAATGAACAACTCAGGGACCTGTAGGAGGGCAGCGCCAAGAACAAATAGGATGCTGGGATGCATTGCCAGGGGGATTACCTCCAGAAAGGCAGAAGTGATTCTACCCCTGTACAACTGCTTGGTTAGGCCACGCCTCAAATATTATGTGCAGTTTTGGAGACCACATCTAAAGAAGGATGTTACACTCAGAGAGGGCCCAGAGGAGGGCAACCAAAATGATCCAGGACCTGGGGGAGAGGGCTTATGAGGAGAGGCTCAGGGAGCTTGACATGTACACCCTGAGGAGAGGAGGGACAGAAGAGACATGATAGAGGTCTTTAAGTACATAATGGTGATCAATAAGGGGGGCCCAGTCAGGGTTCTCCAAAGAAAGGAGATGGGGACACTGAGAAGAAATAGATGTAAGCTGGAAGGGGGCAGGCTCAGAGGGGAGAGGACGAGGTGTAATTTCACTGAAAGGTACTGGAGCCATGGAATGCACTGCCCAGGGAGCTTGTAGAGATGGAGACTGTGGACGGGTTTAAGAGGAGATGAGACAGGTACAGAGAGAGGGTAAATCTCACCAGGTCCAATGCAGGTGGCACATCTGGGACTGGGGACAGTATAACCCAAGGGGGAGGGGACGAAACCAAAATCAGTCCTCTGTGCAGGTGCTGAAAATCTATTCTGCTGGCATTTTAGTATGTTAGAGTTAATGCTGTGACTGTTCTAAATTCAGTTTATTTTCTACTGCCTTGCAGAGTCTGTATCTAAAAGAATTTAAAATGCACTTGTGAAACTGCAGCCTGAGCAGAAGAACATAGGCAAGGCAATATAAAAGAAACTGGATTTGGAACACACACACAGTGACGCTTTTACTGCTGCACTACCAGACAATGGAATATTATCATCTTGTGCCAAACTCACATATTCATAAAAGCTTATAAGGTTCATTGTATAAGGCCTTCCTTTAGTGAAGCCATGCTGCCGTTTTCTGTTATACCCTCATCAGTGGTTTGATGACAGATCATGTCTGTACTACACAACAAACTGCCCATTACTTTACCAGGCATACTAGTTAACAATTAACATTGTTAGCATTACACAGGATGACAGGACAAGGGCTGTCCATGTCCCTCTCTAACACACACAGTCGCACACACACATCATTCTCACTTAGGCAGTCCTAGGGATTTTAATTATATTTTACCAACTTGCAAACGCATATCACAGAATGACAGGACAGACACGACAGGGTGGATGTGACTGTTCGCAACTGGACAGGCCCCCCTCCCCACACTGATATATACAGACGTTCTAAGCAATGGTCAAAGAAGGGTTGTGCTACCGACGGATCTTTCTCAGTGCTGGATCCGGCAGTACACAGATTGAGTTGTTTACCTAGAGTCTCCCAATTGAATCTGATAAGACAATTACACATTACCATGATGACATCTCCAAAATGAAATCCATCTAAAATAAAAACAATATATAAAAGGAAGCAGACGGACTGAATGCACAATGATGTTAACCCAACACAGGTTAAACTCAATAAAGATGCACTATGGTAAGCAGATCTAACTATTTAGGGATGTCTCCTCTGCAGCTGAATACATTGAGAATCCAAAATCATTTCAGATAAAAGTAATGATTGCACTGTTTTCAGAATTGTATGTAAAAAGTATATGACATCAAAATAGAAACCTACATAATTAAAAAAATACACTCTCAATAACCACGTTACTTTCATCTTTATCACTTGATTAGGAACAGCAACCAACCTGTATTTCCAGAAATATAAATTTGATTCTAAATGCATTAAATAATAACCCATTATTACTCAGTCATGCACAACTTTGAGCTTTCCCTTTGTCCCAACATTATCCTGTACAGGACGTGGGTTTGTCAGAACGTAACCAGACAGTAAGAGCAGCATCAAAATTTACTGCTTCATTGTGCGAGCCCTGTTCAGATGAATCCAGTTACCATGCAAAACAGCAGCAGACTTCACTGAACGTACCCTACCCTCACAGTGTCTACGTATCCCTTCCATAATGCATTTAGGACTGCTCTCACTATCCCAGTAATCTTTATAAAAACAAACATTCATTTTGCAGAGATATTCTGATTGAACTGCACATCTCCCAGTTCTCATATTAACATCTTACTACCTTCTCCAGGGCATTATCAACTACCCCAGACAAAACCCAGTGCACATTAAAATCTCACACATGATTTTAATACATCAGAAGGCAAAGCAAAATACTAAAATAACCCCCAAAAAGCAACCATTAAGTAGACACATGGGTCTGCCCACACCATCACTTTCTGAACTAAAGCGACTCTCCAGCATGTTTAACAGCAGAGTGCCAGGAGAAACACTGCACAGGAGATTGGTCCCAAACCAGTCATCACAGGAACAATCCTCCTCCACAGAGGAAAACCACTTACATCTCTGCACAGTGCCATCCTGTCTTGGCAAACTAAACCAAACACCAGAATGCATAATAGTGTAGTACTGGAAAGGAGACCTCCTCCATCCCTTGGACAGTGGGTGCAGCCCCATACTAACTAATAAGCATAATCCTCTACATGCAACAGCAGAGTACCAGAGAGACCCCTGCATCTCTAAACAGTGCAGCCCTCTTGTCAAACTAACACGAGAACCTGTAATAGCAGAATCCAAGAGAGGCCTCCTCCATTCCTGTATAGTGCGCACCCAGAACCACAGGTGTACTAACATGTACTTGTCAAGAGCACAATACCAGAGGGATACCTTCTCTTTCCTATAGACTGCAACTACAAATCCAAACTAAAGGTGGACAGTACAATACCAAAGAGGTGAAACACTGAAAATAAAATCAGTCTCAAGTATCTATTCTAATTTTAGGATTCTCTCACTTTCAACCCTCATGAAACCCCCTTCCTCCAGGTAATGCTGTCAACTTTCTAACTCTGTCTCAGTCAGCCCTCATGTCTCCCCTGTCTGCTCATCCATATTGCCCAGGCTGTTAAACTGTAGCACTCTGTCTGTGTCAACCCTCCGCACATCCCCGTCTGCCCTTTTATGTACTTTTCCCAAATGCCTCTCCTCTCAGTCTCTCCCACCTCCTGTCTGCCACTACATGCCTATTCTGGAGAGCCTGTCCCTGTCAGTTCTCCCCTACTCCCCCCATAGCACTACTTCTAGGTGCCTGTCCTATTTGCCTCCTTCCATCTGCCCCTTTATACCACATACCCTGAGGTCCCTGTCTCATCTCCTTCATCCGCTCCCTTACACCTATTCCAGGCGTGTAGGTCCCTGTCTCTGTAATCCTTCTGTCCTACCCCTTACACAAATATTCCTTGGTGTAGGCCCTGTCTCTATATTCCATCTCCCCTCTACACATATTCCAAATTGCCTGTCCTCTACTCCTCCTGTCTGCCACTAAGCACTATTCCCTCGTGTGAGTCCCTGTCTCTGTACTCCTCCATCTGCCCCTTTACACACTGTTCCTGAACTGTATCACGTCTCTGTACTCCTCCCATCTGCTCATCTATTCCTGGTGTGTGTCCCTGTCTCTATACTCCATCCATCTCCCTTTACACACTATTTCCTGATGTAGGTCCCAGTCTCTACAATCCTCCCATCTGCCCCTTACACCACTATTCAAGGTGTGTGTCCCTGTCTCTATACTCCTTCCTTCTGCCTTACACACTATTCCCACTGGTGTGTCCTGTCTCTATCTCCTTCCATCTGCCCTTTACCCACTGTTCCCGGCATGGGTCCCTGTCTCTGTACCCCTTCCATCTGTCCCTTTATACACTATTCCTAGTGTAGGTCCTGTCTCTGTACTCCTCCTGTCTGCCACTTTATGCACTATTCCCTGGGTGTAGGTCCCTGTCTCTGCACCTTCCATCTGCCCCTTACACTCATTCCCTGATGTAGGTCCAAGTCCCTGTACTCCTTCCATCTGCCTTTACACACTATTCCTTGATGCAGGAACCGGTCCTGTACTCACCCATCTGCCCCTTACACACTAGTCCTTGGTGTAGGTCCTCATCTCTGTACTCCTCCCATTTGCCCTTTTACAATTCCTGGTGAAGGTCCCTGTCTGTACCTCCTATCTGCCCCTACACACTATTCCCAGTGTGGGTCCCTGTCTCTCCTCCTCCCATCAGCCCTTTATACTATCCCTGGTAGAGTCCCTGTCTCTGTACTCCTTCCATCTGACCCTTTGCACACTATTCCCTGGTGTAGCTCCCTGTCTCTGTACTCCTTCCATCTGCCCCTTTACACACTATTCCCTGGTGTAGATCCATGTCTCTATACTCCCTTCCATTAGCCCCTTTACACACTGTTCTAGTGTGTCCCTGTCTATACTCCTTCCCGCCTTGCCCCTTCCACGCACTATTCCCTGGTGTAGATCCTGTCTCTGCTACCCTTCCATCTGCCCCTTTACACACTGTTTCCTGGTGTAGGTCCCCATCAGCTTGAGGAGCACCTTGTTGCCTCTGACCTTTACAAGCCCCTCCAGTTGGGGTTTTGGGTGAGGCATAGCATGGAAACCACAGTCTGGAGATCAAGAAGCAAGGACATTTCTTGTTCTCCTCGACCTCTCTTCAGCATTTTCCATTTTCTACCATTGTGTGTTGCTCGACCACCTGAGAGAATTATTTGGACTTGCCAGCACTGTCATCTGCTGGTTTGAGTCCTGTCTCATGAATAGGAGGCAACGTGTTATGATGGGGAATTTCTCCTCTTCCCCTAGACTCCTGTTCTGTAGAATACCTCAGGGTTCAGTCCTACACCAATGTTGTTTGCTGTAAACATACCGCCTCTGGGACAGCTCATTAGAAAATACAGCTTGAGTTCTCATTGCCATGCTGATGATACCCAACTGTATTTTCCTTTACGACTCCTGGGACATGCGCGCTGGAACAGCAGAACCTTAAGAGATCAAGGACTAGACTGACCTCCAGCTGCTTGTGACCAAACCCTGATAAGATGGAGGACTGGTGGTGCAGTCAAACAGAGGATGATAGGATAGCCTTTGGCACAAGCAACAGGGTTGTTCCTGGGATCTCTGCCATTGAAGGCCTCCTAAGTGTGTGATCTTGGTGTGACCTTTGACAGAGGATGACATCTGAGCTCCAGGTGTCATCCATTGTCCAACCAGCTTTTAGCATCTTAGAATATTGACGAGATCAAGCCCTAGTTCACCCATGGACCTCCCACCTTGGTACATGCCTTCATAACACCAAGCGCAAACTACTTTAATGCTCTACCTCAGGGTTTTTGGGAGTACCCTCTGCTGGCTGCAGCTAGTGCAGTACGCAGCTGCCAGTTTGTTGACTGGTGCAGTCTAAACACTGCCACATCACCCAGGTGCTGCAGACTGCACTGGCTGCCAGTCAGGTGGAGGATCTTCAAAGGTGGGCTTGCACTCACCTTTTAGAGCCTAAATGGCTGGACTCTGGATACTTTTCTATCCTTTTGACACCCGCTATCTCAGTCCGCTCCCTCCATTCTTCTCTGAGGGGCCTCCTTGATTCCCAGGATAAGGCTATAAACTGCCAGCAGTGAGCATTTAGTGGTGCTAGCCATCCTATAGAATAAACCTTTTTCCATCTATAAGGAGCCCCTTCAGTTGAAGTGTTCAGGCCTGCCTCAAGACCCTCCTGTTCAGTCAAGGCCTTTCCCAGGCACTGCCTACTAGCATAAAGTAAAATGTCATTGTTTAGGGCCTTGGGTCAAAAGTTGCATAAAGGGATGTAGTTTTAATATGAGGTCTGCTTATTTGTGTACTTACTTCAAAATACTGATTTAAATAGTGTGGATAACTCGATTCCATGTGATGTCCTGTTTCAACTATGTTCATTTCATTTATTAGCCCAAAATTATGTTTGTTGTAATCATTAGTTCATATTGTGCATTTTAAAATACTTCACGTTTTCACATACATCTCTTTGATACCTATACTAAATGCGATAACCTTTAGAGTAATTAATAAATGTGTTGCAGTGTTTTTATGAACGTTTGCTAAGCGTTGTTACCATTTTATGTTGTCTTGTACATGCAAGCAGCATATTGTGGTAACGGGAACAGCAAGTTTTGGAGGTGCAGTCGTGTCTCGCTGAGTGGGGCCACTGCTTTTTGGGCTGCTCTGTCATAGAATAAATCACATGTTGTCTCGACAGCAGTTGAAAAGCATGCCACGAACTTAAAACAATTTTGCCACTGCAATGAGGCGACCATCATTGCAGGCGTACCCCTATAATGCAACATTTCAATAAAACATAGCAGCAGCTATAGCCATCTGCCTGTTACAGTCCCCAGAAAGCCAACATTGGGGGTTCCCAATCTCCCTGTTGGCATGCCCCATCCCAGTTTATTTGCTGATGGGGGGAGCCCAATCCCCGTCGGCATAATGTCCCCCATATTCTTGTTTGTTTACTGGGGCATCATTGCCTCCTCAAGCACAAACATTTTCTGTATAATAGGATGCAGTCCCATGGCTGTGACTCCCCAAAATGCAGCTGGCACAGGGCCCACCAGTGTGCAAAAAAATCTGGCGTGTATAGAAAAACATCACTCTTAGTCTCCGATTGCCTCCCAAATCTACCCACCTCTCGCAAAAAAACAAAAATCCTGTCTATCCCTTTTCTTCTACTATTGTGCTGAAATTCACGGAGGTACCCACTGACAACAACGGTGCACTCACATACCAGATTTAAGGCAAGTTACTAACACCATGCGATGCCGACTTAAAAGCCACTGGTTGTTGTGATCTAAATATTAAAGAAAGAAAAAGCACAACCTCACGACTCCCAGGCTCTTCTGCATTTGCCACAGGGGATGAGTGTGTGTGTGTGCACATGCGGGTCTCTGTGGGGGTTCACCATCCACCAAGTACAAACAGAGGACTATTTCTTCTAGTGCAGCAATCAATCCAGAACAAAACTAAAACAAAACAAAAAACACTTTTATACATTTTTCCTCAGATAAAGAGATCCATTACATAATACAATATCCCACTGGGTAGGAATACTGGTGGATTTACCACTTCTGGTGGTAAGTGCCTAGCTATACACAACCACCAGGCGTGATATATTACTTATATGATCTAGGCTATCATGTTAATGACTGATTTTAAGGGTATTTCTATATAGCTGGTTAATTTATTAGTGTTTCTATTTACATATTCATTTTATTTTAATAAATAGTTTGTAATTATAGTATACCCAGAGCTTCTAGATTGGGTGATTGAAAACTAAAACTTGCTATATTCATATATACTATTATCTTGTCTTAACCTAAATTGCCATTCTATTCGATAATAACCATCCCTCAGGACCTCCTTGCAAATGAGTTGTCAATATGGTGATATCCTGTACAATAAAAATTGAATTGAACCTGCAGTGAGAACCCCAAACTAGACAACCCATATATATTAACAGCGTAGTACAGAGGAGACCTTCAACATCATCACACAGTACGCATCAATAAGGTAGTTACCAGCATCAAACAGCACCACCTGGGCCCCTCAGAACTAAAAGTGAATGTCTATACCTATAACAACAGTACCAAGTGAAAACCTCCATCCCTGTACAACTAACCCCTACTGAACAGCAGGATAGCCAACCTAGTTGGGTCTCGTGGGAGGTGTGGTATACAACCTCCTTCTGGCCCCATTGCAGGGGAATACCGAGTCACGAGTACAGGTAGGCAGGTCAAGGTTCCTCCATCAGAGCCTGAAGCCACCTGCAGGGCTCTGGAGGACAATATGTATTGAAAAAATCAGTAATGCTGATTTAAAGCTAGCAAACCAATGAACTTAAACTTTCAAATCTTGGTACCCATCCTGCTCCAGCCAATCAGGCTGGGAAGACACACCACCCATCCTCCTCACCTGTGGGGTTATTTAACTCAGTGACCCCCAAACAGGCCAGTGCTGAAAGGCTCGAGCTGAGAGAGTCTGCTGAGTCAGATGACAGAGATGCAAGGCAGGACTCCTGCAGTCAGCCCTGCAGCACTTGGTGTGTGCAGGCAATCAACAGTTCTCTGCTTTCCTGACTAATCACTGTCAGGCATCACCCACTGACACAGGTCAAGAATTGGACTATGCTAACATAATGTTCAGTCTCTCTGCAACATTATCTAATAGTTAATTAGCACCACATTGTCAGGTCAGGATCACAACCGTACACAGACTGGGCTGCTTTGTCCTACAGCAACCCATTCTCCCCAGCACCCAAGTCATAAAAAGAAGCAGCAGCTAAGTGCACCTAAGAAGGTGACCAAAAACCCCTCCTCCCCTCCCCTCCCTCACGGCAGCCCCACCCATACTGAATAAGTGCTGACATGTTGCATATTAAAACCAGCGGCTCATTTCATCAACTTGTTTAAAGCCGCGGCATGAAGACACTCATTCAATAATGCAGCGAGCCACGGAGGAGGCGGCTAATATCAGTCACCTTCTACAGTGTACCTGGCTGCCTTTAAGTTGTGGAGTACTGCCAGGTTGATGAGGACAGTCTATTTAAGAACAACAATATTAAAGATGACAGCCAGTCATGGAGGCAGGCAGGTTGTTGCCATGTAGAATTATTTTTAAATATCAAATTGTAGGTGCTGGTGAGGAGGTTGGGACTGAGATTCTAGCACAGGGTAGGTGCATGTGAAGTTGTGCATTGTAATGGATGGACCAAGGCTGCCCATTGGTGCGTGGTACCACTACTGCTATGACACTGATGTTTGGGTTCAAGTAGCCAGTGTCAGAAGGGCTGCCCATGGGGATCGAGCATCCATGGGACAATTCTCACTCCTCCAGGGGCGTGGAAGGCCGATGTTTGGTGGCCCTGGCAGATGCCAGGAGGCAACCTGAACTGAAGAAGTGGGAGGCATGGCGGATGTCGCGTGTACCGCGATGTCAGTGCCAAATGCCCACATGGAGAAAAACAGAAAATGCCTAGCAGCAAGATGAAGGTGATCACAGGCCCAACGACCAGCCAAGCACAGATATAAACAGGATCCCTGCGACAGTAGGACTTGGGGAACCCTGCAGGGGTAGCCGCAGGAAGATGGATGGATAGGTAATTCCTGGCAGATGTTGGGGTGACTGGGCTGATGTACATTTCTGAGGAGGGTTGTCAGGGGTGGGAAAAAAGTTGGACTAGGAAAAGGGGCGGGCAGTTCCTTATTTGGTTAACAATCAGCGACTACTGAACATATAAATACTTGCTAATATCCGATTAATCAAAATAAGGTATTCAAAAGCTCTAATAAACATCATTTAACAGGATAGAAGAGACCTGCACCTTCCCTACTTTGATGCAACTCCTTGCTCAGCTGTAAGCCAAAGTTTATGTTATGCCCATTTCACGCACATACCTAAGTTCAGCAGAAGCAGGACTTTCTTGTGACTTCCTATTTCAACCATCCCCTCAGCTGTAAGTGCAGTAAATGGAAGAGGCAAACTGACAATTGTTCAAATCCAACAACAGTATTAAGATAAAAACAATGCACATTCAATAGCAGTGCCTTTTATCAGCTAAAATCGACTTAGAAAGGAGGGAGGGGGCAAATGGAAACTCACAATATCTAAATAGATAAAACAATGATTAGAAAACAGGCTTGGCTCAAGATATACTTATGTTAAAGGTGAATGACTAGAAAACTGAAGGATATTTTGGAGTGAGATAAAAATAAGACAAACAGGTTCACACACAGGCCTGGGTAGGCTAATGACTGATCTGAAACTCATGCGCATGAGCTATAGAAGATTGGCGGCTCACCTGCCAGCACATAGAAATCAAGACAGACAGGTGGGCTGTACTAATCTGGAAGGGGCAGAAGGCTAAACCAACTGAGGCTGGAAAATTTCCATAGTTACCAGATCAGGCACTGAGAATCAAGTCTGAGACTGGGACTTCTGATTGAAATGACTTGAAATTCAGTGAGGTAAGAAATTCAACCTTGTGAATGGATAGCCCACAAAAAAGAAAAAATACCAAACTATAACAAACCACAGTCAGTTTTCTGCATCAGTGTTTTGACTTAATTTCTTTGTTATTGGTTTAAAATACAACAATGCTATGGCATGTGAAAAATCATTTTCTCCTCACTTCTCAGATGACCCACCCCTCACACCGTATACACCATACTGTACTTAGTATTGCTGTGTATTACATTACTACCGTGCAGATATTAGTTTGGTGCAAACTCGCTACAATAGTAAAGGCATTAGAGAGACAGGTAGGTGTACAATACGGTGAGATAATCGCTGCGTATATACACATACTATACAATATTGTACTATTACTACGTACTACCATGGATATTAGTTTGGTGCAAACACATTTTGACAGTAGAAGACATTAGAAAGACTGGAAAGTGTACGTGAGATAACATCATACCTCAAATGTGTTCTTATACCAGATTGTATCTGTACCACAACAAACTGTCCATTACTTTCAAACATACTAGTTAATTAACATTGTTAGCATTACACGGATGACAGGACAAGGGCTGTCCATGTCACTCTCACACAAACAGTCACACACACATCATTCTCCTCAAGCAGTCCTAGAGATTTTGATATGTTACAACGCAGCATATCACAGAATGACAGGACAGACAGACGGGTGGATGTGACTGTTTGCAACTGGACAGACTCCCCACACAATATATACAGACAGTGCCTCTCTTGTCAACAGTCTGATGGAATTTAACACCTTATAAATTTTAGCCCCAAAAATTTTGGAAGGCACAACCAAAAGTGGGCCACAATGAGTAGACAAAGGAGGCAACTCTTTCATCTGGATTTAACAAGCTAAGTAATGGAATTAACCTTCATTACAAACAAATATATAGTGTTGTAATACAAAAAACATAGTACACTGCACAAAACTTATGAACAATTGCAAAAACCTAAACATTACATAATCGAAGAACAGTTCAAATTACACAGAATCTAGTACAGAATTCTATTCAAGTCACATTCATTTAAACTAGAAATGGTTAAAAAGTCAGATTACTTAATTTCAACCAGGAACATTTTGTGGTCAAAGTGATCTGGCAGATATTCAAACTGCGCTCAAAACTGGCACAGCAGAAAACACAAACAAGTTGCGCAAATGCGCAACAGTGCGATATTCAAACATGGAGAGCAAATTGCGCCAAGCAAAACATCTATATGCACTAGCCATCGGCGCAAGGGAAGAAGCTGAGCCAAAATGCTGCGCTTGGCGCAACCATGGAAACTCAGCTGACAGTCCAGAACTGCCGCCGAAGCACAACCCCCAAACAATGGAACTGCACATCAGGAGGCGAGCAGGGCCCACCGCCAGCCATGCACACATGAACACAGGAACTCACTGCAGACCACACCACTGGCACACCCAAGCACAGCATCACTGGGGTGGACGGCTGATCACGTGCCCATGGGGACAAGCCAACTAAGCATAGCAGAGCCATGACCAGCACAACCACTGGCAGGCAGAGTACCACCAGGGCTGACAACCCACAGTGCACATCAGTCCCCACCGCTGCCCTAGCGTGCACCCCAGACACCGCTCATGTGCAGTGACAGGCTGCAGGAAACACCATGCCCCCGTCACGTCAACCCCATGCTGCGAAGCAGACCACCAGACCCACCCCTGCACCCAGCAGTAGGTGGCAGCAAATAGCGAGAACAACAGAAGGCAATGCTATGCTGGTGATACCTCCATGGACACACACACACACACACATATATCAGGACCTAGTAGCCCAGTGGCATGTACACCTACAGGAGCACAGAGCCAGTTCCAAACGAACTACAGCAGTTGTACCAAAATAAAATTTATATTCAAACAAAAGGTAACAAACAACTAAAACTATGTACAAGTTGAGGGACAGGTAAAAAGCAGGGTGTACAGGAGGAAAACAACAGGAGAGGAAGTCAGGGTGAAAGGATGGGGGAAGAGCAAATAAAGGTGGGCTCTGACCAACTCCTGCTCCTCACATTTCCTCACTGTGTCTGCCGCGTTCCCCTGTTGCCGCAGGCTTGCGAGCTCTCTGTTATGCTTGCAGTGTAAGGCAGCGGACATACAGCACAAGCTGGCACACCGAGCCTGAAATGGGAACACAGTCAACAACGAGACGACCACAACCTAACACCACAACCTGAGCTGCTTAATGTGCTGCATGTGATGCGCACCCACCCACATGAACATGCACTAGCCATCACAAACAGCGGCACAGCCACACCACAACCCCCACCTGCCCGTCAATCACAGTACAAACTAGGCTGTCATGTGATGGTGCAAGTGGTACGATGCCAATCACGCTTCTGCCCAGTGCATGCCTGGACCACCTGTGATGCATACACAGGCAATGTCTGCTGCCTGATGCAGGTCTGTGTCCGCCTACATACATGGATACACAAACAGTCTCGGCAGATGAGGCCTATGGGACACTAGTCCAGCCATTTGGACGTATACAATCACTCTCATGTCCTATAATCCATTCTATGACTCGAAGTCCTCATGGCGGCCCCACACAGATCTCGTGACCAAGTCAGCCCCAACCTCTGGCAGGGTGTTCCACTCGTCCACCACCATGATGAGAAACATTCGCATGTTCCTGCGAGCCCCTCAACACCATCCCACACCCTCTACACCTGGAACATCCTCTCATAACAAATATTGGTTCCTGCACACTGTTCCCCTGTACAATACTAAACGCCATCATATCCCCCACCTCCTCCTCCAGGGGTACATGTTCAATTCCGTAACCTGTCTGCATAGGACGTAACGCAATCCATGCACCATCCATGTCGCCCTCCTATAAGACTCACCCCAGTCCCTGTCCATACGCGTATGTGTTCCCGAACTGTACACTGTACTCAGTGTAAGGACTCACTAGTGTTACGTGGTGAACTACTACCACCATCTAGTTGTGTCCATCATGGTTGGTGGTCCTGCCCCCCAGCAGCAGCCAGCATCCACGGCGTAATGATCTCACCTCCTCCAGCAGCTGTTCAACGCTGCTGCTGCTGCTATTGATGCTGCTGCTGCAACTGGGCCCAATGGCCTGTGGACTGGGGCCCTGGCAGCCCCACATCAGCCGCGTCAGTAGCCATCACCATCGACCTGTGGGAGACATGGTGAGACAAACATCAGTGTGACTCAACAGAGTGCCCCCTGCCCCAGTAGACTGCCTGCCACACAGCCACAACCATCCATCGCACAGCTGCACACTGACACACGTGCACAGCCACCCAGGCACACACACCTACAGAGAATATAGGTGAATAGATGGTACCTCCGTGGCCTGAAACAGGCCCGCCTGCACGGGAATGCAGCCGCGCTAACAGCTCCGGGTCCCTCCGGGAGATCACTGACCGGTGCCGCACTGCTCGCGAACCGGCCCGGCCAGTGACCCCAACCAGGTCAGTGGCCACCTGCTGCCACACATGGGTCCTCGGTCCGGTGAGGGGGGCCTCACCATACAGTTGGTCATAGTGGGGCTCCACTAGGGCCACCAGGTTGGCCACCTCAACTTGGCTCCACGGCACCGCCCTCCTCCTAGCCATGGCACTGACTTTACAGCAGGCAATATGGCGCCCCACTGCGCTGTGACCCCACGTGGAGTTGTTGCGCAATAGACCAGCACAGGCACCTATCGCGCTGTTCGCACAGCGCCATCACTTTACATGGCGCTGTAGCCAGACAGCGCAATAGGGACGTACACATGGCATGCACTCAGCGCCAGGGGTCAGAGGGCATACCCAAGGTCACGGCAATGACGCAAGGCTACGCACAGCGCTATAGGATGCATAGGTATCCTGCGCGACTGTGAAGCACAGCACCAGTGCCACAGGGGACTATCGCGCAGAAGTGCCATGGCGCCATATAGTGCCCAGTGCTGCAGCCACTGGCACAATGGTGGCCATGTCAAGAATAGCCTATCGCTCAGCAGTTCTGCAGTGCGATCGGCGAGCGCGTAACCGTCTGGACTTGCGCAATGCGGTGTGCACACAACCACAAACATGTGCCATCGGCTCAGCGGACCTTCCCTATTGCGCTAAAGCGCATTACGCGATATTCAGCCGACATATGCAAAGCAGGCGATCAGCCATTCAAAGCGCGGTGGCGCGATTAGCATGTCATTAAAGTTGCGCCACCTCATTTGCATGTGTTGCGCTATAAAACACGACACTGGGTTGTGGCGGCAGATTTGGTTGTTGCAGCTGAGGGTGAGTTACATGCTGTGTGATGCTCAGGACAATGCACATGGGCAGGGGTGCTGGAGGGTGTCACGGGATGAGGGGCTGAGCATGATGAGGGCACTTAGAAGGGGCAGAGGGCACCCTTTCCATCAGTATCTGCCAGGCAGCGAGAAGGGGCTTCTGCCCCGGCCTCAGCTATGCTCATGGGAAATGCTGTGGACTGCAGGTGACAGGTGTCCACTTCCACCCATACAGATCAGCATGACCTGGAGAACCAGGCTGAGGTGTGGGCGGCGGTGTAGGAGGAGCCGAACTTCACCACAGCAGAGCCGAGGCCCTCTTCCAGGCCTACCTGGAGGATGAGCCGCTTTGAGTGGGGGAGGGCACCCCTCAGCAGCGTGCAGCTGCATGGGAGGGGTAGCTCTGGCCGTCCAACCTGCGAGCCTGGCGCTCCGTGCAGGAGTGCCACTGAAGATGGGGACTGACAGGAGGCTGAAGGAGAAGGTGGCAGCCTTCAGGGTGCACGATGCTGCCACTGGTGGGGACCACCAGTGGTGTGCAGCAACCCGACCGAGGAGACACTGGTCGCGGCCATGCAGCAGTGCCATGCGGGTGTTCCTGGCGGAGGATTCCAGACAGGTGAAGCCCATCACTGCAGTATGTCATGGTGATGTTGTGGAGGCGGCTGTTGTTCACATGCACTCACATGTACTCTCTTTCTGTTTCAGATCCTGTTCATCTGCAGGGATGGTGGTGGTGGTGCTGACAGTGAGGCAGACCTGCTGGAAGGAGGAGGGACCTTCCACCTGCCAGCAGCCTGCGCGCACTGCAGCAGCAGGCTGGCTGGGCTGACAACTCCGCCGGCAGTGATACGGGTGCAGGGGTGCACAGCCTGTGTCACAGCAGTCTGGCATGCAGGTGTGCCAGCATGCTGTGCCTATGGCAGTAGCACGCACCGGCACTATTGAGGGATGGCAGGCCTGCAATGGCAGTGAGAGTGTGTGTCCACGAGGGACACCGCGGCGAGGCAACCACGTGCCCTGGGCCGTCCAGCTCACACCTGTGTACCAGCATGCTGGCACAGTCACAGGCTGGGCCTGTCAGCACCGTGAGGCAGCACCGGTGGCTGAGCAGGTGTCTGGCACTGTTGACAGCGCAGGGATGGAACAGGTGGACCTGGGGCTCCAGCAGTTGGAGGGCAGCAGCAGCAGTTGCACACCAGGCCTGGGGGACAGCGTCAGGCAGTGGCACTCGTCCACCGCCTTGGATCAGCCCATACCTGGTCCTGGCGAACAGCGGCCACCCTCAAGGGTGCTGTGCACCAGGACCATCCACCCCTGGGGTCACGATGCCATTGGGGCACAGTACCCTTGGACGTACACCGCCTGCTGCAAGGTCGGTACAGCTGCGGGGCGGGTTGCAAGATCGTGGAGGCACTGACTGTGTCCGTGGAGGCGGCATAGCAGGGAGTGTGCTCAGGACCGGGCGAATGGTCCATATCTGCAGACGGATGTGACCGCTGCCATCGACAAGCTGACCCAGGCAGTGGTCTCTGTGGCGACCGCATTGACCACACTGTCTGGTGACCCTGTACCACGCACCCCACACAGTGCGCACTCCACTCCCCATTCCCGGCGTCGTGCAACACCAGGCCTGTCGACGCCGGGTTCTGCTGTGGGCATCCCGGGCACTCCTGGTGCAAGTTTCTTTCGCGGGATGCAGACCCCTGTGCGGGCAAGGTTGCGGTCACGCACTGGGACCCTGGTGGTGCAGTAGTGCCACCCGATGTAGCCCCTGCGCAGCCTGCCAGTGCTGCTAGGCCACGGCGGGGCAGCGCCGCATCCGTGGTGGCCGTGGGACAGTGCTCCTGACTGAGCTGTCTCCCAATGCAGGCCCTGTCTGGTGCTGCCCTGTGTGCAATATGTGTCATGGTGGGCAGTGCACTGCTGGGTGCTCTGCTCACCATACTGACACACGGACCACCTGCACACTCTCCCAACTGCTGTCCACAGGTGCGTGTGGATGATGATACCTGCATTGCACTGTACGCAAGGTGCAAGGTTGCCCAGGTCCTGACACCGCGTGCGATGGACAGTCCAGGTGGTGGGGTGGTTGGTGGTGCTGTGTGATAGCGTGTAATTTCCGCATTGCTGTGCTGCTGCCCCTGTATGCTGCCTGGTGTGTGTGTGTGTGTGTGTTATTTGAGTGCTCACCCCTCTCTGCTAATGTGTTGGTATGCGTAGACCCTTCAACTCCCCTGACCTTCATGCACGGTGTGTTCCCCTGTGTGCCTGTGGTTTGCGCATAGACAGTGTTGCCTGCACATGTCCCCTTGACTTACCTGTGTTATGCGTAGTGCTCTTCTGCAATGGTGTCCCGGTGCAGCTGGGCCTGCCAGGTCAGTCGGGATCCCTCCATCCTAGGGGCTGCTCATCACCCATATCACGGCGCCACTGGCGTCCCCATCGCTGTCCCCTCTTGGACCTGTCACGGCTATCCATGGTCTTTGGCCATGTTGTGCAGGATGCAACAGGCCAGGAATATCCCACAGGCCTTTTTAGGGGCTGTACTGTAGGAGCTCCGCCGGAGGTGTCCAGGCATCGGAAGCGTGCCTTGAGTATCCCGAACACCCGCTCTATGATGTTCCGTGTTGCGGCGTGTGCCTCATTGAAACCGTGCTGCGCTGGGGTCGTGGGGCACCGGTATGGTGTGAGCAGCCAGGGACGGAGTGGGTATCCACAGTCACCTGTGTGGAGATAGTGGAGATCAGTGTTAGGTCAGGTCCATATTGCCCATATCCTTGTGGCCACTACCATGGCACCTGTGTCATTCCCACCCTTGCACAGAGTTTGCATTCCATACATGTGTACTCACCCACTAGATGACCCGTGGGGATGTTCCCACTCTCGAATCGATGGCACAGTGCAGATTGGTGCCATATGAAGGCATCATGTGCTCCGCCAGGGTGTGTGGCACAGACATTGATGATGCGCCCAGTGGCATCACACACCACCTGGCAGTTGACACTCGAGTAGCCCTTCGGTTCCGATATGCTTGCCCGTCGGGGCGAGTAGGCGTGCGAATGGCCACATGGGTGCAGTCTATGGCACCTAGCACGCCAGGCATTTGTGCTACCTGTGGAACTCCTGCATGTTTGCTGTACGCTCTGCAGCGGTGCTGGGAAATGGATGTACTCCGCGGCATGAGGCAGCAGTGCCCTGAGGAATTGGGTGAGGATGCGTGGCGGTGGCTGACTGCGTGATGCCTGTGGTGTCCTCTGTCGGCCTCTGGAAGGTGCCCGTGGCGAGCAGGCACATGCAGGCTGTCACCTTGGTCTCCACGGACAGAGCGTGACTCCGTCGTGAGGTGCCTGCATCACATCACTGCACAGCTCACTGGGCCGTCTCAGTATTGCCCTGTTCAGGCGGTACCGGGCCACGATCTCAACATCACTGTACAGCTCGTAGCTGATGCGGGCACGATACCGCCTGTCGGGGGCATACCGCCGACAGGCCCCTCCACGGCCACGTCCCCCTGCAGCATGCTGTCTCACCCCCTCATTACAGCTTCCATGTGGAAGCTGACACTGTCCATCTCCCTGGCTTCTGCCCCCAGCTGCTGTTCCTGTGTTACCCCCACTGCCCCCACTGCTACTTCCACTGCACCGGGCACCCCCACTGGCCTCTCTGTCCTCCAGGACCCACTGTCCCTCTCTGTCCTTCCTGCTCCTGTCTCTGTCTCTGTCTCTCTCTCTCTCTCTGTCTCTCTCCCCCGGTTTGCGGCCTGGCTGGATTCTTGCGCCGCTCCCTTGAGCCGTTTTATTTTGGCTCAAATCCGGTACTGCGCAACTTCCGGCTGAGCCACTCTTGCGCATTGCGCAAGTGTTCAAATATCGCATTGCGCATTTTATGCATGGACCCGCCCCCTTCAGTTGCGCATGCCTTCATTTCCATTGCGCTGTGGCTCAGCGTGTTTTCGGTTGCACAACTGGCCCCTTCTCAATATCGCAGAATGGCGCATTTTTGGAGTTGCGCACGCGCAACTCTTTTGAATATCTGGGCCCCTGTGTCATTTGCACACCTAAGTCAGTCTCTTTCTGATTTTGTAAAGCGTGTGTTTATGCGACTTAAAAGTGTGGATTATAAGCATTTTAAAGATTGTGAAACAGTAAACATTTGACACTACAGCCCCTATCAGTTTCCCAAGTGGATATCGCTGCATTTAAAAAAAAGTGTCCCCGATTTTTTTAAACTTTATCCCTGCAGGTGACTGAGAGGTATAAATTCCAGCCCGGAATGCAGTCACACACAGCAAAAATTAATTTTCCTCAAATTCGGCAATAAAACCCCATGATGAACAGTAAATCATGATGATTAAATGAGTATTTTACATATCAGTAGAAAGAATGAGCTAAGGCACTCAGCGCTCTGGCTGAACAGCATGGAATCCATGGATGGACCCGAACTGGGTCCTTTCTGGAGACGAGATGGATTCTCTGCTCCGGTGCTCACGTCTTCCCAAAAATGAATGCTGCTGCTGCCACCACTGCTGCTTAGCTCTTTTATATTTTAATAAAATGAATTACAGTTTTTAGCAGCAGCTGGCTGGCAGTGGCAAGTGAGAGGATTGCTGCTGGACTGTCTCTGCGGCAGTCAAACCCAAATGAGTTGGGACTGATGTGGCAGCATGCCGTGGCACTGTCTCCTTCTCACTGCTGCTCTAGATGTTACACTCTGCATCGGGTGGCTGTTAATGGCAATTTTTCTCTGGCGCTCTGGAACTCATAAAAACATAGAATTTAATGGCAGTTAATAACCGCTTTGCCCATTTCTCTACCTAAAGAATAAGCTGCAGATCCTAATTAACCAACAACCTACTTCCTCCTACCTCCCACTAGAAGTACTTTATGTCTGTCCCGTGCATTCTTGAATTCCCCCACTGTTTTTGACTCTACAACCTCCTCATCTACAACCCTCTCTGTGAAGAAACACTTCCTCACATTACCTCTGAGCCTTCCCCCCATCTTCAAATTGTGCCCTCTTGTTCTTGCACATCTCTTTTTCTGAAAGATGCTACCCTCTTGGACTTTGTTGAGTCCCTTGAGGTATTTGGAAGTTTCTATCATGTCCCTCCTTTCCTCAAGGCTATACATCTGAAGCTCCTTTAGTCTTCCTTGATGTGTCTTCTGGTGCAGACCCTGCCCCATTTTGGTTGTCCTCTTCTGGACAGCCTCCACCCTGTCTATATCTTTGCAGAGATGGGGTCTCCAGATCTGTACACAGTAGTCCAGATGTGGTCTTACCAACTGTCTGTACAGAGGGCCAACAACTTCTCTTTTCTACTGGTGATGCCTCTCCCTATGTATCCCAGTATCGCCCCAGCCCTCCTTACTGCTTTCTCAAATTGCTGGCCCACTTTTAAGTCTTCTGATATGACTACCCCCAGGTCCCTTTCCATTTTTGTTGCTGTTGTCAGTATCTCACCCCCATTGTCTACTCTTGACCTGGGTTTTTGTCTCCCAGGTGCATTACTCTGCACTTCTTTGCATTGAATCTAAACTGCCATACGTTTGACCATTCCTCCAACCTTGCCAAGTCCCTTTTCATCCTTTCCATCCCACCTTCTGTATCAACCCTGTTGCAGATCTTTGTGTCATCTGCAAAGAAACATACTTTTCCTTCCAGTCCCTCTGCAATGTCACTTATAAAGACATTGAAATGGACCAGCCCCAGTACTGAACCCTGTGGTACCTCCACTAGTAACCCCCCTTTCTTCACTGTGGACTCCATTTACTATTAACTCCTGTGTCCTGTTGTCCAGCCAGTGTTTTACCTAGGCCATGTCCACAGCCCCTCCCTGGTCTGCTACTTTGGTTACCCAGTCAAATAAATCAATTAGATTTGTCTAACATGACCTTCCTGCTGTGAATCCATGCTGCCTTGGGTCCTGTGCCCCACTGGCCTCTAGGTACTCAACAATTCTTTCCTTCAGAAGTGATTCCATCATTTTCCTTATCACTGAGGTCAAACTGACAGGTTTGTAGTTTCCTGCCTCTGTCTCGCTCCCACTTTTGTGAAGGGGAATCACATCCTCCCTCCTCCAGTCCTCAGGTACCACACCATCCTCCCATGATTTATTAAAAAGGGTAGTCAGTGGTGTTACTAGTTCTTCCCTTAGTTTTTTAGAATTCTGGGGTGATCCCCAGCAGGCCCCATTGCTTTAGCCACCTTCAATTTTAAGAGTTCTTTCAGAACCCTTTTTTCTGTGATAGGACCAATATCTGTAGGGATGCTACCTTGCTCTTCACCACTCCCCAAAATGAGCCCACAGCTGATGAAGGGACGCTGCCTTTGTTGGAGGGACCACCCAGTCATGAGGGTAGCCGCTGTTGTTCTCCCCCACCCCCCGAAGCGAGCCCACAGCCGACGAAGGGACACTGCCTTTGTTGGAGGGACCACTGGGTTACTAGGGTAGCTGCTGCTGGTCTCCCCCACCCTCCGAAGTGAGCCCACAGCCAACGAAAGTCATTACTGAAAATACTGCTCCTCCTCTTACTCCAGTGCATTTTTCCACCCTATGGAAAGGAGTGGCGGCTTACCGGAGCATTCCTGTGCCTCTGTGTTCACCCTTGCACCTGCCATTGTTTGGAGCCATGTGGAGAATGCCACACTGCCTTTCCTCTGCTGCCACTGACTAGGCCATCTTTTGAACTTTAAAGTTGCAATCAGCGTATATGTGCTGATAGGTTTCTTTTTTAGCCATTTTGTGCCTTTTGCCTGCATTTTGTAGCATTTTCATCTGTTACCTTAATTTGGGCTACAATACCTTGTGCTGATAGGTTCATTTCTAGCCAGTTTTGTGCCCTTTGCCTGCATTTTGCTTCATCCTCACCTGTTACCTAAATTGTGGGCTAGCGTACCTTCCTGTAGCATTGCCAAACGACTGGGTTGCCCGCAAGGAACTATACTGTTGCCTTAATATAACCTGTTGCCTTAACTGTTGACTGCTGACCTAAACGCTCTTGTTTTAAGCATAGCTGTTCATTCATTAGCCAAATGTTGCAGGAATCCTAACCTGTTGTCTGCTGTTCATTCGTTAGCCAAATCTTGCAGGGATCCTAACCTGTTGCCTGCTGTCCAATATGCTCATGTTTACAATTTTGATGAATATTAGTGCCTGACTCACTTATTTCACTCAACCTCCGTAGCAGTGTGAAACCTCTCAGCCTCCCCGCCTTACCCTGCCTGCCTCTCCGTAGTCCCCCTCAGCACTCCGTGGTGTATATAAGTGGGCTCACCCTGATTGCTTTTCTCTCTCTACAGGGATGCTGCCTTTGTTGGAGGGACCACCCGGTCGCGAGGGTAGCCGCTGCTGCTCTTCCCCACCTCCCAAAGTGAGCCCACAGCTGATGAAGGTAAATACTGCAAATACTGCTCCTCCTCTTACTCCAGTGCATTTTTCCACCCTACAGAGAGGAGTCACGGCTTATCCGAGCATTCCTGTGCCTCTGTGTTCACCCTTGCACCTGCCGTTGTTTGGAGCCATGTGGAGAATGCCACACTGCCTTTCCTCTGCCACCGCTGACAAGGACTAGCCCAGCCGGCTTCGCCTGCTGCCCCACCACCCCCACCACCACCTGTGGTCGACACTGAGCTTTATAGTTCTCATCACATGGGCTGATTTATCCTATCAGCCCATTTTACCATCTGCAGGCTATAGCAGTTCACCACTAGAGGGCTGCTGGCATTTTCTCTATGTGTGTACCTGGCTGACTGCTTTATGTGCATCTCCTAGGCACATTATTATGTGACTCTGGCTTTCTGTGCTCTTTTTAAGGCACTATACCATAGGTGATGAGCTGTCCCTTGACTCCTCTCCTTGCCTTAACCACTGCCCCAGTCTCAGACCCACCTTCAACACCTTAGACACCTTTTCACTCTTGCAGTTGCCCCTGGGGCTCTGTTAGGTTTACTCCTATTGTGAACTGGATCTCCGGACACTGCACCTAAAGCCCAGGGTTACCTCGCAGCCCAGTTAGACCAGGCTTTGGATCCTCTCATGCAGCCGGTCAACACACCCTCCTATCCTGGGCCCCCAGCAACTCCATACCCCCCAAACTGCCCCCAGCCTGGCTGTCTAAAAACGGCCTAAAAATAGCTCATCTAAACATCTGCAGTATCCTACATAACAAAGCGCAACTGACAACTTGGGCAACCCTGTATGGGCCTGACATCATGGGTATCATGGAAACATGGCTGAAGCCTGGTATTCCTGACACTGCATGTGCCATTCCGGGTTACAGCCTCATCAGGTGGGATAGGACTGGTAGTAAACGTGGGGGGTGTTCTCCTGTACTTTAGGGCACCTACACGTATCCGTTGTGTCACTGTCTCCGCCCGACTCTACAGGTTGTGAATTCATTCACTCCCTCCTACTGCTCAGTAACACAAAAAAGTTGCACCTGGTCTGTGCCTACAATCCTCCTAAGGGAGGCTTACCAGGACTCTCCTCTCTACTTGACCACCTTAAAGGCAAGGTTGGGTCTAATGAGGTGCTTATCCTGGGGGATTTCAACCTCAATTGGCTGGGACCTAATACCAAACTTTATGAGCCACTTCTGTCTGGCCTCGTCCCTCAATCAGACCATCACAGTACCCACTAGGACCTCCTCCCGGGGGGACAAGGGGTCGCTTATTGACTGGTTACTGAGCAACCGACTGGATCAAATCATCCAATCTAGCACTCTCCCAGACTCTATAACTGATCACTCGCCCATTTACTGCATCTGGGGATCCACCATTCCCAAAATTCATAGTAGAGTGATTCAGATGAGGGATTACTCCAAGCTTATTCTCCATGACTACTTGGATGACCTACAGTGTACCGACTGGTCTAGGTTCTCAGCACCAATGACCCTACCATAGGACTGGACCACTTCCTTGTGATTCTCATCCCCCTGCAGAACAGGCACGCTCCCCTCACAAAAAGGTGGGTGAGGGATACTGTCACTAAGTGTCTCCGTGGTGGACTACTCGCTCTCATGAAGCAGAGAGACAAGAGTTGGATCAACTACAAAATTTCCAGCGAAACACAAGACCTCCTTGAATATCAATGGCTCAGAAACTCTTGCAAGGCCGCAATACGTGCCACCAAGAGTGAGCTCTGCAAATCAGCCATGCTCAAATTGGCCTACAACCCCCGGTGCTTCTGGCAAAACATCAAATATATGGTCAGTGTGTCCGTCAAGCACTCGTTCATCGACATGAATGTTGGGGGGACAAACTGTAACAACCCCAAGACCATAGCCTCAGCGTTCAACTGTTTGTTCTCTGAACTGCCAGCCTCTCCTTCCCTCCCAACCTCCAACCCTGAACCTCAGGGGCACCCCCCTCCCCCCAGCCTCCTTTTTACCTGAAACAAATCTCTTCTATAGAGACTCAAACTCTCCTAGCTGGTCTCTCACACCACTCAGGGGCGGGGTATGATAACCTTGAGCCTAAGTTTCTTAGTCTGGGGGCGCCCCTCCTCGCCCAGCTGATTGCCCATATTTTTAACTCTTCCATCACCTCTGGAATCTTACCTGACATGTGGAAGGTGGCCAAGGTTGTCCCAGGGTTTAAGCATGGAGACCCCAAGGAGATGAACAACTACCGCCCCATTTGCCATACTCCCTGCTACCAGCAAGCTTCTTGAAAAGGCTATAGCTGGACAAATCGCCCATTACCTACAGGAGTATGCAGTTCTCTCCCCTGCTTAGCATGGGTTCAGGAAGGGGCATAGTACGGCCACTGCTATCACTGTGGTCACCTCTGAGGTCAGATCCGCTACAGACATTGGCAAATTTACTGGGGCCATCTTAGTCGACCTCTCTAAGGCCTTTGATTGGGTCACCCACAATCTCCTTCACTCCACTCTACTCAGGCAAGGCTTCTCCCCCTGAGCCCTTGATTGGTTCTCCAACTACCTTGGAGGGAGACAACAATACACCTGTTTTAACCATGCCCTTTTGGACCTCTCCCCAGTCAGATGTGGAGTACCCCAAGGGTCCGTTCTCGGTCCCATTCTGTTCTCCCTTTATATAAATGAACTCCTCACCGTTACAACCTTCGGGTCTACCACACTCTATGCAGGTGACCAGGTACTGTTATCGAGCTCCCAGGACATCTCTATCATCAACTCCCAACTCAACTCTGACTTTGGGTGCATCTTTAACTGGCTCATGGGACACAAGCTCACCGTTAATCTAAACAAAACCCATGCCATGTTATTCAGGTCGGTGGCCAAAACTGCATCTTGCCCCTCCCCCCTTGCCAATAATGGGGGGAATGGCTCCCTCCTGCCTGTCCTGAAATCTGCTAGGTACCTAGGGGTGATCCTAGATCCTCAGCTTGATCTCACAGTGCACCTCTGCAACATCTGCAAAGCGTCGAACAGTAAGCTCGGCTTGGCATACAGGGCCAAGGACTGCCTCACCCGGTCACTCGGCTCACCATAGCCAAGGAGATCCTCCTACCCATGCTCTGCTATGGGCTTGTTGCCTTTGCGCTTGTTCTGAATGCCTATCTAGCTAAATGGGAAATGGCCTATAATAACATATGTCATTTGCCCTCTCCGCTCCTCGCCTTACACATCGGTGTGCCCTCTATGCCCATCTGGAGTGGCTTCCCCTGAAAAACACTGAGCCTTTGTCCTCAGTAATATGGTGGATAATATAGTCCATACTGCTTGCCCCCCACCCTTGCCCTTCCCTTCAAATACTGCACCACAGCCCATCAACGAAGGTCCAGCTCAACTTTGGTTTGCAAGGTCCATAGGACCCGCTCCCTCACTGGTGATCGGGCCTTCTCCGTCTACGCCCTGAGACTCTGGAACTCCCTGCCTGCCCCAGTCCGAGCCACCCCTTCCCACCCAGCTTCAAAACGTCCCTCTGGAAGTTCCTCAAAGCTGCCTCCGCCTGTCTTTGTGCCAACTAGCTGCTGGCACTAGCGGCCGCCCGACTTCTCTCTCACAAGCATGATTCAGCCTCTGCCTCTCTTCTCTATAGCACTTCTCATGTTCATGGCTGCCCGACACCTCTTCCACAAGCTGAATTTAGCCTCTGCCTCTCCTCACTATAGCACTTCCCACTCTCTTCTGACAGGCATCCCCTACCCATTAGCTCCCTCCCTTGTAACATCTTGAAGTCCCCACACTATTTTTTGACCTGCCCCCTGGGCATGCAACTGGATTGGGCAGTTCTCTCCCTGCAGTTCAAGCCTTACTCCCCCGGGGTTGTCCCCCGGGTTGTGTTCCTCCCCCTCTCCTCACCCACTAGTTCCATGCTGCCCTACTGCACTGTTTACTCTCCTCCCTGCCTGTTTCCTGATACACACCTGGATTGTTCACTGATCCTGCTCCGCCCTTAGTTACCTGTACCTGTAGTCTCCTGCCTCCTTGTTACCTTATTGGGTTTAACGTATCTGAGTTGTAATTAACTTATGTTTGCTAGCTCTGTCTCTGTACTATGTCTATATACTGTACTTCTGGCCCCACCTGTGTGTGGGTGAGTATATCACTCTGTCTATGCACCATGTTCCCTGTACTGAATTCTCTCTGGCCCACCTGTATTGCAGGCTTGTATGCTACCTTGACTATGTACCATGTTTTTCTGTTTTGTAACCTCCCAGGTCACACCTGAAAATAGGCACTTGTTGTCTAGTGTGTTTACCTGGTTAACAAAAACAAACAAATAAATAAACAAATAACCCCCCATCCAAAGTGTTTCTATTGACTGGATTAGATATCTCCCCCTGCTATTCCACTGTGAATACTGAGCAGAAGTATTCATTCAGTATCCCTGCTTTTTCACTGTTGCTCACTGCCCAACCACCTTCCTCTTTATTCAGCCTCAGTCCGGGATTTAAATGATCTTGTAATTGCAAGAGATCGAAAGGTTTGTACTATCCTAGTCCTTCTCGATCTCTCAGGAGCATTTGACACTGTGGACCATTGTGTGATTTTGGAGTGCCTGCGGCTTCTCTTTGGACTGTTTGGCACAGTCTTACACTGGTATCGATCTTTCCTTATGGGCACGACACAGAGGGTCATCACTGGAATTTATTTCTCTGACACCCTCTCCCTGTCATGTGGAGTGCTGCAGGGCTCCATATTGGCACCCATGTTGTTCACAGTGTTTATGCTGCCATTGGGAGATATCATTAGGTGATACAGTTTGGGTTTTCACTGTTATGCAGATGATACCCAACTGTATATGTCCTTTATGAGTGGACATGATGATGCAACCTCCGTGTTTAACAAATGTCTAGTCAAAATCAGAGATTGGATGAACACTAGCTGGCTGAGGTTAAATCCGGATAAGACTGAGGTGTTGGCTGTGGACCTGGGTCACCCTGAGGCGGGTCTTAGTGCTGGGCATCCCTCAGGCCTATGGCTCGATGATATTCAGCTCATGACCTCAGACCGTGTGCGTAACCTGGGTGTCATTTTTGATGACAGCTTGACCCTGAAATTGCAGGTGTCTGCCATTGTCAAATCTTACTTTTATCATCTTAGGAATATCACCCAGGTGAAACACCTGGTTCCTCCGGCTGACTTTCCCACATTGGTCCACGCCTTAATAACCACCCGCCTTGATTACTGCAATGCCTTTTACCTAGGGCTTCCAGGGGTTGATATCCATCACTGGCAACTAGTGCAGAATGCAGCGTCCAGGCTTTTGACTGGTACATCCAGGACTAGTCATATCACACCTGTGCTGCGCGAACTGTACTGGCTGCCGATACAGTGGTGGATCACCTTTAAGGTCAGGTTACTGACCTATAAAGCTGTACATGAACAGGGACCTCAGTATCTGCAAGATCTCTTTACTTCCTACTGCCCCTCCTGCTCACTCTGATCTGTTGACGAGGGATTTCTGGAGATTCCCAGGGTTCGGTTAAAAACATCTGGGGCACATGCATTTTTTTTATGCTGCCCCTTCCCTGTGGAATTCTCTACCTCATTGGACAAGAGAATGCCTGGCCATCTCGAGTTTTAAACTGAGCTCGAAACTTATTTGTTTTCTAAGGCTTTTTTCTGAAGGTGTTTAAAAAAATTTCAGCGTATGTTTATTCTGATTGTACTGTTTTATTATTTTGTTGTACAGCCCCTTGGTTTCTGAAAGGCACTTAAAAATAAAGTTTACTTACTTACTAATAGCACAATACCAGACAGGAAACCTCCTCTTTCCCTTTAGACTGCAACTACTATCCAATCTAAAGGCAGACAGTACATTACAGTCTATTACCATACTGGAGACATCCTTACACAGTGAAGCCCCCCAAAATAAAGGCAGACAGTACATTACCCAAGAGGGTACATACTTACACAGTGAAGTCCCTGAAAAAAAAAGTCTCCAATACCTGTAACAGCATAGTACCAGAGAGAAGACCTCCCTATCCTTTCACAGTGCAGCCCACCTTCTTGCAAACTTTAGTGCCTGTTAACAGCATAATTTCCAGGAAGAAGATTGCTCCCATCCATACACAGTGTAGGCTTCCTAGAAACTCCTTGCCCCACCAGAACTAAAGGTGGATGCTCCTGTTCATATAGGCCAAGACTGCGCTTGGAAAGGGCGGAAGTGGTTGCTCTGTATAACTGAGTTGCACTGGCAAAAAAAATTGATATAATCAAACAAGATGCACAATCACACATCCTATCTGAATATAGCAAAAGAAGAGGGTGGCACAAATGGGGGCCACTGACGATGCACCGGTGCATCCCCCTGTGTGATCAGAGTAGCTGGAATGGGGATTTGCAGAGCATGTTGGGGATACACCGGGTGCAAATTCTAGATATTCAGACTACAATATGTAAATGGGACCATTAGGCGTGCAAAGCACAAATGGGAAGGGGGAATGACCCTTTATGTCAATGAAAATATCAAAGCTACAGAAATTCAGAATACACATATATAAGGAGCCCGAAGAACTGTGGGTCAGCCTGGAAACAGAAAATGGGACAGCCATATGAACTGGTGTTGTCTACAGGCCTCCAGTCCAGGGGGAGGATAGAGACACATTACTGTTAAAAGATACACAAAACATGACAGCCCGATGGGAGGTTCTGATAATGGGAGACTTCAACATGCCAGATACAGATTGGTCAGCAGGAACATCCTCTAGATCTAGACACATAGTGGATTCCCTGCTGAGGGAAGGCCTCAAACAACTGGTACAATAACCCACATGAGACAGGGCTATCCTAGATCTAGTACTGACTAATGGGGAAAGGATCACAGGTCACCAGGTAGAAGGTCACCTGGGAGCCAGTGACCACCACATGGTATGGTTCAGTTTGGCCACTAGGACTACATCATACCATTCTAAGGCAAAAATATGGGACTTCAGAGGAGCTGACTTTGATAAGATGGCCAACAGCATTAAGCTAGCCCTGGCAAGAAGAAATATAGGTGAGGGGACACAGGCAAAGTGGGTAAGTATTAAGGATGCAATATTTGCAGCAACATCCCATTGTGTTAGAGAGAAAAGCAAGAGCAAAAGAAGGACAAAACCACTTTGGTTCTCAAAAACAGTAGCAGAAAAGGTCAGGAAATATAAGGGAACGAGGGATGAAGATGGGGAGGCATATCAAACTTCACTAAGGGAAGGCTGTAAGGCAGGCAAAGGCCCAAACCGAGGAAACACTAGCATGAACAGTAAAAGAAGGGAACAAGACTTTCTATAAATGCATTAGTGAAAGGAGAAAGTCCAGAGGGGGTATTGCTAAGATCAAATGGGATAAGGGGGAATGTATGGAGGAGGACCAAGGAGTAGCATCTATCCTAAATAGATACTTCTACTCAGTATTTACTGAGGAGAAGGTAGCATACAGCCCACAGCTCAGCACTATGGACACAGGGGGAGGGAGGGAGGGAGGTGTGCACTAGTCCCTTCACAAAAGAAAGGGTCCTACAAGAGCTCGAACTCCACAACACTGGTAGCTGGGAGGAGGCAGGGAAGTACTGACCAATCAGTCTTACCTCAGTAGAGGGCAAGATTATGGAGGCACTCCTTAAGGAAAGGATAGTGCAACACCTGGAATCCATAGGAGCAAAGGATCAAAGACAACATGTGCTTACAACAGTAAGGTCCTGTCAAGCTAATCTCACAGATTTCTTTGACTGGGTAACCAGAGTGGAGGACCAAGGGGCTGCAGTTGATGTTGCCTAACTTCACTTCAGCAAAGCTTTTGATATTGTTCCACATAGAAGCTTGATTAATAAGCTGGAGAGGGTCGAGTTGGGTCAGAAGTTGGTCAACTGGGTGGCAAACTGGTTGGTGGGCAGAAAACAGAGAGTGGTGGTAAACAGTATGCAGTCAGAAGAGATGCAAGTCACAAGTGGGGTACCTCAGGGAACAGTCCTGGGGCCAGTCCTCTTCAATATCTTCATCAGGTGTAATGAGTGCTTGTGAGGAGCTGGGAGAATTGGTGTCAGCCTACAACAGGGTAGTCACTGAGGCCCTCGACTTAATTGCACTGACCATATTTGAGCCCTCCCTTCATACGAGGGCTCCTCTTGATTTGACAGGGAGTTGAAGATGAGGATGTCGAAGGTTGGAGTGGCACTGGTGAAGGTCTTGGCCTGATGGGGCATGCTTATTTTGATGTCTCATTATAGGGACTATCAATCAGCAATCTCCTGTAAGAAGGCTGAGTTTCTGTCCAGGGAGACTGCCGCAGCAGTAAACAGACCAGCTCGGCTCCTTTGGACTGTTGATAGGCTGTGTAATCTGGCCTGTCTTTGGTCTCTGAAAGCTTTTTCACAACAAAAGTGTGACAAGTTTGCTCTTTTTTTTTTTAGTTTGGTATTTCTTTCCTGTCCTTGCTGGCACTCCTAGTACCATTGGTTGTCCCCCTGGTGCCATCCCCCATGAATCAGGCCCCCTCTCTTATACTCCCATGACTTACTCTTCATGGCAGGGTTGTGCTGAGTGTCTCAACCCACACAATATCTGGAATGTGTAGTACAGTAGGGACTGCACGCCCATTGGCTCACGCTGTGAACCAATGGGCATGCAGCCCAACCGAGGTGTCAGTCCATGGGCGGCAGAGCGGCAGGCAGGTGGGGTGCTGCTGCCCGCCAGCTGACCGGGGGGAGTAGGGCGGTGGGGCCCAGTGGGCGGGTGGGGGTGCCACTTGACCACCAGGGATATTGCAATATTTTGTTTTACAAATGCCCGCGATCAAGCACATAGCGATCCACTGGACCACCAGGGATATAGGAACATTTTCTCTTTTATGACAGATGCCCACGATCGGGCACATAGCGGTCCACTGGACCACCAGGGATATAGGAACACATTCTCTTTTTTGACAGATGCCCGCGATCGGGCACATAGCGGTCCACTGGACCACCAGGGATATATGAACATTTTCTCTTTTTTGACAGATGCCCGCGATCGGGCACATAGCGGTCCACTGGACCACCAGGGATATAGGAACACATTCTCTTTTTTGACAGATGCCTGCGATCGGGCACATAGCGGTCCATTGGACCACCAGGAATATTGGACAGTTTATTATTTATTTTTACAAATACCCATGATCGGGCATGGGGGGGCACTGCCAGGTGCAGCCGGAGCTCTGGTGGCCACTCACAGGTGACAGCTGCCGTGTTGCACCCTGCAAAGCGTCAGCTCACCTGTGGGTGGCCATCCATTGTTTCTTTTTTTTTGGCGTAGCTTTGTGCTGGTGCAGGTAGGGGTTGCACATGCATGGCTCTGCACATCCCGGGCTGAATATCGGGCTGTGCAGGTTATGCATGGGCATGCCCCCCCACTTGTGCCTGCATACAGTACTGATGCACTCCGGCGCATCGGGATTTTTGCCGCGCACTTTTCCCTTTTGAATATTGTGCCGGGACACATCAGTGGGTTAACCCTTTTGAATATCTGGGCCATAGAGTACTGGCAAGTAAATCAATGTGCAATTAGAATGTTCATGTTTGAAATTCTGCCATTGTTTTTTCCCGCTAACGTCAGCTCATCTCGGACTTGCATCCTATCAGGAAAACTTTGGTGCTGCTCCCTAACCGAACCATACACATGGAAACATTAAATAAGAAAAATAATGACTGGTTAATATGCTGTAATCCTGGAGCTGCTTCCAGGGCTTGCCTGCTCCCATTCGTGATCCCACACCATGCCGCTTCCATTATCCCATACCAAATCATGCTTCTGTCCCATACATTTAACTAAAAAAAACAACAACTCTGCATTTGTTCTTTTTTTTATTTTATTTATTGCAAAACTGGCACAACCTGTTATGGACAACCTGTTACTTCTGCTCACTCCATTCTGGTGCGTGGACTGTCATGGGAGTGAAGGAGCTACTTCACTGTTTTCATAGTCAAAGAAAAAGTATCTACATACATATCCTTCATTTCTTTCAATTGCTCTTTTAAAAGGACACAGACGTCTCCTTCTGACCACACAGCTCGGCTGCATTGTTCTCTCCATTTGGGGGGGGGCTGGCATGGATGCCACAGCAGTACAAATGCAAGAGGCAACGATGTCATCACCTAGTTGATGGAAGGACTATTTTGTATCAAATTAACAGAATGATTTCAGTTTTTTCAGTTCAGTAATATTTTTTAAGGTGAAAAAATATTTTAAAAAAAGAAACCCATTTTATAAGTGCAATAAAACACTCCAGGATGAGTGTTGAACAGATATTACTGCACTTCCAGGGGCTGAAGGCACTTGGCTGGGCTTTGTGCCTTACTATGCCCCTGGGCGTGTGGTAATATCTGTTCAACACACACCCTGTTGTGTCTTATTGCTTACATATCAGTACCATGTAGTGTAGGTCTGTTGCCACAAGAGGGAATCCTTGAGATAGCAGCTTAAGCAACTCGCTCCAGCCTGCCATCTGGTGGCAGCAATTATATGCTACATTACTTGTTTGTTTTGTTTTGTTGGTATAATAAGAGGGATGCAATGTGTATTTGCTGCCACAGGAGGGAATCCTTGAGACAGCAGCTTTAGCAACTAGCTCCAGCCTGCCAGCTGGTGGCAGCAATCATATGCTACATTCCTTTCTTTTTTTTTTTATTAATAAGAGGGATGTAATGTGTATTTGTTGCCACAGGAGGGAAGCCTTGAGATAGCAACTTAAAGGGGACAGGAAGTCTGTGTGCCTCATTTCACATCCAATGGAAACAGTCACGAATGCACATGCCTGTGATGTATGTGGTAGACCCAGAAACCATGGTGAGATGTACCAATATCACAGTGTGCTGTACCATTATATTGGCTGTCATGGTAGACACTGTGCTTCTGAAACTGTAACATCCTGTATTGCAGTGCTGGGTGTGTCATCACGTGCAGTGTATGATGTCACGTCATGGTTCGTATATCGTATCACCACTGAACGTGAGACATGTGTCAGACCGCAATGCACTAACTGGTGTGTAACTGCATAGGTGACATAAGTAGTTGGGACATAGGTCCCAGTTGTACATGTGTATGTGAAGTAGTAAGTAAAGTGTTTAGTTTCCCCATCCCCGTCCAAGGTCACTAACAGAGTCCATGTCACTGGATGTCCCTGAATGTCCCTCACAAATGCGCATAGAAGCACCCAGAGTGGCACCTGTCCTGTTGTTGTCAGTCATTGTGATGGCTAGGGATATGTCTGACATGACAGCTGACACCACACCGTCTAGTTGGGGTACACATGTGTGATGCTCCTGATGTGAAGTCCAACATGAGACATCGCTAATTAGTATAGACATGAAATGATATCCCTAGGTCATTTATCATTGCATGACAACTGACCCGAAGCATTGTTTCCGCATTGTATGATATGAACTAGTACAGTCCAGTCACATCCCTGTATGTCAGTCTGTACTGTTGAGGTATTATGTTGTATCAGACCTGTGTAAATGATATACACTGACACAAAACAAGTCCTATAAACAAAGTGACACTGTGGTTGGGTTCAAACCACCACCCTTCTGCATGGGAAACCAGTAACTACACCATTGAGCCATTGCATTTATTGATAGAGAGTAGTGCCATTCTATTCATGTTGCAAACATAACAGTATGCATTTGGAGGTCTCTGAAATGTGTACAGGGCTGTGTAAATGATGTTTTGATAATGGTGCTGTTCTACGATACTCACTATGTTGGTTACACCCCCCCATGTGGGACTGATCCTTCTGTTTACATGAGTCAGTCATGCTACAGTATGTGCATCCATCAAAGTGGGGTCTTTACTGCCCACCACGATTATGCAAGCTAGCACTGCTGTTGGAGTATTCAATCCCAAGCTGCTCACATCTAAGACCAGGGACTACACAAAACACTGCATCAATATCACAGACATAGCAATACTGATCGTCTCTCAGTATTGTAAGACAAGACCAGTAACAACATTATTACTAAGCAGCTGTAATGGCTCAGTGGGTGGCTTGCTCTCCTGCGTAAAGTACCAGGTTCAAATCCAGTTACTGTTTTGGAGTAACAACATGAATGCTGTTTGCAGCGGAACGCCTACACGTATCTAACATGTCTATACCAATCTCCGTACACTTCTACATAACCACATCAGCATCTACCATCAACACTGTACCGTACTAGACTCCAGAGGATTATTTGTTTTCATTGTGGACATATGTAATGGTACAATAGCAGCATTACTCATTCTTTGGCAAATGACAGCTGCAGTACTCCTATATAACTATATGCTATATCGTGGCAGCCTCATTTACAAAATGTACAGAGCACATGGTTGAATAGCTGCATTTACTTTGTTCACTGAAACACACACATCTATGCACGGACTCTTCAAACAGTGATCTGTTGGCTATACATCATTGTATACACCCAAACATCCAGCCTTAGGTTACTACCTGTCCTGATTTTCACATTTCACTGATATGGTCAGCTGTGTCCTACCAAAAAAAACATGAAAAATACTAAATGTCCAGATTTTATAGTAGACAAAATATTTTCTAACTTTCCACTAAATGTTGCAGAAAACTACAATACCTTAACAAAAACACCTTAAAATGATAAGAAACAATAGAAGCAACCAAGAAACGAGTTCACCTAGACTTAATTCTGATTATATACAGAAAACAAGTCTGTTGCATCGGTCGAGGTTACGTACTGTCCTACAAAAAATTATGTTTCAGTAAGAAATATCACTTTGGGCTTCTTTTTTTTTCTGCTCCAGCACCAGTTCTCAATGCAGTCATGGCCCCACCATCCCCACTCCCATATTGAGTTGTCCTCCCTGCCCCATGGACCCTCAGGGGAGGGCCCTGCCACTGACCAAGGTGTCATGGACACTGGGTCTGGAACAGGAGTCAGCCTGAGAGCTATGAGGGACAGTGAGGTGGCTAAGTAGGTGCTGTGGCAGGGAGTTTTCTGCTTAGCTCCCTCTGGAGCCGAATGCATGCAATGACGTTGGCCAAGGTGGCCATGCATGCTCCCATCGCCTCCCCTCGAGACATCTGCACCCAACTCCCCCATGTACATACCCAAAAACCTTGCTCACCAGCCTCTGCTAGGAGGCATGCAGATGCCGGTGCCGTGATCACCCCGCTTCCCAGGGAAGAAGAGTAGTCCTCTGGATGCTCCATCCTTCCCTGCCACTGCTGACCCCCAGCGGCCCACGTCCATTCCCAAAAAAGGGTCACCGGCATGGCGCAAGGTGTGGCGTCCAGCACCTCAACCCTCAGCGCCACCAGGACAGCCACTTTGGGCTTCTTAAAAGGTGGTAGCCCTACCCACCCTCCACTTGATTGTGGATGGCAGGGAACTGCTCAGTTTTGTCAATAGGTTGTCATGGGGATGAACCATGACATTGCATCACATACACTCCACTTCCTGCTTCCTGTGCAGATCAACATCACATGGTACATGGATAGTAGATATGCAGTGGCACACTATCATTGATGGCAATATTTCCAGACCATTTCAGGTCAGGTTGTCTACTAAATAGGTAATACCCACATATTGCAACCAGCTGAAGGATACTACAGTAGCATTTCCTGTCCCCTTTAAACAAAATAGCTCCACCTGCCATCTGGTGGCAGCAATCATATCTTCATTCCTTGTTTGTTTTTTAATATTAGGGGATGTAATGTGCATTTTGTTGCCACAGGAGGGAACCCTTAAGATGTAACTGAAGCACAATAGCTCCAGCCTGCCATCTGGTAGCAGCAATCATATGCTACAGTACCACCTCCTCCAGAGTCTGCAGTTCTGCAGGAAACAAAAAATCAAGCTAAATTACTTAATTTCAAGACTCTCAATCCTCTGAGTCCCATAATCTGCTACAATAAACTTTTCTTTTAATCTCCGCAGGTTTCAAATGCTGTGACCCTTGCCACTAGAGTCAGCAACTCAATCAGTAAACCAACAAATCCAGCTAAATTATCACCATTTTCAAAACTCTCAAAGCCTCTGGCTCCATAGTCCTTCTAATAAATTTTCTTCAGTCCCCCAAAACACTGAACTTTGCTACTAGTGTCAGCAACTGTCCCCTCAAGGTCTGAGCCTTATGCCTCCTACACCAAAGTCAATCACCCTGCCACTGCACTACTGAGACCACCATGACAAGGGTAACAGTCTCTCTCTCTATGCAGAACTGGTAGCAGCTCCACTGCCCACTGCAGCCACCTATTCCTCAGCAGACTATCCTATCTTCTACCAATTACACTTATCATACTCCTTACTGGATTAGATTGCCCATACCCCCACATACCCACCTCACCCCTTACTCACCCTGTACCACTGTCACCCACCCACCTGTCAATGCGTGACAAACATCACCCCAGCAACTGCCACCAAAGCACACACCTCAACCTACTGACTCATCTATCTTACCTTTTCTGCCTCCTCCAAACTACACATACCCTGTGCTACTCTCTCTAAACATGTGCCTCAGCCGTGTCCAACCACCAAATGGCAATCCTTGCTCTCCTCAGGGTCCTAGCCCTACTACTTTTCATATCCAGAAATATTAACCCCAACCCAGGCCCTGCCATCAATAGTCAACAGAAACTACACCAAGGCCATGAATATCTGAAGCCTTCCCAAAAAAACAGCATCTCTTCAAAGCTGGATAGCGCAACACCAGCTGGATGTCTTTGCACTCACTGAAACATGGCTTTCAAAAAAAAAAACAGATTCATTCGTCAGCTTCCCAGGCTTCACTCTACACAGAGCTGACAGAGTTGGAAAACTGGGTGGTGGATGTGCCATCTATGTTCAAGACTCCCTACTGAACCAAGCTCTCCCAATCCCCTCACTAGACCATGGCATCCAAGCCTTGTCCATAAAACTTACCTTGGACCCTGCTAGGGCTCCCCTAACCATCACAATGGTGTATGTTCCCCATCAACCAATCTACAGCCATACAATCCCTCACAAACTATATTTCCAGCTTCCCTCCAAAAATGGAGTATATCCTGGTTGGTGATCTAAATGTAAACTGGCTCCTATTCAGCAGCTGCCATGAAGCCCGCCTTTGTGGCACTGGATTACACCAGCTGGTCCACCAACCACCAAGGGAAGCACTATAAATAACTCCCAGACCCTACTAGACATACTGCTAGCTAACTGGCCACATAGAATCTCTGACCTAGTGGTCCTTCCAGATTCTCTGGTGACCACTCCCTATCCTCTTCTCCAGGTCATGTCACCTGCCCAGAACCCCAATCTAGTGTCTCCACCTGCAGGTGCTTATGACCAGGTGGCCTTGAAAAAATCAAACACTATCTGGCCCAGTGGGACTCATTTATCTTAAGGCCCTAACATTGTCTTGGACCTTGATTACTTCATATGCTCACTCAGCGAAGCGTGACATTTGCCCCCTAACTAAAAGTCAAAGCTATAAAATATAATGTCCCATGGATCACGCCCTCATTCAGGCAGGAACTAAAACAAAGGATAACCTCTGGCACAGAGCCATTGAATCTGGCTCCCAAACGAATAGACTAGCCTACAAAGCAGAACACAATAGGTACTGGGCCATAGGCAAGACCAAGGCTAGAATATTATAGACACCCTGGCTTCCTCTGGGAATGCACAAGATATTTGGGACAACATTAAAAGAAATAATGACAAATCCACCTCCCCCATCCTCCCAGCTCCGCATCAACATTGCCACCTCAACGATCCACAGGCTACAAGCTAACTGCCTTAACTCAACCTTTTCCGATCTTAGTACAGTCCTCCTAGTGACTTTTCCCTATCCAAGTACCCCTGAACCAAAACCCCCCTTTCTACACAGGTCATTACAAAGCAGGAAGCCAAATCCTACCTCTCCAAAGCTCTCAGTGGCTCAACTATTACAAAGAATCTTTTGACATGAAAATCCTCTACTGGGTTCTTGACCTGTTCTTTCCCGACAAGCCTCCTTAACTCCCCATGCTTGAACGGACCCAACAGCCTGGAAGCTGCTACAATTACTGATACTAAAAGTGGAGACCTGGCTTAACAACTACAGCTCATCTCCATCCTACCCTCTCTCTCACCAAGCCCTTGAAAAATTATTTCAACCAACTCACTGGTATCTAGACCCAGTTTATTTTGTACTGAACAACATGGCTGAATAAAGTCATACTTATATCCACCACCCTCAGTGAACTCTCAGTTTCATTCACTCTGCCCTTGACTGTAAACATACGCCAGAGCCATCTTTGTGGACCCCTCTCTAAGGCCTTTGATACCATCTCACACCCTCCTCAGGACACTTACCACACTAGTCTAGCACATGGACCACTCTCTTGGTTCAATAGCTACCTTACTTTTAGATCCCAATGTGTTAAGATAACTCCCACCCTATCTTCCACCTGTCATCCTACCACTCAGGGTCCCCCAGGGATCTATATTGGGCACCCTACTCTTCAGTATCTACTTAAATACTACCCAAATCCTGCTCCGGTAACTTACAGCTATATGCTGATAGTACAAGTTCTCACACACCTTGCCCTGACAATCTACAGTCCTCCTTCCAGACTCATTCAATTAGATTGAAAGTTGGTTCACCAATTGCAGACTTGTGGTCAACAAAAACAAAACAAATACTGACACCCACAGCAGAGCAAAGCCAAGGACACTAGACTAAAAATCCTCTCCCGCTCACTCCCCTGGAACAAGTACTCACTTGAATACCATGGCCTTATCTTGGACACCTCCCTATCCCCCATACCACATTAACATCCCAGCCTCAGCCATTAATACCACACATTGGCCTCTATACTGGCACAAAGACTGCCTAACAGAGGCTAACAATCTGGCTAGCACCTCTGCAGTCCCTCTCCGTTGACTATGAACCCATCTACTCTGCTGCAGGCAACAACCTAAACTAAAATTCACATAGCCATTAATAAAGTGATGAGAATACTCCAGTCACAGATAAACACTCCCAATCTTGTGCACCTTCTATGCTCTTACGAACATTTCTCACCCTGGAGGAAGACTACAATATCAATCCCATCTCTCCATAAAGAAATCACCTAGGTTAACCCCACTGGGGAAATCTCGGCCTCACTACTCTTGTGTTCCACATGGCAACCCTCGTTCTGACAACAAACAACTGTGTATGCACAGTACGGGTCAGAACCTCCCTACTCAAATTATTCCTCTACCAGGCTCCTGCCTGATACAATGACCCCCCCACCACAATCTCCATTCACAGCTAGGACACTTCCTTACCATCTTAAAAACACATTCTGTCCTTGCACCAATGCCAGTGCAACTGCTAATCCTCCTAACTGACCTGCACTGAGCTGCACTAGGCTGTTCCCCATTGACATTGCAACCAACTGTATGGGACTAACTGTATAGGATATCATCGCTGCTGATCTCTGTCTCTGCTATATCACAATGCCCTAGAGGCTGCACCCACACTGTACAGGACTAACTGCATAGGATATCATTGCTGCTGATCTCTCTGTCTGCTACTGTAACAATGCCTAGAGGCTGCACCCATGCTGTATAGGACTAACTGATCGCATACCATGCTGTCTCTGTCTCTGCTATATGACAATGCCCTAGAGGCTGCACCCACACTGTACAGGACTAACTGTATAGGATATCACTGCTGCTGAGTCTGTCTCTGCTATATGACAATGCCCTAGAGGCTGCACCCACACTGTATAGGACTAACTGTATAGGATATCACTGCTGCTGATTTCTGTCTCTGCTATATGACAATGTCCTAGAGGCTGCACCCACACTGTACAGGACTAACTGCATAGGATATCATTGCTGCTGATCTCTGTCTCTGCTATATGACAATGCCTAGATGCTGCACCCACCTGTATGGGACTAACTGTTGAGATATCATTGCTGCTGAGTTCTGTCTCTGCTATATGACAATGCCTAGAGGCTGCACCCACATGTATGGGACTAACTGTATGGGATATCATCGCTGCATGAGTTCTGTCTCTGCTATATGACAATACCCTGATGCACCCACACTGTACAGGACTAACTGCATAGGATATACATCGCTGCTGATCTCTGTCTCTGCTATGACTTAATACCCTAGGCTGCACCCACTATGTAGGACTAATTGCAAGGATATCATTGCTGCTGAGTTCTGTCTCTGCTATATGACAATGCCCTAGACACTGCACCTACACTGTACAGGACTAACTGCATAGTATATCATTGCTGCTGAGTTCTGTCTCTGCTATATGACAATGCCCTAGAGACTGAACCCTCACTGTATAAGACTAACTGTATAGGATATCATTGCTGCTGATCTCTGTCTCTGCTATATGACAATGCCCTAGAGGCTGCACCCACACTATATGGGACTAACTGTATAGGATATCATTGCTGCTGATTTCTGTCTCTGCTATATGACAATGCCCTAGAGGCTGCACCCATACTGTATAGGACTAACTGTATAGGATATCACTACTGCTGATTTCTGTCTCTGCTATATGACAATGCCCTAGAGGCTGCACCCACACTGTATAGGACTAACTGTATAGGATATCATTGCTGCTGATTTCTGTCTCTGCTATATGACAATGCCCTAGAGGCTGCACCCACACTGTAACTATGTCACCTGTACTAATACCAATACCCTAGCTACTACATGTATAGGTCAACAGTCACCCAGCTATATGTACATACTTTGCCTAAACTGTGTTGTCTCACTAATGTATTGATCACTGTTCCTACTATAAGACCAATGCCCCAGAGGCCACCTGCTCTATTCTTCCTCTGTACTAATATCAATACCTAAGCTATGACATATATAGATCTTCGGCGACCTTGGTTATTACATGTCAATACTTGAAATGTGATGTCCCACTAATGTACTATCTCTGAATGTATGACTATGCTGATATGGAGCCTTTGTAAATGAGTCTATGGCTCAAACGGTTGTAATTCCTATGACTGACTAAATAAATAAAAAAAATAAACAAAACATTCCTTATTGTTTTTTTTTGTATAATAAGAGGGATGTAATGTGCATTTGTTGCCACAGGAGGGAAGCCTTGAGATAGCAACTTAAGCAACTAGCTCCAGCCTGCCATCTGGTGGCAGCAATCACATGCTACATCCCTTTTCTTTTTTTGCCTGATTTTTTTGTTTCAAATATTTTATTAAAATGCAGCTTTTATGCAGAACAGTACGCATGAACAATGATATAAAGTTGTATACTACACAATACAAATGATATTGATTATATAACAACCTGAAAGCATTTTATTCTAAGGTAAATGAGAGAGTAGCAAGGTAATAAATTTGAGGATGAAAAATAAATCATTCCACTTACAGAGAATTAATAAATCCTAAGAACCATAATCTAGTCCATTTTAGAATAATATACATAGTATAAAACTGATATCTGCATGAGTGTTTGCACAGGATGGAGACACCGTGCGAGGTAAAAGAGTCTCCCATTGTGGGAATCCGCAGCTAGATCCAGAGCAGAGCTCCGTTGAGCTTGCTCCTCCCCTCTGTCCTTGCTCTATTTCTTCTGATGCTCCAGGCTGCCCTTTGTACTGGGCTCCTGCCTGCATTGGCATCTTTTCCTTCCCACAATTAGTGGTTTGCATGCCATTGTTGAATATGATCACGCGGTGCATGGTGCAGTAATATCAATAACGACCCTATCCGGATCCCAATGCGCTAAGTGTGAGACCTGAGATGTGATGCCATCATGGCAATTGTGCTGAACATTGCTGCTATATCTGATAGGTTTGAGTGCAAATCTGGGGGGGCATAGGGCCCATGGTCTCTAGTCCCCTCAGGAGTCCCAATGCCACATCAACCTGGTGGACCTCCGAGCGGTCCAGCTAGCCCTCACCACCTTTGCTCCATTTGTCTGGGGTCAAGTGGCCAGGGTCCAGATGGACAACACCATGACCATGTACTATCTCAGCCAACAGGGCAGAATGCACTCCTTGCCTCTGTGCAAGGAGTCTCTTCACATATGGTCTCTCATGCTCAGCCTAGAGGTGGATCTCCTAGCCATCCATGTGGCAGGAGCCTCAAACAGTCTAGCCAATGCCATCAGTCAGATAGGTGCTGCATCTCATGAGTGGTCTCTCCTGCTGGTAGGTAAAGATTTGATCTCCCACTGGAATACTCCTCAGATGGACCTGTTTGCCTCCAGGAGGGAGAATGACAAGCTGAGGCTCTTCCAGCCCAGCCCCTCAAGGGAGGCTCACTACAGGATGCCTTCTCAAGGCCATGGACCCCAGATCCTCTTATGCCTTCCTTTCACTTCCTTGATCCACAGGTGCTCCTCAAGCCAAAGAGGGACAAGGTGCAGGTGATCCTGTGACACCCCAAACTGGCCTCGCCAGTTCTGGTATCCAGATCTCCTCAGCCTCAGCTCCAGGCTCCTGAGGCAGCTTCCAGCCCACCTGGACCTGCTGTCTGTCAACAAGGGGAAGGTACTCCACCCAAACCTTCAATCCCTCTACCTGATGGCCCTGGTTCCTGGCGGCAGGTTCCAGGCCTTTGGTAGCTCAAGACAAGGTCCTCCAGCATCAATGAGGTGTCCCATAAGGAGTCGACCAGAAAATGTTATGCCTTTAAATGGAAGAAATTCTCAATTTGGTGTCAGGGCAAGGGGTTGGACCCCTTGTCCTGCCCACTGGCCAGCATTTAGGGCTACCTCTGGTCCCTGTCTCAGCAAGTGCTTCAGTTGACAATCCTTAAGATGCTCCTAGCAGCCATCTCTGCTTACCGGGTGTGGGCCTGCAAGCAGTCGGTGGTGCAGAAGGTGGTATGGCATTTTTTTAAAGGCCTTGATCACATATCCCTTCCGGTGCATGAACTTCCACCTCCATGGGATTTACTGCTGGTATCGGCCAAGCTTATGGGCAATCCATTCGAACTGATGCACAGGTGTGACACCTCCCACCTGTCATGGAAGACTGCCTTCTTGGTAGCTGTCATGGCAGCCAGAAGGATTGGGGAGCTCCAGGCATTTTCCATCGGATTTCCTTACCCGGTCTTCCACAGGGACAAGGTTGTCCTACACCCCCACCTGAAACTTCTTCTGAAGGTGGTGTCAGAGTTTAACCTGAATCAGGGGCTGACTCTGCCGGTGTTCTACTCTAATCACATCTCAGGGCTGAGTACAGGCTCATGCTGCACACACTGAGAGGCGCTCGCCTACTACAAAGGGCGTATGGCGGAAGTTCGGGGAGAGGTTTGCCAGTGGTTCGTCACTTCCACTGAAGCCACATCTGGCAGACCTGTGGTCAAGCAGACGATTGGCAGGTGGATCACTTCCTGCATTGACCTCTGCTATAAGTTGGTGGGCAAGGAGCTTTCCAGAGGGATAAGAGTTAATTCTACCCATAACACCGCTGTGTCAGTGGCTGCTTCTAGGGATGTCCCTATCTAGGAAATCTGCAGGGCTGCTACTTGGAAGTCAGCACACACCTTCATTTCCCATGACTACATCGACCTTAAGTCATGCCGAGATGCTGGTTTTGGGGCCTCACTTCTCAGTCCCTTTTTCCTAAATGAGGTATGTGCCTTGGCTCCCTTTTCCTCCTCCCAGAGAACTAGGTGTCTGCCAATAAGTGTGGATTAAACAACATATCCATGTCAGTGAAATACAGATTACTAACCTGTAACAGGAGTTCTAGGTAGTATATATTCATCCACGCAAACCCACTCGACCTCCCTGGCTTTGGCGCATAACCTGGCTTCCAGCGGGCTAGCTCTGGTGTCATGGGGTGGAGCCAAGGGTTTTACCACATGGGTGGGTGGGAGGAGCCAGCTTGAAGATCTTCCAAGCCATCTTAAAGTGACAAAGTACCTGCCAACAAGTGTGGATGAACAACATATATCACTCCTAAAACTCCTGTTACAGGTGAGTAACCTATATTTTTAAGAGTGGTATATGGTTCAGATCCACACCACCCAGCTGACCTCCCTTGGCAAGTGGCACAAGGATCCTTGCCTCATGACATCATGGGGTGGAGTTGAGGAATATACTACTTAGGTAGTGGGAGGAGTTTCTCTTAAAGAGAGCGCAGCAATCCAGCTCTTAAAGGGAGACTCCCAATGTGTGGATGTGAACCATATACCACTCCTGAAACTACAATTACAGGTGAGCAACCTGTTATTTTGCTCCCTGGACTGCCAGCAAGTATTCTTCTAGTTTCAAGCAGAAGGGATCCTGTACCAGTTTTAGATAATGCCATTCAGCCTCGCTTCAGCTCTAAATGTCTTTAACAAATGCATGACAGTAGTGGCAGCCCATCTGCATCACTTAGGGGGCAGGGAGTACTCTTATCTGGAAAACTGGCTGTTAGCTGGTCCATCCAAAGAGGCCATGGTAAGGTCCTCAGCCCTGTCTCTCCAGACCTGCCCAGTTCTGGGCCTTTGGACAACCCAGACAAGTTTAGAACTGGTACTGAAGCAGGTCATCAAGTTCATCAGGAAGAACTATTCTCCTGTGGACCAAGGGCTGCCTCTTGGTGGACTGGCACAGGATCCCTACATTCTTTGCCCGGTCATTTAAGATGAGGCTATCAGTGCCCTGCCAAGTATTTCCTTCAGCTGCTACAGTACATGACATCCTGCCAATATCACCATTTGGACTGCTGGTAGATATGTCACCTCCACTGAGATCTGGGCCATCAATGGTTTGCAATGCCTAGGCAACCAGAACCAGCTGGTCACAGTAACCTAGCCAATGTGGGATGCTATCCAGTGGTGGCTGGTCCAATACACGCTAGAGTAAGGAATCCTGTTTATCAGCCCAGGCTGGCCGTCACACTGACAAGCGGACGCATCTCTAGTGGGTTGGGGAGAGCACCCAAGGTACCACACGTCCCATTGTCTTGGGTCATCAGGGAGTTCCATCCTCACATCAACTTGCTGGACCTCTCTGCAGTGCACTTGTCTTTGATGGAATTTGTCTGCTAATCAGAGCTCAGGTTGTTCAAGTTCAGATGGACAATACCACAACCATGTGTTACCTGAACAGACAGGGTGGCACTCACTCCCATCCTTTGTATCAGGAGGCACTCCACATCAGGATCCTTATACGCAGCCTGAATGTTGATCTCCTGGTGATTCATGTTGGGGGGAGAATGGTCATCTAGCGAACACTCTTATCCAGGTGGGAGAGATGTCACAAGAGTTATTTCTGAATCAGGAGGTGGTGAACCACCTGTTCTCCCTGTGGGACTCAGTCAGTGGACCTGTTTTCCACCTTGGAGAATGCCAAACTGAGGCTGCTTTGTGTCCACCCCTGCATTCTGGGACACTGATGGGGGATGCCTTCATAAATCCCTGGACCCAGGAAAGGGATTATTTCAAATCACTTAGCTAAAATGGAGGCGTATATAATCTAAATTCAGTACTGACATGGTTCTGTATTATTCCGATTTGGTAAGGCCTTTTTTAGGTTTCAAAGTAGCCAATATGATGGCAAATTGCAAAGAAGGGGGAAGATCTACCTCCTGCATTGAAATTGGATCCTTACTTCATGACTGTCACTTCTGTCTTATACTGATGCAGTCGGAATAACAATAGTTTTGTGGTCATGTGCCCACCATTGTAGTACATCTGTTTCAAGTACTGAAGTGCCAATTCCGTTTTTGTATTTAAAATGTTTTGAGTTTTATTTTGAGTAAGTTTCACTAGTGGGAGTAAGGAGGAGTCCCCTTGTTCAGTCAATTGTGTCTTTCTTTACTGGTGGGCCTTTCTCGTTCTGGAGGCATATGCAACAATCACCCCCCATCGTAATACTGCTTTTAGAGTATCCCAGGTGATTGGTGGAGATCTGTCTGTGGACTGAGTTTACTGTATAATTCAGATTCTTTCCCTGAGCAATTCTCAAAATGTTGAATCCTTTAGAAGGCCCATGTTAAAGGGTCACTGTCAACGCCTTTAGGCCTCAGAGTGTATCTTGTTTAAAAGGCATGTTATGACTGTTCCCATTCTGTAGAGGCTTCTGATGTAGCTGGTAGTTTAATTCTGATTCCTTTTTTCTTTAAAAAAGTGAAAAACAGACTGCCCACCATACTGGTGTTACCATACAAAGCCATGTTTGTTTACATTTCCTTGATGAACTCCGACTGCATCTTTCATTGGACTTGAAAACACCCTCAACACAGTCTAGCAAATCATATTGTATTGTGAGGAGGGGAGACTATTGCATCATGAGTGGCTGTACTGTTTGAGGATGCTCCTTAATGTTCAGCAAGTATGCAATAAGAATACATCAAGGATTTGAAACAGAACAGGGCTGGGTATAATTACACCGCTAGCATGCATTTCAGTTCCACTAAGAAAGGAATGAGATAAAACAACCAGCAACTCCCGTGAATGTTAGAGATGGTAAGCAGTAAAATCTGGAGTTTTAACTCAAAATAGTATGATGCAGAAAAGGTTGAGAATGTCCCTTTAAATCTCCAGTTTCTTTGTTTAGATTGTTGAAGTAGTTCCAAAGCCAGTACCGGTGGGGCATGATCTGATTATAGCATTTGCCCAGTATAGCACTGTTGTACTTCAAGCATACTGTATGTTCTGTGGTTGTAAAGAAATAAACATGTCTAGAATACATAGCGTTGGCATGTGGGTAAAATGTATATTGTTTCAAATGAGAGTGCTGTGCCAGTCACCCATCTGTCATCACAAGCAACCAACAAGTTAAAATGGTGTAGTGTCCATCATTCCTGGGGGGGGGATTCAGGGGACAATGAAGCCTGAAGCCAACCTTTTTTTAAAACCTTGATACATTTGGACATTCATTTATTCTCTTAGTGACTTTCCCAATGTTAGAAAGTGGCCCAAGGCATATGAAACAGCTTACAATAATAACCATTGAGATGGAATGCTATTTCTTGAAATGTTCACAATGACGCTTATGCACTATTGCAGGCTGGATAAATGCAATAGGCATGTACATAGCCCATGCACAGCCATGCCTGCAGATAGGCATGCAGTGCATGGCATTCACTACTGCTGCTGCCCCCTGCAGGCTGCTTCTCCACTGCCCCACACCCATGGCTTGTTAGTGCACAGGGGACAGACCAGTGAACACTGGTGGGCAGCCAACTAGATGCCCATCCTAGCCCCAGATTAGATCCCCCTGTTCCATGCAAAGCATGGGATTGTGGGACATCACCCATCCTGTAATTCAATGTAATACAAGTGAGTGTCCGAATGGAAGCCCCAACCCTCTCTGCCAGGCCAGAGTGCTGGAGCAGCATTTCAGAGGTGGTTCATATGTCCTTTCATGGTTGGTGGACATGATTTGCGGGGGATTCACAATGGCTATGGTGGGGTCCCTGTCTGCATAGTCTGCACCCCCTCTCAGCATTGCATACCTTAGTAAAAATTACTCAGGAGTGTGAAGAGTGCAGTGCAACATAGTTACTAAAGATTGTGAAGGGTACTGTGTAACATAGCTACTCAGCAGTGTGAGAATGTGAAGAGTGCTATGCAACATAGTTACTCTTGAAGTGTGAAGACTGCTGTGCAACATAGTTACTCAAGGATGTGAAGAGTGCTGTGCAATGTAGTTACTCATGAGTGTGAAGAGTGCTGTGCAACACCGTTTCTCAGGAGTGTGAGACTGTGAAGAGTGCTGCACAATGTAGTTACTTGGGAGTGTGAAGAATGCTGTGCAACATAGCTACTTAGGAATGTGAAGAGTGCTGTGCAATGTAGTTACTCAGGAGTGTGAAGAGTGCTGTGCAACATAGTTACTCAGCAATGTGAAGAGTCAAAGAACCTCTGTGTGTAAACACTGAGGCAAGGGTTACCCCAAAGGGCATTTGGCTGGGAAGCCAAGTTTCAAGAAAATACAAAATCACACATGCCCCCACAATGCAAAGCATCATGGGCTGCATATGCAAATCACCACAGAATGTTATGCTGGTCCAAGAGTGCTGTGCATCATAGTTATTCAAGAGTATGAAGACTTCTGTGCAACATAGTTACTCAGGAGTGTGAAGGGAGCTGTGCAACATAGTTATAAAGGAGTACAAAAGGGCTGTATAACATAGTTAGCCAGGAGTGTGAAGAGTGCTGTGCAACATAGTAACTCAGGAGAGTGATGAGTGCTGTGCAACGTAGTTACTCAGCAATGTGAAGAGTGCTGTGCATCATAGTTATTCAAGAGTATGAAGACTTCTGTGCAACATAGTTACTCAGGAGTGTGAAGGGAGCTGTGCAACATAGTTATAAAGGAGTTAAAAGAGCTGTATAACATAGTTACCCAGGAGTGTGAAGAGTGCTGTGCAACATAGTAACTCAGGAGAGTGATGAGTGCTGTGCAACATAGTTACTCAGGAGTGCAATGAGTGCTTTGCAACATAATTACCCATGAGTGTGAGAATGTGAAGAGTGCTGTGCAATGTAGGTACTCAGGAGTGTGGAGAGTATTGTGCAACATAGTTATTCAGAAATGTAAAGAGAGTTTGAAGAGTGCTGTGCAACATAATTACTCAAAAATGTTAAGAGTGCTGTGAAACAGTTATTCAGGAGTGTGAAGAGTGATGTGCAACATAGGTAGGAGTGTAAAGAATGCTGTGCAACATAGTAACTCAGGAGCGTAAAGAGTGCTGTGCAACATAATTATTCAGAAGTGCAAAGAGTGCTGAGCAACATAGTTACTCAGGAGTGTGAAGGTGCTGTGCAACATAGTTACTTAGTGTGAAGAGTGTTGTACAGCATAGTTACTCAGGAGTATGAAGAGTTCTGTGCAACATAGTTAGACAGGAGTGTGAAGAGTGCTGTGCAACATGGTTACTTAGGAGTGTGACTGGTACTGTGCAACATAGTTACTCAGAAGTGTGAATAGTGCTGTGTAACATAGTTACTAAGGAGTGTAAAGAGTGCTGTGCTGCATAGTTGCTCAGGAGTATGAAAAGTGATGTGCAATATAACTACTCAGAAGTGTGAAGAGTGCTGTGCAACATAGTTGTCCAAGGTTACCCAGGGGTGTGAAAAGTGCTGTGCAACATAGTTAGGAGTGTGAAGAGTGCTCTGCAATATAGTTACCCAGGGTTATCCAGGAGTGTGAAGAGTACCGTGCAACTGCTAATCAGGAGTGTGAAGAGTGCTGTGCAACATAGTTACTTATGAGTGTGAAGGTGCTGTGCAACATAGTTACTTAGTGTGAAGAGTGTTGTACAGCATAGTTACTCAGGAGTATGAAGAGTTCTGTGCAACATAGTTACTCAGGAGTGCAAAGAGTGGTATGCAATGAAGTTACTTAGTAGTGTGAAGAGTCTTGTGCAACGTAGTTACTCGGGAGTGTGTAGTGTGCTGTGCAAGGTAGTTACTCAGGAGTGTGATGAGTGCTGTGCAACATAGCTACTCAGGAGTGTACTGAAGAACTGTAAACAGCTCAGGTATGGAAATTAGGAGTGTAATAAAAATGGCTGCAGTGGTGAGAAGTGCTTTGTGAAATTAAAATTCCTCAAGTACAGTCATGGTGGAATTATCATATTCTGCTCCCTCTAATTTTTTATAATATTTTGCCAGTCATTAACCTGCAGTATTTCCACTGTAAAGTTAAACTACAAAACCAAATGCTCCTGCTTAGTTATACTGTAGGACTCATTGACACTGGGTATTCATGCCAAATGTCAGATTTATACCTGCAGTGGTAGCAGAGTTATAAGCATCCACATTTTCAGAAAAGTTTCAGAGAATATTATAAATCAATCTAATTGTGAAATTCTTAGCCTTCATAACTTACAAATTACCAAACTAAATCTTGCTTCATTGAGCTGCTTTTAACACCCTCCCAAAATGGTTATGCAAGCTCATTTTCAGGTATGTAGCTTAAAAGGTGGCTGAGATATAAGCAGTAAGATATTTCCACACAGTTTTACAAAGAAATAAAAGTCCAGACTTTCAGTCCTCGTAAGATGGAAACTTTTCAAATAGATGTTATATGTTGCAGGTTTTAACAGCTCCTAACAGTATACAATATATATGCAATTTGCAGATCTCTAGATAAACGAGATGCTAAGTTAGGGACAAATAAACCAACTGACAGCATTTGCAAATTTTTGAGAAATACACATAATTTTGTGAATATTTACACATTCTGTACAGCCCTTAAAGTACACCTCAAATGCTTATAAGTTTTTGTTTGCCTTGTGGAGAAGAAGCACTTGTGTGATTCAAACTTGGGTCCCATTTTCACAGAGCAATACGATGCAAAGCAAGCAGCTTTTCCTCAGTAACAACTGCAGTGCAAGCTACAGAATGCACTATCAGGCTTCAGGGAGGACCAGTGTGAAAAGATGGCATCTCAACACACTTTTAAATGCCTCCACTGAGGAGCTGTAATGCAACTAGCTGAGAAGGGAGTTCTACAGTTCAGGAGCTGCCACTGCAAATGCATGCCCTGTGAAACTCCCAATATGTTATGCCCAGTGGAGTGCAAAGAGTAGTGCAAACATAGGGGAACCAGGAGGTCTTTGATGTAGTCAGGACCCAGTCCATGCAGGGCCTTGAAAACAATCAGTTAAATGTGGAAAGTGATTCATAGGTGAGAGGGATCATGCATAATCCATGCCCGTCCTGTCCTTGGCATCTCACATGAGATATCAAGGATAATAAGTCACAGTTATGCCCATGGCATTGTAATGTAGACACCTGATCACTAAGAATTGGGAAACACCACAGCTCAAGTCATCTAGCCACTGAATTGTTATTGGTTTGTGATAGCATATGTGCAGCACTGATCAGGGCCAATTTAGAAGCAGGGAGTTTAGGGTACATGGTTTTTAAACCACTTCCAATCCAGTAAGTCATCTGGGTACTTCAAAAGACACACATACTGTATAAACAAACCATAGAAAGACAAGTACATGTAAACATTTACAAGAATGTGTCTTCAAACTTCTTTGGTGTGGCCAACCCCCCAAACTTCACATTATGATTTTCTTGCCATATGTGAAAGGAGACCAATAAGAGACATGTCAAATGCACCCATGTACATAGATTGGGGTTAGCCAGGATGTCAGACTTTTCTGCATAACAAATTGGAAAAATTGCCATTGGATTACATTGCTTTCTTGCAGTATTCTGCAGCATATCAGTGGCAGAACTGTAATAAAAGCATCACATCTGGGACTCCTCCACTGTGTATTAACACAACTAATTTTGATCCCTCACTGTTTTGGAGTAGGCTGGTTTTAGACTGGGGAGAGGGGGGTATTTGTGTTTCTTTCTCATTTGGGAATCCAATGGTTGATTGAATCATTTTGGGTTTGCCTTGCCCGTTAAGTGCTTCCTGATGTTTTTATCTGGCCTCAGCAGGACAATATAGCATTTGGGGACAAATATTAAGCAGAGTAAGCCAGCGCTAGAAGCCAAGATAGCAAACACTTCCACAGCAACCATATACTTCCCCTGAGTGCTAAGGTAGGCTGGGATGAAAGAAGCCCAAACACTGACAAAAACAAGCATGCTAAAGGTTATCAGCTGGGCTTCATTAAAGCTGTCGAGGAGTTTCCTGGCCAGGAATGCTATTGCAAAGCACAGAATGGACAAAAAGAACATATATCCCAGCATGCTGCCAAATGCAGCGGATGACCCTTCCTGACATTCAACTATGATCGTTCCAGGTTTTATCATCCTGTTCTCATTCAGAAAGGGTGGATAGATAGACAGCCAGGCAGCACATATGGCAACTTGGACTAGTGAACACAAGATGACCATAGAGATTGGTATCTTGGGCACCACCCACTTCCTCATGGAGCTGTTGGGTTTGGTAGCACTGAAAGCAATGATGACTGTGATGGTTTTTGCCAATATGCAGGAGATGCTGAAGGAAAAAATGACACCAAAAGTAGTTTGGCGGAGTAGGCAGGTTCCTCTTTCAGGATGACCAATAAATATTAAGGCGCAGAGGAAACAGAGGATGAGGGCAATCAGCAGCAGGTAACTGAGATCCCGGTTGTTGGCCTTGATTATCGGAGTGTCCTGAAACTTGATGAAGATGCAAAGAACAGAAGCAGTGATGCTAGAGCAGAAGATACTGATGACAGCTAAAGATGCCCCCAGTGGCTCTTTGTAGGACAGGAACTCAATAGATTTAGGGATGCACTTATCTTGTCCATAGGTTGGCCACTGATCATCTGGACACCTCGTGCAGTCATTGCTATCTAATGGGAAGAAAGGTTTATATTTAATGCCATCTGTTTTGACATTTAACCAGAGTATTACATGATGGTAAGCCTGTCTACTGATTGTCACTTTTTGCTTGCAATAAGCCACAAAACTGTGAAAATGTATACAAATATCACACAGAATATTTTAGTAATTTTTAAAGGTAATCCCTTATTGCTGTTTATATCCGAAGTGTTTTTCTTTCTCTATGTGCTCATTGGATGGTTTCCTACCATATATTATTAGATGTGACCTGAAAATCAGTGCTTTATCTGCTTTATCTGGAAGCAGACACATCAAATCTATACCTTCCACTATAGTATCAGCATATGACCTCACTAATTGTCACATCACAGGCTCTGCTGCCTGATTGGTAACATGTCACAAGTTTCCAGTCAAGCAGCAGGAGAGTGTCTCTTCTTTGTTACTAGTGATGTCACAGTCAGTGAGGTCAAAATGCTGATGATGTATAGGAAGGAACATAACTTATTATGTCAGCCTCCATGTGGAGTGCTGTTCTAGACATCACACCTAGTGCTGTTAGGTAGAAAATCTTGTAATCATCTAAACACAGAAAAAACAAGAAAACTTCAGCTATACGAATTGACAGCTGGATACTTTTGAAATGTACTCTTAATTCAAGGCAATATATAAGCTCTTTAAGGTACCAGTTTCTTTAGGCACCAACTCTCTCCTTTTGATTATTAAATATTTTAGTTTGTCCCCCAGTCTTCAGGGTTACACCTATGTGTTTTCCTTTCCATTGCCACTCCCCCATGGAGGAGGATCAGTTAACTGATGTGCTGTGTACAAAGCACATGCAGCTCAGCCATTGTCAGCACTGCATGCTCCCCTCTGCAGAAAAAACAGAAACTGGTCTTGGTCACGTGGTAATGTGTGAGGTCCCTGGCTTCCTCTCCATGCAACCAAGAAGGCCTCCTATGCTTAATGTTAACAGGCAGCCAAGTAACAGTCTATGCAGACCTCACTCCCATCTGGACAGACAGTCCCCATCTGTTGGCCTCCACTACTGATGTCCATCTTGAGCAGTCCCTTATTGCTGAGCACAGCCAGTTGTGCCCTCTTGAGATACAGCAAATTTTCTTACACAGGAATTTTTGGGTAAGTACAAAATTCTGTTAACATATAGTAATTAGGGACATTTGCCATTTCTAGGTCCCTCCCCATGCACGCACTGAACATTTTGGGAAAGGAAACGTGTATTTCACATTTTCAGTGCTTCCAAAATACTCAGCCATCTAACTATAGATAGAAATATAGAAATTGATGGCAGATAAGGACCGCTAGGCCCATCGAGTCTGCCCATTTCCTACCTCCTGCATAAACCACAGACCCTCCTTGATCTCCAGCTTATCTTCTTGTTTTATCGCTAGGTGCCCCATGTCTGCCCCATATATTTTTGAATTCACCCACTGTGTTTACCCCACCACCTTTACTGGGAGTCCATTCCATGCATCCACCACCCTTTCTGTGAAGAAATACTTCCTCACGTTACCCTTAAGTCTACCCCTTCCAACCTCATATCATGCCTCCTCATTCTTGAACATCTCCTTTTCTGAAAGATACTACCCTCTGGTACCCTATTTATGCCCTTTAGATATTTGTAGGTTTCTATCATATCTCCCCTGTCTCTCCTCTCCTCAAAGGTATAAATAGTGAGGTCTCCCAGTCTCTCTTCATATTACTTTTGGTGCAGACCCTGCACCATCTTTGTTGTCCTTTTTGAACTGCCTCCACCTTGTCTATGTCCTTACAGAGATGCAGCCTCAGAACAGGACACAGTACTCCAAATGATGCCTCACCAATGATGTGTACAGTGGCATCACCACCTCTTTTCATCTGCTGGTGATACCTCTCCCTATGCACCACAGCATCCTACTGGCTCTCCCATAGTCTTCGCACATTCTTTGGCTGCCTTTGGGTCATCAGATATGATTACCTCCAAATCCCTTTCCTGTTTGGTGACCCTCAGTATCTCTACCCCCATCATGTACTTCTCCTAGGTTCATGCACCCAAGTGCATGATTTAGTACTTTTTGCACTGAATCTCAGCTGCCACACTCTAGACCATTCCTCCAATTTACCTAGGTCCCTTCTCATTTTTTCCACCGTCCTGGAGTGTCCACCCTGTTGCAGATATTAGTGTCTTCTGCAAAGAGTCACACCTTCCTTCCCTTTCCTTCTAGCCCCTCTGCAATGTCACTTATGAAGACAGTGAACAGGTCTGGCCGCAGAACTGATCCTTGGGCACCCCACTGGTCTCCCTCCTTTTCTGATTGAGCTCTATTTACCACCACTTCTGTCTTCTATCACGCCAGTTCCAAACCCAGTTTACCACCTTATGCCTCACTCCAAGGATGCCCAGGTTGTTTACAAGTCCTCTATGTGGAACGGTATTAAAGGCCTTACTGAAATCCAGGAAGGCCACATCCTCCGCCTCCCACCCGATCCACTTCCCTAAGTCACCCAGTCAAATAAATCAATTAGATTTATTTGACATGACCTTCCACTGTGAATCCATGCTGTCTCAGATCCTGTGTTCTGCTGGATTCAAGGTGTTCCACAATTTTTCTTTAAGTAGTGATTCAATAATTTCCACACTATTGAGGTGAGGCTGACTGGTCTATAGTTTCCAGCCCTCCCTACTTCCACTTAAGTTTGTTTGTTTGTTTTATAAAGGTTTGAACCATTGAGTCAAAAACTCATTCACAATGGTAACCTTACACATCCATACAAGTAGAATGTGAGAGAGACTACATCTGCCCTCCTCCAGTCCTCTGGAACCACTCCCGTATATGATTCATTGAACAGGGCTGCCAGTGGTGCTACCAGCACCTCCTTAGTTCCCTTAATATTCTAGAATGAATCCCATCTGGCACCATTGCCTTGTTCACTTTCAGTTTTGAGAGTTGCTTTAGGACTCTGTCTTCCATAAATAGACTGGTGTCCACCTCCGTCTCAAATTTGCTCATTTGCCTAACTGTGGTCCCTGACCTTCTCCTTTCTTCTGTGAATACAGAAACAAAAATATTTGTTCAGTATTGATGCTTCTTCCAGGTTCTCTTCCACACACCCTTCTTCCATTTTAAGCCTTAAAATCCCACCCCTAATTTTTCTCCTTTCACTAATGTACCTATAAAAGTCTTGTCCCTTTTACCTCCTGTGCTATTTTTTCCTCTGTTTGCACCTTTGCCTTCTGACTGCTTTCCTGCCTCCTCTGTTTATCCATGTACACTACCCTGTTCTCCTCCTTCTGTGTTTCTTTATATTCCCTGAAAGCCATCTTTTTCATCCTTACCTTCCCGGCCACTTCCTTTGAGAACCATAGTGGTGTACTCTCTGCCCTTGTTTACTTGCCTAATGCAAAGGTTTGTTGCCTCCACTATGGCTCCTTTAATGTGGGCCCACTGCATCTCAACTCCCCGCCCATTTGTCCCTCCCTGCCAGGGCATTCTTGAGACATATTCCCATCTTAGTAAAATCCACCCTCCTAACATCTAGGACCCCGCCTTGTGTGGCTTAACTCTGCCACTATACTCATGCTGAACCACACCATGCAATGATCACTGGATCCCAGGTGTCCACCCACCTTGACTTCTGCAATTCTGTCCCTATCGATGAGTACTAGGTCCAAATCTGCACCCTCCCAGGTGGGCTCTACCACCAGCTGCCTGAGGCCTGCCCTTGCATGGAATTTGTTTTACTTTGTAAGATGACTGACAAAAACATATCCTGCATTGTGACTGGGATTTCAGTCATGTGACTGTGACATTGTTATAGTATTGTTAAAATGTCTTATTTTGAGTTTTTGTGTCTTTATGCATCATTTTATCAGCAGATTAACACATTCCAGGGTGAGCAATTATGTCATAATCACAGCCTTTCAGTCTCTACAGCACTGCAACACAATTGAACAAACAGCCAGTGTAGTCTAACAGTTAGCGAGGCTAGAGAACCAGAAGAAAGTTCAATCTGATTGAGTCAAATGCTCACTTTGGAGACCTAGGCAGATCACTTAACCTGGGTTCAAGTGCTCCAGTCCATCCAGCTGAAGAAATGCATAAAAAGCAGGATCCCACTGAAAACAAGATGTTGCATCTCAGCAGGTGTATCCTTTGTAAATACATTGAAAAATAAAATACAGAAAGTTCTACAGCAGGCTTCTAATCCCTGCAGCTTGTTATTTCACTGGTGATTCTTCCCTACCTCAGCCTGATTGTAATCAAATAAGTGCATACCATGCTGTTTGTCTTTTTTGATACATTTGTTCTAGTTTCATTTCTATTTCAGTTCTGTGGCGATTTTTATTGAGTCATTGGCTGACATACCTGGCAAAGTCATTGAGAACCTTATATATCAGTGAATACTAGAAACACAGATTCTGCAGCAGGAGTCAAGTTACATGCACAGTTTCTCCACTACAGAACCACAGAATGCTGAAAGGCCTTACAATATTTGCCATACTTTTTCAGTGACTGAAGGCACTTAGCTGTGCCTCAGACCCCACAGCCCACTCAGTGGAAGTTTTTATTTACCCTTTCATGTGTTATCACCTACATAGCTTTTTTTTTTTTTTTGCAGTGTTTGCTCTCTCATCTTTCATACCCAGAATGGTTTGATAAATGCATTTGCTTCTCTGTGGTTGTATCTTATCATTTGTTTAAATAGTTTTTGTTGATGGGGATAGAAGGGCAAGACAAATCTTCATATTTTCAGCCTTGTCCCGGGGAGGAGGGTATCAGGGTACAGAAATAAACTAACTTACTGAATCAGGTTACAGTAACAGGATTTGTTAGCAAAAATTCATCATATAGTATTCTTTTTAGAAAAATGTATGTATTTTTGATATCTATAGATTCACACTTTCAGTGTATTTTAGTTGTGTCTTATATTTGTAAAACAGATATTTTAGCTAACTTTGTAATTAATGACTCAATTAAAGGTGGCCGCACTCACAATGTTTAAAATCTCTTCAGTTGAGGGTATCTGTTGAAGGTCCATGGTAGATTCATAATGTGGTTGTATTAGGATGGTGTTACCACATGTTTCTGATGGTAAACAGCTCAGCACTGTACCACAATATTTAATGTTTTTCATGGTGGGCATGGCATCGGAGAGGGAAAGTTTGAAAACCACAAAATCCTATATCTTGGTTCAAGAATGAAAGAAAAAGGGTACCTTGATATTTTGCATTATAGCTGAAAAACTGCATGATAACTAACAAACACTATGCTTTAAGCTATTTGTGGTATTTTTAGTGAATGGGGAAATTTGGCCAGGACACAGGGAAAAGTCCTCTACACTGTCAGTAGGGAACCCTGACCGTCTCCCAAGATGGCCACTGTGGATCCAGGAGGAAAGTCGGTTGCTACAGAGGCAGAGGAGATAGCCTCCTGCCTGCCCTCTTTGCCTGAGGCTGAAACGTCAGAAGCTTTGGAATGAATTGCTGCAGATTTTCCAGAGGAATACTTTGACTCAGACATGGATTGTACACAACAGGACAAGGATACAACCTTGGATTCTCAGGTACAGAACACTAATGAAAACATATCAACTGTGATTCTGGAAAAGTACGCTTACTTTCAGAACTGTCTAAAAAGGAATTACGTTTCAAAAGCAAGAGAACCATTGCAGGCTGAGCTGTCAGCACTGCATACCACTTCTCAGACAGCAAGACCTGCTGACTCACTCAAATAGCTGAGTGGTGACGTGGTTGCATCAAAAGCAGCTGAAAATCTGTCAAAAGAAACATCTTGTACAAGTCCTATGTCAGCTGGCAGCTCACAACACCTCTCGGCTAGCGACCTAAAGGCTTAATGAACCCTCCGGTCCACAGAACAAAAAGTTGTATCCAAAACCAGCGCCTTGATGTTTCATACCTGCACAGCCCTGCCAGTACAATTAAGCCCCTCCTGAAAGACTTACTTACCTCTAAATCACAGGAGCTACATGATGCAGTAAATCGGCAAGTACAAGCACTACCATAATTGGAGGAAACTGCTCAAAACGCATGCAATAGCTAGACCATCAGTGTGTATTCTTCAGCTGAGAAATCCTGGTCACCTGCTCGTGCATTGGAAGGAGCAGGCTGGCTACAGATGAATGATGGACAATGGGTGCCAGATCCTGAAGATACAAATGTGCAAAGGTATCGAGGACAGTCTCAAACTGAACAGGTAGCTACCAATACTAACATGACAAATAAAATTACTGCATTTTCTGATACTTTGGGAATGAAGGTACAAATATATTACAGACTACAAGTTTTGTGGGTCCCAATGAAAGTGCACTAATGGAATCTGCATCTCAACAGGCCTCTACTTCTAGAACTGCTCCCAGACCTTGAATTTATCTGCAAATAGAATGGGTCCCCAATGTGTTGCACAACCCTGCTAGATGGATCTGGCTCAATCCTAAATTCTGCCTGGCTGATTTATTTCAGAATAAGGGTGAGCCAGCTCTGAGGAAGAACGCTGTCCATTTGGTATTTAAAGGAAGCTTGAAAACCCTCCTGACAGATTATATGTAGCTAAGAATCTTTTGAAAGGTTCAATCAGATTTTTTGTCTGAAATTTTCAGTTTAATACACTTAGGAATGGGAATTTTGATGCCAGAGTTTCAAAATGGTGTCAAGCTTCCATAGATTTTGGGCACAGTAACAGACTTTAAAAATACCCCTACGTGGATACCCTTAATGGCTGTCCCCTCACTAAACCTGAAATAAAACATATAACCATCAGTTTGTGATGAAGGCGTCAACATGGAAGATATCCTTTTCGGCTCTGCCAGAAATGTGAAGTATTAGATATGCTGACCCCAATACTAGCTAGACGGCAAATTTGGAATGGGGGAGATCAAGTTCAAACTGTATTCTACTAACAATGGCCCAGTTCACTTGCCAAGCACCTTTTATCTTGGAAAGATAAAGGTGTACTATTCTACATTCAGCCAAAATCCTATTTCAAGTGTGGGTCACGAACATATCTTAGCTCAGCCTGTGGCACCCCGAGATGCAGTCACTGCCTAGATTATGGGAACGCCTCACCTAATTGTGTCAACCTATTTAAATGTAATCTCTGAGAAAACACAAGCCATGGATATGGAAAATGCCCCAGGCATCCCACAACTGGGAAGATTGCCCTCACATGAAGGGGTTAATTAACAAAGCTCAACAAGTTCAAGCCAGAGACCCACTCTTTCAGATACCACAGCTGCAGCAGCTCCTAACCTGCCTCCCTCCTAACAACACCCTTAACTTCTAGCCAGACTACCAGTGACGCCAATCCTTCTGTCCAGTCAGAAGAACCTCCAGCTATGGAAACCCATGCTGAGACAACAAATTTCACTGACCAAATGGACATTACTGAAGAAAGACCTAAAAAGTAGACATGCCCTCTCCCACCTTTTAAAAGTTACCGCCAAGAAAAGAAACAGGTTGGGTAGAACTTTGGCAGGCAAGTCTAAAAGAAGTAGTATCTGGAGCCCTGAAAGCAGGGAATAAATACACTGCACTATCTACAGATATACAAGATGAGGAATCTGAAGGGAAGAATCAGATTCTTCTTCCATGGCCTCCACCATGACAGAAGCCACCTCAGATACGGGGAGACGACCATATTGCTCACGCACTAGGAGCAGAAGGTTTCTTAAATACCTTTGATGCTAATACTAGGACTGATTCCTTTATTTTCTCCCTTTTTTCTAATGAGCTTCCTCACTATAACAACCATTAATATAAACAGTATCAAAAGGCACACAAAAAATGGTAAACTGTCTAAATGCATTACAAGGGGAAAAGTGACATTAATTGCCTACAGGACACCAGACTCAAAACACAGTTGGAGGTTCAGCAAGTCACAAAATATTGGAATAAAGGCCTATCATTCTGGTTGATAGGGTAAGAACTCTGTGATGGAGTAGGCATCTTGTTAAATAATTCAGATATAAAGGTATCCAGATTAGAGGATATTGTACCTAGAAGGGCTACTCTTAGATATTACACTCAATGCAGAAAGATTTAGGATCATAAATATTTACACCCCACAAACCAAGGCCCTTAGAGTCTCCCTGTTTAAACAAATCCAGCCTTTTCTGCACATATCAAGACTGGCGATTTGGGCTGGAGACTTTAATTGTGGAACAGATAGAACAGATAGAGGTAGTAAAACTGACAAGACATTTTATGATACCTCTGCTTTAAAAATATTATATCTACAGCAAACTTAAAAGATACATATAGACATTTGGACCCCACAGCAGGTAATACTTTTTAAGGGTCCTCTATCCACTCAGATAGATTTAATTTGTTTCTATAGTCCTGGAACTCTCAGATATCAAGTTACGAGTCTGGAATTTTCAGATCACAGATCTCTCACTGTATGTGTACATTGGGCTCATTCCCGAGGTGCAAAAAGAACTCATGGAGACTAAATACTCTCTATTATTTGATGAGAAAATCAAAACAGCCTGGAAAGCAGAATAGCAAGCTAGACTGTCAGTGGCAGAAATGTATGACAACGCCGACATCTGGTGGGATGAAACAAAGCAAACATGGAGAGAACTTTTCAAGCTAAAGCCAAAGCTGCTGCAAACAAAAATTACTTAACAAATTTAAAACTAAGAAGCCAGTTACAAAAGTTAATTCCTCTTTCAGAAACAAATAGATTGAATTATAGACCCCAAATTATGGTTAATAAAAACAGATGTTTGACATGCAGTATAACAGACCTAAATCACTTGAGCAAGAAATGAGATCTGGGACCAATATGAAAAAGGGTCTATGGACCCATATAAAGAGTGAAAAGCAGAATAGATCATAGAATGATCACTAAAATTAACTCAGAGTCAGGTGAAATTATTTCTTCACCTGAAGGGATACTAGACCAAGTAGACAAATGCTTGAAAACCTTATTTGGTACAACTCCTGAGACTATACCAGATAGTCTTGAAAATTTTAATCTCCCACAATTATATACTGAGGATAAGGAATTTTTATCTGCCCCAATCACTGCTGATGAATAAAATAGCCATTTCCTCACTCAAAGTGACTCTGTGCCTGCACGGATGGTATCGGTGCCCTAATGTAAAACTTTTGTTGAAGAAATTCCCTGCTTTAGAATTGGTTTTCAATTGTATGCTGAGCAAAGATGGCCTCTCTAAAACTATGAATCAAGCCTTCCTAATTTTGTTATTTAAAAAGGAGGTACGTGAAGTCCCAAAGAATTGTAGACCCCTAAGTCTGCTTAACACAGATTTAAAAATATTAAATAAAATCTTTCTGAAGAGACTTCTTGTAGTTGCTGATGGATTAATTAGCCAGTATCAAACCTGTGCTATACCAAAAGATATCAATATGATAACCTTATCATGCTTATGGACATTTTTATAAGGCCTCAAAAGAGGATCTGCAGGGTTATATTTAGGTATCACCAGGAGACGGCCTTTGACTGAATATCCCATGAGTTCTTATTTTACACTCTTAAGGCCTTTGGGATTTCTACTGCCTTTATTAAATGGGTAAAAGTTATGTATAAGAATGCCATTCTTGTATCCCAAACATCAACAGCTGGATGGGGAGAGAGGTTAAGGTAAAAGAGGGGTTAGGCAGGGTGCCTCCTGAGCCCCTCCTCTATGTATTTTGTATTGACATTTTTAAAGAAAAATAGATCAAAGTGGCTTAATTCATGTGATTATGGTTAACCAGGTGCTGCACCTGTGAAAATACTGGCATATGAAGATGATTTGGTGCTATGCTTAGCTCCATCTACTAATACAGAGTCTCTGATCAAGACCTGCCATCATTTTACTCAGTGCTCTGGTTCAAAAATCAATTATGCCAAAAGTACTGGGGTAGTGTTGGAAACAACCTCATCCCTGAAGGGGATTTACTGGAGAGTTATCACTAGAGAGAAATATCAATATTAGGCATAGTTTTTGAAGGGGAGGAAGACAGAACTGGGACTTATGCATGCAGAAAGCTAACAGGCTGATTTGTTCTTGGAAAGGCCAACAAATATCAAAAAGAAATGAGTTTTGCTAATTAAGACACTTCTTCTGCCAGTGTTCTTGCATTTGAGCTATCCCCCAAAAAAAAAGATCTATTTGTATCTCTATACAGTATGTTTTTCAGGCCCTGTGGGGAGTTGACTGAACCTGAAGAGAGAAATTACCTATAGAAAAATTCAGGAAGAGGGTTTAAGCATGATAAATCTGGTTGCTTTTTGTAGCTGTTCATTTAGCATATAATTATGGATATGCTTTAAAACCAGGATTTAAAATCTGGAAAACACATGTTTTAGCCTGGATAACACCCTGCTCTGTTGCCTGGGCTCAAGGTAAAACAGATTTACTCCATAGGATACTCTGTCTTCCCAGTTATGGGCTGGAACAGATGAAAAATTTGATTAAATGGGGATCACTAGCCTACAGATACAAACCCTGGACAGGAAAAGTATATACATACACACACATCATTCAGCAAAATGGAAGGAGAATGTATATTTTGTGGAATGCCCCTAGATAAACTACAACAGAATATCAACATGTTAACATCTAAAAGACTTTCTGAGTTTGGATGGGATACAGTTTGCCTATGGTTAAATGATAGATTAAGAGTTAGAAACAATAATAAACACAAACAACTACATGATAGGTATTGCTTAAGAAATTCTGTAAAAATATTAGAATCTCAGGTACACCTTTTAGAATGCATATGTCCACCCATTTTGGGCATATATCGAAGGGAATGGGGAGAGCTGCTTTTAATCACATAACATATCCTACATTGATGTATGGTGTCACGACTGGTGGACGAGGAAATACAATGTGGAAACTCTGTATATTTGCTATAATTAGATGCTATATATGCCAATCAAGATGCATATGGGTTACTCAGCAAAGAAGTGTCAATTATATTGAAATTTTAGAACATCCAGATATCTATTCAGAAATTGTGGTGTGTGGATTGTAAAACAATATAGATATGAAAAAGTAAAATTATTATGGCTCAATTGTGAACAATGGACTAAACCTACATGATGTGTATCTTGGTAACAAATGCTATTTTAAGTTACAGTACAACCTCGATTATCCGAATGCTCTGGGAGAATCAGATTTGTTCAGATAATCGAGAGTTCGATAATTGGGGTCCATAACATTAGACAAATGAAAGTTGGGGACAATGTCAGAGTTCAAATAATAGCAAGATCTGGATAATCGGGTTTGGATAATCAAGGTCGTACTATAATTACTTTATGATTTATTATTAGTTTTGTATGGCTTGTTTTTCATGAGTTATATTTTGTTTGTAGTCCTTTCTTAATAAAAATCCTCTACTCTTGGGTAGAGGGCACTGTCAGACCATTTCCAAGATAGAGGTTCCTGTGAAGTCAAGGAGGAGGAGGTGCGGCAGACTGCAGAGCTGTTCTTCCTCCCAGCCAAGTCAAGCAAGGAGAAAGCAGTTGTAATTATTCCTAGTGAAGCAACAACAGTACTTGGCATGGATGATTTACCTTATGCTGCATATTCTGAGGAGTTGGACATTATATTGCAAAGCCTATTTTGGACGATAATGCTGATTCAGACATGGATACCGCTCAGAGGAGTTCCAGGATGCGATGATGACACCAGAGGAGACATATGCCAACAGACAGGCACCGAAGAGGTGACAAGGCTTGGTGTGCAATCCAGACGCCAGATGCAGAAAGCATCTAAAGAGATCAGAAGAAAGAGATGGAAGACTAAATCATTACTGGAAGGACATGTAGGTTCTTCACTGACCAAAGTGGGTGGAACCTTGAGACACATCAAACACACAGAGAAAGCCTAAGGAAGCTTTTTGGTCTGCACCCCTGAAGTGACAGAGGAGACATGGACACCGGAGCTAGACCTAAAATGCTGGTTGGTGGCAGGATGCTTTGGGATTAGTGGGTCTCTGACCCAATTTTTGAACTTTCTCAGGAACAAATAGAGGCTCAGAATGAGCAAATAGCAGAAGTAGCAGATACTTATCAGGAGATGGGAGACAGAGAGATGCCACATCTGTGGCAATTTAAATGGAGTACAACTCGGTCAGGGTTGCACAAATGGAACATGATGTCACTCTCAGTGATAAAGCCCAGAATTGTAACGTTGATTTGACAAACATTCAAAAACTGAGTGAAATGGTGGACACAGGGATAGACACAAGTAATGGGGACAGATATTGCAGGACAGTCCTTTAACAACACAGGGATCTGGAGGAAGAACATTAGAGTAGCCAGTAATAGACACAACAGCAGGGCCTCTAGATCAACCTGTACATTCAGAACCTGAGGATGGAAGAGTGGATTCAAACAGCAGAAGTATCACAATGGACTCTGATGCTGTTTCAGGGGAGAAGGCCTTTGGCTAACATATGACATGGAGCAGAACACAGAAATGAATCACAAGATGAACCAGGTGATATACCCCATGGGCCTGGTGCTAGGAGTGATATTCAACCCCACCAAGCACAACATGATTTTCTGATCTTTTGATAACTCACTCCCTATACCACATAGACATGCTGGTAATAAGATATAAGGGAGGGCTGGAGCTCTTCCCAGATAGAGAATATGTGTGGAAAAAGCTATCAAATAATCTTTACACTTTGTCCCTGTGGAAGTTCATGCCCTGATTTACACATCTGGGGAAGAGAACTTTGACATTAGTTTTCATACTGCTCATGGGCTGGACACATTTTGGACATTGTATAACCAGAAAAAATGACCCCATTGTGGACGCCTTTCATGGTCATCCCTCTGACCAAACCTGTAATAAAAACTGTGACTATAATGTTTACAAACAAAGCATTAACACAGGAGACATTCATCACTGGCTTCAAAATGCTGCAATGCTCTCAGCGCCCCAGCCAATTATCGATTCAGAATCATTCTGGACAGGTGGATGGCACTTTAAGATCAAGTTATGACAAAATGATGCATGCATTATTCATCTGCCTAATAGTTTTTTTTATTGGAAGATATCATGGTGTGTTATGGCCAGCCTAAGACTTGCCATAAATGTGGTGAATGGACTCTTATAGCAAGCTCATGTGATAAACTCAGCTGTATTCTTTGTGGTGAGTACAACCATACAGCACAGAGTGCAGAAATGTGGCATGCTGTAACCTCTGTGATGCTAGAGGTTGTGTGTTCTGTAAATGCCCTTGGGCAGCTCTAACAGACCAGACAGAGTTAATCAAGATATAATAATACGTTTGCGCACAAAGGAAAGCTGAAGGTCACTCTGAGACCCCTAGCCAAGGACCCATGAGGGTGGACATGGGGAAAAAAAGTGGTGATACAATGGCACAAGAAGGCCCTGAGAGTCCAGCACCTACTGAGATGGGTCAGGAACAGGCAAGAGAAGAACCACAGGAGCAGATGAGAGAAGACCCACAACAGGATCAACTAGCCTCTCAACAGACACTCTCTGATCAAAAACTTTTCTTGCCCCGCCCCTTCCACCACAGCTGACAGAAGCTGGGCAAGGCTCCACAGTTGGTGGGGTTCTGAAGATATAGAAATGCCACCCTCAACCCCAGCAATCTTGGACTACCCGGAGACATGACGAGTGCCAGATTAAGGATTTCTTCTTTTTGACACTGTCTTTAGTAAAAATATGAGGTGCTTTCAAACAAAAGGAGTGGAGGGGACCAATAATGGAAGGTTCAGAAACAAACATTTCTTCAAAATCCTTCCTCCAATTGAATGGAGAGAGGGTAGGAAGAAAAAGGAAGAAACACATTGGAGATAGTCAGGACTGATGCACTTTTCTTAAGCAACCATACCTATGGGACCTTTAACTTTGCTAAGGTTAATGTCTGTAGCATTCTCAATGGGGTAAAAGAAAAGCAGTTTTACTTTCCTCCAGAAACAAGCTGGTGATGTGTTTTCTTACAGGAAACCTGGTTAAATACTTCTGCAGTGGTAAATCAGTGTAAGAAAAATTGGCTGTGGGGCCCATCCTATTGGTCCTTTGGCCTTGATAGAGCTGATGGGGTGGGGATTTTCTTTAAAGAAGTACAGTTTTCTTTATAAAAATTAATGGAAGTTATAGTACATGGACACATTTATGTTAGATGGCCTGTTAGAAGGCAAAACTTGCAGATTTGCTGCAGTTCATGGTCCCCAAAGTAAAGCAGACGTAGAACTATTCAAAACATTTCAGCCTTTTTGATGACCACTAGACAGATTTCTTTAGGAGGAGATTTTAATTGTCCCTTAGATATCCCAGATGGGCCCTTAACTAATAAAAAGTGTATTGTGACACCCATGTACTACAGAATTGTCTCAAGGTTGCTGACACGAAAGACGCAGCTAAACTATCAAATCCCATAAATTAGATAGAACATATGTCAGAGGTCGACTGACGACCAGTATCGATTATTGGTTTCTTACTTCTAATGTACAATTTGTAGATCTCCAAGTACTTCCCAAGGAGTTTTCCGATCACTCCATGTTATTACTTAAGGTACACATTCATGAGGCATTACAGACCTCAAAGGGTGAATGGAAATTGAACATTACATTATTACAGGGTGGAATAGTCACAATCATATTAAAGAACTCTTAAAGGCTCATAAAACAGTATTGTGTCTATATGACACCATTGGGGAATGGTGGAGGACACAAAAAGAAATACAAAATTTTTATTAAATATGGTAAGCAACAACAAAACAAAAGTTGTTACGTTATTATCTTTACGTCAACAATTACAATACTTATACTCATTAGTTAATACTACAGCACTAGATTATAGCACTCAAATTACACAGATTAAAAATCAAATGAAAACTTATCAATGTGATAGGGCAGCCGCACGTACAGCTGCATTACACTATGGGACAACAAAGACCCTTAGGAGACCCCTGTACAGCCTGCAAAACCAGAACAGAGAATTCCTGCATCACAGCTTTAAAAGATACTAATGGTATGGTAAAAACGTCTCCACATGATCTGACACATATTATACATGATTATGTGGATTCCTTTAACAAGCCACTTCTCTGTGAGTTCTCTGGTATGTGTACTTATATAAAACAATACAGTCCTCAGTTAAATTATATGACTTTAAAGCAGCAGTGCAATGAAAAAGTTATTCCAAAAGGTAATTTTCTGCTATGATTATAAAACATATCGACAGAACTGTTGATTTGGGTTTTCTGGATGCTTCCTATGCTGTGTACTGTACATCTGCATTATTGTCTGGACTCTTATCCTCCTGGGGTCCTCAGTATTATTTCTATGCAAAATGAGGCAGACATCTTTTTTCTTGAGAAATAATTACTTTAAAATGTTCATAAAATTCTTAAATGACAATGAAAACTGAAAATTTCACCACCAGAATAAACTGGAAGACATCTGGCATCAATTAGGAAAAAAAGTGAGGTCAAATTGTAACCCATTTTCATTGCACTGCTGCTTTAAAGCATCTGGATACCCTGGTTGGTCATGATGAACAGCTATCTGCTCTTAAGGGATAAGAAAAATGTCTCCCTTGGGCAGCATGGCTTACCCTTAGAGTTTTATTTAACTTTTCAAGTAGAGACCATCACAGTAACCCGACGTTGTTGCTCGAATTCTGTAGCTGTGATGATCTTCGCTCTTGCGGTTTCACTGTGCTGTCGGCATACCAAAATAAGATACCCTGAAGGTCTGTAGCACCAGGACTGTGGTTAACAGGAAAGATGCATTTTCATTACTGAAACAAATGAACTTAGAAACAATTTTCCTGCAAGAAACATTGATGAAAGACACATTTATGTTATCTCAATGTAAAAAGCTTGGTGGTTGGGATCATCTTATTGGTCATTTGAATTAGATAAAGCTGATGGCGCTGGAATTTTGTTTAATGGTACATCATTTGCAATGCACACATTAATAGATCTTGTCCCTGGAAGAGTACTGATTTTAGATGGTGCATGGTAAAACCAATCCTGCAGGCTGAGTAATGTGTATGCTCCCAAATAAAATCTGAGAGGATAGCATTGTTGGACAGAATCAAACCATACTTGCTACTAGCAGGAACATTTATGTAGGTGGGGATTTCAACTGTTCTCTAGATATAAATCAGAGATACTGTACCTAGAGGGTAAGAAAGTATAATGGCCCTTATGCACGAATGGGGTGGAGGTACATGCAAAATGCACATACACTGCCTCGTTAGTCTGTACTTGTGGACAGGTGCACGCCGGCCGTATGCACTACCGTCACCACCTATCCATTGCCCTGCCCTCAGCCGCAAATAGGACTCCACAGGGTGGTTGGGGTGTAGCCACCATCCTGGGAGGGCATCCAATGGGATGCCTGACCCGGCCCAGAGTAGATCCCTCCTGCCACTGAGGCATTAGTGCATGTGCTGTGCGTATGCATGACATGGTGCTCAATCTTTTCAATATTTATGCTCATGATATCATTGGCCGGGCACACTCCTCAGTGGCTGCCCCTGCCCACGCTCTTCAGCCCTGTACTAGGGCAGCTCTGGGGGTTGAAATCCAATCTCACCATGACTGGTGGGGACATTTGTGGGGCATGCACCTGGTTACAGCAGGGTCCCAGCAGCCATAACCTGTGCCCCCGCACCAGGCACAACGTGCCATCGTGAATAGCTCTTACCACAGCCATGCCTCCAACATACCCCCACCCCCAGCACACTGCTGTCTGCATGGCCAGGGGATCAGGTGCATGCCAGCTGCATGCCCCGTCATGAATGCCACAACACCACCACTCCGTGGCATTCTGATTTTGCTATGCCAATGCGCCTGGTTTACATAGCCGGTTGGCATAGTGCATAGGGCTCACTGTGATTCTAGGTCATTAAAAGCTTGTATAGATACCACAGGGCTTATAGATGCACATATGGAAGCAGGGAACACTTCAGGAAACAATATATAAAAGGCAACCTGACTACTAGAATTGACTACTTTTTCTATCACCAAGAATACACATACTAAAGGCAAGAACAGTGCCTATTGAATTTTCTGACCACTTATTATTAGAAATTAATGTCAAGGATACTGAAAACTATGGACATAAGGAAAAAGATGGAGATTAAATACAGCAGTATTACAAGAACCTTCCATACAGACAGGAATCAAACAATTATTAACAGCAAGAAAATCAATGTTTTGTTTATATGATTCGGCTGGGGAATGGTGGAAAGATACAAAACAAACTATACAAAATGGTTACAATCAAATAGTAAACAAACACAAACCAAAAATTCCTCAAATATCTTCAACCAAAAACAGTTACAATATATCTACTCTCTAGCAAACACCAGAAGAGAAGACTGTTCAGAACAGATAAACATACTGAAATCACAGATGAAAAGCTATCAATATGACAGAGCAGCAACATTAGAAACTGAGTTAAGTTTTGGCAGTAGCACTTCTCCTATTAATGACCCTTGCACTGCATGTTATGGTAATGGAATTGTGCTGATGGAATCATAATGATGAATTTTGTTCAATAAAATGCCACTACTGTCCAGTAAGTGCTCCCTAGCCAGCAGACGTTCTGCCCAGATGGCTGCTGCTATTGGAACTGTAAGGATGTGCCAGGAGGAAGGGGAGAGCCCTCCCTGCAGTGACTTTGTTTGAGGATTGTGATATTTCTGTGTCTTGTCCCAATGGTGTTGGGATGCAAAGTGATTTTGCCTTCGAAACCCACACACTGCCTCACAGATGTCTGAATCTACTGAATCAATGAACATGTTTCAAGCAGAAGATATGTGACTTCAGACTGACCTAGACAAGAGGAAACACCCACTCATGCACCTGAATGAGGAAGAAGAAATAATTGCCTGGTTAAAAAGCATTGGCTGGCTGTGGCATCCTTCACCCTTTCGGTCGGCAGGTAAGCTGCCAAGTGATGTCCTGACTTCAGTTCCTACTGCCAGAGTCTGTTTGGTAGTGTTGGTCCTCCCCAGCTACTGGATCCATGCTCTGCTTTGCCTGCTTCTTCAGCATCCCAAGGGAGGCAATCCATTCCCCAGCTGGCCGCATTTCCGTTCCCCTACTGCTCGACTCTGACATTGCATTTCCTTTACTCCCAAATGAAGAGTGAAGTCCCTCTTGACTGCATTGATACTGGAGTTCTGGTTTCCATTTCCTCCTTCCAGAGACGAAGATGGGACACTGGTTCCCAATACTGAACATCTCCTTACACTGCAATCTGATTCCTCTATCCCTCGCTACCTTCTGCAGTGATTACTCAGCCTGTTGCTCCCATATGTAACACTTCAGCCATAGAGGTGATTATTTTCAGGCATGTCCCAGGAGGTTACAGGGTAAAGAAAATGTTACAGGTATAACAAACAACAGGAAACATAAGGATACATTAACAAGTTGATTTTAAAAACATTGCAGGAAAACCAACATTTCAAACAGTATCAAGTTACAAAACAAGGTGGTAATTGCAGTTACAGCATAAAAACAGAGCGATTCGGCTAGCGAGCAGAAACAGCTACTGATCAGTTCACTTGCTGGGAGGCACACTGGGAACATTAGGCCAAGAAATTCAAAAACAAAATACAGCAGATAAAGCCCTGACAAGACAAAACAGGCAGGAGATGGGGGCAGTAACTGATAAGTGGGAGAGATAGGATGCAGGGGATGAAGGAGAGGACAGTGGGGATTAGGGAAGGCTAGGTTCAGAGAGAAGGTCAGGCATGGGGATAAGAGCTAGCATTGAGAGAGAGGGATAGATGTGAGGGCATGTGGCAAGAGCATGGCAGGAGTGGTTATAACACTAGGGTTAGTTGTCCAAAATCAGCTGAGTAATTGGACAAAGGCAGGAGAACCAGGTCCTAAGGAGGTTTAAAACAGGCATTGGCTGGAAGAGCTAAGGCACAGGTTGAGTGCTTTTTAAAACCAGTAGGTGTAAGGCAAACATCTAGCGGGAGTTGGTTCCATTGCTGAGGGACATAGTGGATGAAAGCTCTAATGCCTTTAGTGGTGTTGCATTTTGGGATACATAGAAGGGATTTGTCTGCTGAGTGCAGACCATAGCTAGGGAACTGGTAAGTGAGAAGCTCGGCCAGAGTTGAGGGGTATGAGACTCAGAATAATATCGACAGTACAGCTGAGGGAGTATAGCCTGGTAGCATCAGGGATAACCAGTTCTGATCTGAGTAGAGGAGACAATGGTGTTTCAGCCTGTGGGAGAAGGAGGCATATTGGCAAATGGTGTTATAGGTGACGCTCCACATATGGAGATTTGATATTGGTAGGGCAGCATATGTAGCCGCCATAGGTTTGGGTAGGCAGGAGTATGCACTGAGCTATGGCCACTCTCACTGTAGGGTTAGTGCATAGCTACTCATAGTATGCTAAACCTAGTTAGGAGTTAACTGATTTGCATGCATTTTGTATATGAAGCTCAAAGTTTAGGGGCTGGTCAAGGGTGACCCCTAGGTATTTAAACGCAGTTACTGTGGTTAATTGTGAGCCATCTAGGCAGGAGACCTTACAATGGTCATGGCAAGCTTTGAGTCTGGGGAGGGTTTCAGAAAGCATGGACTGTGTTTTTCCTTCATTAAATACTAGTTTGTGGTCACAAAGCCAGGCTTGTGTGTGTTGGAAGTCAGAGGAGAGCTATAGGTTGACATTGGATACTCTTTTCACACTTGTATATAGAACTATGTCATCAGCATAGAGTAAAGAGGGAGGTATTGGGGAGATAAGAGGTAATGCTATTGATAAAAATAGAGAAGAGAAGAGAAGTGGTCCAAGGATGGAGCCTTGGGAACTCCAACATTCACAGACTCATGGTAGGATAAGGAAGAACTTGAACTTGGCAATTTGGACCCTGTTTGACAAGTAACTATTAAAAGATCTGACTACATTTGGTGCAAAGCTCAAAGAACAGAGGGTGTCGAGGAGTAGTGAGTGGTTCACCATATCAAGGGCTTTTGTCATATCTACAAAGACTGCCCTGTCCGAAGACCTGAGTCCATAGCAGTGAGGGTGTCTGTAGTAAATTTAATTAGGGCAGTAGAGGTGCTATGACCTTTGTGAAAGCCATGCTGAGTGGCTGTTAGGAGGTCATACTTTAGAAGTAATTCAATGGTTTGTGTGGCAACTATTTTCTCTAATAATTTGCTTAGTACTGACAGAATGGCTATGGGCCTGTAGTTGGAGGGATCTTTGGGTTGCTTTTTTAAAGATGGGGTGACTTTCACTTTTTCCATATCGGGGACCCTACTTTGACCCAGGGAGAGTGAAGATTCTGGCAAGAGGAGCAGCAATGAGTGGGCAGCATTTTAGCAGCCTGGATTCAATGCCATCAGAGCCAGTGGCAGTGCTATCCAAGATCGAGCTGAGAAGTTTTATGACCTCCCTTTGAGTGATGGCCTTAAAGTGAAAAGGAGGACCACCGGTTCTTGGCAATGAGGTGCTGAGGTTCCATTGGGTGAGAGGCAGGGTAGAAGGACGTGTATCTGGTCAGGTCAGTAAATTGATTATTAAAGAAGTTGGCAATGGTCTGAGAGTTGTTGCAATGGACTCCATTAAGTACCATGTCATTTGGGGTAGAGGAGTGGAAGGATCCCAGGAATGATTTTATGTGGGACCAGAATGTTTTGAGATCCCCGATGCATTGGTAAGTAAATTTTGCAATAGGAACTTTTCGCATCCCTTATGTCATTTTGCAAATATTCCTTTTCATTCTGTGGTATTGTAGTCCTCCGTAGACCAGAGGACTTGAAGCGACTCAACTTTTGTCTCGCTCTTTTAATTTAGTCTGTAGCTCTTTTTTTAGCCATCTGGTAGGTGTCCCTTTACAGTAACTTGACATTTTATCCGGGGACAGTGGAGATCCCATAGAGCTGTAAAATTTTCAATGAAGATGTCAAGAGCAGAGTTCATGTCCCAAGCATCATAAAACTGAACCAGTCAATATTAGCAAAGTCATGACGAAAGCACTCAGGATTCAGATTGGTGAAGTTACAAAGGCGATGAAGCGAGGCTTTTTGGCGGAGGGAGCCAACCCCAGGGACAGAAAATTGGGTGATGGTCAGTAATAGCATCTGCAAGAGTGCCAGCCAACAGGATATGCTCTGTGCGTTAAGTTGGCACCCAATCAATAAAGTACTGGAGCTGGAAAGAGATCCAAGCCTTGTGGGTTCGGTAATCATCTGATGCAGGTTATAACTCTAAATTTTAGAGAGCGAGGTGGTCTGGCATTTCTAGCCAGTTTATGTTTATATTACCCAGTGTGAATATTTCATTTTTGCCTAAGAGCATGGACTGTGGAATAGTAGCTTGTCTAGGCCAGCGAGGTCACTGTTAGGGGGTTGTGGCACATACGATATGCAACTTTTTCTCCAAGATTAAGAAGGGTATGTAGTGACTCACATTGCATAAAGGGATCAGAGTTTAGACAGTGAGGTGCAGGTGATTCTTGGAATAGATAGCAACTCTGCCCCTCATTTAGCGAAAGTTCTATTCCTCCAGAGGAGGATGCAGGACAGTATGGAACACTGTGCATTGGGGATAGTGGATTTTAGCCATGTTTCAATCAGGCACAATATATCAGACTTGTAGAGGGAGATCCAGACCTGAAGTTTAACAAAGCTCTGCTCAAGACTTCGAATATTGTGGTAGATGATAAAGAGACCTTTGGCATTATTTTGTTGCATATCCGAGTAGGAAAGATGAGCAGTAGGGCCGGATTTGTTCTATATTGCCAGATAGTAAGATAGCCAGTAGCAGGAAGTACCAGAGTTTCTGGTGGACAAAAGGAGAGAGCTAAGTGGTGAAGGAAACACATCCTATGAACATACATAGCTTGGTAAATAATGCCCTAATTATTAGAAGAGGTGTCGAGTCATGCGATAGTTCATTGAGGAGGAGGAGATTAGAGAAGTGCAAGTCATCCAAAGATGGTAGGGTAACGGGCATGTCGAGTCAGATTTACATATTCTATTTTCAGCTAATTAGAGCAGGAGTGGCAAAATAGCAGAGACCATAAGGTGTTTAGGATGATCTGTACGACCAGTTGCCATTCCTGTCATATTGGAGCCCAGGAAGTGAATTTGCAGCAGTGATTTGGACAGAATATTGTGATCTTAGCTTTTAGTGTCACAAGAAAGAGCTTTAGCTGGTATGTAGCAGAGAGATTCCTAAGTAGATCCTGTCCACAAAGAGTGTACACCTCTAGTGGTACAAGAATATAAGGGACCAATGGGAAAGTGGGCACTTTCTCTCTGACTTAACAGTGGCTATAAAAGGAAACGTCCAACCAGGGTGGGTGAGTGGCTATAAAGGAAATATTCACCCAGGGTGGATGTGGTGAGGAGGGTGGGAGCCGCAAAGCGCCTGCTGGAAATGTTCTGCACAGTAGCAACTCTGAGTGAGCACTCAGCAAGAGGGTCACTGGCTCCTGTGCAGAAATATTGAAATAAAAACACTGCTTAGGGAGCCACCAAAGCTCCAGTCCAGACCGAGAATATGTATGGCACAGTAAAAGCAGGGATCAAAGTCCAAAACAGTCCAAGATTTGAATTTCAAAAATGGTGCCAAAACACTCTCCACTGTCTGATTTGAGACTCGCTCTGAAAGCAGTGTACCTAGAGTCAAGTAGGGGACGACTGCTTAGCAGCAGCTCTGGGGAGGCCTCCTTTCCTATCCTCATGACCACCCTTGGGGAGCCGCCTGAACTGAGAAGAAAACGGAGAAAAACAGATGAAAACAGGTATATGGGAGGAAGGGCTGGACAGAAATGGAGGGGAGGGTCGTGACAGTAACTTTACAAGGAGCACAGCAGCTAGTTGAATTTAAAATGGCTCAGTCGGAAAATGCTGTGAGCACCCTTAATGTAGCTTAGTACTCCAGTTTTTCTTGTGAGGCCTACTCCAGTTTTTCTTGTGAGGACGAGGAGCCTGTTGATCCTGTCAAATAGGGATTTGAATGTGACTAGAGGGGACCCTGTAATTCAGTAGCAGAGCAACAACTACAGTAGTTTAAACTCAGGACTTGTTAAGCTTTACCAGTCATAAAATAACTAAAACTTTGATTTTTCTGTACGATAATTTTTGATAGAGGCAGCAGTGCACTAGGTGGCAAGCACTCTTTCTGGTGAGAATGAGTAGATTTGAATTAAGAGACCTTGCAAAACACAATTAAATTTAGGCTGATAACGTGGAGATGAAATAAGGAACATTGCTAAGACACAGGCAGAGCATTATTAAACCACAAGCAGAATTAGGTGGAAATTAATTTAAAGCTATCTTGTTGAAGAGAATAAAATAGCAGAATTTACTAGATAATGCTGGTACAGAATTGATTGAAATACAGATGAATTATTTGGTTCTTCATAATCTGAGGAAGCTAGCACAGGCAGGGCAGTAGTAATTAATTCTAAGTTAAAGTACCTGCTTGAACAGTTAACAACAGGCATATTACAGTTAAAGTACCCTGCTGAAACACTGAAATGCAGTCATTATACTGAATAAACTCAGAGAAAATAATCTATCAGCACATGTATGGTGACAGTAAAAGCAGGGATCGAAGTCCAAAACAGTCCAAGATTTGAATTTCAAAATGGCATTAAAACACCCTCCACTGTCTGATTTGAGACTCGCTCTGAAAGCAACATACCCGAGTCAAGTAGGGGACGACAGCCTAGCAGCAGCTCTGGGGAAGCCTCCTATTTCTATCCTCGTGACCACCATCGGGGAGCTGTCCGAATTGGAGTTGATTAGGGGATGACAGCTTAGCAGCAGCTTTGGGGAGGGCTCCTGTTCCTAGCCCTCGCGACCACACTCAGGGAGCCATCACAACTGTATTACTGTGTTAATGAGCAACTGTATTTTATATTTGTAAAAAAATGTTTAAATTTAAAACAGTTAGCTGTTTGATTTTTTAATAAAATAGTTCCTCTGCCTGCATTTAAATGTTTTGTTTATACACCTAGAAATTTTTGTCCAACTCAAGCCTTCATTGTTTTAACTTTTTTGCTGGCTGTCATGGTTATCTGTTCCTCTCACCCCACCCTCACACACACACATACACTCCTTATCTGGTAAAGCACTGCTTTTTTCCCTGTTAAGGATTTAATTTTGTTTGTGTTTCTATTTTCTTTTTTAATTAAACTTTATTGAAAGTTTACAAAAGAGAACCATGCATAGCCTCTCATAATTATACAAAATAATGTTTTGCTAATGGGGAGAACAAGCCAAAGATCAATAAAACCCTCCACTAACATCAGATGCAAATTAAGCACAGTAATGAGCCAGGATTTCTACAGATGATACCCCTACTTTTTCTGCCAAGAATTGAAAAAAGGAAGCCAGCGACTCTGAAATGTATCTTTCTGAAATCTAAGAAGAGCCATAGTAGTGGACATTCCATTATCAAAATCTTCTGACAATTTTAACCCGGTGATCTAACACAGGAATCGTATTTTAACCACAATTGAGTAATTGTTTTTAACTGCACCAATCAATATATAAATAAATATTTAGAATTATTCCAAGTTCCAGCAATGGTAAATTTAAAATCCAAACCTGAAAAAGAAGGGTAAATTAACCTCCACTATCTTTCCTATCACCACTGATAGCTCTTTCCAGTATTGCTGCACATGTAGGCAGGACCAAACAATGTGGGTGTGAGGCCCTGACCCTCACAACCCCTCCAGCACTGATTAGAACTGTGTCTGCCAAAATGTTTAACCTGCACCAGGCTGTAGAAATACCTCAATGCTACTTCCACTAAAATTCTCCATGAAGGAGAGCGTAGTGAAGTGGATTCCCTTCAAATACTAACTCAACCCTGATCTAACACCCAAATCCCTGCCTCTGCCTCCCATTTTTGCTTAAGGGATAATAGAGTGCCCAATGTTGACTGTTGGAAACATTTATAAATGTTAGAAGTTAAACCTTTTCCTGGACTGACAGCTAAAGATACAATAAGGATCACAAGGGTTCTCTGTGTCTGAAACCCTCCTTCCATTGATTTTCCAACACATAGTGTCTCATCTGAAGATATCGAAAAGTCTTGTGGTGGAAGACCAAACCTCTCGAACTGAGAAGAAGATTTCAAAACTGTACCATTAAAAAGTTGGCCCACCATTCTAAGTTCCAGGGACAGCCATATTCAGATACCTGTGTCCACTGTAACCACATTAATGCCAAAACACAGACTAATGGGAGACTCTTACAAAGCCCCCACCTGAAACCTAGCCTTTTTGCAGACCTCACCTTACAACTTCCACATTTGCACTACCCAGGATTAGGAATTTCAGCAAATGAAAAAATTTCTGGTCTACGAATGGCAAGTCCAATAAATAAAGTGGGATATAGAAGATGATTCCAAATCCACCCAATATGGGGTTACAAGAAAATGAAGTTATTAAGGAATGCAGTTGAGCTGCCCAGTAGTACTTTCTAAAATCCGGTACCACTAAACCACCCTTAATCTTGGAAGCGATAAGTACCCCACCTAATCCAGGGTCTCCTCCTTTCCAAATAAACTGCAAAAGCAAATGTTTTAAACACTGCCAAAAAGAAGACGGCAAAGGCACCAGTAAGGTCGAGAATAAAAAACGAAACCGAGGCAAAATGTTCATATGAATTGTTTCCACCCTCCTTCAATCGACAAAGGTAGCTCCTTCCACTTAGTGCAATCCTTGCACCTCCCAAAGCAATTTATCATAGTTCATCCCATACAACTTGATAAGTCCTGGGGAATCCAAATTCCAAATATTTAAACACTTCCTAGCCCAATGGAAACCACAACCTGTGGAAAACAAGATATCCAGTGGATGTTCTAAAATAGTACTTCTGTCCTATTCTCATTGATTTTGAAGCCTGACAGATGTCCATATTCCTGCAGCAAATTCTTAGCCACCAGAACTGACTGGGCAGGATTAGAGAGATAAAGCAAGATGTCATCAGCATACTGAGAGATTTGCAACTCTTTACCTATGAGCTGTATACCCTGATAATTTTCCGATTATCAAATAAAAGCCGCAAGGGGTTCCACACTAAGGACAAATAACGGGAGGGGGGCATCCCTGTCTAGTGCCCGCTCTATTCTCAACTTAGTGGAAAGCAGCCCATTCATCCATATCCCTGCCTGTGGGGATGTATACATATTCAGAAGCCAACTACAAAATTTAGGATTAAATTGAAATTTAGCAAGGGTGCCCCAGTTCAGGCAGTCAAATGCCTTTTCAGCATCAGTCGAAATTACCACACCAATTTTCCTCCTTGACCATGATTTAGATGCTGACATGACATTCAATAATTTGCTAATGTTGTCCTATAAATGCGCCTGAATAAAGCCCATTTAGTCATTTTGTATAAGAGTCAGAATTTCTTCTGCAACTGCAAACTGATGGCCTTAGTAAAAATCTTGAAATCATAATTAAGAAGGGAAATGGGGTGAAATTAACGCATTTATTGGGTTCTTTCCCAGGTTTCAGCAACACCATTATTACCACCTCATTCCACATATCTGGCATAGCCCCAGGCTCATGGGCAGAGTTACAAATCTTGTCAACAAAGGAGTTAGCTCCTGAGCAAACGTTTTATAGAACTCTGGAATAAACCCATCCAGGCCCAAAGATTTTCTGGATTTTAAAGATTTGATGACCTCTCCTATCTCCTTTTCTGCAAATGGATGATCTAGCCTCTCCTGTTGCAGTTGAGAGAGAGTAGGTAGAGTTAGTCTATTCATGAAAGCTGTAGCTTTAGCCTCATGATCCGAACCCTTTCTCTCACTACAAAGAGTCATAATAATTGTAAAAATCCTGAACTATTTGATGAGGCACTACATGATTTAGTGGGGAAGGGTATCTGAAACAATAAGATGCACATAATGGTCTGCCTCCTGTTTCCTCAATCTAATAGCCAGCAATTTACCTGCTCTATTCCCCCATAACACTTCTGGCCTATAAACGTAATGCATTCTCAACTGTGCGAATCGCAAGCTCATTCAGCTCTTCCCTAATTTGCAAATGTTGAGTAATAATTTTAGGGTTCCAGGTTTGTTTATGTTCCTCTCTAATAGGGATAATTGTTCTTCTAACTGTTAATGATGTTTCCAGTATTCTTTATTTTTAAATGAGGCATGAGAAATCATGTGACCCTGAATCACTGCTTTGAGACCATCCCAAACAAATTTCAATGCTGTACCTTCCCTCATCCTCCCTAATAATATAAGCTAATCACTTTAGTGAGGCAACAAATGCAGAATCATGTAACAGCCCTGCATTTAGGTGCCAGAATCCTTCTTACATACCGGACCTAAGTCTACCTTCCCTAATATTAATGCATGATCTGATAAAGAAAATGGCAAAATTTGAATATTCTTAAAAGGTATGAGCTAATGTTTATTAGTATAGAACCGGTCTAGCAAAAGAATGAGTTACTGGTGAGTGAAATGTAAAATCTTTAACATTAGGTTTTGTTGCCTCCATGGATCTATCCAGGCCCTTTGAAGCCAGTGTACGTAAGAGTCTGGAGCCAGTCTTATCCCCAAACTTAGAGACTGGAAATCTGTCCAATTCAGTACATTCAACATAATTCCAGTCTCTGCACAGATTAATTGACCGCCAGACAGAAACGGCAAGAAAGAGAAACATCACTGGAAAAAATCCCAGATGGGGGCATGGGAGCATATACTGAAATTAGGTAGATTGATTGCCCCAAGTAAGTTCCAAATAACCCACATACCTACCATCAGGGTCTTTATACACCCTTTCAGATAGAAAGAGAACACTCACCAAAACAGAAGAGCCACCCTGCTTTTATGTTGATTGCGTGCATGCACAAGAAACATATTATGGCAGCTTGCTGCAGAAGCAGGTTGTGGAGGCACGCACTGTTGTGGCCAATGCCCCCACAGCCTTTGGAGACTTGGGCCACTTTTCCCAATGGGTGGCAAGCTGCTGCTGACACTAGTTCAGCCAGCGTGCCACAACCTTGTAAGGTTTCAGCCACTGAAATCAGGGCTGCCTCGTCATTGCAGCTGTCAGCCATGCTGCAATGAGGGAGTGACCCCATTGCAGGGCGGAACCTGTTACTGTGATATTGTTTGTGAATATGGTGGTGGCTTGTCACCATGTTCACAAACAATATTAAGCACCCCACTGCCGAGGGGTGCCCAATCCCCTCAGCAGTATGTGCCCCCACCGTGTTTGTTTGCCGACAGGGCCCAAATCCCATCAGCTTCAGTGCCCTGACATTCATGTTGCCGACAGGGGAGCCCACTCCCATTGGCATAATCCCCAAACAAGCAGAACAGTTGTGATGAGGGGTGCCCAGTCCCCTCAGCTCATGTGCCCCCCTTTGTACCGATGGGGTGCCCAATCCCTCGTTGGCTAGAGCTGCCTCCCCAAAAATGCTTTGTTGACATACTGAGAGCCCACCCAGTGTGCCAAATGGCCTTGTAAAAAAAAAGTCACGCGATTTTTAATTTTTAACCTGTCAAAAAGAAAAAGTCCTCGCGGTCTCTGCTCCCTCCCACAACCCGCACCCACCCTGTGCACAACCTGCTTCCCCACACACACCCTCACCCCATACTTACCTGTGGAGTCTGGCACAATGATCTTCGTGGACCAGGAACACATCTGCACTCTTCAAAGCTGACCACGAAATGAAGAAATGCTGGTAAGCTGTATAATGGCATAAATCATTTTATTTTCAACTTTGTGCATATCTCAGGCATGTTTTGGAATTTTGGCACCAAATTTTCAACATGGGGTTTTGGGACCCTCCTCGTGAATTCTGCCACTGTCACGGTAAAGAGTTCGCCTCAAAGGTGATTTCAGATTCACTGTGTGGAATCACCTTTCAGGAAAGATTAATGAAATGACAGTGCTAATGTTCATGAGGTGGGCTCAAAAGCCTATGTTGCAAATTTGCGGAAAAATCCAAAAATAACTGTTTTATGAGCATGCATTGTGCAGTTGGTACATGCTTGTAACTTCATGAATTTGCAATATTTTCACACCAGATTTTCAACGCTGACATTTTTTCACACCTGCTTGTGAACAGTATAGCTGTCATTTGTCACATCCTGGCTAAATGTGTTTTCGCACTTCGGTGCAGAATAGCGTGGTCGCTGTGGAAAATCAGTGTTTGGGACTGGATTAAGAAAATGACAGTGATACTGTTCATGAGCAGAGGTCCAAAAATGCCTATGTTGAAAATTTGGTGATGATACTCATAAAATGACTGTGTTACGAGTGTGCATTGTGCAGTTTGCACGCACGCTTTGTAACTTCAACTGAATTTATATTTTACTCTAGATTTTCAACATTGCCATTTTTCCACACCTCCTTATGAACAGTACAGCTGTCATTTTCACATCTTGACTGAAATGTGTTTCGCACTCCGCACAGAAATTGCTGAGCTGCTGTGGGAAATCAGTGTTCGGGACAGATTAAGAAAATGACACTGACACTGTTCATGAGCAGAGGTCCTAAAACTCCTATGCTGAAAATTTGGTGATGAAACTCATAACATGACTGTGTTACAAGTGTGTGTTGAACTGTTTCCATGCACCATTGTAACTTTGCAAATTTGTAATATTGTCACGCCCACATTTTCAACACTGGCATTTTTTCACACCTCCTTATGAACAGTACAGCTGTCATTTTTCACATCCTGGCCAAAATATGTTTTTGTACTCCTGCCGCAGAATAGCATGGTGGCTGTCGGAAATCAGTGTTTGGGACAGTTTAAGATCAAGCTAGTGGGGAGTGACCGAGCTCAACTGAGCTCTGTCGGACTGCTGCAGAGTTCTTTGTGGGCAGAAAAGGCCCCAACACAGGAGCCCAGTACAAAGGGCAGCCTGCAGCACTGGGAAAACAGAACGAGAGAGCGAGTGAAGGAGGGGAGGAGCTAACTCAACAGAGCTCTGTTGGGACTGCTGCAGATTTCTTTGTGGGCAGCAAAAGGTGTCGATGCAGGAGGGCCCAGTACAAAAGTGTAGCCTGCAGCACAGGAGAAACGGAATGAGTGACTGAGAGGGGGAGGAGTGAGCTCAACGGAGCTCTTTGGGACTGCTGCAGATTTCTTATGGGCAGAAAAGGCACCAATGCAGGCAGCAGCCCAGTACAAAAGGGCAGCCTGCAGCGCCAGGAGAAACAGAATGAGCGAGTGGGGGGATTGAGCGACCTCAACAGAGCTCTGTTGGGACAGCTGTGAACTCTTTGTGGGAGAAAAGGCACTAACACAGGCAGGAGTCCAGTACAAAAGGGCAGCCTGCAGCTCGGAGAGACACAGAATGAGCAAGTGAGAGAGAGGAGGAGTGAGTGAACTCAATGGAGCTGTGCTGAGACTGCTGCAGATTTCTTTGGGCAGAAAAGGTGCTAATGCAAGCAGGAGCCCA